>ML677366.1:30259645-30273380 GCA_007922305.1 Dermatemys mawii | reverse complement strand
CTGGTGCTACCACAATCCTCACCGCCAGCGAGCAGTTGGAGGGAAAGGCCTGCTCAGTCCCCTAAGGTAAAAGCCAAACTAACAGTCACTATTGAGCATGTGCAAATTGCAATTGCACAGAGGTTTATGATTTGGCCAGATTTGGGTGGATTTTCACAGGAGTGGTACAAAGTATATCTCTGGCACCAGATAATTTCCCTGCTCCAAAAAATGAAGGCGCTAGAGATTCTCAATTAAAGAGCTGTAAGACTTTTTTATCATGGACAAAACAATGTACTATTCCCTAATCTTATTCTCAGAAATGGCTGACTCTTTTTTTGCTGAAACTTTCAAAAGTAATTCAGTTTGTGACAAGACCTAGCACAAAAAATTTCAGCCCAAACAGTTAAAGTCTGGCCAAGTTTTAAACAGGGTGTTATAGAATAATGTTAGGCAATGCTACTAGCTATTCCCGTTGGAGCTGGTCAGAAAATATTTCCTTCCCCTCTCTCCCTGCTCCCTCGTGGAAAGAGTCAATACAAATTTTAATTTTAATATTTAATTGAAAATGTTGACTTTTCATCAAAAATCAAAATATTTCTGCTGACAATTGAAATAATCTGATTTAAACTGGCACTACAGTGCCTCATGCTCCTATCCTGGTGGGGAAAGTCCCTGCTCAGGAGACTTGGAGAATGTTCCCTTTTCTTTTCAGAGCTACTTCATCCTGGATTGACCAGGACTGGTCTGAGGGCCCCTATTAGGGAATCACATGTAACATTTTTATGAGATGCTGCACACGCTACACAGTTGCTGATCAGTTTGTTTGGGACTGTGGTAGCAAATAGCAAACAAGCAAGATGAGAAAGAGCAATGGATGTTGGCTTGTTGCAGAGGTAACATCAATATCAAGAATCCCTTTTCCCCTGCCTCATAATCTGAGCTGGATAGGGCTTGATTTTGAGAAGCACTTTTATAAAACACTTTGTTATGAAGAGCCAATGCCATGCAGTTCTGTGTACCTGCAGGTTCTGTGTTACTGCAGATATTCATGGTTGGATGAGCTTTTCCCCTGTCTGCACAAACCCTTCTTCTACACAGTCCTGCAGTTGTCATAATCACATCACCATCTGTTGCCATGAAAATAACCTTATCACTGATCCCGCTGATTTCATCATGAGCTCCAGCAGCTGGATCAGAAAGAAGATCTTGCCTTGGAATACAAATATCACTGGGAATTTGCAACAGCAACAAGCCAAATTAAGGCAAAACACCTGAAGTTTAGAATGGTTTGTAGTTGCTATTAGACAAACCCCTGAGCTTTGGGAGAATCTGGATTTAGATCTGAGCTTTAGCTCATGTCTAGCTGCTATAATTTATTTGTTTGCTGTAGAAAAGCTGCTCACTAATGAAAATGAAGAGGAAGGAGGGTGGGGAGAAAAGCCCAGTCAGAAAATTCTAGAAAGACTGAGAAACAAATACCTCCACAAAGAGTTAAGCTACAGGATCAAAAAGGCTGAGATTCTACAGAAAAATCAAAGGGACATACAGCCCATTTCCTCCAGCTTAATAGAATTATACAAATTATCAGAAGAACTTGTGTCTGGGATGGATTGAATGATGCTCAGAGACAGATAAGCAGAGTAAATAAACTCCATGCTGAGAGCATAGAAAAAGGATTCCTTGACATTTGGCAGCAAACCAGCAAGATGGAAATTTGGGTGTTTGTCTACATTGCAATAAAAGACCCGCAGCACAGCTGAGACTGGCCTGGTGAGCTGATTCCAGATCACAAGACTTGGGCCTCAGGGCTAAAAATGGCAGTGTAGATATTTGAGCTTGGGCTGGACTCCAGAACCTTGTGAGGAGGGGAGGATCTCAGAGCCTGGGCCCAAAAATCTACACTGCTATTTGTAGCCCCACATCTTAAGCCCAAGTCAACTGAACTGGGCTCTGAGATGTGGTGCTGTGGGTTTTTTATTGTAATATAGCCAAACACCCTCAAATAAAATCTTCGTGGCTTTCATCGGCATACCTCACTATCTCATTTTTTTCAGTCCCCACTTCTTTAGGCAGCCTAATTGTCTTACTACATAGAGTGACTTCTTGGCCAGAGTCATACAGAAAGTCAGTGGTACTGCAGGGAACTGAATCGCAGTCTCCTAAGTCCCAGGCTAGGCCCTACCCACTGGTCCATCTTGCCTCTACAAATAGTCTTGTCTCAAATCCACATAAAATGAAAAGCCAGTTTCAAGAATCCCTCCAAACACGTAACTCAGATATTTATGGGAATTTCTATTCCAATTTACTTGACTGCAAATCAGTATGATACTTTGCAGGGCACTTAGGATTCCCAGTATCTTAAAAGTGATCTGGAAAGAGAGTTCTTAAATCGGCCATGTTCCCCCTTTTTTTTTTGTTTCATTATAAAGTATGTAAGATGGCTTAGAAGGATTTTTTTTTCTCTTCTTGGTTTTTCACTTTAGGGACATTCAGGCATGTAAAGAGACCTTCCCTGTCTTTGTTGGAGAACCTTTGGGAGGTCTCAGAGATGTTTATTTGTAAACTTCATTGGTAGGAAGTGAGATTCATTCCAGGGTGAACTGTCACAATTCACCAAAGAGAACGTCACAGTGCTCTGGGGAGGTGTGGCATCTCTTTGAAAAGAGTCTCCACTGCCCCACAAGTCTACAGTCCCTAATATATTTTAGGCTTTTCTTTAGGTGCATAAGGCACCTAAGACACTGGCCTTATATTTCTAAGTTATTTTAAGAATTCCTTCTACACAGCTTTATCTCCAGTCATGGAAATATGATCTAACACAGCCCCATTGGGTCAAATACATGCCTAGAATAATTCTAGTGGGCCAAATACTGTTCTCAGATATGTGTGTAAATATGGAATAAAGCCACAGACTTCAATGTAACTGAGATAAGAATCTGGACTACTCAAAATTGCCAAGCTCAAGAGATAAAAAATCCTGAGTAGCCCACCCCTCCAAAAAAATTGATGAGACTGGCCCCCTAAATCATGAGGGGTGTTTTTTTAATGATTATATTGTGTATTTTGGTCAGTCTTGTGTTTTGACCTCTCCCTTCCCATCCCCTGCATCTCTGACTGACAGTTCAAGCCCCTACCTTGCTAAATGTATTAAGAGGATTTTGGCCCCTGCTGTAGGAACTCTCACTGCCACATCTCCTGTCCCCTGCTAGCAATTAATGCTGCCCCAGTCTTCCAAATCAATACTATCCTGTCCCTGCATCAGTTCAGTGCCCACCAAGCCCCACCCCCCAACGTATGGGGGCTGCAACAGGGCCCCATCTCTCACTTCCAGGCTGAGTGGGGCAGCTCCAGGGGCTCTTCGCCACCATCCCTTTACCCCTTCTGCCTCTTTCCAAGCCAGGTGTGGTGGGGGTGGGGGAGCAGAATGACTCATTGCTCACAGCAGAGAGACGAGCAGGGAACAAACAGAGGCATTACTCACAGGAGACAAAGAGGGAGGATGGAACAGAGCCACCCTCAGCTGTTGGGCTCCTTTGCCCTCCTGTGTGAATGACTTTTGGTTGCTAACGGGAGGGAGCTATGTCTGAAGCAGCTCTGATTGGTTACTCATCCCTTTGATGCAGGCAAATGGAACAACTCGCCAATCAGAGGGAGTTCCACTCAGGCAAGGCTCAAATTTGATAGACAGCCAGAGCTTCTCCCTTTATGGCCCAACTGGCTTCAGCACCAGGCAAATTGTCACAACAAGGTCATGAGAGTTGGCAACAATGAGTCTACAGGCTATGGGCCCACTGGTGAACACCTGTTGCTATTAATGTCCATCTCAGCAGGAAATGATGGCATTGCCACCTCATTTCCTGTTCCCTTTGGGGTTACACTCGATGGTTCAATATAGTCTTGCCTGTCTAGGTACTAACATGGCCACCGCTCCTGTATCCAAGCACCTCAAACATAAAGGTCTCCCCACCACCCTTGTGAGGGAAGCATTGTTTGTCCCAGTAATGGATGGAAAATTGAGGCGCTTTTCCCAGGTCACACAGGGAGTCAGTGACAGAGCTGGGACTTGACCCAGGCCTCTTGTCACAGTCCAGTGGAATGACACACAACACCATCCTGCCCTTCCCTACCATTCTCCAGATGCTCATTGTTAATATGGTTTGGTGGTTCCCTGAATAGCAAGGAGGTTAACACTAGCTAGACTGGGCCTCACTTACTTCCCATTGGACTAGCAGGCAGTGCGGGACTGAATTTTAACTCTTTCCTTACCCTCCCTCTGCACCTACCACCTTCTCTTGTGTCCACCACACAGTTACTCCATACATTCTTCTCAGCATTACTTTTACCTGCAATGAAAAATTGCTTTGGCCCCTATAGATTGGATTCTTTGAGCATCACTGTCCTATGATTAAAGAAAAAAGCATTCATGTCCACGGAACTTAGGGATGTCAGAAAAGAAGAAATAGAACAGGTATTTGTCAGTTGGAAGAGAGGGTGATACAGCCAACAACTACCTACTGTCATTAGAGTGATGGCTGCTTGGCTCAGCCAAATTTAAAGAACCAGCCTGAGAAAAGTCATGCAGGGGAAAAAGCTATGGTAGGGGAGCAAGTCTACTACTGTCTTCACAGAGCACCCCCCATCAGTAAGCTAAAAGTGAAGCTAAAGTAGATGAAATGCGAAATCAGAATGAAGTAGAAAATCCTTTCGCACATGCCTGCAGGATTGGGGCTGTCCTCACTACAAAGCCTCAAACAGGTACACATTTTATCTGTGTCAGTTCACTGTGCACCTGAAGAAGAGCTTTGTGTAAGCTTGAAAGCTTCTCTCTCTCTCACCCACAGAAGTTGGTTCAATAAAAGATATTACCTCACCCACCTTTTGGCAGTTTTGGTCTTTTGGGCTCAGTTTACTGCTAATTTGAGTGTCTCTAATGTCAATATCCATTTCAGCACAGTTCAGTTATAAGATTTTTATTAATTAAACCTGTTCTAATGGCTTGGCATAAAGTTCCTGTAAAGATTCATATCCTGTACAGAAGCTGATTGGAAAAAACTCTTAGCATTATCCAATTACTGGGCTCATTTATGCATCCACTAATGGTCTCTTGCCAACCCCTGTTGCCTGATGAATCAATGATTGCTTCTTGCCTACAGTAACTACATCTGTTTTGTCTATGATTTATTTTGTGTTTCCAGAGCTCTCTGTTTATGACAGTATTAACAACTGAAAAGGGGGCAGCACAGGCGTTGCTAATGGGATTTCCATGGTGCAGAACTGTTCTCCAGGGTCCTGCAGTCTGCCTTATGCAAGGATTTTATACATCGGAAGATTGGAGCTGTCTGTATTTCCCATGCTGGTGCAATCCTAGCAGCTGAGCTTGTCACCAGCAGTCTCTGTTGATGAGCAGTAATTCATAACGCCATGGGGAGCACATTCGCTCTATTTCTAGCTTCTGCGGTTTTCTTTTTCTTTAAAGGTGAGTGGTCCTTGACTTTCTTTTAAAAGGAGGGGGTAGAAAGATGATGGGATATGGCTTTGTACAATTGTTTTTAATTGGTCTGGACTTAGGTTTAGTACGAATAAATGGCATGCTGCAGGATTCGTATGAACCCCAGCTTCTTTTGTTGAACAATTTTTTAATCTCACCTTATGAACTCGTAACAAATAGCAGACCTGATTTGGCATGCCAAATGGGTCCTATGATCCCACAAAGTAATTTAAACGTTAATCAAATAGTTGAAAAACTTCAATATGGTTTTAAGGTTTAGCTCGCAGTGGATATATGCTCTAAAGTTCTGGGGCAGCAGAAATAGGTAATGCCAAACAGCTGCTTGAGATAGCCTTAAAGGTGGCTCTGAACAGTGCACCTTATCTAGGCAGAGCAAAGATCTCCTTCTTGCTATTACTGGTGATCTGAGATGACAATAATTTTAACCAGAATGTTGAAATACTGGTTTATATATATGTAATTATTGTCTACAATGTGATGGATGCTGGATGTGTGGTAAACACAAAGATTTAATTTACATGCTGTGGAAATGTAAACTGGGCAACAGCATTTGGGAAGGAGCTGGCAAAATTCTGAATATGAATCTTAAAACCCACCTACATAAAGGACTCAGGCATATTTAATCTAGGGGAATCCTGACTTGCTAATAATTATAGGTGAGATATCACTAAATGATTAAAGAAAGTCTAATGGCTAAAAAGTTAATTTTCCAGAAATAGGAAAGTATAAAGCTATCTATTTTAAGCTGATGTGTTGGTTTAAGTGACTTTACTACTCTTGAAAAAAATAGCCTTCAAAATGAATAGAGATTGGGGATGTTTAACTGTATGTGGTCTGTTATTGTGCCACTCTCAGACTAGATGTCAGCAGAACTTCTAGAATAGGTCGGAAGGTAAATATTTTGTTTGTGAAACTTTATAGATCAATTATTGTGCAGATGGGTATTTCTGCTTCCCTTCTGTTTGCTGGAAAATACTAACCTAGTATGAACCTCTCAAACATACCGTAGCAACTGCATGAAAATCTATATTCAGTCATGCTGTCATATTCTAAAATATCCACAGACTCTGTCTAGCTATTCCAGATGTACACAAGTGTTGCTGAAAGCAGAATTTAGCCCTGTTAGTTTGTCTCACCAGCCATGTTGAAATATAAAATTATCCATAAGTGGAGAAAAGATCTATTTTTTTTTAATGAAAGGATATGGGCATATCACATCCAAGTACCTGTAGATAATCACTTTAGGGCAAGGCCAGTAAATTGCAGGCAAGGTCTGCCTCCCACAGTGTTTATCTGTTGCCTGTGAGAATGGAAGCATAGTTTAAGGGACAGGAGATTCCCAGCTGTGCTTTGACACCTTCACTTTAGAGCCATAAGGTACCACAGATAGCAAAACCAACATCAGAAAGGGACAATTGTAAATAATATGTACTCCCTTTGAAATGGTGAATCAATTTTTAATCCACATTTCCTTATTTATAATGAACAAGCTGTTGGTATCATTGCAGCCAGCCTATAATGAGCCTCAGCCTCCTGGAATAGTAGAATTTCCCAGGAGCTGGTCATATTAGAAAATGTAGTTTTAGCTCCTCATGGGCCTGTTTGTAAGAAAAAATATTCCTCTGGCCCCACTCAACCCCAACTCCTTTTTGTAGTGTTGAGGGACAAGGTGAGCCAGGGAAAAGGGCTTTTTCAGCTCCAGTTTCTATGATTTTATTAAATTATCCTATAAGCTCCACTTGCAGAGACGTATGAAAATCTCAAGCTACCATTACATTTTATTCTTCTATTTTCACCTTAAATGAATACCAAATTAACATCATGCAGATTTAATGGCTGGTTATTTAATTTTCAAAGGAACTAGCATTTGACCACATGAAGCTTTGTGGGTTATTTCAAAATCAGAAGCCAATATGATCTCTTTTCCAGGTTGCAGTTGTTCAGAAGCGGAGCACAGGCTGTTTGCAGCCTTGTTTGCCAACTACAATCAGTTTATCAGACCAGTGGAGAATGTGTCAGACCCTGCCATCATTCAGTTTGAGGTTTCCATGTCACAGCTGGTGAAGGTGGTGAGTACTGGCTTCTTTCTGAACCTAGTAAGTGTTACATTATTAGCCCATAGAAAGGCCCACTCCTTTTCAACATGGCTGTGTTTTTCAGGATGAAGTGAACCAGATAATGGAGACAAACTTGTGGCTGAAACATGTAAGTAAATATAATCCCAGCTGATAATATCAGCTCAGTTAATTTTTCTTTTAATGCCAATATGTGAGGCTTCTTGCTGTGTCCTCCATCTGCAATTTGAGAAGCAATATGTTCTACTGACCATGCTTTGCATAATGTTCATTAGCATCAGCATTTAGCTAACTAGTATAAAAGTGACCTTGCACATTATATTTATATAGTGCTTTTCATCCAGACATCTCACAGCACTGCAGATAGGTGGGAAAGCATTATTATTGCAATATTATAGTTGGGTGAACTGAACAAAAAGGTTAAATGATTTGGCCAAGGTCTCATAGCAGGCCAGAAAACAGAATCCAGATCTGCTGACTCCATGGCTCAGCCATTCAACTACACTGGGTTCTTCCCTGTAACCATTAGGTACCATGCTAGAGTTCCACGGTCTAACCATCCTGAATCTCCATATTTCCATTCAATCTCTTTAGTTAAAAATGTAAACTGCTAACATTAAAGATTTGTAAATAGGACTATTTAGGTCAAAAGCAAGGAACAGCAGTTAAATAAACTGGCCTAGGAATATTTTGGGGGGAACAGATGAGGAAAATGGTAAACATTTTGCTAAATATAAACTCTTTCTACTATGTAAGTGTGACTATTAGGTAATAAAACGACATTCCAGTCATGTAAAATTGCACAACAGCAAAATGCCTCAGCATAAATAAACAAAAACTTAAATAAGCCAATGCTTAAAGATACTGGGACATTCTTCCTAGCCAGCATTTGTATTGATTTGACTTGCATTTAAGGAAAGGAAAGATCACAGCATCAGAGGTGCTGGCCTGGTAGGCTACTATGCTGCTTTGGTGCAGAGATCTGGGTTGGCCACACTTACCTTAATCCATTGCTGACACCTAGTGGTAAGATATTTATTTACATTTAATAATTATGCAGCCTCCCGTGGTAAAACCCACAGGAACAGCGCAGGAGGCCTACGAAACTCTGTGAAACTCATCTTGTGGAGAATAATTACACTGGCTATAGCCAATCACAGTGCAGACACTGCAAGTTTCCCCCTGCATGTCTGCTAGTGCACTTTAGTTCTGTGAGGCTTCTGTAAGCCTAGCTTGGAATTCTTCTCAATATAATCTTTGCTGAACTAGACTACAGGTTACTGTTACTGGCAGCGTCTGATTAATGTGTGGGCTTTAAGGGCTGCAGCCCAGGGCCTTGGGCTAATGGAGGCCCCGCAGACCCACGGACCGGTTGTGGCCCGCTGTTTCTTTTCATCTGCCCTGTAGCAAGTATCAGCCCCGTGGGTTGGACATTGGTCCCCGAGCCTTGGCACCCCACTCTGCATGCTGCCTCCGCCTGCAGCGCCAGCTCTGCAGCTCCCATTGGCCAGGTACCATGACTAATAGGAGCTATGGGGGCAGTGCCTGTAGTGCCTGTGGCACAGGCAGCATGCACCGCACAGAGAAGCCTAGCCCCTCTGCCTAGGGGCAGGACATGCCAGCCACGTCCTGGAGCAGAACCTCATGGAGCCAGGGCATGCAGGGATCCTGCCTTAGCCCTGCTGCACCGCCAACCAGGAGCCGCCTGAGGTAAGCTCCTCTGGACGGTGCCTGCACCATGCACCCCCTCCTGCACTCCAACCCCCTACCTCAGCCCAGAGCCCACTCCTGCACCCAAACTCCCATCCAGAGCCCATACCCCAAACCTCCTGCTGCACTCCAACCCTGTCCCACTCCTGGCCTACCCCAGAGCCCACCCCCTCCCGCAGCTGGAGTTGCGCCCCCTCCCACACCCCAATCCCCGACCCCAGCCCTGGTCCACCAGTGTGTTCTGGACTCCTGGGGGAAATGATGCCACCAGATGGATGGAGTGGGCTATACAGAACTCCCACAGGCGAATGGCTTCCTGGCAAGGTGGAGATGAATGAGCATCTCCCTGTTTGTTGATGTAAAACAGGGGTGGGCAACCTTTCAGCAGTGGTGTGCCGAGTCTTCATTTATTCACTCTAATTTAAGGTTTTGTGTGCCAGTAATACATTTTAACGTTTTCTATAAGTCTATAATATATAACTTTCTATAAGTCTTTATAAGTCTATAATATAGAACTAAACTATTGTTGTATGTAAAGTAAATATGATTTTTTAAATGTTTAAGAAGCTTCATTTAAAATTAAATTAAAATGCATAGCCCCCAAGACCAGTGGCCAGGACCCGGCCAGCGTGAGTGCCACTGAAAATCAGCTTGTGTGCCGCCTTTGGCACCCATGCCATAGGTTACCTACCCCTGATGTAAAACATGGCCGTCTTGTTGTCTGTGAGGACCGACACACAGTGGCCCTGCAGCTGCTCCCAGAATGCTTGACACACGAGACACACTGCCAGCAGCTCCCGAACATTGATATGTAACAATAGGTCGGCTGCGGATCATAGACCCTGTGTCCTAGGGTGATCAGACAGCAAATGTGAAAAATCGGGACAGGGGCTGGCAGTTAACAGGAGCCTATACAAGAAAAAGAACCAAAAATTGGGACTGTCCTTATAAAAATCGGGACATATGGTCACCCTACTGTGTCCTGATGCCCCCGAGGGGAGCACCCCATCCTAGGGATGATGCATCCATGACTAGGGAGAAGGATGGTTGAGGAGAGTGGAAGGGGACCCCTTCGCACACTGCGCTTGGGTCTAGCCACCAGCTGATCGGGAGGCATCCTGTGCCTGGTGGTAAGCCCACGGGGTCCAGAAAGGCCATTGTGTCAAGCCCTGCACTGGGCCGTGGCCTCCGTCTTGCCATTGGGCTGTATCGTCCTCATCCCAGCTGTGGAACACCGGATCCAGTCATGAGCCCACATCGGACTGGGACGACTGTGAGGTGGAACGTGAAGGCCAAGACCATGCCGAGCGTATCTGTGTTGATTTGCTAGGACACAGTGGAGAATGGTATTGAGCCCGTGGGAAGCGCTGGTGTGACCGTGGTGAATGGCGCCATGACGTTGATGTTTGGTGCCGGGAGCGGGACTGGGTTCAGTACCACGATCCAGAGCTAGACTGTGACGAAGACCATCTTCGAGTGCAGTGCCAGGACATACTCCGATGTGTAGATCGATGCTTTGAGTGGTGCCAGGAGTCTAATGTGGCCCTCGAATCTGGACAGCACCATGAGACAGACTGGTGCCATGAGTACAACCGGCACCAAGAGTACGAGTGACGCCGGCAGCGGCATATTATCACCTAGGCCAACAAGGCCTAGGCCTAGGGTGGCAAATTTGCAGGGGCAGCAAATTTATAGTAGTCATGGGTGCCAATAGGTGCTTGCGTCCCCCCTGACCCCACCACAACTCCACCCCTTCCCCAAATCCCTGGCCCTGCCTTCTCCCCCAGGAGTGCCGCTGCTCTGCTTCTTCCCTCTCCCTCCTAGGCTTGCCGCGGGAAACAGCTGTTTCTGACAAGCCTGGGAGGGAGGCAGGAGAAGCAGAGCAGCGGCAGCATGCTGGGGAGAAGAGGTGGAGACGGAGTGGAGGTGAGCTGGGGAGGGGGCGGGGGAGGCAATTATTTCAGGGCCTACGGGCGGAAAAATCGTTAATCCGCCACTGGACACCGGGACTCAGAGTGTTATTAGGATTGGGACCAGATCCAGGAATGCAACTGGTGCTGTGGTTCCAGTTGCGGTGTCAGAGGTTAAATCAGGGATGGTTTACCCTGAGATTGAACTGCACGAACAGGAGCCTGTGCCACTATCTGCTGCAGTGGCGTGGGCTCTGCCAAAGGCAATCAAGTCTTGTGCTGCAGCGAAGGTGTCTGGCGTTGATGGTAAGTGGGGCTCTACCACACAACGAGTCGGGGAGCCTGTGCACACAGGACTTGACGGCATCTCCCTTGGTGCCAGAGTTGATGGCACTGGAGTCAGCACCAGAACCCTAGGTTGCTCCGCTACTGGACGTGATTCCAAGGGTATTGCCAAAGGCACTGATACCGGAAGAGGCAGAGCAGCTTTCTCTGACTTGTGCCATTTTTGTCCTGGTGAATGCGAGAGGTGCCAGGCCGGCTGGAGAAACGTTGGTGCTGCGCATCTCTTCCAGAGTCCAATCGCGGTGCCGCAGCTGCAACTGTCGCCGGCGCATTGCGCACCGAAGTGCTTGGTCCTGGGTCCTTGCGTGCCACTGGAGGCACTGGGCTAGGTTCAATCTAAAGTCCCACTCTGTCTTCGTCCGGGGTCCAAAGCCATTGCAGATTTTACACTTGTCCGCTTGGTGCGATTCCCCCAGGCACCTCAGGCAGGAGTCATGGGGGTTGCCCGTTGGCATGGGCTTCGCACACCACAAACAGGGCTTGAAACCCAGAGCTTTGGGCATTAGCCCACACGGATGTTGGGAAGGAGAGGGGAGAAACCCCTTTCAACCCAGCAGTTTAATGTATATACACTACTCTAACTAAATTATAACTGCCACTATACAACAAGAAATAACTGTTTACTACAGAATTCGCTAGGGAGAGTGGAGAGCATCAAAGCCGAGCTCCACAGTTCCAAAGACTGTCACGGCTGGCAAGAAGAAACAGCTGGGGTATATATCCAGCGCCATAAAGACGCGACTCCGGGGGGCTCCATAGCTGACCCAGTGGGGGTTGCTAGGGTAAAAATTCTCCAACGATCGTGCACACAGTGCGCACACACCTAACTGGAATCGCTATGAGCAAGCACTTGAAGAACAATCATATTCTAATGTAATTGGGGGCTGAGAGGAAGAGAAGGCAGCCTGGTCTAGTGCAAAGGGAACTGGGGCTGAGCATCAGGAGACCTGAGATGTATTCCTAGCTCTGCAACTGACCTGCTGTGTGACTTTGGTCAAGTCACTTCACCTAATTGAGTCTGTTTCCCATGTCACCCTCTGTCCATCTTGTCAATTTAAAATGTGTGCTCTTTGGGTTAGGGGCTTTCTCTCGTGTGTGTACAGCACCTGGCACCCTGGGTTCCCAATGTATGCGCTAATGAATACAAATAAATAACACATTCTTAAACGATGATCCATCTAGTCATTAGAGCGTCTGAAAAAACAAACACCAAAAGTGCTATTACGGCCCTTTGTTTTAATGGAAAGACTGGGGCTTAGTCCACAACTTCAGATGGGTCTTTTTGTAATTTTAATGCAGTTTGTTTCTTCTATGATTAGATCTGGAATGATTACAAACTTAAGTGGAATCCAGAGGACTATGGAGGTGCTGAGTTTATTCGAGTTCCATCTGATAGGATCTGGAAGCCAGACATTGTCTTATATAACAAGTAAGAATCAAATGCCATATCAAGTGCCTTTACTCTTTAATTTTTTTCAGTTTTGTATCATGATTTTTTTAAATTGAGCATTCACATGAATATTACAAAAGACCTACGATTTTGTAGGTACCCAGGTACTAATACTATGGGATGTACTGCAAACTGTTACTTCTCTAGTAGTAAAACTACCCCCAATCACTGCTTCTTTTGAACATCAATACTTTTGGGGGGGGTCCGTTGAGCTAATAAGTATTAAAAATTCAAAACACATTTTAATAAGAGAGATAGGAAACTTCAGATTCTGCATCCCTGTGCTCCTTCTACTCCCCACTCTTTCTATAAATGTTTTCTGAACTAAATGCAATGCTGGCAGCAAGAAGGAGCAGATAGTTCTGCTACACAACTTTCCTTTCATTTACAGATGAGAAATTCTTCAGTAATTCAGACCTTTAATTGAAAGGGAGTACTAGATCTAGTCATTTTTGCAGCTAAAATTGCTTCCCATCTGACATCAGCACAGCATTAAATATACCTCTATAAAAGCCACAGGACTGGTACACCCCTAGGACTTTTGTTTCCAACAAGTCCATAGGAGACCAAATTTGTTACTGAGACGATATGTTGGCTATACAGTAACTCCTCACTTAACATTGTAGTTATATTCCTGAAAAATGTAACTTTAAGCGAAACAATGTTGAGTGAATCCAATTAATGTAAATGAGGGAGTTAGAGTCCAGGGAATTTTTTTTCACCAGACAAAAGTCTATATTTTTTTTATATTACA
>ML677366.1:30225449-30253715 GCA_007922305.1 Dermatemys mawii | reverse complement strand
ACACACACACACACACACACACACACACACTTCAGAGGAGACAAACAGATCACATGAAGGAATTAAGATACTACAGAATAGTTTTGTTTCACATGCTATAGACAAGTACTTTAGAAAAGGTAGGTAGATATAAAATTTTCCTGTAAAGTGTAATAAAACTGCTTCTCATACATACATCCTATTGTTTTTGCCAATAACTGTATAGATACTTAAACAGAAGCATGAAGATAAATATAGTATACTAAAAAGATTTGGGAAGGCGCTTGGTAAAAATGTGAATTGTTCTCTGTGCAAAATTGGAAAGTTTATGGAAATGTGGAAGTAGTTATAATTTTTTTTGAAAAATAAAGAGACTTATGTAGTTGCAAAACGTATTTGTTATTCTGGTTGCATGACCCTCTGCGTAGGGTAACATTAACTACTGTTCGCTGTACTCAGACCCCAATAATTCACAGAAGCACAGATCCAGGAATAGGGGATCTATTAGAAATTATTTTGTTTTAAAACACTTAGAGCAGCAATTTGAGGATGAACCGTACAGCCCAATAATTGTGGTGTGAGCGATTTTTGCCTTTACGGAATACATAAAAATTATGGAAGTGAGTGAAAGCTTTTCTCCATTTTGCCAAAAATGTTACTTAAATCAGGATTGAGGCCCTGTTGTACTAGAACCTGACAATCAGCTCAAATGTAAATACAGCATAATTTTCATTTTTGTATTGAAACAAGAGGGGAAATGAACATTAGCAGCAAGGAAGTAAGAATCAGGTATCCAGTCCATACTCTTGCTCTTAGTTAATTAGTTACTGTCTGCTTACATGTAACTATATACACAAAGGAGATAAGTTAGAATCTTTTCAATCACATGTACCTATAAATTGAAAGCCAGAAAATGGCAATGTGCATTTTTTCTCCTGTTTGTGAATGTTATTTATACACTCTGTAAAGCCTAGAAAGCTACTCCACAGACGAAATAGGATGTGAAGTAACAAGCAACTATATGGAAAGTGATCACAAAATAACTTTTATAAATACTAAATATGAAGTAATTCCAGCCCGTATGAAAGTCAGCATGATCCAAATAGGAAAAAAAAAATGAGAAAAATCTAATTCCCCAATACTGCAGCCACTACTATATACCATTAACATCAAAGAACAGAATGTTTATTGTGCTATTTATCTCCTGTGAAATATTTTTTCTATTTAAACAAAGGTTGAAGAAAGTTTTCTCTAAAATGTTATTGTTTGGCTTATTGAATTAAATCTGCATGTTGGGTGCTGCTGTAGTATGACATACTCATGTTAAAAACAGCAGTGTAGAATACTCAAGGAGATCTTAGATTCCAGGGCACAATATGAGCATAAATTCAATCTAGTTGGTGTTACTGAAACCTGATGAGATGGTGTATAAATAGCGTTCACAAAGAGGAGAAAAAATGCACATTGCCATTTTCTGGCTTTCAATTTACAGGTACATGTGATTGAAAAGATTCTAACTTATCTCCTTTGTGTATATAGTTACATGTAAGCAGACATTAACTAAGCGCAACAGTATGGACTGGATACCTGGTTCTTATTGGATACAAGAACATTGTAAGAGTGGAATGTTACAATCAATGGTTGTAGTCTCTGGGAAAGAATTGAGTGGGCGAAAGAGGAAAGGTACTGGCACTCTTTCTCAAAAATGACATTACCGTATTTCCAAGCCATTGATAATTCAGAAGAAAATGATTTTGAATGCTTAAGGATCAATGTTATAACAGATAAAGCACAAGATGCGGTATTAGTTGGTGTCTGCTTCAGACCACCCAATCACATGAGGGAACAGGATTACAGTCTCCTTTTGCACCTATTTTTAACCTACAGAGGGAAAAAACTACATGATCATGGTGGACTTCTGTTTGAGTGACACATGCTGGAAGTTTTATTCTGCCAGTACTCCAACATCCTTGGAATTTCTAAATATTATAGATAATAATTTCCTAACTCAAAAAGTGTTGCATCCAGCACAGGAGTATTCTATATTTGACCGCATCTTGACTGATGAAGTGATCATAGAATGTAATCACACTCATAATGTGCAAACAGAATAAAGTACAGACCACTAATATTTATACTTTGTGAAATTGCCCCTTTAAAGCACCAAGCTGAAAACAATTATGAGCCAAATCATCTGGACAAATTTAATCAGAAAAACACGAATGGTAATTGGGAATCATTTAAAGACACTTTACTAGATGCTCCAAAAGCCACAATTCCACTATCAAGGAAGAACATCATACTGGCTAAAAACTGACCTGAAATTGAGAAGGGAAGTGAAGGGGGTTATACATAAGTCTGTCAAAATGGCACGCACTAATTTTTAAACAGTGAGGGTAATTAATCAGTGGAACAATTTACCAACGGTCAAGGTAAATTTCCATCACTGGAAATTTTTAAATCGATATCAGATTTTTTTCAAAATATGCTCCAGGTATCGTTCTGGGGAAATTATACGGCCAATGTTATACAGGAAGTCAAATTAGACCAGTGGTGAGCAACCTGTGGCTCTTGGGTGCCTGTCAGGGTAATTCACTGGTGGGCTAGGAGACATTTTGCTGATGTTGTCCATCCACAGGCATGGCCACCCGCAGCTCCCAGTGACTGCAGTTTGTCATTCCTGGCCAATGTGAGCTATGGGAAACGACAGCCAGCACATCCCTGCAGCCCACTCCACTTCCAACAGCTCCCATTGGCCGGGAACGGCAAACCGTGGCCACTGGGAGCTGCGGGCAGCCATGCCTGTAGATGGTCAGTGTAAACAAACATGCAGCCCATTGCCCACCACTGGATTACACTATCACAATTGTCCCTTCTGGCTTTGGAATCTAGGAATTACATTAAACAAATTAAATTCAGAGACAGAACTTTGCTTCAGACCAGATGGCTGTATATTGAATAGATGTCCAAGAAATACAGTTTTATTTAAAAAAAATAAACTAAAAGAGCTGTTCTATTGTGCAAATATAATTGCCAATACCGCTAAAAAACCCCAAAGCATGTGTTCCCACCTAAGCTTAATTCTTATAATTCAGATTTATGCATGAGTCCAAACATGAAGAGAATCTAGTGAGACTATTTTATTAAGAATGTGGATACTAAATGTATGAAATCTGAATTAACTGAATTTGGTTAAAAAGGCAAAAACAACTTTCAGCAAGTCTTCTTCAGAAACCAGTACTCAAATTCTTGTTTTATATAAGAGCTTACAAACATCATTTTGAAAAACAAAGAATATTAGAGAGGAAGTATCGTCTTGTGGTTATAGCACAGGACTGGAATCAGAATTATTTCAGAACTGATGTTCAACTTTGGACACGTATTTAATTCTTTGCCTCTTTTTCCCTATCTGAAACAATACTATATACCTGTTGCAAGGTTTATTTTTGGTAAATTTCAGAAGTGCAAAATAGTATTAGTTCACTGAAAATGTATAAATAAAGACAAATATAGAACCATAGATTATTTTAATTTACATATTACACCAAGAGACTTAAATGGCTAATATTTGTAATTTACTCTAAAAACTCAAATTTTCAGAACACTCAAAAGAACTTATTCTCTTAAAATCCTCTTCTGCTCATTGTAGAAAATTAAGTGACCAACCATAATGATCTAATACAAGGGTCTCCAAACTACAGCCCGGGAGCTGGATCCGGTCCGCGGCTTTGATTTGTCCAGCCCTCCAGTTGAGCAGGCACGCCGAGCAGGCACGTGGAGAAGACGCCGCTGCCCCCACCCACCGCAAGCTGCTGCCAGCGGCCCCATGTGCAGAAGGGTCAGTGCCCCCCATGGCAGCGGCCGGAGGAGCAAAAGGGGGGGGATTTGCATATATTTGCATATATTTAATTTTTTCACAGTTGCTTCGGCCCACAAAGCCCCTTCAAAAATCTAATATGGCCCTCATCACATGAAGTTTGGAGACCCCTGCTCTAACACAAACATCTACACACCTTTAACACTCAGTAGTACAATGTGTGAAGCAAGGAGAAGATTCTGGTATGCCTGCTTGTTACGTGGGTTTCTGCCTCATCTGCTAACTAAATTTTTAACTCTTGCCTAACAAGTGTATAGTTTATATAGCGTTTTGCCCATTCTAAAACAACTAGCATCTAAAAAGTTTTTTTAAAATCCTCTAATTCTCAGCAGTTATCTATGTACTGTATTGGGGAACAGGGAGGTATACAATACATGCAAGTGTTTGAAAAGGTGTGTTTGATTTTGTCCAGATTCAGAAATGAATTAGTAGGCTAACAGTTAAGCAGTAGGTATTGCACATCCTAAAATGCCATGCTTAAATACAGGCATGATTCCTTTTACTTAAGTTTATAATGTTATTAAGTGTGCCATACACACTATTTGCATGAACACAGAATTATCATGTACCTTTTAAGAATCATGTTCATAGCACAAGTGGTACCCCACAAATATTTTAAGTGTGTGTGTTTCCAATGTGGACCGGTACTATTATATTTGCCCATTTATAAATAACAGGAATAAATAACCCAATTGATCCAATTATTGAAGCCAGAAGAAAAGTCCATAAAAACATTCGATCAAGCACCTGAGCTATAAATTTCCAGTCTTCGACAACCTAAAAAACAAAAACAAAAAACAAGAATTGCTCAATATTCTAGAATATTTACAATTACAGGGCAAAATTCTACAGTCCTGATTCGGGCAGAAATCCTATTGGTATTGTGAAGTCAATGGGACTTCTACCTGAATAAGGACTGAAGCAGCTAGCCAATAGTATAAATTTTTCTATTATCCCAGTTCCATAAACATTCAAGATTTTTCTATTGTTACACTTTGAGTTAGAGCAAGCATGTCAAACTCATTTTGGGAAGAGGGCAGAATACTTTAGTTGCAGGCAAAGAATCAGGGCCTGACCTTTCAAGGTGCTGAACACTTTCAACTTCCTGGGAGACGAAAGTATTTAACACCTCAGAGGACTGGACCCTTTCAGCAATATGCTAACTTCAATCTACAGCACAATTCCCAGAGATCAGTCAGAGGCTTGTACAAATATCCAGGGTAGAATATGGCTGTTCTGTAGTAGCTACACCTACACGTAAGTAAAGTTTGTTGCATTGAGTATCACATCAGGGAAAAATGTGCAAGGCATTTTCAGGACTATCATTTCTTTCCCTTTTTTAATACTATTATTTGTACATACAGTCTATCAGTTTTGCGCACACAGCTGCTGTAGTGGTGCATGCAAATTAAGCACACAACTAAACATTTTCAAGCGAGGTTATTAGATTTCACAGTTGATATGTCATTAAAATTACCTGTGGCAGTAGGCCTACAGATTCAGAAAAAGGCAATGTTACATAAATTCCTATTAGGTAAGGTTTTCTTTGCAATCAGAAGGGCTAACAAATAAATTTAAATAAAAGCATTCTTCAGCAGGGACCCAGATAACTACACCAGACAGACTCAGAATTTGACACCCAGGTTGGAGTTTTTCAATATAAAAATGAGGAATTTTTTTTTATTGTGGTTAGTAATAGTGTTTTTTTCTGTGTTCCTCTATAGTAAGATGCTA
Source organism: Dermatemys mawii (assembly GCA_007922305.1). Taxonomy (NCBI): domain Eukaryota; kingdom Metazoa; phylum Chordata; order Testudines; family Dermatemydidae; genus Dermatemys; species Dermatemys mawii. The sequence continues at coordinate 30,248,125 of ML677366.1, read as the reverse complement.
TTGAAGCATGAAAACGAACTTAAGAATGTTATACTAATACTTGATGCATGGAAATACTGTACATACAGAGGGTAGGAAAGTGCGTGGCATCCCTTATAGCGTGCCACGGCGGCGCCACTTCAGGGATCGCAGGCCTATGGGTACAAACTTTCTGGCACTGGTGCACATGGCGAGCATGCACATCTACTGTGGAATACACATGAGCAATCACTTGAAAAAGAAACGTGTTGGTGCAACATCACAGTTGAAAAATAATTCTCCACTCACTTATTCTGGTGTAAATCTGAATCAACAAAGTTATACCAGTGAAAGTGAGAGAAGAATCAGGCACATAAAATTCAACATTGTCGTTCTGACAGTAACAATATTGTAGCCATAATACATATAGGAAATACTGTACATACAGAGATACTATATATAAAGTGCACGAAGAGGAGATACGTGTACAGCACCTACCACAGTGGACCTCTGGTTTACGTCTACATCTCCTAGGCACTACAGTAACACAAATAATTCCTAACAATACATATGCACCGAGTTATTCACATAGCTCTCCCACGAGAGCAAATGTCTGGGGCAAAAGCAAATAAGCCAGCTTGCAACTAGGGCTAGACATGGGAGAGGAGGCAAAGCAAGCCAGTTTTCCCAACAGGTCACCCCTGGATGGAGAATTGTTGGGAGACTCTCAAACTGCCAGAAGACAATGCATGCTTAGCCCATATGGCCAGATAGCAAAGTGGATGCGCTCATATTTATAGACACTTCAGTAGTGCTCTGAAAATGGTGCTTAGGTCATAGAAGAAGCCATGGTTTTTGGAAAAGGGAAAACTAAAGCAGCACATTTAAAATTCATTCGACTGAGGTTGAAGTGCCATTACTGTCATAAATCTTTTAAAATGCTCTACCTTAGCATACTTTCATACAAAATACACATTTCTACCTCTTACATTTAATCCTACTATATCTTATGGTAGTACTTAGAGAGGGACTATTATAGTTCTTAACAAACATTGTTCTGGTTTGGACTTAGGACTGCAAAATTAAGTTTAGTTCTATTTTTGCTGAACTGCACATAAGACAGCTTTAATGTATTTTTTTAAATTATAAAAATTAATTAAATTTAAAATGACAAAGATATATAGTCGTGTTAAAATTAAGAATACATACTCCCCAACAATAATGTGATAATGAAAAAGTCCAGTAGCACCCTAAAGGCAAAATAAGATTTAGAATATTCATTCACTCTACTATTGTAATTGACCAAAAATCTGTTAGGGATTTATAAATTATAAGAAAATATTTTCAGAAAGACCACAAAAGGCTTAATTGTAAAAGGGAGCCAGACAGATTTTGATCACCATTGCAGAAAGTGTACAGTACTCATATGGAGTCTATCAAAAATGTACTTGTTTACTGGAAGGCCTTTTTATCGCTTCCCAAAAGCAGCACATCTTGAAACAAGACTAGCATTTCTAACTATTTCAGGAAATAATTGGTCACAGCTATACTAGATACTAGATAGGAACAGAGACAGGTATTCTAAAGCCATTTTTTTTATTTCTATTCTAATTTCTAATCTGAACAAATGAGTGCAACTTCACCTCACGAACGTCATTCTCCTTCATGATATGTCTTGTAATGTATCGGATAGAATCTAGAGCTGCTTCCAAGGTGTTCTTAGATGAATCTGATCCACTGATATTGCTAGTTTCTTCTTTCTGAGTAAAATATCTATCTACATGACTTCTCATGCAAAGTAGCTTTGGAAGTTTATGAAGAAATAACTTGCGGACCCAAGGTGCCATAGCTTTGTGAGTAGAAGAGGAACGATGATGAATATTAATAGCAAAGACAGTTATCATAATGGACAATGTCACAAAAATCATAGTAAACACCAAGTACTCTCCAATAAGTGGTATAACTTTAGAAGATGATGGTATAATTTCTTCAATAACAAGAAGAAAGACAGTCAAAGACACCAGTACCGAAGTGCAGAGAGAAATTTTTTCACCTTCATTTGAAGGGAGATAAAAGACAAGGACAGTTAAAAATGAAAGTCCTATACACGGAATAATGAGAAACAGAGTGTAAAAAAGAGGCAACCGTCTAATTACAAATGAATATGTAATAAATGGGTACCAGCAGCATCCATCAGTTCTCTTCCCTTTGCTCCCTGTTGCCGTTACTATTTCCCATTCTCCATTATCAAAGAAATCTCTCTTGTCAACATCATAATCTTCTAGAATTATATCAACCTGTGAACCATCATAGGTCCAGGAACCAAATTTCATGGAGCAGTTTTGGAGGTCAAATGGAAAGAATGTAACATCTATGGTACAAGAACTTTTGTAGTTTGCTGGGGGAGTCCAAGCAACAGTCCCATCATATTTTACTACTGTTTTTGTAGCTGTTCCTTCAAAACGACCATCTGCACTGAAAGAAAAAATATGCATATTTGGCTGTTATTACACACATTACAACCACGTGTTTTTAGTTAAGGGGTTTCCTATTAAGTGTTACCACTCCAAAGTGTCATTTCAGATGCTTATCACTCTCAGATTTTTACCTTTTGAATGGAAATTTTGAACTTTTGTCCTCAGATCAGGACTCTGTTTGTTTAAGGTTAAGCTGACTGAGGAAAAGCAAAAGGTGAAATACACAGTTTTTCCATTATAACAACATTTCTGGAACTTTTCTGAACAGCTCTAGTGCCTCAGAAGAGAGGGTCAAAGCTTGACTTTTGATAGGAATCATCCCTGCTTAACAGATGTACATATTGGTGGGCTGATGAAAATCAATTTTACTTTAACTCAATCATGCATGTATAAAACAAACAATACACTTAGCACTTCCAAACATTTTTGTTTTATAAAAACAATAATAGGGGTTTTTTTCTAAACAATCAACCAATGTTTTATAGGCACTGTGTATGCAAATATAAGTTGAGCAGAAACTCATTCAAAATTCAGTCTCTCCAAGTTCTAGTACCTCTCTGCATAGATGTATAAGAAAGGTGAGTAAAATTTAATTTAACATCTTTGTATATTGAGTATTATTTATATGAGGATCTATTTTGACCACTTCAGCTCATTAGTTTGTATTCAGAACTGTGCACTCATTCATGTAGGACTCTGCAGGGCCCTAACATAAATGAATGCATGTTTGTGCAGGACAGCGTTCTACTTCTGACTAGCAAATCATTTCATATGAAAGAATTAACTATTTTTTTAAAATCCTAGAAAATTCCATAGAAAAAAGCAATGTTAAAAAACATTAAGATTGTAAAGCAAAGCACTCAGATGTCTGGAAATGCCAAAGGTAAGGCAATCCATGCATTTTTAATTCTGACACCTTATGTGAAGGTATTATAATACAGTCTAATTATGTGATCACACATTATTTATCTGCAGAACCCATGCCTCATTCTATGTGTAGAGTGGATGGTCAATGTGGCAGGGGTAGCTTTATTAGAATAAGATTAAAATCTTACTTGTCATACAACACAATATCTGGAATCCAGATAGACTCTGATGGGACACGAATAGATGTTATTCCAGCATAGTCTTCAGGGTTCCACCTTAATTTTACATCAATCCATTCCTATAAATACATGATAAATGTTATAGTATCTTTAAAACTGACTTAAAACAGGCAATATATAGCTAGCTAGATCGGTTTTTTGGATGAAAAAAGTAGAAGGGATGTAAAAGAGAGATCAGACTTTTTGCTTCCATATCTTGCATACTACAATGAACATAGTGACCCAGTTAGAAAAATTGGACCAGGTAGAGAATGACTTTCTTCAATATTAAGCGCCATTTAGTTTCACAGTACTCCTGTATGGAGTTTTTAAAAATATTAAAAACTTCTTTAACCATGTATTCACATAAATTAAAGCAGTTACAAAATAAGGATGGGCAAACTTGAAAAAGTTTGATTTGGATAAGCATCTAAAAATTTGGAAGCTTATCTAGAGTTGACCTGAACTTTAGAGTCAGAAAAGATCCTGCTGTCTCATGAGATTTCCAGTGATTTCTGGGTCTGTCAGCACTAGAAATAATACAATACCATCTTAACATTTTGGCACTTTTATTTCTGAACTAGAAAATGTAGAAGAAAAATGCAAGAAAAAATAAGGTCTCAAAAGATTCACCATTGATTAGAGCTTTAAATGTCGATTTAGGCCACCTATTTTAACTGAACCGGTTCATCTAGTTAAAGTACTGAACAGTGATAGTTGGGAAGGGCATAAGTGGATTTCACCAGACTTTCTTGCTATTCTAACGTAGTAGCAGGTGTTGGTAAGGACAGGCTGCTGCTTCAAGAACCAGTGTAGAGAGTCCCACGTACTCCCCCACCTTAGTCAACTATTTAATAGCTAATCTAGAAAGAAATGCTTGAGTATAAATAAGAGACTAAACAGAGGTAGTAATATCTTTTACTAGAGCAACTTCTGTTGGTGGAGGTACAAACTTTCAACCTACACAGAGCTCTTTTTTTAGTCTGTAGAAGGAAAGAGTAATTCTGTGTAGCTCAAAAGCTTATACTATCTATCATCAGAAGATGGTCCAATAAAAGATACAGGCATGTCGCGTCTTAGGCGTATTTAACATATGCGATTCCAACTTTACGCAGTCTGCAAAGAAAAAGGGGGTGGGGTTTAAACTTCCTGTAGTTTGGCGCGATGTAGTGGGCGCGATTTCGCCTCCCATTGAAGTCAATGGGTTCTGGCTATATGCAGTTTCTGCTTTACGCGGTAACTGTGGAATGGAACCCCCGCGCAAGACGCGACATGCCTGTATTACCTTATCTACATTGTCTCTCTTATATCTTGGGACCAACACAATTGTAACAACACTGAAAACAACTGAGAACACATGGCAGTTATTACAGAAAAGAGCAAAACTGAGAAGGTTTACTAAATTATATTTGTGGGACTATGTTTTCAGTGTAGGTAGGGGCCCTAAGCTTTTCTCAAAATCAAAAGGTGAGGGAAGAGTTAGAGGACTGAAGATGGTAAGTGGGATGAAAAGAGGAAACATTTTGTAACAATTTAAGGGTAACTCAGTGACATATATAAAGATAATAACTGCATCAAAGTTTAGTTCTGGATTATGATTATAATAACTTGAGGGCACTTCCTTCTTATGACCTAATACCTATACCTATGGCAGAACAAGCCAACTAGATGTTTATAGCAAGCCCCTCCTCCTTGACCTCCAAATAGATTACTAGCCATGAAATTAAAAGTCCTGAGCTTTGTTAATCAAAATAGGATCAAAAATATCTTAACAGTGTAATTTTAAAATAACTTTTTAAAAGCAATTATATAAAGCTATAGTATCTTGTGCATGTGACAGTTTCTGACTAAAAACAGGATGCTTCGTTATAGGAATTTCAAAATATATATCTTAATATATGTATCTTCATTTAATAAATTTATCTAAAATGTGTTGCCTTTATTATAAATTTTCTTTTTTGAGACAGCTTTTAGATTTATTTTTTAATTATTTAACTTAATGTTGTGGCTATTAATTCTTTCAAGCATTATGATGTGCCTTTTGTATTAAACATGCTATATAAAATAAAGGTTAATATAATTTTTAGATGAAGATACTATAAATATACAAACACCTACAAAATTTGATAACAACTTTATATTTCAGTCACTTAGTAGACTCTTCAGTTAACATTTGCACATACCTGTTTCAGCCAAACATTTGTTGTCATCAACTGATTTTTCTCATCCTATAAAAATTTAAACAGCATGTTTTTACGGGAACAATGATTTTACGCTGCTTATTCACTGTAACCAACTGTGGTTTTGATCAAAGGAGGCTCATAAGTTGCAATACAAATATATGAATTGAGAAGGGCTCCATTTGAAAAGCATATTTGTCTATTTCTTCTAACTACTATTGTTACAGCCATCAGCTACAATTACGGTAACGAAATGAAGTTAATGAAAAAGTGATTTCCCCTCCCCCTCACATCCAACATTGATTTACTTTGTACATCTTACAGCATTTCATGTATAATACCGTACTACTGTTTCCCTGCAGAATCACTAAGGAACAAAATGATTAATTGAAAATACTCTTTAAAACCATTAAGCAGAAAAAGCTTTACAGATTTTTTTTTGTTCAAATTCAGAATATACTTTTCAAAAGGTGATCAATTAGGAAACATTTTTAAAATTAGTAAATTAAAAAAAATCAATTTGACATCTTTAATGTTCTAAGCTATGCCATGCTAGTAGACTATCTCCTCTTTTATGGAGCTGACATTTTCAAGGACATTATATTTATTTCTTCTTTTTTTATGCAAAAACTTTCCTATATTTTATGGTTATAGAACTAACAACAGAACAGATTGCTATTTAAAAACATATTTTTGTATTTATTCATTTAAATGAATTTTAAACAATTAAAAAGCCCTAACACTCTGTAAATATTAAAAGCTTTAGTTAAAGTTTACAGAAAACAAAAATATGTCCAAGGGCCACTTATTTTCATCATTCACTCTGTGGCCTCTGACAACTCTCTGCTTTTCTTCCTTCATCTTCACTTCTCCATGGCTCTCTATTTCTATTTATTTATTTCTATTTTTATATATATATATATATAATATAAAATAAGTGAAACATTTTTAAAAGAGGCTTAAATGGATATGGTTGCAATGAGGAGGGAAGCCCCAGAAATAGAGCTTTAACTAAAGCTTTTAATATTTATAGAGTTATAGGGTGTTTTAACTGTTTAAAATTTTATATTATATATATATATCTATTAACAATAGAATATCAAGTTATTTTTCATGAACACTTTCCTCTTCTAAAAGCTTTGCTCAGTTTTTAATTTTAAAATTATTTATCATACGTACCACATCCACTAACTGAGAGATTGCAAGACCAAACTTTATTTTTATTGTGTCATTCAAGCGTTGGACTGGGCGAACCCATTTTTGGTAGTCTTGAAATAAGTGTTTAAACAAACGATCTTCACTTTTAGCAATAAAAGAAGGTTCTGATATACCTAGACAACAAAAGAAATATGTTTAATATACACATATAGTGAAATACAATGTTCTCATTTTCACAAACATTGGTACAACTTGATATTTAATTACATAGATTCAGGTATGTACATGTAGAAACGTATTTCTCATCAAATCCCCTTTTTTGTCTGTGAGGGTGGTGGAGGTTAAGCCACGTAATGTTAGCTTCATAAAATTCACTGGTTTCATTATTCATTACTCTTGTTAGCACCATCATACTTTCCAAATCTGCAGCCCAAGAACAGAGGGCCCTTATCTCACCATCTATGAGTAACACTGGAAAAAGTGAGACATGGCCAAAAAAATTTCTTGTGCCATTTTTACAAATCATCCAGGTACAAAGTAATTGTAAAAATCCTACAGAGAGTGTTTTTTAAACTAGATAATGCCACTAAAACTAACTACAGCTGCTTATTCATAATAGCATGATTTCAAACACCTCTTAACCATATTAACGTCCTCCTCAAAATGGGCACCAATCAATGAATGTCTCATCCTCCCACTGTGCAAACATAAAAACCAAGTCAGAAAGGACTAGCAGCATCCTTTATAGATGGGGTGACTGACAAGGTTTTTTTATGTTCTTGCTTCAGTGGAGTAAGGTGGAAGGAATTCAGACAAAGGGAATACTTTCATCTAGTGGTTAGAAAGGCTTTATATAAAACATTCACTAATGTGGTTTTGTGAGTCCTACTCTACTGAACCTTATGTGTAATTGTTTCCAACCTGAGCAAAATTAAAGATTATTGTGTACTTTCCTTCTTAATACCAGGTAAGGTCAAGTTTTAAAACTGTTCCTGTATTTCTTGGTTATTTAAGAACTCATGTTTAAGGGATATAAATAACGTTTAAAAAGTTAACCAATTAAAGGGAGAGGGGCTGGGGCCGATCTGGCCAGCACGGCCAGGACTGGGGCCAATCCGGCTGATTCAGCTTGGGTTGGCGGGTCAGCCTGCCCAAAAATTAACAGTTAAGGCAGGTTAACTGGTAAGACTAATGAATCCGGATAACATTTTACATCCCTAATATTTACTTACTTAATTCATTTGGGATGCAAGAGTTGCAGCTATTTGCAGGGAGGAAGGGAACTACTACTTGAAAATAACCTAGCAATAACTTGGAAATACACCCCAATTTAAGGGAACTTGTAGCAGAAAGTAAATTCTGCCTGGCTCTGGCTCTTCCCCATCCCTCCCAAACACAAACACCTGTACCAGAATGGAAGGACCAGGAAGAAAGTAGATCAGCAATTCTTCCCTCTCACTCTCAACTCTGCTAGTCTGGTTTCTATTATGCCACCCTCAGCACTGTGCAGGGGAGGGTAATGTGGTTTGTGGTTAAGGAACTGAACATACGCATTGGAAGAAAATGTAAATGCTCATATACACCAATGGATTTCTAGATTGACTGAAACCTCTCAGGAAAAATAACTAGGCATCACTGTGACCTGCTCAAGGCAAATGGAGTAAAAACAATCAATCAATCAAAAAACCCAAGTAAGATATTAGTATTATTAATTAATATTAGTATTATTCCCTATTCCTTTCCTAATACAGCCTAAAAATATTATAATGCTATTACATAAATTACATAAATTTATGAATCACCTGAAATTCTGTGCTCTGTATTGGCCTCTACATACTTACCAGGCCTCTGGTAAGTATGTAGTTTGCTTTTATATTGCAGACATAGCTGTTCATTTCCTCCTTTTTAATCATGCTAGAAGAGGTAGTGAAATAGCAATTCTATTAATTATCCACTTTTCATTCTCCTGTAGAGTTATGCAGAGAGGGCCCTGCAGAACAGAAAAGGAAAAGGAGAGAGATGTGCAGCAGAAGATGCTAGCACTTCTCAAGTGGCAATAGACATGCTGGAGACTCTTGTTGATCATCAGATTCAACAGACCTGTACTCCCCTCCCTCTGAAGCCCATACAGGGCGGCACTCCAGGACCTCCTTACACCCCTCATTCCCACAAGGTATCTGGGGCTGCTGCACTACCCCTACAAACAGTATCAGCCACGTGTACACTGACCTGTGAGAGACACGGTTGGTATATGTGTTTGTGAAATGAAAATGACTGTTCTTTCCCCTGCAAAGGTTCTTTTCTCTATATTTATAATTTTTTATTCAATTATAAATATGTCTGTTAGGATGGGTTTGGAATAAAAGTCTATTTATGGAAACTTAAGTTAATCTTTCTTAGTTCACAACATATGCTGGCTTGGGCTGACATCATTCACAGATAATAGCAATAAGTTCATTGGCAATGTTGTATTACTACACACACAGCATTCATTACAAGGTTTATAGCGAGATGCAAAAAAAAACAAAAAACAAAAAAACAATGCCAGGCACAGCACATTACAGCAACAAACATTAATGTGGCTCACAATTAAAATAGTCTTTCAAAGCCTCCCTGAGCCCTATAGCTTCCCACTGAGCTCTTCTTATAGCTGTGGTATCTGGCTGCTCAAAGTCGGCAGACAATCATTCCATCTCTACCCTGGCAAAAACTTTTCCCCCTTGCCTCACAGATATTATGAAGCACACAGCAGGCAGCCATAACCATTGGGATATTTTTTTCACTGAGAGCTGGTCTCCTGAGTAGACAGTGTCAATGTCATTCTGCTTCTGCTGGGCCTGTGGTTGAAACACTCATTGCTGCTGCCAAGGTGGCCAATGTATGGCTTCATGAGTCACAGCAGTAATGGATAGGCTGGGTCTCCCATGATCACTATTGGCATTTTGACATCCCCAGTGGTAATCCTGGAAAGAAAGTCCCCGCTTGAAGCTTTCTGAACAGGCCTATGTTCTTAAAGATGTGTGTGTCATGCACCTTCCCTAACCACCCTACACTGATGTAGATACAAAGTCCCCAGTGATCACCCAGCATTTGCAATACCATAGAAAAGTAGCTCTTTCTATTGATATACTCTGTGGGAAGGTGGTGTGATGCCAAAACAGGGATATGCATGCCATCCATCCCCTCACTGAAGCTTGGGAACCCCATTGCAGCAAACCCATACAGTCTGTCCTGCACATTGCCCAGTCCTTCATAGCAGGACTCCATTATTTGCCCTGCATTCTTGCATCACATCAACCCATACAGTGGATTTCCCAACTCCAAATTGATTCCTGACTGATTGATAGCAACCTGTCATTGCAAGCTTCCACATAGCAACTGCCATTCACTTCTCGAGTGTCAGTGCAGTCTCATTTTGGGGTCGCTATGCTGGAGCAAGTTCCACAAACAGTTCCAGGAATGTGGCCGTGCACATCCGAAAGTTCAGCCGCCATCCCTAGTCATACCATATCTAAATAATGATGCAATCCCATCAGTCAGTGCTTGTTTCTTGGGCCCAGAACCAGTGTTCTACCATCTGCAGCTGCTCCGTGAATGCCAACAACCCTCAATTGTTTCTTTCCACATCCCACAGAAAGCTGATCTCCAATGAATGGCTCCCCATGGTTCCTCTACAGGTACTGCAGGATCAGGTGTGTTGTGCTTGCAATGCTCATCACAATAGGGCAGAACTGTGCATGCTTCTTAGAGAGATGACGGATGCATGGGTTTGCATGGCTTTTGAAAAAATGTGCTAAACACTCTGAGATGGAGAAAACTACATCGCGTAACATTGAAACCATGTTCCCAGTCACCCCTGTATGACTCATTTGCACCAATCAGGCATTGCAAACCTTTTCCAAAACACCCTGCGATAGATGGTGGAGAGCTCCAGTGGGATAGCTACCCAGGGTGCACTGCTGTCTGCATCGATGCAAGCATTGCCAGTGAGGATGTGCACTGCCAGCACAAAGAGCATAGTGCAGGCATGCACAAGAGATTTAATTATTGTAGCAGCTGTACATTGACATCACTTAGGTCGACTTAATTTTGTAGTGTAGACTTGCTCTGAACCAGTAAGAGTGTTTTTGCCATTATAATTAGCAGATCCCTGAATGAAATAAACTGGACCAGCAAAAGGATCTTTTTCCCCAGTATAACTTTGTTTATATTGGGATTTGCTGGTATGGCTAATTGGTTAGGGGGGTGATTCCCCCCCCCGCCCCCGCCAATGCCTAACTGATATAAAAAGGAAAAGGGTGCTAGTTTTTCTATGTTCTCTTTTTGGGATGGGATGTGGGTGGGAGACTTTGATTTTTGTATCAATCTCTGGTTTCCGAAGCTTCACTCTCTCTCATGTCTGGAAAGAAAGAGCTTTCTGTTTTTCCTCCCACCATCAGAGCCTACTAGCTACTACTTTTTTCCCAGGCAGCAACAGCAGAGTGAAATGGATGTACTTGACAGTTTCACACTGCCAACTGCAAGAGTTCGAACAGCAGCTGTGTGACTGATGACCAGATTTTTTAAGATTGTTTCATCCTGGTACTGCCTGGCAAAGTTATGAACATGACCAGAGTAACAGAGTTGAATTTGTGGAGTAAAGTAGGCAAAACACTTATTTTCGATGTTCACATTTAGGTCAATATTGCAGTCAGAAAAGCAAGGAACTTTTAAATCAACACTTCTGCAAAATATATACTAATAGTTTGGCACCAGGGAAAGCTTACTAGTTACCACTGGTGAACAGATTTTGCAAGCCTTGCTAAAAAAACAACATAATCATAGTATATGGCGATACCGCTTACAGAGAACAAAGTTGACTTGCATACAGATTGACTATTCTTTTCCTTGCCCATGTCTGTCAGTCCTTAGATTAACTGCTCCTCACACCTTATAGTGCCCCCCTTCTTGAATGCCTATAATGTGCTTAGCGTATTGTGGACACTACTGTAAATATTAAATGATAAACAATGTTTCAGCCTATGGCTTGTCAAGATGGTTATTGCTCCACCAGTCTCCAGGGTCACTGAATACCAGCAGCACTGTTGTGCCTATGATAAAATGCACTGCCTTGCAGAGCCCTAGCAACATTCTTTTTTGGTTTAGCGTTAGATTGTTCTGCTCAGTGATAAGTTCAGTGGGGAGCAGAAGTGATGGCTATCTCCTGCTGAACAGCTAAGGTAGATGAAGAAACCAAATGCCAGATGCTGGCTGGCACCCTGGGAGTGGGAAGCAGAGCCACTGTGTGGTAATACTGGCCTCACTCAAATCCATGGGATAGGCCACTATCAGCCTAGGAACAGAATGGCGGAAAGGCATCATTGTTGCTGACCAGGGACCTGGCAGCGAGGACAGAAGAAGGGATATGCAGAATGTTGGGGCAGGCTGCAACTAAACAACTGATGGGGAAATCTGTAAGGAAAACAACATCTGAAAGGTTGAAGGACAGAGGAAAAATAAGAAAAGCATACAAACGGAGTAAAGTGAGAAGTGGAAGGAGAGAAAGGGAAAGACAAAGAAGGAGTTTAAGGTTAGAAACATTTTATTCGTACATGTTTCATTTCGCCTGTACACATCCTGGATTGACAATTTTTTAAATACTTATATAAATAAGCTACAGCCCTCTGACTCTGGGCAAGTTGCCAGCGCAGCCCTTGATTCTGCAGAGGTTGTGCACTGGTACTTCATTTGTCCACAGCAGAATTCTGCTCATGCAACAAGATTCCAATCTCAGATACATAGGTATGTATTGTCCCCCTGGCTTGTACAAATCAGGTACTCTTCTTCAGTATGCAAGAGCAGTAGTAGATTTCAGAAGATATGCCGGTATGTTTTCCATATGTATTTGCCAGAATATTAAAAATTAAGTTTTCATTTCTGGACAGAGTGGAACTATACAAGAGCTCCCTTCCCTAATTTCTCTACAATCTACTGGAAAATTCAAATTTTTGATATTATCAAAAGAAAGCAAAATCGTTTATAAGAGAATCATAAGTAAACTGATAAATATATGAAACTTTGTCCTACAATTCTAACAGATGCAGCTACTCTCAAAGTTCGCATCAGTAAACTAATTCTATCCTTTAGGTTGAAATTCTTCTATATTACAAAACACTTCATTGATTTAAAGGCAATCATCTCATATTTTGTTTTGCAACAAACAATTACAGTTTGTAAAACTGGGATACTCCAGGAAGAAAGTTACAACATGCACAATCACACTTAGCTGCATTGTAATGAATAGAAAACTGAAGTTTAATTTTTAAAGGTTTGGAAAGCATACATAATAACCAAGTCACATGGAATTTAGTACACCTACATCTGATAAATTGTTTACTAAATAACTTGTAAAGGATTTCCCCACAATTTTAATACACTATTCTAAAGCAATACTATAATATAGTTTATTGCCCCAATTCACCGCAGTTTTCAAACAGCTAGTTAAATATCTATCACCAATTTCAATTTTTTAGTAAATCACAATTTTATTTGAATTAAAATGGCCAAGAGAGAAACAAATTCTCCCCTCAGATACATACAAACAGTTCTCACTGAAGACAAAAAGTTTCATGTTTGTGCCCGAGGGAAAGATTTGGCTCCACAAAATACTTGACTATGACCTTTTTTAACAGCTATATAATTATTCTTTCAATTGTAATGAGATTAATTTAATGAAATCATTCTTCCAACTACTATAATTCACAGTAACTTTTTTAAAAATCACTTTTAGCATGATAGTAACATAGGTAAGGATTTGTTACATTTCCAACTAAAATTCACTTTAAATCCAGTTTAAATTTAACTATTTGCCCTGGGGTTTTTTTGCATCCCAGTTTAAAAATGAAAATCGATTAAGTCAATTTCACTTTTGCTTCAACTGAGTTTAACTTTCAGGCATGTCATGTTAGGACTTCAAGCTGAGTGGAATATATTCCATACAACTGGTTTTAGATAGACATACATTCCACTGCTCTTAAATTCTGTAAAGGCAATATTTTTACAACACCTCTATTTTGGGACAAGCTTGAGCTGACTGTACCCTTTTAAATTTGAAAATTTTAACAACATATTTTTGTTTTGGGTAGTGTTCTATAATTTAAACTGTACAAATCAAATCCTTACTTTGAGATTAGCCCCTAGCACTTCAACAAGTTAACTCAGTGAATAAGTCAAGCAGAATTTTACCATAAATCCATAAGAATGGTATTTCAGCAATAACAAATACTTGTCATGTATCATAAGAATTACTAAAATATATTGTTTGTCTCTGGAATGTAGATAAACGTACAAAGCAAATACATCACAAATCCATGACCACATCAGTTGTGAATAAATACAATACACCTTACAGACAACAAAACAAAAAATACTAATGTCTGATATTATGACAACAATAGCATTCTTCATTATTTGGAGTAGTTGTACAACCACCTAATGAGATGTTGTGGTCAGTATTTGTAAATACCTATGTGTGCGCCCAGAGAACTTTTGTTTGACAAAGGCAAAGAAAAAAAGACTTACCCTCTCAACAAGGTTGTTGGGGGTGGGAGGGTTCTCTCTTCTGTTAAATAAAGGTGTGTCTATTTAATCATGGTCTCTCTAGATTACTTTCATTAAAAATCATATAAATTCTTCTGAGTGGTATTTCTCCACTGTCCCTAAGGATTGCAAAGCTAGTCCTCAAGCCTTGACTTGTTCTTCAAATCAGATTTAAAATGTTTGAATCTGGTCTTTCAAAAAGTTGACATAGCATGCAAAATAAAATAAAGTGTGTGCCTATTTAAATCCCTGCAGGATTTTCCAAGCAAACTGTTTAACTCCAAAATCCTTTGTCATTTCTTGACCAGGGTTCCTACTACCAGCTGTGCACCATGCTGCACCACTGGTTCTCTCACAAAGTCTCAAACTGAACTATTCAGAGATGTGGGATTAAAGGCAGGGGAGAATAAAGAATGAGGAGAGAAGATGAGGGAATGAGGACCACGACCCTGATACAACCCCTTGTAGGTTTCAGATCTTTATCTATCGGAGGCAAATTGCCCCCGCATACAGCTTATGTTATTTGAAACTCAGTGCTAAAAAGTATCATAATTCGTGGTCCCCCATTAAGACCCCCCGCCCAAACTCCACCACAATCCCCTCTCCTACATCCCGCTCCCCTAAACCTCTTCCCGACCCCCTCTCCTACATCCCACTCCCTCAAATTCCGCTACGACGCCCTTCCCTGTATCCCCATCCCACAAACCCCTCCACACCTCCAACATCCCCGCTATACCCCTCTCCTAACCCCTCCTCAGCACCACTTCACCATCCCTCCTAATATGCACGCGACTGCTTCCCCGACACCTGCAACTCCCCCCCCCACAGCCCAGCGCACACGGGGGAGTTGCAGCCGGTCCCTTTACCCGTGTAGGGGGTCCGGGCGCTGCCCCTGGCGGCGGTGGCTCTGCCGGCCGGACCTGGCACCCCGAGGAGGGGCACGAAGAGGCAGGTGAGGAGGAACAGGAGGCGGCTGGTGCGGGACAGGACGCGGCGCGCCTGGAGTCCCTGTTCCGCCATCGCTCAGCACAGCGCGGCGCGGCGCCGCCTGGGAGCCCGGAGCGCGCGCGCGGAGCCTCCGCCTCAGGCAGCTCCGCTCCGCCTCACACCGGGGGAAGGAGCATCTCCCCGGCGCGCCTAGGGCGGCCCTGCTCTGCCCCTCGCCGGGAGGGGGCGGGGCACGGAGCGAAACACGCCCACTTCGGGGAGACCTGGAAACCGTTAGGGACTGGGCTGGCGGGGAGCTGCCTCTGCTTGTCCTGAAATGTGGGGCGGAGGGAGGGCGGGAGTGTCACGAAAGATCCATGGGGGCGGTGCTTAAAGTGGTCTGAATAAAGAGGAGGGCGAGGGTTTACCTTGATCTGGAAGCCCTTAACCTGCGCGCCTCAGCTTGATTATAAATATAGCCAGGGCTGCGAGGCCCCCTGCAGGGGTCCCGGGCTGGCCTTGGCACAGCAGGGGCATCATGCCTGCCACAGCTGAGGTAAGGAGGGGTGGCTCACACCTCTCTTCCTTGCCCTGTGGCATGAGTGAAGCCCTGCCCTGGAGAATGACCTGGCAGGCAGCTAACACTGGGCACAATGGGGTTGTCCGTATTTGGATGCTGTGCTGCACATCTGTGGCCCATAGTCAAATGCTGTATGCCATGTATATGAGCTTATGGCAGACATCACAGATGGCCTTGTATTTGGACACCACTCAGGACATGTTGCTCCTTCCCCTTTCCTTGTTCTGCCATAGACTCCTACTGCCAACCCTGAAAGCTCAAAAATGGTGAGTTAGACCCTCCAAAGCCATGAGACCTTTAAAAACATACTACTTTGAGTTTGCTTTTTGGTCTGTCCTCTGTTTTTTTAATTCCCCCTACTCCTCCAGTGTATGTGTATGAGAATGAATGTGTCTGTCTCTCCTAAGAAGCATTGATTTTGCCCCCCATTGCAGGAGCTGTCACTCTCACATCTGTCCATCTACCTGCCCAGCAATTAATTCTGCCCCCACAACTCCAGATCAGTCTTGCTCCCCAAACAACCCACTAATTCCGTCCACACATCTGATCTTCCTGCAACTCCAGTGGGCCTCACTCTCCTCCCAGCCCTGACTGGGGGCTTAGCAGTAAAACTGATTTTTAAATGCTGTTATTGATTTTTCCTATATCAATATAATATAAATATACTTTAAAAAAGATACATATGAAAGCAGAAAATAGAAGTAACTGACATACTCAAACTACATATATTTCTGATTCCAGGTATTACCTGATAATACTTTTCAGTTTCTGGAGAGGAGAGGAAAAAATAGGTTAAATTACTTTAACACAATATTTATTAGCCACAATACTTAATAGCCATAACGTTAAAAGTTGTTTTGGGTACTAGTGTGGGATGTATCTACTGTGTTTATCTGTGTCTCCGGAGACTTTATTCTCAGAAAATTAAGAACATTTTAACTCATATCATTTTTAGCAATTCTTTATCTCCTTTTCAACGTTTATTATGTGTTTGGGATTTCATCATTATACATATTGTCAATTTTCAAAACTATATTTTATATCATTTATTTAACAGAACAGTTCCATGTGCCTATTTGTATATACATCATACAATTTTTGACACCATCCAAAATATTAAACAGTACTTAGTCATGTCAGACACTGTTTTACCTTAATAAAAATCAACACTTTAACACTTTTAAATTATTTTTTTCTTGTATGCTCTTTGTTTTAATATGCTGAATGTTATACTGAGATTCTTCGTGTCTCAGAAAGCATAATGCAGTCAGCATAAGCCATTCAAAGAGCAATTGCTTACGTGGCAGTTTTTCCAGTGTAGTCCTCTGGTGGCCTGTTATACGGATTAGAATGCTCTGCAGTAAAAAATGACATTTCATACATTGGGAACATATATCTTCTTGTTTAGTCTTGACAATCTCTTGCTTTACATACACTGAGTGATTGATTCTTCATACACTGCACCAGAACTCCCATTAATTTTTGGTGTTCAAGATATAGGATTTAATCCTTAGTTTGCAATTTGTAGTTTACATGCAGGTTTCAACATAAGACTATAAAATTAGACATTTTGGCCTAATGAGCATCATGAAAATATGATCTGTTCTCATGTTTAATATAATTAATTTAAATTTGGAGGAAGCAATTTTCTGAGAACTCCAAAAATCAGTCAGCAACATTTCTATTGTTTATCACAAATTTAAGGTTCTGGCTGCAATTCGTGTATGACCACATTGCACTGCCTGTGTTCCTAAATCAAATTTGCTTCTTAAGAGCTAAATATATACTAACCTTATGAAGGAATTACATGAAAGATATTTTATTATGGTAGATTCTGGCTAAAGGTATTGGATGCAGTTTATTGACTTTCCAGCCCATAAAAGGCAAACTATTTTTAATTCATAACCATGAATTTGCTTGCCATTTGGATAAAATAGATGTTGCAAGACTGAAAAGGATTAAAGTCTAGGTACGTGCCCATCATTATGCGAAATATATTGAGAGTCATCTGGTCAGTGGCAGATTTAGAGTTAGTGGGGCCCTGTGTGCAGCTTCATTTTTGCCACACTCCATCCTCCACCTCCCCCGGATCAGCTAAGAAAAAGAACATTCTCTCTTATCTCCCCCCTCTACATCCCCCATGTTTTTCATTTTTTTTCTTCATCTGCTTCCTATAAATAATGGGAAGTAAATGACAATAAAGTGAGGTACCTTGATTAGTACAGGAGGTTGTGGTACAAGAGGGGGTGCGGAAGGCAGGCTCTGGGAGGAAGTTTGGGTGCTTGCTGTGGGCTCTGGATTGGGGCAGGGAGTTGAGATGTGGGAGAAGGGGCAAGGAGTGCAGGCTCTGGGCTGGGACAGGGTTTTGGAGTGTGGGAAAGGGTAAGGGGTGCAGGCTCTAGGAAGAAGTTTGGGTGTGGGGTGCAGACTCTGGGCTAGGGCAGAGTATTGGGATGCTGGAAGGGGGCAGAGGGACAGCACCTAACTCGGGTAGCATGGCTCCCAAAGCGAGCGGCAGACACCCCATCCAGCAGCGGGTCCTACGCAGGAGGGTGGGTGGGAGGGGAAAGGCAGTCTCTGAGTGCTACTGCCTGCAGTCTGCACCCCCCAGCAGCTGCAGTTCCTGGCCAATGGGAGCTGCGGAGTCAGCGCTTGGGCCAGGGCAGCACGCAGAGACACACATGCCCCCAGGGACCACAGAAACCTACTGGCCGCTTCCAGGAGCGAAGTGGCATGGAGGGAGGGAGGCAGAGCAGGTAGGCAGCCGCCGTAGCTCTGCTGCTGACATGTCTCTGTGTGTCCCTTGTGGGGAGGGGGGCAGCTGGTCTCCGTGCGCTGCCTGAGGTGGGAGCAGCAGGCAGAGCCACCTCCTCCACCTGCCAGAGGCACGCAGAGACATGTCAGCTGCTGGTGGGGCCACCAGCTACATCATGCAGGCAGCCTGCCTGCCTGAGCCCTGCCACACCACCAGCTGGGACTCAGGGGCAGGTTGACAGATATTTGTCCTGCATTTTGGAAGCCCCCCTGTCATTGGAGGCTCTGTGCCACCACACAGTTTGTTTCATGGTAAATCTGCACCTGCATGTGTAAATATTTTTATTATGATAGTAAATAACATATATAAATAAGAAACTAATTTGCCACGGGTGTTTTGAACTTGAACAAAATGTTAACATTGCAGTAGCTAGCATTAAGCATATAATTGTGCATATCAAAATAACTGCATAAGTAATACTTTGACTTCTGGTGTCTTTAATAGGGTCCACTTAACCAGAAATGGAGATTCTAAAAGGCCCCACTAAAGTGACTTCTATGAATCATCCATCAGAGCCAGTAATGCAACCAGTAAATTGGAAGTTAATTACAGATAAAAATATCAAACTACTCAGTTATATTCGTAAAATAAGATGTTTTTCACAAAATTCTGTGAAGTGCATTTTTTTCAGACTAAAGCAAAGTAGTAGGAAATTAGCAAATGGGATACTAAAATCAATCCTTTACAAATGCTATTTTAAAAGCCTCATCTGAGAAAATCTGTTATAATGGAAGTGAAGGAAGCAATTAAAATCTAAAAAGCAGAGGTCTTTTTAACTCTAAAGTCCTAATGGAGACTATTTCAAGTTTTTGAAAGAAATTGGGAAAATGTTTGGATGACATTTTTTAATTAGAAGTCTCGTCTGAGACTATAAGGAAGAGAGAATACTTGTACTACAATTATCTGGAAGCATAAGCTCATTGAGCTAAGGTGATATATACTACTCACTTGTCAGTAGGTGTAAGGGAGTTTATCATCTCTTTATTTCAGGTACTTACATAGTCTCCATTATCATATTATCTGTATGCCTCAAGATCTTTACAGCATTTGTCTTCATAACACCCTCTTGTAAGGCAACCAAGTACTATTATCCCCATTTTACAGATGGGGAAATGAGGTATCCTCAGACTTAATCACTTACCCTAGGTCATACAGGAGGATTGTGGCAAAGCAGGAAATTCAACCTGGTGCTCCTGAGTCCCAGGCTAGTGCCCTAACAACTGGACCTTTATTCCTCTCCTTTGTGTGATACTAACGCTCTAATTCTGCAAGATAATCAGTGCAAATGGTCCATTGCATCTCCAAGCCCCAGTCATGAACCAGGACCTCATTCTGCTAAGGTGCTACACAAACACAGAACAAAAAGGTAGTCCAAGCACCAAAAATTTATAATCTAGTTATGACACAAGACAATATACGAATACTAACAGATGAGAGTGCAAGGGAAAAAAGTAGACATTTGGTCAATGGGATTTAGGCTCTTAAGTGCCTAAATCTCTTTTGGAATGAGATTTAGGCTCTTAAATCAGCTAGGCATTGCAATGCTGAGAGCAGTAATGCCCAAATACCTTTCAAAATCTGGGCCAAAGACTTGTATCAACCTTATAAAATGTTATAGGCATATTTATGGGCTTGTTAGTGATTGTATTCCTGGATCAGTAGGTGAGCTAATGGGACTAAAGACACTTGGGAATAAATAATGCAAATTCCCAGTACTGAAACAATGCAGATTAAGTCTTTTGAAGCTACATCCCCTGAAGCAATAGCTTAGACTGGTTTGACCCATTTTAAGATAACTAAGACAACAAAAGACTTGAAACTGCATAAAATATCAGCCCTGACCTTAGTATATGGCCCTTCACACCAGCTGGTAAGCCAGGCATGCAGAACAGCTGTTTATTGTTTTAAGGTGTTTTCTCTTACATGCTTTGGTTCTAAATAAATAGTACTTTTCTTCATGAATCTAGCCTGGTCACTAAATAACCCTGTTAATGCCCAGAGAGACAAGAATTGCAGCTGCTGAAATCACACCTGCTGAGGTGATCACAATGAATTGCAGGAGTCTGGATCCTAAAACCCTTGGATTGAGACAGACATTTTGTGGGAGCCTATCCTGAGAAAGGTGTCAGATAGACTGGACATGCCACTTAAGTAGGGTGCCCTTAACTTGAACTGTGACAGCCCCTGACAAATTATATTTATGCTAAGCCCGCAGTTTCGTCTACATCATTTGTAGAGTACACACACAAGCCAACTGCTGCATGAGATTCCCAGCAGCCAGAGAGAACGCTTACTGTGCATACTCAATCTTTTTCAGATGGTGTTAACATCTTCAAAAATAGTCCATTACTTTTGGAACTATCACCATTGGGAAACTAGGTACTTATGCGACCCCCAGCACTGTAATATGTGCGCTTAACCTTAGAAAGGGAAAAGGCCCCAAACTTCTGGCATTTCTACACTAGCCTAGAATCAGATTAATGCACCAGGAGCAACTCCATTATGTACAAGAGTTTAAGCTTCAGTTTTATGATGCCCATATATAATGAAGGGAATTTAATACTTTTCATTAGTCTCCACATAATGAATAATTTTAGTTAGGATTTCATTTTTTCAGCAAACTTGCTCTTAAGGTTAAATGGAACGTCAAAAATTCTTCCTACTCCAATTACACTTAGTTATAGTTAGTAGTAAATCAGTACATAAGTCCAATTAATGTAAAACCTTGCGATTAAAATATTTTTCAGTCCACTTTGATATATAATGTGCTACTAAAAGTTGAGAGAATTCAGTATGACCTGCAGATATCAACTGGATAAGTCTTAAAAAACAAACAGGAAGAATGCTATATATTATATGGGAACAAATGCCTCATCTCAAAATAAATCATAGTTATGATCTCCAAATCATTTACACTTTTAATGAAGATGTTTGGAAATAATCTGACAGAATTCTATGTTCCTTTGAGGCAACAGGCTATATAAATTTACTTTTGTTCAGACTGCAGGTAGTTTTTGGCCACATTTGGAGGAGGTACTTTACCAGTCAATACTATGTGGGATGGATTATACTAAATAAAATGACATATAAAACTGAACTCAACTTTCTTTAGATCACATTCAATCCTGTGAACTTGGTTCCTTTAGAGGAACAATAAGAAGTACTGAAGATTAAACTAAAGGCCCAACAACCAATACTACAGCTTGAAATGCATCAGTTAAAGCCCCCTCAGTTAAAGAACGATCAGTCCTATTTTTTAAAATTACAGGTGATATTCTGGGATGTGTCAGAGAATTGAGACTATTGAACAGAAAGGACAGTAAAAAGGCACATCACCACTTATACAATACCTATTTGGCTGTTTATACTAGGAATCCCTGTAGCACTGAAGGAAAAGTTAGTTCTTCTAAGTTATAGGACTTCATCGTATAATATTTATTCCATATGGATTTTTATTTCATACGTAGTGTATAGAACTTTAAGTTTGGGCTAGTTTGTGGGGGGTTTGTTTTGGTTTTCTTTTACACCTCTCCTAATAATTTAAATGTCTACTTTGTCAGAACTTAGTGAAGAGTATTAAAAAGGGGCACTGCACATTGATTTCGACTTAAAAGACTTTAAAAAAAATCTGAGTAATAAAATTTTAAAGCACATAGACACAGCTGTTGGGAATGATTTAATCCTTTCCTGCAATGTCAGAAAAGCCAGTAGCATCAAGATAGGGCATGAAAACAAGATGAAAGTGTTTAATGCCCTTGGAATACAGAAAACAAACAGCCTAAGTTCTGTGAAAGTGATTGATTTAAAGATGTATCTTAAAGATAGAAGTGACAAAGAGTGCTGTGGCATCTTAAAGACTAAAGTTTTAGAGCATAAGCTTTCGTGGGCTAATACCCACTTCGTCGCATGCATGCATGC
>ML677366.1:30001375-30225049 GCA_007922305.1 Dermatemys mawii | reverse complement strand
GGGTATTAGCCCACGAAAGCTTATGCTCTAAAACTTTAGTCTTTAAGGTGCCACAGCACTCTCTGTCACTTCTGCAATTCCAGACTAACACGGCTACCCCTCTGAATCTTAAAGATAGTTTACTTTTTCTTACAAAAATACCTTCCTTAGGGAGAGTCATGTTCCCTACTTGTGAGAAAATAGCTTATTTTGAAATCTTAGTCATTTAAACTTGGACAATTAAGTTTATTTGAAAGTGTATACTTTTCTGGAAGGTTATGTTAAACTAATAGTATTTACTACAATTCAGAAGTACTCTTACTGCTTACAACAATATTAGAGCAGCCTTAATCGATTATAAAACTTAATATGCCAAAAAAATATAGATAATCTTGTGTAACAAGTATACTTTCATTCAGTATTAGAATTTTAAATAGGAAATGTTCTATAAATGTGTTCTAAACTTCTGAAAGGCTTTATTTTTCACAGTAATGTCATAACTCTTATTTACCAAGTAGCCACACGAGGCTCTAGACTGATTTAAAATATTTAACTTCCCTCAAGAATCCATGTATTTAGATGTTACTGATGAAATAAAATGCCCATTACAATTCTTTTTACATTTTATTCTGTAATACAAAAAGATATAAGAAATAAATGAATTCCAGAATTGAAGTAATAGTAATTCAATGCAAGAAGTGGTAAATCAAGTATTACATTTTATGATGACTGGGGGCCTGGCTCAATAAATAATATTTCTGGCTTTTCCACTTATCAGATTTGCAAGCTTTCATGAAGTGGAAATCCAAATCTTTCATTGAAGCAGGTCCTATATAATCTATAAAATGCTTGATTTCAAGTTCTATTTATCTTTTTCCTTTTGTTCTTTTTCCTTCTTTTCACGCTCAGATTTTGCTTCTTCCTCCTCATGTTTTTTTATCAACTGTTCCACCTCTTTTTGCTTTAGTACTCTAATTATTGTCTTTCCATTCTCTCTTGTCAATGTTGCAATTTCAACTGAAACAAATGGAAAATATTTGCATTGTTACTTTTACCTAAAATCAGTAACATTTAATAGCCAAGGTTCTTTATGGTTATGATTGTCAAAGGAGCCTGAGAGAGTTAGGCACCAAACTCAAAATAGTCTCCTTTGAAGTTCTCAGCCTAAGGCTTTGATTCGGTCAATACTTTTATACACGTGTTACTTATATGAGTAGTAAAAATCTAAATGGACTACTTTCATATACAAGGCCGTCCCTAGGGAGCATGTAGGGCCCAGGACATAAAAACTTTGTGCCTGTCTACCAGGGGGTGTTGCCCCCACCCTTTTCCTTCTCCTTCTCGCCCCCTCGCCACGAAGCCAAGGGCCCCAGAGCTTTCACCCCGATTCACTGTACCCTAGGGATGGCTCTGCTCATATAAACAAAGTTAAACACGTGCTTGTTTGCAGGCTCAAGGCTGAGAGTTAGTAATTCCTGCATCTGCAAAACTGGCCATTATCCACCAAAACTGAGTGGCAACATAAAAGAGAGAGAAGGTGGGAGAGGTACCTTTTATTGGACCAATTTCTGTTGGTGAGAGAGGCAAGACAGAGCTCTGTGTGGCTCAAAAACTTGTCTGTCTCACCAAAAGAAGTTGGTCCAATAAAAGATACCACCACTCCCACCTTGTCTCTAATATCCTAGAATTGACACAGCTACAACTACCCTGTGTGGCAATGTAATACACTAGGTTGTTTTCTAGAACAACATCATCATGGACCTATTTTTGACTAAAAAGCAATTGTTTGAAATACATCCAGTTTATTGTAATCTTTTTACAGCAAGTGTTTGGGTTTTACAGCAGCAAGGAGTTAAAACAAGTTCACCTTTAAATATGGGAGAGCAATACTGCTTACCTTTCTCTGCAGAAAGTTTACTAACATCCATGGTTTTGTTTAGCACTTTAATGGCTAAAGCAAGTGCAGATTTCAAGGTCATGTCGCCTTCTTTATAGTCTTGTTTTAACATTGACACAGCTGCCTGTACGACAAAGAATGGAGATTTATTTAATGCAAAGCAATGCATATAGACAATTTAAAGTTCTGTTTTGTTAGATGTCAGAGACCATTAATACTGCTGGCATGTTACAACTATTTCTGCTTGTGGTAGTAATGAATATGGAATTGTGGCTAATATAGTCCAACTGTAAACCTATTTATTTTATTAAGAAAAAAAATCTTACAGCACTATTATTCCCAATGCACGTAGCTTTCCATCCTCCATAGTTTCCACTAGGATCACTCTGATATAGCTGAAATCCATAATGCTTATCCCAGCCAATATACAGCAATGAAACACCAAAAGGACGTTTTCCTGTTAAAATACAAGGGTATTAGTGATCTAAATTTAGTAACAAGATTGGTCCTGAACACTGCCTTAAAATAAAAGAGAGTCAAGGAAAATGTTAAATCCTTTCCTCTGAGCTAGGATTTAATAGACTGCTCTGTACTTCTGGTATTTTAGATAAGCTCTACTATAAATCCCTTTATTGTTTCCTTCTAAGATGTGACGAAGAAAAGAATGCTGCTGGAGTCTTATTTCAATCTCTTACCCTAGCAGCAATTTATTTCCATGTAAACAAACTGGAATATACCACCTTAGTATCTTAAAACAAATCTTCAATGACCATCCTTAAATTTTTGGCATAAGAGCTCCAGAAATCCAAGTACATTAATGGTGAAGTCACAATACAAACACAATGGAGGTTACAGCCAGCTAGGGTCCTTCGTGTTTTAACACTTTTATTGCTTGTGTTTGTGGAAACTTCACCATTCTGTGTATTTGGAAACACTCCCTAGGCTATAATATTGTTCTGTAACAGTCACAGAACCATGTTGTCTCATCCACACCAATAATTTTAAAAAGTGTTTGAAGACTAATGCCCCTAGCCACAGCTGCTAGTCCATAGTTACACTGGTACAATATATGGGTCCTAGATTTAAAAATAAATAAATAAAATACGCAAAACTAATTTCTTCCTGTTGGGATTCAGGGCATTCCTGGGCTCAAAAGGCCCTACATCTCAGTCACCAACTTTTCAACAGTGATTAATGGCTGTGTCTATACCAGCAAATGTAGTATCTATAAATTCATCATCACTGCAGTGCCATCATTTGGAAACAAAAGTTAATCCCTTTGGCAGTTTTTCAGGGGTCATTTGCATTTAGCAATTTTACAGGCCAATAACCAAGTATTGTAAATAACTTCATAAAATCATACTTCAGAAATTTAAAAGTTCAAATACATTTCATTTTTTACCTCCAAACTGTGTATAAGCTTGCTTGATATCACACAGTGCTGTTACCAACTGCTCACAAGGAATTGGTTCTTGATACTGCAGTAGGTACCTAATATTCAAAAGAAATATCAAAAATGATATATTTTTCAGAATACTCCTTATGTTTCTCAGCTCCATGATTCAGGTACAGAGCTTGGCACAGCAATGCTTAAGATATTAGTTTGATTCACAGTTCTAATAGAATGAGAATGGAAATCCCGAAACACACACAGTTGGTACCATAGCATAAAGTACTAGTCCTCCCTATTATTTAGTAATTCTTCACAGCCACATTGCAAATTGACTGGTATAACAACCTCCATGGAAACTGTACTTTTTGCAAGAGGGGAATGAAAAGTGAAATTAGCTAGTGGAAGGATGAGAACAAGCAGAAGGTAATACAAAACAAGTCGCTGAACAAGATCCCTAGCACTGGTGTCTTTATTACCAAACTTTATGAATGGAAAATGTGTGTCAAAGTTGTTAGCCCATGAGCAGAGACCAATGGATCTGGAGCAATTTTTTTGGAGCAGGATAAATTGGGAGAGAAAACATGTTGGCAAGACAGGTGTATTGTAAAAAATGCAAGTAGCATGAATCTTACAAGGATGGCTATAAGAATGGAATAACGAGTTATCCAAAAAGGACTGAGGTTAGCAAAGAGTACACATGCCTGTAATTTTCAAACACAACTTCTATAACTTCTGACATTACCATCACAAGGTCTGTAAAGTTACTATAAGACTACAGCTATAATAATAAATTAAGAAAAATGCATTAAAAAAATGGACCAGATCCTTGGGTATAATAAAAGTGTACCTTTTCACAGGTGATAGTATGCAAACATATTTTAAAATATATGAATGGCTTTGTATTCCACGAGGTGATATGGCAAATAAAATGTTTCTTTAAAAGAAATCAAATGTATATTTGAGAACACTTTCTGTGATTATATATTATTTTCTTATGTAAGGAATCAGACAATCTTGAAGCTGCACACCATTTATTAGGTCTCTATCTAGCTTTACAGTAGTTAAAGGTGTTTCCTTTTTTAAAAAAGGACATTTCTGAAGTAAAAATACATGAACTACCTCTAACACATTAACAATAAATTGATTAGCATTTCACTGGAACAGAGTAAATCCTTAGTGGATGTAATCCAAGCATTTTGGTTATCTGTATTATCCAATGTAAACAAATAGGGGGAAACGATACTATTTCCTTTATTGCTCTAAATGTCTAGAGATTGAGCTATAAACTGGAGCTGTCTGCAATACATAAGATAATGTAAAAAACAATTTGACATTGTTATTTTTCATTTTCTTGGCCTGGTTTGTCAAATCATCTAAAACTGAACAAATGTATCTTCTGCTAGTATATTTAATTATCTGAATAGGTGTTAAAGTTGGGTATACGCGCTCTTGCGGTCTCTCTCTCTCTCTCTATATATATATATAATGCCACAAAAAGCAGGTTAACATTCAAGGCATTACATTTTATAACATGTATACAATTGGACCAGAATATAAACAAACATTATAAAATAAGCAGATCGAGAAGTTCAATTTGTTGACTGGTACCAAGTATTTATTATGCCATTGATTAGGTTCTGGTAAATGTTAAAGCTCTTTTAGAGTTACTCCTTTTAAGTCACATCAGCCAACCATACATGAAAGTTAAAGCAAAACTTAATTTAGTACAGGGCAAAAATGTAGAACGTTTATTCCTTTTGTTTGATTAAACTTTAAATACATATACAGAGAACAAAAGAGAAGCACTTTCCTTGTTAGAGGATTAAATTTGAAGTCAGGGTTGGTCTTAAGTCCTTACTGTCACACATTACAGTTCTTGAGTAAAGCTACAAGAATATTTGTAACCATACCTTTGTGCAATAAGTCTCAGTTCGTTTGTTAGAACATTAGCATCTGAAGTTATCCCTGCAACACTGCAAGCCATATCCCTGAAATATAAACAAACATGTTCACTGGGTTGTTATTCATTCCCGAGCAATAGTTATATCATTATGCAACCTTTCAGAGGAAGAACACAGTTTCATACCTACAATCAAACCCACACACTCTAAAACAAAAAAGGCCATAAGCTCTTGCCACTGCATCATGTTGGATATATGTTATAACTATTCACAAAACAGTACAAAAAATAGCAATCTTGAAATGGTTCATCAAGTTATATATTTATATACGAGTCTACAAACATGAGGATTAGTCCATGGATTATTAAATTCCAGATACTGACAATACACCCTGGATGTGCCTAAAGGAAATATATATACACATTATCATTTTGAAGGCCACCTTTAACATTCTGACATAACCTTTTATTCAGGTCAAACATATTGTGCAATGACCAACTAAAACAAAACTTTAAATTCTTATTAATAGAGATTCTAGAGCTATTCAATGTGTGTGCAACTGACAATCTGGTTAACTGTTACTGGAAAAACAACTGATTCAGAAGAGAATTTTCTTAGCTGTATTTATCTTTAACGAAGAGTATTACATATCCTTAACTGTGCCAAGTAGCTTAAATTTAGTGTTTCTCCTCCTGAATTTGAGATGGCTATAAAATATCCACTGCTCAAGCAGACAGATTCAAATACAAAAGTAGAAAAAATAATGCAGGTAGTGGATTTAGAGGAAAAAAAGTAGAAGCAGACACAAGTAACTCCTTTGATTGTAGTAAACAGGATTTCTGAATAACCCAGTTCTTTCCCCCTGCTAAATAAGCCCTGGCTGCCCCCGGATTGGGGCAGAAAGGGAGGGGAAAAGAGGACAAAGTCACTTATGCTTCACGTGCACTGAGCAGAACTCCAGTGAACATAAATATACAGACCTTTATTGGGCAGACTGGAAAACAATCCACATATAATTCTTGTTAACAACACTGGTTAAAAAAAAATCTGAATAATTAGAAAAAAAGATTGAGAAATGGAGATATGGATCATCTCCACTATAGTTATGTCATAGAATATTAATGCATGCTTTACTCATACCCACAGAAAATATGAAAGACAGAACATACATATGATTTGAAATGTGACTTACAGCCTATACAAACTAAAGATTACATTTGAACAAGACGGGGACCAATGTTATTGCAGAAATAATATCCAATGTTCAGTTTTAAAATAGAACAGAGAGCAAATGAAGAAAAACAATGTAATAGAGTGCACATCACTGAAATATGAAAACCTATCAACAACAGAAACAACGGATAAATTTGTTCAAGAGCATATCTAAAAATTTAGGAGAAATGAGGGAATCAGAGACCACTACTCTTAATTAAAAGATATGGGGATTTTTTTGCAAAACTTTTTGCTTTTTCATAGCACTTGGTACAGCTAGGCATTAATCACATAAATGCTAATACAGTGATAGCACCTTGCACTGGGAAATAGCAGTTCCCATTACAAGAAACATTCCCATATTAGCTTTAACATATGGGTTATTCTGTCTGGAAAAGAAAAAGATTTTCCTATAACCATAATTTTTGAGAGCTGTTAAAGTTAATGCAGATAAAATAATTTCACTCAAGGATTCGAAACTCCTCAAGTAACAGAGATAAAATCAGTTTCAATTATGTTGTTTGAATGACAGAGGTAATTAAATACCCTATTAGCAATTATAACAGCAGTGAACATATTTCAACATCTCAACTTACTCATTAAGCTTGTATATTTTCTCTGAAAAAAAGACTTCATCAAGAAGCTTGTGAATGTTGCGCCGTTCTGCTGCTAACAATACACCATCATTTGCTAAAATTCCCAGGCAAGTGCCTGCATGTCCAATTGCTTCCATAGCATATTCAACTTGATACAAGCGACCTGGGGGGGGTGAGGGGGAAATGATTTCAGTTGGTAAATTCAATCATTTAACTCTGAAGAGGGCTAATCCTACAAGGTGTTGAGCACCTCATACAACATACTAAGCATAACTCAACCAACTTTCCCTGATGTCATCATATCACAGGATCAGGTCCTAGGTCTGACACCGATGGCAAATTAATTGGTCAGAATCAAGTAAGAATCCAATGAATACACAGTGGCAGGTTCAGCTAGAAACAAGCCTTGCCCTTACAGAGACAATTTTAAATGTAAGTTATCTACAACAGTGGTTCTCAACTGGGGGTCCACAAACCCTTTCAGGGGGTCCGCTGGGCCCCACAGATAAAATCCAGAGCCCAAGTCCCAGCACCTCCTGCAGGGCTGGAGCCATGGGGTTGAAGTCCCGATCCTCAGCACCCCCCACAGGGCTGAAGCCTGGAGCAGCAGAGACGTATTCAAGAGGGGCGGAAGCCCTGAGCCCATGGGCAGAGTTGGGAGAACATGGGGGTGTTGCCCCCACCCCAAATCTACAGTGCAAGAGCAGGGCAGTCCTGGGGCAGCTCAACCCTTCTCCCTCTGCCCCTGGCCAGGTAGGAGGTGGAAAGCTAGAGCCAGACAGTGTGGGACAGCTGCTGCTCTGGCTAGTGTCATGGAGCAGGCAGCTGCAGCGTTCCCTCATTTCCTTCTGCTGCTGGTGCAGGGGGTCGAAGCTGCTCCTCAGCTCCCAGCTCCCAGCCCCCTTTGCTCACATAGCTGGTAAGAGCCCTCAGGGAACAGATACCACAAGGGAGGCCTCCCAGCACACAGCCCCTAGCTACCCCCCACCCTGCAACCTGAGCTCCCTCCTGCCAGCACAGAACCTTACCTCCTCCTCACCTCCCTGCACCATGAGTGGTTTTCAAGCTTTCTGAGCTGAGCCCCCACCTTTGAGTTATAATTTTTGGTTGTGCCTTCCTCTTCTCCCTCCCCCGCAAATCTAGACACGCGGGTGGCCTGCTGAGGTGAGTCAGGGGGTGGAGGTGGTGCTCCCTCCCCGGGCTCCGCTATGCAGAGCTACCTCGAGTCCACCCACTCCTCCCCACCCCCCAGCTTTCTCCTTCCCCCACTGAGCTCTGGAGCTTTTATAGTAAGTTGTGGGGGCTTCAGAGAAAAGGAGAAACTCTAATCTACAAAGGTAACTGAAGCAGAAACAGACAAAACACATGAATTTTGCAAGATTCAAAAAGGAGTTTTAGACACTTCTATGAATAAGTAGCATCAAATGTTACACTAGGTAGGATACTATTACATGGGCTATTAATACTCATATGTCAGGGCTTAGCCAATACCCAGGAGAAGGTTTTCCTTGTGTCATTCCATTGCCTAGGATAGTACTGAATAATAGTCTGAATTGTGGAAGGTTAACACCTTCCTCTGATGCATTCGTCATTAAACACTGTTGACAAAAGGAAACAGGATACTAAGTAGATAAATCGTTGGGTCTATTCCTACATGAAAACTCATATGGTTTTACAATTCACTCTTTTGTACATTGTTTCCGGAATTATAAGGTTGAACATGGTTATCTTTCTGGAAACTGGGGGTGTATCCAGGCTGGCACAAACAACCCTCTGCCTGACAAAGTTTACTGCAAAATCTCACTGAATTTTGCCCAAAGCTGGACTGAAAAAACGTACCCAAACTTACTACCAAAACGGTGGTGGCAGTCAGCCCCTCAGAGCACAAGCATGTAATTCACTGCCAATGGAATAGGCAAGAACTACATATAAATTAAGCTGGAGAGCCTTCAAAAAGAAATGTAAAGAAGCAGATCTCTAATTAGATAGAGGAACTTTTATAATTTATTCTTAAAATGATCTCAATTTGCATTAAAATTAAAAGCATATCTCCACTATGGCCATGAACTCCCTTGCAGTTTTGGGTGTTCCTCTTAACATGAAGATCTGATTTCTGTGTCACAAATGATCTCTGGCAAAATGTCAACACTCAAGACTTCTGCATATTTCAGTTGCTATAAAATTTTTGGGGAGGCATAAGGAGAGAAGTTGATTGGTCATGTGGTTCCCATTTACAGAACAATACCTTCTGGAGAAAATATAGTAGTTCTGGAATCATATCTTCGAGACTGTAACAAAAACACAACAGAACTCTTTATTTTTCCCCTTTAAACAGAAGACACTTTAATCAATAATATTGTCAATCATGTCAGCAGTAACATAGTTATTTCAGTTTAATATCTGTGAGACATATAGTCTTTGTTACCATTATTGTATTAATTACCTTTTGTTATTAGTCAAGGGATGAGTGCTTAATTTACATTTACTTTAACGCTTTTTCCTCATTGCTATCCCAGTCACTGTCTTCCTCACAAAGCTTTACGACTAATGCTGTAAAGACTTTTGCAGATGCTTAATTTAGGTAAAAAAAATCCCAGTTTAAAGTGAGTAAAGTTAAGTATGTGTATAAGTATTTTCAAGACTGGGACCTCTGTTATTTAAAGTCAGTTAGCTGCAGAGAGCTTAATGATACTGCTGAACTCAGGCACAAAAAGGTATATATTTAATTCATAGTAACTCACCATTTTGCTTGTATGTTACACTGTAAAAAATAAAAAAACCCAGTCAATACAGAGAATAGGTTTGTAGAACATAACTACATATATTTATCATTTAGACATTGAAAAATTATGTACAAAAGTACTAATTACAGTGATTAGCCCTCAGTAGAACCTCCATTTCTTTATTATTCTAATAGAAGGGTTTTTTAAAATGTTGTAGTTAAGTTTTTAATATACGTGAATCTCAGTGATTAGATAATTAAAAGGGGGTCGTGGGAATCATCTTGGCAGGTGGTAATAAATCCGACAAAAAAGATCCCTTTTAATTCATGATGTCAAAGTAGAAATGGTTGCAATGGAGCAGATCAGTGTCTGTACCTACTGGGCAAGTGTTGAGGACGGGGCAGGTTTCTCCCTGCAAAGTCCCTATTCCCTGAGAGAGAAATCTTGGGTCAGACAAGACACCACCTCCTGCATGAGAGGAACGTGGGAACTAAGTCCCCACAACCAACACCACCCAGCCCCCTCCCCCTTACACCCCAGCCCCCTGAGAGGCCTGTGGCGGGGGGAGAGCAGCAGGCCCTGCCCAGCCTCTTTAAGCCCCGAGCTATCCAGAGGGGCTGGGGACAGCCATAGTCCCGTGAGAAAGGCTATGAGGTTCCCCCAGCCCAGGCAGGTCGGCTTGAGCCCAGTTCGCAGGCGGCTGCATTGCAGAGTCATCCCCCTTCCCCTACTCAGCACGGCAAGGCCCCACCGCCTCCCACTTCACACCGGGGGTTGCTACTCTTCTCGGGCCGGGCCCAGGCCAGCCCTGCCGCTCGGGCGGCCGCCCCGCACTCACCACCGCGCTAGGTGCACTGGAGGGACCTGTCCGCCGGGAAGAGACTGTCCTGCCCCCGACCCTGACTCAGCCCCACACCACTTGCCAAAATGGCCGCCGCGCACGCGCGGTAGCACGGCCTGGCCCACTGGCCGAGGCCCTCCCGAGTCCCGCCTCGGCGAGGAGAGGCGGGGCGGACAGCTGAGAGCCCGATGCAGACTTCACTGCCTGGGGAGACGGCCCAGTGGAGGGAATCACTCCTCTCCTAGCCCGGCCTCTCGCTTTCCTCTACTCGCCCCTCCCCTGGGCAGGCATCTCCGAGTGGAGCAAGGAGCGCGCCGTCACCGCGGCAATGGCTGGGCTCCAGCCCTTCAGTGTGTCCCTCATTTCACCAGCCCCGGGCGGAACCGCCTCACGAAACCCCCTTGTCGCCGAAAAGGCTCTCGCCCTGGGGAGGCCTTGAATCTGTTCAGCCACCTCGGCCTCGCGCCACGGCGCTGCAGGCTCCTCAACTCCTCTCCCCAGATTGGAGGGAGAAATAGCGGTGTCCCCGGGGTGTGTCCTGGGCAGTCCTGTTCTGTATATTCCTCGGTGATCTGGAGAAGGGGTAAACAGCGAGGTGGGAAAATTTGCAGATAAAACTGCTCAAGATAGTTAAGTCCCAGGCAGACAGCGAAGAGCTACAAGAGCAGATCGCGAAACTGAGTGTCTGGGCAACGGATGGCAGATGAAATTCTGTGCTGATAAGTGAAAAGTAATGCACATTGGAAAACATAATCCTAACTACACATATAAAATGATGGATCCGAAACTAGCTGTTACCTCTCAAGAAAGATCTTGGGGTTATTGTGGATAGTTCTCTGAAACCATCCACTCGATGTCCAGCAGCAGTCAAAAAAAGCTAACAGGATGTTGAATATCTTTAAGAAAGGGATAGATAATAAAAGAGAAAATATATTGCCTCTATATAAATCCCTGCTACACCCACATCTTGAATACTGCATGCAGATGTGATCACCCCATCTCAAGATATATTGGAAATGGAAATGGTTCAGAAAAGGGCAACATAAATGACTAAGGACATGGAAAGGTTTCCATATGAGGAGAGATTAATAAAATGGGGACTTTTCAGTTTGGAAAAGAGATGACTAAGGGACGGATGTGATAGAGGTCTATAAAATCATGAGTGGTATTGAGAAAGTAAATAAGGAAGTGTTATTTACTCATAATACAAGAACTAGAGGTCACCAAATGAAATTAATAGGCAGCAGGTTTATAAACAAAAGGAAGTATTTTTTCACACAGTGCACAGCCAACCTGTGGAACTGCTTGCCAGAGGATGCTGTGAAGGCCAAGACCATCACAGGGTTCAGAAAAGAACTAGATAAGTTCATAGAGGATAGTTCCATCAATGGTGATTAGCCAGGATGGGCCAGGATGGTGTCCCTAGCTCAGGGGTGGGCAAACTTTTTGACTGAGGGCCATGAATGTAAGGCTGGGGCAGAGGGTTGGGGTCCGGGAGGGAGTGTGGTGTGAGTGTGTGGGGGTGCGGTGTGCAAGAAGAGGCTCAGGGCAAGTGGCTGGGTGTGAAGGAGGAGTGTGAGGTATTCAAGGCAGCTCAGGGTAGGGAGTCAGGGTGCAGGATGTGTCTGGAAGCTCGGCAGGGGGTAGGCATGTGAGGTGCAGGGTGTGGCGGGGGCTCAGGACAGGGGGTTGGGGTACCAGAGGGTTTTGGGGTGTGGGCTTCAGCCCACGTTGCTTACCTTGAACGGCTCTGGGGTGGCAGTGATGCACAGTGGGGCTAAGGCAGACTGGGGCCAGAGGACTGTATGCACTCCCTTTGCCTGTGAGTACCTCCCCCGAAGCTCCCATAAGCCATGGTTCCCCGTTCCTGGCCAATGGGAGCTGTGGAGGGGAGGGGGGTGCTGTTCCTGCAGGCAAGTGCAGCGCATGGAGCCCTCTGCCCCCGCCCCACTTCCCCAAAGGCCCACATGGACGTGGTGTGAGTCGCTTCTGGGAGCGGTGTGGTGCCCACAGTGCCCCAGGGGTGGCAATCCTGCAGGCAGTAGTTTGCCCACCCCACCCTAGCTTCTGTTGCAAGAAGTTGGGAATGGGCACCAGGGGATGGATCATGTGATGATTACCTGTTCCGTTCATTCCCTTTGGGGCACCTGGCATTGGCCACTGTCAGAAGACAGCGTATTGGGCTAGATTTGTCTGACCCAGTGTGGCTTTCTTATGTTCAGCAAGGTTATGCCAGCAACCATATTAGTGTGAAGTGGCACCTTGGTATTAGTGGCACCTTGATACCACTTAGTTTTTGGTGTATCGAGATGGAATTACTGCTGTGTCCTTGCAGTACATTTGAATTCTTCAACAGACATTGTAAATTAGTCAAAAAGATAAAAAAGGATAAAATAAAGTTTGTGTATTTTGCCAAAATTAAACATGGGGAATTTATCTGAAACACACTTCATGTGATGAGGGAAAGATGGACAAGTAGGATTGAGAACTAGATCCAAAGTTCACTGAAATTTGGTGGAATATTTCCATTAATTTCAACGGCCTTGGCTAAATTTAGAGAGTACCATAGAATCATAGGAAATTACGGTTGGTAGAGAACTCAGGAGATCATCTAGACCAACTCTCTGCTCAAAGCAGGACCAACAGCAACTAAATCATCCCAGCTGAGCCTTAAAATGCCCTAAGAATGGAGATTCCACCACCTTCTTAGGTAATCCATTCCAGTGCTTCACCACCCTCCTAGTGAAATAGTGTTTCCTAATATCTAAGTTAGACCTCCCCCACTGAAACTTGAGACCATTACTCCTTGTTCGATCATCTGCCACTACTGAGAACAGCCGAACTCCATCCTCTTTGGAAACCACTGTGATACACGAATGGGATAGCTCCCTTTGATGGACACCCAACCAGCCAGTTAGGTGTAAAATCCCTCTTGATCTGTTCTCTGCTTGCTTTAGCTGTAAAGGATTAATAAAGAAGAGGAGTGGGCACCTGACCAAAAGAGCCAATGGGAGGTTGAACTTTCTAAAATTGGGATAGAAACTTTCCCTTTGTCTGTTGTTCTCTGGGCTGCAGGGATGAAGCAACAATGCTGTGTTAGGCTTGAACTATGTATGAAAATTCATCTTCCATACCTAGAAGAAATTATTTGGATAGGGAATGTTTACATAGAAACACTCAGGTTTATTTTTTATGTTGGCTTGTGGATCTCTGTGCTAACCCCAGATGCTCTTGTTTGCTAACCCCCAAGAAAGCTATTTTGGGTGCTTGATTTTTGTAATTGTAAAATCTAGCAAAAGTCTAAATTCCAGATGTAATATTTTCCTTTTTGTTTTTAATAAAAATTTACATTTTTTAAGAACAGGATTGGATTTTTGGTGTCCTAAGAGGTTTGTGCATGTTGTTTGATTAGCTGATAGCTACAGCTAATTTCCTTTGTTTTGTTTCTCAGCTCTTCCCCATAGGTGGGTGAAAGGGCTTGAGGGTACCCCACAGAGAGGAATTCCTAAGTGCTCCTTCCTGGATACAAAGGTTTGGGGGTTTTTTTGTTTGTTTTTGTTTTTGGTATTTGGGTGGCGGCAGCATTTACCAAGCCAACGTCAGCGAAAAGCTGTAACCTTGGGAATATAATACAAGCCTGGAGTGGCAAGTATTAATTTTGAAAATCCTTGCAGGCCCCCACTTCTGCACTCAGAGTGGAGATTCAGCCTTGACACCCCCCTTCAAGTAGTTGAAGAATGCTGTCAAATCACTCCTCTCTTCTGCAGACTAACAAGCGCAGTTCCCTCAGTCTCTCCTCATAAATCATGTGCCCCAGCCCCCTGATCATTTTTAGTACCCTCTGCTGGACTCTCTTCAATTTGTCCACATCCTTTCTGTAGTGGGGCCCAAAACTGGAGTTGAGACATGTTGTTACCAGCTTTGCCCGTTACTTTGGGGTATACTCATTTATTAGAGTTACTCTTCTGAGGGGAGGGGGGTCCGTATGTCTATCAATATACTGCTTGTGTCATTTGTGTTCTCATACAGAGCTCTGATTCTCCCTGCTGCAAGTTCCCTCCCATGGAGCTATCCCGCAGGACCTAGGTTCCCCAAGGCTGGGTTCTTCCAGCCCCAGAATCAGACAAACACACACATTAACCCAGTCTTCTCAGACACACTCTGTTAATCAGCACCCCACAGCTGACCACCTTATACGTCCCTAGACTTGATAGTGCTTGACCCAACCTATTTCCAAGCTATCACCCTCATAGGCCCTTGGATTCAGCAAGCTGGGTCGAACAGCACCTCCAAGCTGTCACCCTCATATGCCATGGGTACCGCACTGGAATAGAGTATGCCTGAGCAGATTGGGTTGAGCAGCACTTTCAATCTGTCACCTTCATATGCCCCTGGATTCAGCAGACTGGTTGAGCAGCACTTCCAAGCTGCCATCTTCCTATGTCCTAGGTTCAGCATGTCCTTTCCCCCCTTTCACGTTATGCTTGTTCTGATAGTAACCCACTCGATGAACAAACCCACAGGATTTTTGGGTGCTGCAGGGATCTTTTAGCTTAGGTACAAGGAGCGTTGCTGCAGACAGAATAAGGAAACCAAAAAACACCAATGTGAGGGAGGGAGAGAGAAGCAACCAGCTTAATCATGAAAGTATTTATTGCCAGGTAATAACCATAGGGGAGCCAAACAAACGAAACAGTTAATATTTAATCTAACAAATTTGATTATAAAAAAGTCAGGTTTAGAAAACTATAACTAATCCCACAAGTCAGAGTCAGAAGGCTATACCTAAGAGGTACAGAGAGAGAGAGGGAGATGGATTCTCACCACTCTGTGAAGCTTCAATCAATCAGAGGTCCCAGGTGGTGGTGGTAGCTGAGGATCTGGAGTGCTGGAGTCAGAGAGAGCCTCCAGCACGATCAGTCAGGAGAAGACGAAGTCCCAATGGAACTGATGGAGATTTTGGATCCAGACATCAGAACAATAACTTGAGCATGGGTAGGGTTTTTTTGAGAGAAACAACAATGGTTCAAGAGAGAACATTAGATTTGTTTGTGTGTAAACTGATGACTCAAGGGAGTATAATAAAGTTGTTTTGTTCAGGCTAGACAATGGGAGCTGATCATTCCAGGCTACGGGTGATGGTCCTTGGTGGGAGCTCATAATGCAGTTAGAAAGCTTCACTATTTATTTATAGAACTGGTCTGATAACCAGAGCTAGGTGCGTGCGGGCTTGGGTTCATTAACACCTGGAGCAGAGATCCTCCATCATGCAGTGGTTCCCAGCTTTTCTGGTCCCAGCATTCAGTGTGGTTCTTGCCTTGGAATTTCTGTTCTCCATTCAGTATGCTAATAGAGATGCCTCCTTGTCCCATCTTCAATGCAAATGAAGCTAGGGGAGTTTCCTTAATCCTGTCACTCTTATCCCAGGGGTTTAGGTAGGTCTCTCACTGCCTTTTCATTGCTTTTTAGAAGTCTTTCTTCTGATCAGTTTTGGTTCAAGCAGAGGCTGGGGTGGCGGGGGGGGGGCGGGGTCTTTCATGAGTCAGACAGTCTGGGTACTGTGCCCTGGTTCCCCAAGAACACAGAGTTGCTAGGTAACAATGTTGAACCCAATTTTCTAAACTGTACATGAGCAATTACTTGTGGAAAAAATGTACAATTTCAATGCACATTTAGCAAACCAAGTGACTGTCTCTAGGCATATACCTGACTGGCTCTTTGGGTATTGTGACAAAGCTCCAAGTTTGTACTTGTGGGTCCTGCACTTCCTGGCAGATTTAGGGGCCTCAGAAACTCATCTAGGCCCCGGAGTGACCTCCCTTTCTCAGTATAATTGGCAAGAGTCACTGCCTAGTGAGTTACCTTCATCACAGGCCAGCATGGAAGATGGAAAAGGCAGGGAGCCCAGGCCCGCCCTCTACTCCAGACTCCAGCCCAGGGACCCTAATAGTATCAGCTAAGATGGCTGACCTTTTAGGCACGAAACAATTCCCTGGGCTACTTCCCCACAGCAGTCTCCGCTTCTTCAAACCCCACTTCACCCTTACCTCAGGGCCTCCTTCCTTCTGTATGATATGTTGTCCACCACTCAGTCTCACCAACAGCACAACCTCCTTCCACAGCTCCTGACACCCACAGCCCACCTGACTAACTGGGAGGTTTTTATCTGGATTCAGCCAGTCCCTGATTGGCTTCAGGTGTCCCAATTAGGCTAGCTGTTTCTACTCCTTTCTAGAAGGTTCTTAATTGGCCCCAGGTGTCTTGATTGGCCTGGAGTAGCCTTTGTTTGGCTATCCAGGGAACAAGGACCTGCACATCCTGAGGCTGATATACCTGCCTTCCAGCACTCTCCTATATCCTTCTGGTCTGACTCCGTCACAGTATGTAAGTATTCAGCGTACATGCACCACCTTGTTAACTGGACATGAGCAGACAACTTATAGTGTTTTGTGTTTTTTTTTAACCATTGTATGAAGAGCCATTGATACATCTATGAAAACATTCTCAATGCATTATTATATCTTAAAATTATTTTTAAAAATGTAGTGAATAGAAATTGTACAAGTACATACATTGTTAGGTGCCTTTTTACTTGTAAGTTTATGAACATTTGTGTCTGTAATAAAGATATGAAAGCTACATGGGTTCATCGTTCATATATGCTTTTGCAGTCTCAAACCAAATCTTCTCTACAGCTTCTTGACCCACATCAAACATTCTTAATAAGTGCTTCCATCCAGTTTTTGCTGTGATCATTAGGTATTCTTTGTTCTCAGGATACAAGAGGGACGTGTATGAGGCTATTACAAGTGACTGAGAAAATCTACCACTCACCAAGAGAAATAGGGCATCTCTCTCCTCTGTTGTCAATGGTACAATGCTTTCAAACCCTGCAATAACATGCCCTCCAATACTGAGAGGATCCTTGCTCTCAATCATCATGTACATGATAGTTATTGCTAATTCAAATACATAGTAACCATAGCTCATGTCACTAAAGTCCAAAATACCAGACACACTATATTGTGGATTCTCTGGTGAAGCAGTGTTGGAATCTAATAAGATATTGTGATCATTAAGGTCCCCATGATTGATACCTAAATGCAGAAAAGATGGGAACAGTATTATGTATAAATAATAAACAGATGAAACTTTCCTCTGGCTTTTTTCATTCTCAAGAAAACCACAATGAAAATATGCATTTGATTTCCTCATCATATGTGAACGCTCAGAGTGTAAATAGATACATATACTGATCTATCTCAGAACAGAACTAAGGCATGACAATATTCCTATAACCCATCATGCCTTGCTCGGTCTCATTGCTTCCTAATAAGAACCTAAGCTTCATTAATCCTATATAATAGGAGACAAGAGGGCAATGGGCCTGTGATGATTGATTATTTAGCTTGTGGTAACACCACAGTGTGCTAAGTGTATTCCAAATGCAAGAGATTGCACAGAGAGCTTCAAAATACATTGCTATCTGATTGCTGTCGGGTGTGGCCTATATTAAATGAGTTAGTAGTCTCTGCCTACTTCTACCATTTGGTGTCTACATAATGCAAACCTTCACTATAGGTGGCAGTCTCGGCAGAGTGAGGGCTTGTCTACACTGGCAACATTAAAGTACCGCTGCAGCAGCGCTTTAACATGGTGTGTGCAGTCGCGGCACGGTACTGGGAGGGAGATTTCCCAGTGCTCTAAAAAACCCTTACCACCATGAGGAGTTGCTACCAGTGCTTTAACAGCTTTAAACCAGCACTTTAGCCCGGCTCCCAGTGCCGGTGAACTGCCTATACTGGCATGTTACAGCACTGCAACTTGCAGTGCTCAGGGGGGTGTTTTTTCACACCCCTGAGTGAGAAAGCTGAAGCACTGTAAAGTGCAATGTAGACAAGCCCTGAGACTGAACTCCCCATTTTTTCAGATGATTCCTTCTCAGTCCTGTTTCTGAGCCATGTTCATGGTGCGTTGTGAGGAAATCTATGCATGTCCTGTGGATAAAGTAAATAATTTCTGCCTACAGTGCCTTGAATTTGCCACCTCTTACAAACATGCAGATTCCCTTTTAAACATTTCTTACATCACATTACAATATAATTGTATTAAAAATACTCACAGGCTCGAAAATTCCTTAGCTTGGGTACTATTTTATCTTTGAACTGCTGAATAACTTGCTCCACAACTTCACGATAACTGTTCTGGCCCAAGGCATGAATATACAGCTCTAGAAGAGGAACATTTGCCAAGTTCCAAATGAACTTCCCTCGATGCAGACTTTTTATTGATGGATGGTGGAATTTCTTAAGAAAAACACAAGAAAGAAAAAAAGACTGTACACAACAGCTCTGCTGCAATGAAGAAGTAGCCTGATTCAATGCTTATTGAAGTCAGTTGGAACGCATTGACTTTAGTGGGCTTTGGATCAAGTCCACGGAGAGGGGGCTATGCTTTGCCAGTCATTTCATACCATGTGAAACCTTGGGATGGTCTGAAATAAAAACCTCGTTCATGCTGATGTGTGAAAATCCTTCCCTTAAGATAGCTGTAAGAAACACTTAAGGGTC
The DNA here is from genome assembly GCA_007922305.1 of Dermatemys mawii. Lineage (NCBI taxonomy): Eukaryota > Metazoa > Chordata > Testudines > Dermatemydidae > Dermatemys > Dermatemys mawii. Next base: position 30,205,937 of record ML677366.1, on the reverse strand, counting down.
ACACCTAAAAACAAGACCTAACAGAATCTTCCCAGAAACTAGCATTATGTAGGTGAGATGGTTCCACACCCACTGTGACTCTGTGTGTGTGTGTATGTTCACACGTGCATTAGAGAGAAAACCAAGAGAACACAGAAACAGAGGACAGACAAGACCAGAAAGAGGGACAGAGGCAAAAAGCAAAAAAGCTGAGCAGTAGCATCTGAGCACAGTGTCATCCTGAAAAAAGCTAGAGAGAGCACTTTTGGGACTGTTAGCTAAAGAGGCTCGGGCAATAAGCTAAGAAACTGCTCCTTTTCTTTTTGATGCCTCCTGCATTTGGAGAAGCAGGACTTGATACATTTCTTATAAGTACACAAGATTGCATCAAAGAAAATACTAGACTCCATCAATTTCTACTTTCACCAGGAACATCCCCAGCACCTCAAAATTTGACTAGCTGCTCAGGGAAACAATACCAATGGTGTCCTGGAAGCTGATTGGTTTCAGTACAGTGATACCCACCCTCATCTTTTAGTAACAAAGATTAATGTAAGCAGTTCATCATTCTTTAAAATATTATAGAAGTGCTGGTGATGATAATCTTTTACATACATGTAGAAACTTTAATCCGTAAGAATCTCACAGTGCCTCTCAAATTGCATACATCCAATAACACTTTTTGGGCACAACAACCTGTACATACAACTGCTGCCAAGCAAAGTGTAAAAGAGACAGAACCTGAAGGTACTTCCCAAAAGTGGATACAATCTGACCACTTAAATGCAACCAAGTCTGGGATAGAGTCTGCCAACCAGCTGGATCTCAGCATACTACATAACAGTGCAAGGGATAGGAAGCTTTGGCCAATAATAATGGAGGAAAGCTCTAGGTGTATAAACAGTGTCATGTGACCTTTAATGTCCACTCAACATAGGCAGGCACTCACCCATAAGATTTCCATGCAGTAAACTAACTGCATCTCGTTTTATTTACTTGGAAAACATGAACAGCCAAGTCAACCGTCCTCTGATCTGACTCTGTGTATCCAGGGTATCTAGGTATTTCAAACAATCTTTAGGCCACTAAGCCATTCTCTCTTTTGCACATGCAGAGGTAATTTCTGAAAGCAGCATAGAGGAGGAGTGGCATACCAGTGTCGCTCTTAATTTTTGCCACTCTTATATTGGCACAATCTCCTTGGGTTGGCTTGGCTAAGCTGGTTTTAGGGGCAGATTCTGCCAATGGTGCAGTGCAAAGCACACTGCAGTGGCAAATCTAGCCCCAGGTTGGTTTGGTATAGTTAATAACGCTATAAAGCTATAAAGTTAATAAAGAGCCCGTATCTCAAATCATCTCTCGTACTGGGCAGCTCCTAATATAGCTGTAATAATGAATGAAAGTGATTTTCAGGCTGCAAATGTGCATAGTCCCAGTCACTAGCTACTAAAAGCTCTAAGGATTGCTGGCTCATGAGCTGCAAAGTTTGCATTCAGATCCAAATTCTCACAAAGTCCACAGACAATTAGATCTGAAAAAGGTCCAGCATAACTGGGGGGCACAGGTGGGCCTGGGGGGCCTTATCTAACATCATCCACTATTATGTTCACTGAGGAACATGGCTGAAGGCCAAGGACATTCAATCTTGCATTTGAGATTCATTCAACACAGGACTGGGGAAAGCTAGATACAGCTCCCCTGTTCTCTGGACTGGTCTGCACTGCACCAGGTCTGGCATAAAACAGAGCAGCCATAGGAACCATGAGCTATTTGAGGTGAAAGCAGCTGGGAGAGGAGACAGCTCAGTCTGAGCAGGAGGATCCAGGTTCTACCCCTCGCTCACTGAGACATTCCAGTTGGTCACAAGATGCAACATAGTTACAAACGCAGAGTCCTAAGTGCCCACAGATTTGTAGTACTTAACAACATGGTTGTGATCTCTTTTCAAGCCTGGAAGGGTAAGGGAAGCCATAGCTACAGAGTTACATACTACAAAGCCATGCACAAGAGCACTGTCGTGTGTTGAGTACTCTTATGTCTGCAGCGGTCAGGCTGTGTTTGCAGGTAGCTCTGAAGCTGCAGGAGTTATGTGAATGTCTCTGATGTTACTGTGACGTGCTGCTAGTTATACCTGTTATGAAATGCATAAAATACTAGGTGGGAACGGATCACTCCCAGCTTGCATGCTGAGAACAAAAAGTCCCACCTCTGTGAGAGTTTTATCCAGTCTGGCAGCTAGCTTCCCAATCTCATATAAAATGTGGGAATTTGTAGAGATTGTTGCCACAGTCATGCCTGGGAGGTAGGTCAGCAGTCTCACCATGTACTTTTTTGTCACAGAGCCGGTACCTAATAGGCAAAGAGATACATTGTGAATCATTTCAATACACTCTATTGAAGATCACTGTGTGTAAGGACAAGGTTTCTCCCATCATAAACGAAATCAAACTCCACTCATAAGAGAGACAATTCAAAGAACAGATTTACTAGATGACATTAGGAAAGGCCAACTCTCACCACATGTGGAGAGTAAGTGCAACTCCTTGCTCTTAGGTAGGAGAATGACACTTTGGGAAGGTTCCCCTGTCATATGCCCAAAGGGCCTGATCCAATGCCAATGGCAGTCTTTGCATTCACTGCAGTGGGCCTAAAGGGAACAAAATAATAGGTTTCTTTATCAGAGTGATGAGTCTCATGGGCCCTAGTTACCCTATTGAAATTACAGTATTGGGGAAACCAGGTTCAACATAGTATTCTTTCCCCATGCATGTTCTTGCATTGTAGATGGGTCTGAACTGCGTTTGAAACTACATCTCCAAACCATGGAGCTGGGGAAATAATTTGTAATAAGATTTATTTAATGAAGTTTGCCTTTTTTTGTTTGTGATTTGCCTGCAAGCAGGTCAGCGTTTTCTAACATCTATTAATTTGAATATATTTTCTGAATAATTCTTATGGCTAAGTCTCTTTCTGTTCTGTTTCTATTTGTGAGCAGTTTGATGCATTCACTATTGGAAGTTCAAGCTATTTTGACTGACCATCTAGATAGACATTCAAACATTTGCAGAAAGCAAATACAAAAATGGCCATAACATGGTCAAAACAAGTTAACTGAAAAATTAGAATTAATATGTGCAGAAATTCCTTTGGAGAATTCACAGTTCTCTGTTGAACCATGCTATGTCCCTGTGTGACAAGGCATCATTCCAATCCTGTCTTTTTTCCAGACAGAAACTGCTCAGAGACAGTGATGCTAGAACAATTTTTATAGTGCGGGTGCTGAAGATGGAAAGCACATATTTGGGTTGTTATTACTACTCAAAGCCAGGGTACAGGGTACAAAGTACAGCCACACCCCCTGAACCTCTAGTTCCAGCACCTATGCTCAGAGACCTTCTTCTGGTCAAACACCTTGTGCATTCTATTTACAGTGTTCTCCCCACCATCTTTACAAACTCATGCAACTCTGGATTTACAAATAAGATGAGGAAGACTTGTAGCACCTTAGAGACTAACCAGTTTATTTCCACAAAAGCTTATGCTGAAATAAACTGGTTAGTCTCTAAGGTGCTACAAGTCTTCCTCGTCTTATTTACAGATACAGACTAACAAGGCTGCTAATCTTAAATCTGTATTTACAAGCATACAATCCTTAGCTCACTCAGTCAAAGAGGTGGGAAGACAGAAGATATCTTTCCTCTGAGAGATCTCTCCTGGTCTGGCTCTCTCAAACCTGCCAATCTGTCCCTTCCTCCTGGCCTGGGCATTTCATTCCCATGCTTTTTTTGCTTTCTGGACTAATGTCTTATGGGCTTTCTTCAGCCCATCCCAAACTATCAATTACACACAGTTTTGTCCCTCAAGTTTACTCCAGTGCAATTTAACTGGTGATTCAGAGATCAGAGGGCTGGTACTACAGCTGTGATCCAGCATCTTGTCACACCCTGCTAGCATTACTAAAAAGAGAATTTTAGCCTAATTACTGAACATCTCTTTTAATACACTTCACATGCCTACACACAAAAGTGCTTGTTGTGGTGCGTAAGCATTTTATCAGTGCTTTTGCAATTGCACTTATTCTGAGCAAGACTCACCTAAGTTGCCTCCTGCCCTGGAACTCCCTGCACCATGTTAGTGCCAGTGTAGGACAGAAAGCACTGGCATTTCACTTGCATAGTGCAATCTGTCTTCCTACCACAGTTCTACAGTGCACCTGATATGCTGGCAGTGAGCTTTCTGGTCAAGGCTCTCCTCTCCAGAGCAGAGGTGATATTTCACCTATAAAGTTTAAGTGCTTATATTTTAGAAATAGAAAATTCAATGGGACAGTGAATTGGAAGCAGCGTCTGGACCTGTACGACAGGTACCTACAACACACTGCTACTGCAACAGTTCAGAGTGTGCTGTATGTGCAAGCTGAGCACCTGAAAGAGGGCAACTGTTGCAGATATTCTGCACTGTTGCAACTGTTCTAGGTCACTCATATTGGCATGGATTTCAGTGGCATTACTCCAGTGGCACACATGTGTAACAGAGCAGAATGTGGCCCAATTGCAATCACTGGGACAAATCCTTTGGGATACTCAGTGGTAGCTTGTTGTGGCATGAGGATGACAAAGCAGAGGATAATTTTTAGGAGGAGTTTGTAATCTCTCACCTAATGATTCTAGAGACATTATATTACCATCTTTGGTAAGACGGGGCAAAGCTGAAGGAAACCCTTCAGCATTCAAAAACATCATGATCTGGGTCTGCACTTCAATGAGTTCAGGATTCTGGCTGTCTTCACAGTTGGTGATTTTGAGAACATACTCATCAGCACAGTCTGCTGTTCCCTCACTTCTTGAAACATGCAGGTGAAAATTCTGATCAGCATAGCTGGGGAGTGATCTGATTGCAGATACTTTTAATCCAAACACCCTTTCAACTAATTCAATGGCTTCTTTTTCACTGAATGCTGGTTTAATTAATGTCTGGGATCCCTGGATGTCTCCAGAAGACATTGTGTATCTAAGAGAAAACAGAGATGAGAAGATTTCAACTGTATTCTGCCATTTAAACAGGCATAAGTTAGAGCAGGGGTCTCAAAGTCAAATAACCACAAGGGCCGCATGAGGACTAGTTCATTGGCCCGAGGGCCGCATCACTGACACACCCTCCTCGCTGTCCCCAGCCCCACCCCACCCCTTCTATGAGGTCCCACCCCTGCCCCGACTCCTCCCCTGAGCGTGCAGCTCCCCGCTCCTTCACCCTCTCTCCTGGAAAGTGCTAAGCGCCTGGAGGTAGGCAGGGAGGAGGCAGGGGTACGGGGAGCTTGGTGGCTGCAGGAAATTAAATGGGAGGAGAGAAAGGGCATGGGGAGCTTGGCTGGCCACAGAAAATAACCCCACGGGTCACTTGTTTGAGACCCCTGCCTTAGGTGAACTATTCCATCACCTAACAAATCTGAGCCTCATACTCAGCCTCAGTGTAACACACACAACGATACAAAAGTATAGTAAAAAATATTTTTCACGGTGCATCAAGTCGTAGTGCCAACGCACGTTATACTCCTTGGGAACAGCAATTGTTTGCTAACAAATAAGGCATTGAACTTTATCTTTTACCTCTGTGAAAAAATATAAATTCTCCCATTTGTCTTGGAAAACTCTCTTTTCTTCCATGAATGTTCTTTTTTTTTGATGAAGTCATTTCCAAGCAGTTTTAATAAAATATATTCACTTAATAATGCACCTCACTCAAAGGACCAAACAGAAACTTAGATTTACTTCTATTACAGCACCTTCCTGGACTGGGCTGCACTCACACTCCACTCTTGCTTGGCATCTTCCAACCCCTTCCCTGTCCCCTTCAAACCCATTCAACAAAGTTCCCACCCCAACTCCGTCCCGTCTCCTCCCCTAGTTCAACACGTTCATCAAAGTTCCCACCCCAACTCCGCCCCCTCCCCGCCCCTAGTCCAACCCCTTCCCCAAATCCCCGCTCCTCTGCTGTGCACGAGGCTTCCCACTCCTGACCCCTCCCTCCCAGAAACCGCTAAGCCGCCAGAGAATTGCCTGGCGGTAAGCGGAGCAGCAGGAAGCAGCAGCGCGGGAGAGAAGCACATGGGGAAGCGGGGGGTGGGGGCAGGGAGTTTGGGGGGGGGGAGTGGAAGGGCGGGGGGAGCATCGCGGGCCGCAGGGAAGGGCTTGGCGGGCGCATGTTTCAGACCCTTGAGTTAGAGTAACAAAACATATCTTGGGTAGAAGGCTTCATACATTTATTAGTGGGGGCGGGGGAAGCTTCTAAGTTTAATGAAAATTTAACTATTCAGGATTTTCCATGTTCATTCTCTCTTTCTTCACTAGCTTATTTGTAACCCACTTCATCCTTTGGTGCAGTTTCCATGATAAAGCCCAATTTAAATATTTACACATACATACACAATTTTTGTTGAGAAATAAAACATAAAAATGAACTTAGTGGATGCTAGCTAATAAAATTAATAAGCACACAACATAAAATATCACCAATCAATATCAAGGTCACCAGCCATATTGTTAATATACCAAGAATTTCCTAAGAAAGAAAGGGATCAAAATGCTATCCATGGCTATTAAATTCAGATCCAAGAAGAGATAACTCTTTCAACCAATGTTAACTTGTAAAAAATAAGTGTAATCCTTCTGCCAGATGCTATCATTCAAAATTCAACAAAATATCAAGAAATACTCAGTGCCAATAAATCAACAATACATTCAAAATAGCAGGACTATTGAAAAAACCCAATCCGTTCCCTAGAGGTTCTTTTTCATTTTTCCCCAGTGCCAGTTGTCAGTTTCTCTGTTGAAAGTGCTAAATCAACAATTCTCCTCGCAACGTCAGCAGAGCCTTGATGAACCTTGAACTCTGTTAAAGTCAGCAGCCCCATCCTTTACATTTTGGTGTGGGATGAGGCATACTATTACCCATTTGGATACAGGGGGAGGGACAGGAGAGTGAGTGCTTCTCAAGGGCCCATCCACAGCAAACGAACTATGCTCCCAAATTACAATCTTATTAGTGGCCCAATTCTGACATAAACCAGTTTGGTCTCGTGTAACAGGCAGAACCAAACGCTGTTTTAGCGCCATTCCTGACCTGTCTGCTACAGACTATAGCTACACGGGCTTTAGACATCTTTGATCTTACATCTGTTAACGCCCAGGCGTCTGCCTGCTCCATCTTTCAAACTGGTTCTTTCACCATTTTCCTGGGGGGAATTCGCGACGGCTGCTCTGCCAGGAGGGACTTCAGCTTTCGAAGCAGCTAGGAAGTCCCAGGTCAGAATACAGCCTCTCACAGACAGCAGAGTGTCCCACACCTTCCAAACCCTTCATCAGAGATATCAGACGGAATCCAACACGGAACAAGAACCAGTCTGGGTTACGCCCGTTTTCCCAATCTCCTACCACGAAACTGCATCGAAACAGAGCTGAAAGAATCAGACAGACGGGTCCTGACCCATTACACGCGTCAAAGCCTTTCGGGTCTGTTTCAGAAAGAGGCTGCGCCTCTCACAGCCCATCCACCCCGCCCCGCCACCGCAAAGCGGACTGACTCCGATTTCCCCAGAACCCCCAGAACGGTTCCATACCGCGCACAGCGCTCGACTCCGCGAGTCACCCCAGAAGCTTGGAGCCAGACGAGTTCCCCCCTTCAGCCCAGAAGCTGCCAGCTCCACAGCTCGCGGGCAGGGGCGGAGTGTAAGGGAACATCTGATTGGCTGCTGGGTGCGTCCCGCTTTTGGAGTGGGGCCGGAGTTAGGGCCTAGGCACGGCAGGGAGGCTCTGAACCCCGGGCAGAGTAACTAGGCGGGGTTTAGTTCCCCTCACCGGAGCAGGGGGGCGGATTCCCGGGGCTGGGTTCCCAATTCCTAGGCTGTCGGTGTTTAGACACCGCAGCTCCTCTCTGTACAAGTGCTGCGGTGCCACTTCACTGCCACAGCCAGGAGCTGCAACGCTGGGAACTGTTGGACACACGCGCCCTCCCTCAAACTGTGCCTCACACCTTTGGAGCACGTGAAAGAGTCTTCCAGTAGTTTAGATCTGTGCAGTCACTGCAGCGCCTTTCTCTTACATAACATGCGGAGGCGCTAAACTCCCTCCCAGAGCCCACCCTCCCCACCCCCTCCTGTACCCCAATGCCCCAGGGCAGAGCCCACACCCCTCACCCTAACTCCCAGAGCCCACCCATCTCCACCCCCTCCTGTACCCCAATCCCCTGCCCCAGCGCAGAGCCCGCACCCCTCACCCTAACTCCCAGAGCCCACCCATCCCCACCCCCTCCTGTACCCCAATCCCCTGCCCCAGGGCAGAGCCCACACCCCTCACTCTAACTCCCTCCCAGAGCCTGTACCCCAAACAGATGGATTAACCTTTTGTGGGCTCCCACGTGGGCAATGTTGGGCAGAGTCCTCAGAGCGAGGGGCTGGCCAGGGCAATCAGAGTCATGGCATGGCAGGGACAGCTCCGCTCCACCCAACCCAGCACAAGGGCACTGTTAACAAACCGGCAACCACCAAACGGACGCTGGCCCTGCACTGCCATCATGCTTCTTCCTCTTGGGGACCGGCCCATGCCACACCATGCTACCCCCCCCCCGCGACTCTCTACTCACAGTGCCACATTGCCAAAGACCCCCCCCCAAGTCCCTATGGCTAGTGCCCTCCCACAGACCACTATGCCCATCAACCCCATCCACCCAAAACCCCCCCACAGATCCTCTCACTGCCCAGTGCTCCCCTACCCAAACACCCCCCACAGCCCTCCCACAACTGCAATGCTCTGCACATCCCTGCCCAGAGCCCCTCCACAGATCCCCTCACTGCCCAGTGCCCCCCACAGCCCTCCCACAACTGCAGTGCTCTGCACAGACCCTCCGCATTTCCCAGCATCCTGGCACACACAGACCTCCCCCATTGCACAGCTCCCCCTACCCCCTCACTGCTCAGCACCCCCCCAAGCCGCCTAGAGACCTATGCTCCAACACCCTGACCACAATAGCCAGGGAGGTGACTGCATCTGCCAGGTTGAGCCGGCAGGGCAGCCAGGGCTGGTCCTGGGGCAGGATAACACTGGCCCCTTGGAGTGGTGCAATCATCCATAGGGCAGCAGGGGAAGCCCCTATGCCCGACCCCATCTCCAGCAGAAGTGCCAAGTGGGGCAGGAGAATCCACAGCACCCTGCTCCTGGTCCCTTAAAGAAGCACAGCACCCAAACCTCCACCACAGCCCTGGGATTGGAGGAGCTTTCACTCCCTGGTACAGTTCCGGAGCCATGACACAGGGGCAGAGCTTCTCCGAGCCTGGGGCTGTGTGGGAAATGAGCAAAGGAGTTGTGGGGCAGGAAGAATGGTGGGGAGCCTAGGTGGAACATGACTGGGATCCTGGGGAAGAGGATGAAAGGGCCTTGGGTGTTGCAGCAGGTGGATAGGGGCCCAATAATTGCTTTGGCCCAGGGCCCTGAGAAACCTTAGTCATCCTCTGTGCTCTCTCTTCTATGGTGAACAGAGAGGACATTAATAAGACGAGGAAGACTTTGTAGCACCTTAGAGACTAACCAGTTTATTTCAGCATAAGCTTTCGTGGGCTATAGCCCACTTCATCGGATACACAGAATGGAACAGAAGTAAGATGTATTTATATACACAGAAAGAAAAAAAAAAAAGTTGTACGTTACCATACCAATTCTAAGAGGCTGTTTAATTTGGATGGGCCATTATCAGCAGGAGAAAAAAATTGCTTTTGAAATGGGTCTCTGTGTCTGACAGGAGATAACTATTGAAGGTAAATTAACTAGGGAAATGCAATCAATTACTGTAATGAGAAAACCATTCACAAGTTCTATTTAGCCTTTGGTTTATTGTGTCCAATTTGAAAATTAATTCCAGTCCCTCAGTTTCTCGTTGGAGTCTGTTTTGGAAGTTTTTCTGTTTTAAAATTGACACCGTCAAGTCTTTAATGGAATGGCTAGGAAAGTTGAAGTGTTCTCCTACTGGCTTTTGGAATGTTATTTGAATGAGAGGACATTGTTCCATTCTGCAAAAGGAAAAAAGGCTGTCATTGTGCATACAATGAAAGAAGCCCTGCAACTCTTTCAAGTGTATCATGGTAGTCCATGTGGTGGACATCTAGTAATATTCAAAATGAGGAATATGCTGACATCAAAATACTATTGGTCAGGGATGACAAAATACATTGCTAATTGGGTATGTAAAGTAATGAAACTAAATCCTGAAGAATGCTATTTACAATTGAAATACAAGTTCAAAATGTATAAATGAAATATAAAAATATATTTGGTGTGCAAAAGTGAACTCTATTCCTTTGCAATACTATTTCCATCCAAACTAGGTTACACTATTCTGACTTGCTAGAAATAGTGAAAGAAATTAAATCTGGATAACACCTTGAAAAGCATAAAGGTGAATTTTGGAATCAGACACATTATTGTTTATCATTATCCATTGTTGTTTTTGCTACTAATGGTACTAATGGCAGAATAGCAGGCCAATGGGGACTGCGGGAAGCAGCACATGCCAAGGGATGTGCTGGCCACTGCTTCTCGCAGCCTCCACTGGCGTGGAGTGGGACTGCGGTCAGTAGGAGCTGAGATCGACTGAACCTGCGAAAGTGGCAGGTAAACAAACCAGCCCGGCCCGCCAGAGGGCTTATCCTGTCAGGCCACGTGTCAAAGGTTGCCGATCCCTGGTTTACAACCTCAATGTTGCAGCACTGAGTTTGTGAGAACAAGAAAGTGAAGTTGATTAGAACAAAAGCAAAAAGGACTCATAAGCAGAAATGCAAAAGAAACCCCCCAAAACCCACCCCAAATTAAGATAATGAGTTTTCTGAAGTAAACCAGATTTTAAGAATTCTTTTTTTAGATGCTCTAAAGTGTTATTTCTAATGTTAAGGGCTTTTATTTTAAAATGTAGTTTTTAATCAGAGTTCTCTCCCTTTAATTTAAGAGAGGGAAAGATGAATCTCAGAGGTATTTGCCATAAAAGAGAGAGAGGGTAGCAGTCCTTTGCTTATTTTTTTTTTACTACTTCTGAGCTGTTCAGTTCACTGCAGACAGAGTACTCCATACATGACAGTCACAGTTTGCATTGCCAGTAATTTAATGTATAATGGTTCCCAAATTTTAAGAGAAATACTCTTGTCTTGTTTTTATAAGAAATTATGCTGGCATTTTAAACACATTCTGTGTGATTTGTTTTAAAACAGATGGTTGCATACAATTAGTGTGATACAATTTTCTTTATTAAAAATAATTTACAACATCAGTAACATTTTATGCACAATTGTCAGCAAATGAACTTTTTGTCTCAAGATAATATTTCTATACAATACTTAACATTATTGAACTAAAAACTGTTATACTGTTTTGTTGGCTTTAAACAGCAGACACTGATTTGCAGTTGCTTAAATATGATTAATATACATTTTGTTTCATGTCCCTATATGAATGTGTAAAATTTATAAACATCAATGCTATCCCAAAGTTTTTGGGGAAAACATTTAGAAAAATCAAAGTAAAATTCTTTTCCAAATCAAACTGAAGAAAAAATTCTAAGTGAAATATGTCTAACATTTGGAGAGTCACTTTATTTTTTTCCTCCTATACTTTAAAATACAGGAAAGAGCTTACTGAACATTGTATTTGATATGGTCAAAGCAGTCCTCTAATTGGACTGCATCCTGCCACTACTGTGAGATGGATGTCATTTAATCAGGCTATCGCATCTCAAACTACTAGATTCTAATACTATGTCAAAATTAACTTGTTTCCCCTGCTGCTGTGTTGAGAGAGGGTTATGTAATGCCTGTGATCACATGCACGTGATGGGGGACAGAGGAAGACAGCCAAGAAAGTTCCTTCATTTCTACATTTCTACATTTTGCTAACTTGTGACAAGAAAAACAGATAGGTGCCGTTTTTCTCAGCATTCACCATGCTTCAAACTTGTGGGCACTGAGGACCTGATCCAAAGTCACCTGAAAACTATGAAAAGATTCCCGTTGACTTTGATGGTCTTTGGATCAGCCCTAGTGAAATAGCAATGGCAGGACCTAAACTATGAAAACAGAAGCTTACTTTGAGGCGTTCATAATATTCTTCCACTGATTTTAAAGCGTAAGAGCAGTAGAATTAAAGTAGTCACTACAGGACTGACATCGGAATGCCTCAACAGAATTTACTGGTTTTAATGTTGGAAAAAACTGTAGGTTGATAAATATCTTGTTAAATTGCATTTTCTCTCACAATATTGTTTTACTTCTGATGTGTCTTATATTACTTCTCTAGAGTATTTTACTGCTGCAGCAACAAGTGTTTTATTGCAAGAGTGCAGAAGTTGGGAGGTGTGTGCTGAACTCAAGCAATGGTAGTTGAACAAGAGAGATGTTTAAACTAAACTCTTTCATGCCAAACAACAGGATTTCCACTTATAGTAATCTGCTGGGGGACATCTTTATCAGTTATCTTAACAGTTTGCTCCCCAATAATGAACACATATTCCTCTTCACTTGAACCCAGAGAGAATATACCACTCAGCTGAAAAACAGAGTGAGATTAAGATAGGCCAGTTTTATACAATACACCAGATTTGCTCCTCAGTCACAACTGTCATTACAAACGTCCAAGATAGAAATGGATCTTTGAATACCTAATTCGCATAGCAGTCATACAGCTAAGTAGTTTTTGTCTTAAATGTATTAAATTAATTTACTAAGCAGTGGCAATTGTCAATGGTTTTTATCTCTGCTAAAAGAAAGCACAGTTCAGCTGGTAAAATGTAGGAAAAGATTACATAGGATTTTGGAATTTGTATAGAAAAACTTTCCTTCAAAAAAGCACATTACACACAAAGGTGTTTAAATGCCACTATGGTTGTGACATTGACTAGGGTTGTGACAAAATGAAGTAGCTAAGGAATTCAAAGTTCAGTTTGACAGCTATGTTATCTCACTTCATGAAAATTAACACTACCTGAAAGTGCTTCAAGTTTGCCAGTTTTAACCATGTATTTTCACGACTTTGTCAAAACTGTAACATAGTTTTAACAGGATATTTTTTAAATTACATTTTCATGTAAAAACTTGAAAGGTATTTTTATGCCCTACATTTTTTGACTGAAAGACCACTACAGTCTATTACCTGAGTGTAAGTTAGTAATTTATATTAAAATGCACCCTCTATCTATGCAATAAAGCTGAAATTGTTCTTTTAAGAGATTTGATATACATGTTATTTGCAGTAGAAATCCTGAAGCATAATTATGGAAATAATTTACTGGGCATGTGCAGTGGACTAGTGAATATTTATTTAATGGTAATAAACGTTATTTCTCTCCCAAAGGGAACTATAAACCATAACAGATAATCACAAGCCAATTTTTAAGCTGTAATTTGAAAAGAGCTTCAAGAGGGGAAAAAAATCTGATTTATACAAGTGATTTAAAAATCGTTATAATTTAAAAGTTGTGAAATGTTGTTTTAAACTAATGAAACCAAATAAGTTCCTGTGCTGAGACCGTATATTTCCAATTGCAAACACATGGAAAATAGGCTTTTATCATGGAAGTGCTGACACAACCAAAACTACAGCACCTCAAAAGGCAATGCAATAACAGCTAGCTTTGGTTAGAAAACGGGATCTTAAGCAGAGTCCTGGTGTCATGAGAAGAGAAGATTATTCAGAGGACCCATCAGAAGTTTTAAAAGACAATATGGTTATCTCAGCCATGTAATTTAAGAGGAACAAAACATAGTAATTGTAGACCATACTTAAAAGCAAAGAAGAAAATCTAAAAGCCTAGTACATTTTGTAAAAGTAGATTTTCAAAACTCAGCTTGTCGGTACTTTGGTTAGTGACACTGCAAACATTACACTAACTCCCAGTGTGACACAAAGGGGACAACCATGCTGCTCCAGTTACAGCAAAGATGGGCAAGCTGCCCACTTGAGGGACACAGGAACTTGCCCAAAGTTTCAGAGCTGCATCTTACTTCCATGAAATAGAGTCATCCTCATTTTTAAATACAGAAATGTGGCCAGTGGAGACTTCATATCCCCAGCATCCGATATTTCATCTTACTCTGAGTCATGTTTGATCTGGATCAACTGGAGCATACCATCTCCACAGTGAAGGTAAAGAAAGCCATGGCCTATGTTACAGAACTCTTTGGGCTTCATGTGAACCTTCTTTCAGTCAACCCACAATTTAAAGCATAACATATTCAAACCTTCAGATCTGGATGCTTAGCTATTAGCATGGAAGAATCCAGCTCTCTTGCCTCTTAACATTCCATACCATCTGCTACCTTTAAACCAACAAATAGCAGTACACAGATTTACAGCTGCAAAACTAAGTGAAAACAACTGCAGGAGGAGTCTTCTTACAGAATAATCTTCAGCACAATTCAGTTCTGAATTTCACATCCTTTATTTACAAAATGGTGTGATAAAATACCGTCCCCCCATACTTACAGCTTTCTGCCACAAAACACGTATGTTGATTTTAGCAATGTTAATAGCACCATTCGAATATTATTTAAAATCAGGAAGGATCTTGTTGCGGTCACTACAATGATTCACAATCTTCTACATCCATGGACGAAATAACTTTGAGCAGACTGGGACTGTTTGCAGTTCCATAGTATGGATTCCTGGGTTCACACAAGGCATTTTCAGAATTACCAGTTATGCAAGGTATCCATACAGTCAGTAGCTACTATAAGAATCTTCGAGCCACATAGTTTAGAATTCCACCATGTTTATACATTGTTGTTTCCACATCATTTTCAAATGAAGCAATCACCTTGAACACTTTGCCAGCGTTAGTCTTCAAAATAAAAAACAAGAACAATTAGTGTTAATTACTTTTAAAAACTTGTCTCCATTTTTTGAACTCACACTCTACCCACAAACCATAAATGAGACAGACAAAAACTCAATCTGCATATGCCAACCATTCCAGATGTTTGCACTGCTAAGGCCACAATTAAGTGTTATATTAGTGCACAATTTTAGATAATTTTGGGAAGCATATTGTCCTGCATTCTCTCTGGAAGTAGGAGTGATTTCCCTGTGGATGTGCCAAGTGTGTCATAGTTGGGATTGAGTGCAATGTCTAGGTGGAAAGGAAAGGAATCATGCCAACTGCTGCTTTAATCCCTTAGAAACAAGGAAATGGCAGGATAGGTGAGTGGGATTTGATTAAACTTGAATTGACTTTTAACAAAGTTTCTGTGTTGGGGGGAAATAGAAGTGATTACTTGTCTGCATGTGCAGCCCTTAAGGGAACAAGGCGGCAACTAAAATTATATGTACTTTCAAGATATTCTGGCAAATTATGTTCACTGGCAGTTTAAGCAGAAGGCAAGACTACATTTGCTTTTTCAAATAAATCAGCATATTATATCATAATTCCAATTATCTTCACCTTGAAACAGAGATGACATATTTTAGAAATACCTTAATATCCAATGTGATTCCTGGAAACAGCTCTTGAGGAAATGATACAGAAAACTGTTCTTTTCCAGTGAGGCCCAAAACGTTTGCATTTTCCCCTGGAAGGAACTGAAGTGGAGCTATGCCAATTCCAATCAAATGACCTTTATGAATCTTTTCGTAGCTTTCAGCTATAACTGCCTTAACACCCTATAAAATGTAAATAAAATAATTGGTTTCCTATTTCAGTCCAGCAGTCTGCTTAATAATGAACTTTAATGAAAATAACCATTAAAATAAACACCAAATATTCTTCTGATCAACCCAGAGACAGCGACCTCCAGACTCCTGTATCTTAAGATGGTGGAAGTCTGGTTTATTGGACATGCCTCATTATTGGCTCTGCAATGTTAGCAGGGGTAAAATGCAGTAACAACTTATTTTTGGCACTAAAACAAGCAGATGACAGTGAATAAACCCAAGAAACAGATCAGTGCAATAAGGTGGTGTCATTTTAAGTTATTTTTCAGAACATTACTGAAACTGAAGTCTGTTAGCCGTGCATGACCAAACACTGTCCGCTAAGGGCTTCAGAGTCCATTACTATTTTGTAGTAATTAGGAGGATCTTTTGATATTTGAAGCCAAAAGGAAAGATTTCGCTGAGAGTTTAAAAAAACTGTTTATCTAAAGCTGCTGAGGTGCATGGAATGCTAGATGTTTCTCACAGAGATGGAGAGTATAGATGGGCAGGGAGCAAGTGACACAGAAAGAGGTATAGGATAAATGCAGTTTATCAGAATAGTCTGCAATGTGTCCCAGGACTGTCACCACCACATGCACAAACTAAACAGAGAAAACCTTCATCAAAAATGCAGAACATTGGTAATGAGAGCATTAGTTTGTCTGGATGTTTTCTTTTCTTGAGGAAGAGATGCATTTTTACAATACTCAGCTGAAAAGTGGCGGTGATCTGGCTCACTAGTCACAAGATTGCAAAATGTGGATTTAATTGAAAATTGAAAATGAAATGTAAAAAATATCAACATAATTTTTAAATAAAGCTTCCGGGGGGGGGGGGGGGGGAAGGCAGCACGTTCCTCTTTTTGCTTGAAAAACATTAACAGAGACTAACATGGGAGAGCGATGGGTCTGGGGACGTGGTGGGAGAGAATTAAACCTTTAAAAGTTTAAACTGAATTTAAGAAACTACATAAAAGGATCATTATAGGCTAGCCAACCTCAACGTACTTTTTACCCTAGTTACTTATATTGCTGCCAAAGCAAGCACGCAGAAATAACTGGCTGGCTCTTACCATACATACTACAAAACCTGCCTTTCATTCCCACTAACCCTTCTGAGAGCTGTGGGGGTATACAGAGCACCCCCACAGAAATAGTGTATGTGCGTATCATTTATCTAGCTAAGTCTGGAATCTCTTATGTTGGATCCCCATTTTGTGGGCCAAACCTGATAAATTATACATTTCTGAAATTTAATAAGCTGGCCCTGTAAACACCTGTTCTCTTCTATGCAAATTCTACCAATGAAAAATTACAGATTATACATTTTCAAGCAAACAATATTTTGCAGGTATTTAAATTTAAACTGAAGACAACTTCTAACATGAATTGATGCTTAGCAACATCTTAAAACAATACATTTGAAACTAACTTCATCAGACTATAACAGTACCAGTAAAAAAGGCCCCTTTGCAGTCCAGTCTCTTGAGTTACCCAGTCCGTACTTCTTCCCTGCTAAAATAATCAAAGGAATGCCTTCTTTCTGATACAACTCTGCTGCTTCAAACACATCTAGCTGCAGGAAAAAAGAAAGTGAAATCATTAGACAAGCTCTAATCCATAGCTCTTAACTAATAGAGTCATTTGAACAAATACATGCTCACCGTTTGTCCTGATGGGAAATGAACTGTTTTTGGAGCTGGTTTTCCTATGAATTTATTCAGAAGCTTCATATTTGCAAAGGTACCTCTGGTCATCACAGCATCATTACCTCTTCGAGCTCCATAAGAGTTGAATTCACGAGGTGTGAGGCTACAAATATCATAAGACAGTATTTACTAGTCAACAGAAAGTCTACTGATAGTGTTTCAGAGGGTTTTTACCATTAGGTGATATAGAGCACTAGCTAATGAACATTACAACCTTAAATGAACTGAAGTTTTAAGCGACTTTTTGGTGACAATCTACAGGACTGATTTTTTAACAAATGTGGGTTAAGCACTCTATAGAAGAAATCAACATGAGCAGCATCTGCAAGTTCTAGTCTCACGAGTGAGACAGCTGAGTTGGCAGTGAGGGTGAATTCATTTTTATTTCTAGACTGCAATTGTTCCCAAACTTTAACAACCTGTGAACCCCTTTCAATAAATATCAAGTCTCATAAATCCCCTCCTACATCTGAATATTTCCAGGGATTTTCTCTTTTACCAGAGCATAAATTATAAAAGCAGAGATCTTGGAAATATTAAGTTTGTTTTTATGACATGCTTATTACACACTATTACTAATTATTTATCGTTACAGTATTTTTATTGCATTATGAAAATGGCAACACTTTTCCAATATATCTGTTTCATAGCTTGTATCACTTCGAATAAGCCTCTTATAAGACAAGGCTCCTACATTTCATCAAGGAGTATCAGATGTGAAACAACATGAAGATATTTAAGAAGCAAACTCAAAGAGTTCCTCCTACACAAGCATTCAGGTCTTCAGCAGTCAAGGCAAAAAATGCACATTACAACAAAGCTTAAATTTGTTCTTCATAATAATTTTACAACCAATACTAGCTGCCTATTTAATTTTAAAAACAGCAAAAAATTTCCACCTCCCTTTCTATTTCTTATGAGGAGTCTTGAAGTTTAAATCTCCTCAGTGTGATAGATATGCTTGCTTTGATCTGCTTAGTTCTTAGAAGTCCAGGGGCTCCGGACTGCTGGCCCCGTGCTGTTTGGGATCCCTAGGGACAGCTCTGTCCACCATTAGGGAATTTTTCCCCCAGTGAACCCCCTTAACATTTTGTGAAGCCCCAGGGGTTCATGAACCCCAGTTTGGGAACCACTGTTTTAGAGAGTACCCTTCATTTAGACAGAGGCAGATAGTCATGGGCAAACAGTGGGCACCAGAAGCCATTACTTTGAGATATTCGGCTGATATACGGAGGATTTGTTGGTGCAGACCAGTACAATTAGTCCACATAAAGTGCTACCAAATGGAAAGTCTGATTCTGTGAGGAGCTCTGCACCTCCTGTGAAAAGCTGGGTACCCTCAGACTTCACTGGGAGTTCAGGGTGTTCAACGTCTAATAATTGGGCCACACCATTTGCACTGCATACACTCAACTTCATCTGTTTCTCCTTTTGAATACTTCCTTGTGTTCTGAAACGTATTTGATAGATTTTTGTTTTCTTCCCATTTTAGTCTCAAATCTTTAAACCATTCTCTTGACAGCTTCAAATGTGTATTTGGCTGTTGTGAGATTCATCAGTACATTCAGATGCACACACACTTCAGAGCATGCATGTGTGCCTGTTTGTTCATTATGTGCATCTTCTACAATAATACATAGCCTTACTTCAACAGGCAGTGTTGCATATACACACAAACTAATGTATTATTTCATGCTATGTATTGTATTTTCCTAATAAAACAAGGTTTTAAAAATATATTTGAATGATACAAAAGTAGGATGAAAATCAGAAAAAAACTGAATAATATTTTTTGTAAAGCCCAGGAAATTTTTGGTAAAAATCAATTTAAACTGAAAATGAAGGGGCTTAAATATATGTTACAATCCATACCCTTTGTTTGTCAGGTACTTAGCAGCGGCGCTATTCCTTGCAATGCTTCCAGCAGGTGATATGTGATCTGTAGTTACAGAATCTCCCAAATATAGCAAGACATGGGCATTTTCAATTGGTTGTAGTGAAACCGGCTCTTTGGCCTATTGGGGGGAGAAAAAAGAAAATACATACTTTTCCTCCTAGCACAAATCATTTTTAAACAGGTTTGTTCATGATAAAAATGGAGAATCTATCCATGAGTTCCATTCATTCCAATAGGGTGAACACGAGTTAGACATGGTTAATGCTACAAAACTCGGTCAGATACAACCAAACCTTATTGAAACATAATTTTCCCCTTTAGTATTCAACACTTCCCAAATTATTATTTTAGATGGAACCACTGTACTTACAAGCTTATCAAAAAAAGAAGGACATCGGATATACGTGGACTTCAAATCCCATGGAAACAAAACTGACTCTGGTGCATCCAGAAAATTCCATCGTTTATTGCTTTTCTACAAAAAGGAGAAAAATTAGACTATCAGGGAAACTGATTTACAATTATCATATGCAGGCTTAACGCAAAAACTTTGATGACTTTTTTTCCCCTGAGGTTGTACTATACTGTGGGAGATACCATCATAATGTACACTGTTTAAGAACTCCACTCTAATAGAATACAGGTGGCCATATCTTTGTCACAATCTTAGTTATGGTATCAGAACCCTCCATAATGGCTGCTGTTTCAACCAGAAGATATAGCAAAGCTATACAGAAATGCACTGTTTTCTAAACTATTTAAAATGACAGATCTATCTTACCTCCATTTTTTCTTTCAGTTCTTTAAACATAGATGATATCACATACTCCTCCTCAACTTGCTGAAGTTCTTCTCGAGTGGGCCAAACATCATGCAGGTAGATATTTTTGCCATTAGGACCAATGCCTATGTTTTTTTGTAAGCAAAAACAAACAAAACCCCACATATATGTTGAGACTTTATTCAAAGATGCTACAGTCGATTCCAAAAAAGTAATCAGCTAAGTGATTTTTTTGTTTTTTCTGCTAGAAATGAAAAGCATGGTCATTCTTTGTTTAATGCTATAATAATGTAATGCTCCCTGAATGCTCAAATGCCAATTAAATGAAACAAACTTTGTGAAAAACTGGGGAAATATATAATTTCTCCCTTTTCTCATGAGACAAAATATCTGAGCATAAATAAAAGAAAAGAGGAAGTGGTCTAAGGCTGATAGTCCTATTTCAAAACAGAAAATGCAAAAGTTGCTGCCATTTAAAAGGCAGATACTCTAAGCCAAAGCACCCAAAGAAAACCTGGTACTATTCTGAAATATGAGATATAAAGAAATAGTTACCTAAAGGCTCAGTCTGGAAATCTATATTAACAGTGCCTGCTATAGCATAAGCAACTACTAAAGGTGGAGAAGCAAGGTAGTTGGCACGGACGCAATCGCAGAGACGGCCTTCAAAGTTTTTGTTTCCCGACAAAACTCCACAAGCAACTAAATCACCCTGAAAGATAGAAACAAATACATTTCTCAGCACTCCTTACAAACTTATAGGTGCATTAATGACAATTTGCTTAGATTTCTGTTGTCTTAAAAAAAAAAATTTAAAGGCACCCTAAGTACTTATGGAAGCCCCTAAAGGGAAAGGTAATTTGCTCTCTACCACTATTATTCCCACTCTGCCTCCCAAGTCACAGAACTTGCTCTTGGTCCCTTCATGTCTCTTCTTAGTCAGCAGACTAGTTCTCCGCTCCTATTTCTCTGTCACCTTTTCCCAAGCTTTTCCCAGCAATTATTTCCTCATTGCTAATGGCAACCTTAAGGACTGAGCAGCTTTTAACACTGACATGGCTAAAGGCAGCTTACCATTTAGCTGTCTAAATAAAAGCTGCTCACTCTCGTGACTTTTTCAGTATTCCAAAACACATTTGTGCTTCACAGAGTTACTAGATATACAATAAAGAAAGTATCAACCAGCGGCTCACTTCTGTATCATTAACCTTGTTTTGCCAATGATGAGAAAATTGCAGAAACTGAGGTTAGCGTATGTATATACCATACACAACATGGCTAACTCCTGCAAGAATACACGAACTTCATCTTATAGCTGAGATTTGTGTAGTATAAAGTTGTATTCACTAGAACTTTATTACTATTTTAAACACCAAATTTTAGTCACTTTATGTACTCCATGTAGCATGATGCATCTCCAAACGCACTACAAAATTCCAGCCAAGGACAAAGTATATTATTTTATGCAGATTCTTTTATTTCCTGACCATTTGAGTATAAAAGAATTTGCTACATTGTATATGCACTGTAAGAATCTTTAAGCTGTACCTGTTTTATCGCATTCCGAATGGCTTCTGGCAAGGGAGCAGTGTTTCCAACACATGTTGAACATCCATATCCAACAACCTCAAACCTGCATTGAAAAACTGGAGTAAGTAGCAGATCCAATTATTTAAAATGAGTGTTAGTGAAACGCTTGAAGCTGAGGGAATCTTTTGTTGCTAACTGGGCATTTTATAGTGAATACACTGAAAAGAACTAATAATCCCATTACTTGTCATCTGTCTTGGTGAATTACAAAAAATAAGTCAGGTCTCCAGAGTTTCTCCTGATGTTTTGCTATTGCTTAGTGAAATGTAAGCAAGGACAATAAGGCTCATGCATAAAACCAGCTAATATACAGTGTAATTTGATTCTGATTACTACTGCTACTGAGCAGACAAAAGTATAGCAGGTGTCTCAGACAAGCAAGCCAGGTCCTGGTTCTTGTCCTGAAAAATTTACAATCCAAGCCACCAGTCCTGTGGAGCTCTGTTAAAAAAAAAAAATAGGATCATGTTCAGGCACAGGAGATCACCTGCACCTTATAAATTGTATATGCAGGGGCCAAGACCTTGATCCAACATGCATGCTTAATCATAGACATAAGTGTAAGTGGTCCCAAAGTCAATGGGACTATTCACATGCTTAAAGTTAGGCACTTTGCTGAACTGGAGCCAAATATAAGGACAATACATAAATTCACATACATATGCACCACTTTTCCCTCCATCAGTATAAATAAAGAAGTTAACTTACCCAAGTTTACTGAGGTATGGTAACACTCCACTTGAACTGAGGTAATGCGTAACCATCCCACTACCCGGAGATAAACTTGTTCTTATATAAGGTTTAACCATGAGTCCAGCTTCGACAGCTTTTCTGGCCAAAAGACCTAAAGAAAAATAAAACAATAGTTAAATAAGACTTGTGCATATATATTGGAAGAACAATTGGATTTATAACTACCCAGATGGTTTCAGGTAGGTAAATTACTGTGATGAGGGAAAAATAAGGGAAATTACAATTTACTGGTTCTTAAGGAAACTGTTTAAAAGGAGTATATATTTGTAATATTCCTTAGACAAGTAGTATAACAAAGCTGCTTTATCAATAATAATAAGTCATACTTGTTTTTTAATTCAGATCAAGCAGATGCCCATTTTCTTGCCCTTCCCTGACAGAAAATCTCTTCTCCATGTTTTAATGGCTGGTCTAGTGGTTAGAGTATGGAAGAGTGGTCTGGTCTGGGTTTTATTTCAAATTCCATCACTGACTTTTCAATTCCTGCTGTTAAATGTCAGCTAACATCTGACTATAGGCTAAACTTCACCCTTTCATTCAGGGATCAAAACCTCCTGACACTATCAATGGTTACATCAATATCCATAGCCTTTTGAAAGGAGCTCTAAACAGACTGTTTACTTTATGATCTCACATTACCAAATACAAACTTATTAGAATTACTTTCACAGGCATCTAGTTTTTATAGATGTCTGGTAAGGCCACAGAAATGTTGAAATTATACAAAACTGTGTACAATAAAGGCCACTTCTCATTACATATAATACAGTTCTCAATACATATAATAGGAATTCAGGCCTAAAAGTACAACAAACAGTCTAACTTTGCGCTAAAAGGTCTGGACACTAGGAATTCCCTGCACGGAGCATTTTCAGAATTAGGTCAAAATTGATGAAGACTATGTAAACACCAGACTGCAACAGCGAACCAAAGTTAGTTGTCACCAGTCACAACATACCTGCAGCAAGCATGACAGATGGATTGCAGTTATTTGTACAACTGATTACTGCAGCAATGACAACAGATCCATGAGACAATTTGTATTCATTTCCTTCATACTCAACAGGCACAATGTCATTTTGTTTCTCAGTAGCAATCTGAAACCCTTTAAAGCCAATCTAGATGACAAAATATATAACAAGCCAAGAGGAGAGATAATTCAACAACTATAGATCACACTTAAACAGATATGTATCTCACCATAGCATCATTATGTGAACTGTCATGTAAGACTCATGTTCTCCATGAGAGTGCTTCTTGGTCATATGAGTGGATTGAAATCTAATAGGTTTTCAAAGAAGTCTTCAGAGATGAGCGCACGGACTCATTTCCCTCAAATGAACAGTGATGCGCTCATCCATATACCTTTATAACTGCCATTGTTAACAGTACAAACTCTGTGGCAGTAAGTGCCTATGTATCACAAGCAGGATCAAATCCCTAGAGTATTTTCCTCCTCCTTTTAGGGGAATTCCCTTATTTAAAGAAACAGGCATTCATTCAGGTATATGTAGTTTGCAAAATTAGAAATGTGTGTACCACAGGGCAAGACTCAAGACTATTTTAATATAACCGTAATTAGTCCATTAAAAACAACTCCTCCAGCATCACGTACAAGATATTCTACTCACTAAACCAGGGGTGGGAAACTATGGTTTTAAGCCAGCCCATGAGCTCGTGCTGGGGAGCAGGGTTGCGGGCCACACCACACAGCTTGGTCCTGCTCCAGTGCTCCGGCCGGGGTGCTGGACAGACCACATGGCTCCAGTGGCTGGCCGCTCCAGTGGGTTCGGAGCTGGACCATGCAGCTGAGCCCTGCTCCGGCACTCTGATCAGGGTGCTGGGTCAGGGGTGGGAACATGTGGCTCGGCCCCGTTCTGACCAGGGTGCTAGGTCAGGGGTTGCACCATGCAGCTCAGCCCCGTTCCGATTCCTGCACACTCCAGTGGCCCCCTCCGGTGCTCCAGTGGTGTTTAAGGGGCAGCGCCTGTGGACGGGGCAGTGTGCAGAGCTGCCTGGCCACGCCTCCGCGTAGGAGCCAGAGAAGGGACATGCTACTGTTTCCGGGAGCCGCCTGAGGTAAGCGCCGCTTGGAGCCTGCATCCCTAAGCCTCTCAATAACACTGAGGATCATAATCTACCTCCCAATAACACTAAGAATCATAATTTCAATTTCAAACAATGAATCTGATTTGGAGGGATTTTTAACTCATTCATAAGAAATTGCACTGTACAATAATTTTTGCAGCAATTGTGTTTTAAAATAGAAATTCTCAAAAAAACCCCACTCATACGCCTAACCAATTTAGTAATTAAAAATGACTTCAATGGACAAATTATAGAAGTTTGGAACACCAGATAGCTTAACTTTTTCACTTTTCTGCTTAGTAGATTTTTAGGTCCATAATATAAATTGAGACTTTTTGCAATTTTTATTCAAATTTTCTACTGTTTGAGGCCCAGTAACATTTCTATGACTGTCAGCACACAGAGTTATTCCCAAAGGACACGCATTGAGGCAGTGAGTATTTGTGAAATAAATGCTTTAGATTATGGACGATGACTTTATAAACTATTGTGTTCAGTATGAAAGCCAAAAAATGAGTTACAATACATCTACCAAACAGAAAGTAAAGTTGTACAAACCTTCTCATTTAAGCAGGCTTGGAAATCACTTTTCATATTAGTAATAGCCACTCTATCCTGTGGCCTCTTTGGGCCACTGACATATGGCATTACAGAACTCAGATCTATTTGTATTATCTGGAAAAGAAAAAAAAACACCCAGTAACACATGCTAGGAAACATTGCCCAACAGGTAACACCATATTTAGTCCTAGTTTTTCAAGGCAACTGGGCCCATCTGGTTTAATAATTTGAATATTCTGTGATGATTTTCCATTAAAAAGCGAGGCTTCCATTTTTAAGATACTCCAACAACCCTTTATTGTGAACAATCTGTGAGCTTTGACGTCAGCTGCGAAAATTTCTCATTAAGTCAGACTTGTATGATACCCTGAAAGAGGTGGTTGATGAAAGGGATTTTTCAGCCTTTCCTACACTTATTATGGTGCTTAAGATTGTTGGTTTTTTTGTAAAGTATCTAACTATCCAAAGTTACGAGTTAAGATATACGTATATACGTACAAATGTCAATTAAAAAGTGGCAACAATTACAATACAATAAAAATAATTTATGAATAATAAATACAAATAGTTGCAAAAGTAAAAGTCATTTTATAATACCTGGGTATACTCAGGTTCCTCTGAAGAAATCTGATCACTTCTAAGTAACTTCACAGCTTTAAGATATTCTTCCATGGACTCAAGCCTGGCCTTGTCAAAACCTATGGAAAATATTTCCAGACATGGTAAAAGGTATGCTAGTGAAAAAGAGCATAACTCACTTGTAATTAGGGGTCTCAGAAATAAATACTGTGACAATTCAGACAGAATTTGTGCGCCGCCCCACAGATTCCATGAATCAAACACTATTGAAGTGCGTGACGATTATGACTTTGTACTTTAATAACTGACCTCAATATCAGTCTTCTTGCCATACAATCTTCCCTATACATTCTAACTCTATTAGCAGCTCGTTGAGCCCACAGAAAATCTAAGTGTGAAATACTTCAACTTTGAAACAAGGACTGACAACCTACACAAACTGAATAGCTTGCTGAAAGCATATGCACTATTAGTTCATAATTAAGAGCTCTTTTCATTTTTGATCTGATCACCTCATTGCAGTCTAAGACGGAACTCAGAAAAGGAACATTCTTTCATTCTTATTATGAGTAGGTCTATAGGGAGCATCAGCAGAAACTTTTTGATCTTCTAAGCCAAATTAGGAAAGAGGAGTGACTGAATTTCACTTTCATTGGAGGTGAAAAGGGAGAAAGTAACTCAAAAACCAACAAAACTGAAACACACCAAAATAATCCTGAAAAAGATCATTCCCAGCAGCCACTAAACTCTATCTGAACTTGTTTTCAAATTGTTATAAACCACTTTAAACATGGGTTAAAACAATTTTGATTATATGGATTAAGCATGGTTTACTTGGTTAGTGTGAACCACATATAATAGATTCTCTAACACTATTTCAAACACTGCTTAGATGAAGTAATGGTTTGTGAAGTCCATAGTGATCAGGCAAATCATGTTTAACCCATCCTGGCAGAAACTAGTTTTAAATATATGCTCACAAATCTTTTCCCATAATATAAACGGAAGATTTCATTAATTGTCAAGAGGAACCACTTCACCATGTTGTCATTCCTGGCCTTATAAAATAACGCAAGGAGGGGCGGGAAAATGGTCTGTCTTAACAACGACGACCTCTGCATGCTCAAGAATAAGTTGACCCTGAACAGTGATGGCAATGATCAGACTGATCAAAGCAAACATCATAAAACCAGGTTTGGTACAAGATTCAGAGGCATGCCAAGCTATCTGTCAAGATTTATTTAAAAAAAAATATTTCCTAGCTTAACTAGAAAAACCATAATTAATGAAATGTAGTGCCATAAGGAAATTTACATGCTAATAAGCTCCAAGGCCTAATGGCCACTTCCATGGAAAAAGGTAGCTGATATTCATTAAAGCAATACAATTTTTATTAAATTTAAAATACCATTGTGTCTATGAGGCTATTCATGGGAGGGATCTGCAAAGTAGCTCCCTATAACACAGAATGTTATTGCACAGCAGAACTCATTACATTCATCTCCATCGAGCAGGTTATAATCTTGAAGAAAAATTCTGTCCAGATGTAATGCATGATGCAATTTTAGATAAGAACACTTGCCATGTGAGTTTAACACACTAATATGCTGAATCATGTGTATTTTACCTTAATTTCATCCTTACCTGTATGCTTTAAGTGCTTTAACGTCACATTATCAACAGGGAAGAAGCTCAGAATAGCACCATATTCAGGACACATATTTGCTATTGTGGTTCGGTCAGCTACAGACAACTGGGAAACGCCAGTTCCAAAAAACTCAACAAATTTTCCAGCCACTCCAGCTTGCCTGAGTTGCTGTTAAAAATGAAATACAGAACTATAAAACATCTGGAATATAAGATGATATACTACAAGAAATGTTCAGTGCAAGTTTGAAATTAGTAAAAATTACTAATTTTACACAATGAAATACAGCGCAAAATTTCTTTATGTCTAAATCATGTGCATGAACTTCAAAACTTCAACACTTAGCCTGGACTCTGACTCAGTTTTGCAGATTTTCAAGCAGAGAGCGTACCATGCTTTTTAAAGTGCTGCTAAGAGGAGTCAGGAATTCAGTACACATAATAAATCAAACATATAAACATACAGACAGTGGATCTGAATCTCCTCTAATTTAGGCAGCGCGTGGCTTTTCACTTGATAGTCAAGGTGGTAAAGATTCAAAGGAAAGAATTTAAAGCTCTACTCTAAGCCCAGTGAACTAGTGACTGTGCTTTGTACTGTCACGAGGAAAGCCTAGTTCGACACTATTCCCTCTCTCTTGTTCCCCAAGGTACCCTAGCTGTGAAGGCAATGAAATTTTAGAGAACAGTGCATGGCAATGACAAGAATGGGACAACTACTTGCAGGAAAAGATATCTGTAGAGGTCAGGATAAGAAGACAAATAGCAAATATCTAAGCAGCAACGTATGTCAAGCATCTCTGGTAGAACTCCCACAACAACAGAGTCCTCTTGATTTAGGATTAAACAGAATTCTAAATTACCTTAGTAATGCTTAGAACAACATCTATGGATGTAGCAAGTGGGCTGGCTAAGCCTGTCAGCTCACACCCAACTACCTCAGGCAAAGTGAGTGCAACTGGCATTCCCAGCATTACTGCTTCTGTTTCAATACCGCCAACACCTGGAGGGAGAATATTCAACTGTTTTTATTGTGCTAAGTAATTAAAATAACAAACATTTTGAAGTGCATCTTAACGTCTAATGAAGTTCCTCCTGTTGAAGTTAAAGGCTATAATAATCTGTACAATAACATCCTTATTTGTATCTGATTCCAACGGAAAGACAATATGTACAATACAGCTGTCTTCTACTAAAAAGATGGACATGAAAGAATCTTGCAAAACTACTTCTCAAATTATTACATTTTAATCCTGCTGGTCATGTGTTCCATATTTACTACTGATTTTATATAATTATACTAACATTTATCTGAATTTCATACTACACATTCAAACAGTATTTACGTGAACATTGAATTAATTTCCTTGTAATTTTTTTCTTTAAGTTGGAAAAAAAACCCAATTTATTGCTGATGGGAGGTGTTGGATAGAAGTTTTCTAGTCATCCAGAGAACACATGCAACATGGACAATAGCCATGGAAACTTCCCCATGCTGCCATCCAATGTGTGTCTAACTACAGTAACAAGGGCTTTGCAATATTGTGATTTCCTTCAAATCCCTTCTCAGGATACACAGTTCTTGACTGATTTCCAATGACAATATCAGAACACTCATCTATGCATTATGTAAATGTCTTAAAAACCCAACCATTTAGGTTGTGAATCACTATTATCCTGGGAATGAAACTGGCCTTACTTTATGGAATTTTTCTAGTTCCTTTTAGAAGAACTGCAAACAATTTCAGTCTATTATTTGTATGTCATGAAACTCTATCTTCAAAATAAGTTTCCCCCTAAATAAAATTTCAAGTTCTGAAATGCTTGAACTTGAAACACAGAAATATCTAATACGAAGAAAGTATTAAATAGTAATTATTTTCCATTTATATAGTAAAAAATAACTTACAAATGTAACTGAAATTATCATGTCATATACAGAATACTTACCCCAACCCAAGATCCCCAAACCATTTACCATAGTTGTATGAGAATCTGTGCCAACTACACTGTCGGGATATAGGAAGCCTTTAACATCAAAAACAACTCTTGACAAATATTCCAAGTTCATTTGGTGTGCCATTCCCGTTCCAGGTGGAATTACAGCAACATTCCTAAAAACCTTTGAACCCCACTAAATTTTTTTGAGAAAGAATAAGAAAAAAGATTATTGTGTTATATTTAAATCAATCAGGATGTTTTGCATTTGTAAAGAAGGTGTGCTAAATGCTGTTTAGTGACATAAAGCCACATAACTTTAAAGAACACATAATAAGAATACAACAATGAACATCATCGTACTTGCTCTTCACTTATGATTGGCTGTTCAAGTAAGTTGGGAAATACGCAATTTCAACATTTATGCATGGTTCTACTCTGAAAAGTGACTATGTAAAAATCCACACATCTGTTTCTTGTGGGTAATATTCCTGGCTGTGGTGTTCACTCCTCCTGTCAGTACTGCAAAGTCATCACAGATATGAGAGAATCAGCTGGATTCTTCCTGTTCATCAACAAAATTATTTAATAAATTCTTAATCACTTATATGTACAAACCCAATGAAAGCAATGGACTCACACAGATGTCACTGAATTGAGACAATGGGGTGGAACCAAGAGTAATACGTGGCCAGCAGAACCTTCAGTATTGATTGTTTTATGAGACTGCAAAAATACAGCTTGATTCTCACAAACTTGCCTGAGACTGCAAAGCTGACACTTAGAAAAACATATTTTTAATAGCGCTGTCAAGCAATTAAAAAAATTAATTGTGATTAATCCTGCTGTTAAATAATAGAATTTTATTTAAATATTTGTTCATGTTTTCTACATTTTCAAATATATTGATTTCAATTACAGCAAAGAATACAAAGCGTACAGAACTCACTTTGTATATATTTGTAGTAAATAATATACTCTAAAAATGATAAACTAAAGAAATAGTATTTTTCAGTTCACCTCATAAAGACTGTGGAGCAATCTCTATCATGAAAGTGGAATTTACAAACGTAGAATTTTTTGTTACATTAACTGCTCTAAAAATAATGTAAAACTTTAGAGCCTACAAATCCACTTAGTCCTACTTCTTGTTCAGCCAATTTTGTTTTTGTTTGCAGGAAATAATGCTGCCCCCTTCTTGTTTACAATGTCAGATGAAAGTGAGAACAGGCATTCACATGACACTGTTATAAAACTGGCATCAAAAGATATTTATGTGCCAGAGACACTAAATATTCATACGTCCCTTCATGCTTCAACCACCATTCCAGAGGACGTGTCCATGCTAGGTTCTGCCTGATAACAGTCCAAACCAGTGCGGACTGACACATGTTCGCTTTCATTATCTGAGTCAAATGCCACCAACAGAATGCTGATTTTCTTTTTTGATGGTTTGGGTTCTGTAGTTTCAGCATTAGAGTGTTGCTCTTTTAAGATGTCTGAAAGCATGCTCCACACCTCGTCCCTCTTCAAATTCTTAAACCCTGGGGTCAAGTGCTGTTAGCTTTCTTTGGAAATCTTAAATTGGTACTTTCTTTGCGTTTTGTGAAATCTGCAGTGAAAGTGTTCTTAAAACGAACACGTGTTGGGTCATCATCCAAGACTGCTATAACATGAAATATATGGCAGAATGAGGGTAAAACACAGAGCAAGAGACATACAGATCTCCCCCAAGGAGTTTAGTCATAAATTTAATTAACACATTTTTAAATTATGGGCGTGATCAGCATGGAAGCATGTCCTCTAGAATGGGCATATGAATGTATAGCATATCTGGCATGTAAATACCTTGCAATGCCAGCTACAAAAGTGCCATGAGAACACCTGTTCTCAGTTTCAGGTGACACTATAAATAAGAAGTAGGTAATGTTATGTCCTGTAAATGTGAAAAAATGTGTTTGTATGAGTGATTGGCTAAACAGGAAGTAGGACTGAGTGGACTTATAGGCTCTAAAGTCTTACATTGTTTTTGAGTGCAGTTGTGTAACAAAAAATTCTACATTTATAAGTTGCGCTTTCATGATAAAGAGATTACACAACAGTACTTGTATGAAGCAATTGAAAAATACTGTTTCCTTCATCATTTTTGGAGTGCAAATATTTGTAATAAAAATAATATAAAGTGAGTACTGTATACTTTGTGTTCTATGCTGTAACTGGAATCAATATATTTGAAAATGTAGAAAAACATCCAAAATATTTCATAAATTTCAATTGGTATTCTATTGCTTAGCAGCGTGATTAAAACTGCAATTAATCGTGATTAATTTTTAATCACCTTTTTTTCAGTTAATTGTGTGAGGTAACTGTGATTAATCGACAGCCTTACTTTTTACTTGTAAACTCAGATCACAAACATGGAAACCCAATTTTCAGAGTTACTTTTCAGAGTAGAACTGCACTTTAATTGTTAATTTCTTTCTTAGTTGGTTGTGTGTTAAGTTACAGTAAAAGCTGTTTTATTTGGCATGTTGAGAAAATGGGGGGTGCTGGTAAGTGAAAAAAGGGGGTTACCTAAGAGGGAGGGAGTTTGGCTGCATGAGGGAGCTCAGAGCAGCAGGGTGTCAGATTCGGGGGGGGGCGGTCGGCTCCCAACAAGCAGCAACCTGTCCTGGCTGCTCCTAGGCGAAGGCGCTGCCTTCAACAGCAGTCGCTGGCCCAATAGCTCCCATTGGCTGCAGTTCACAGCCAATCGGAGCTGTGGAGCTAGTACTGAGGGCAGGGCATGGAGCTGCTTGCTGTGCCTCCATCTAGGAGTAGCCAGGACAGGTCACCGCTTGCCAGGAACTGCCCAAGGTGACTGCCCCCCGGATCTGACACCTCCACCCTACAACCCGCTGCCCCAAACCTCTCCTGCACCCAAACTCCCTCCCACCAAAGTCCACGCTCCGTATCCCCTCCTGCACACTTGAGCCCCGTGCCAACTGGACTCTAAACCAGAATTTCAATGTTCAGAAATGCCGGGTTATAGAACTTTCCACTTGGTGAAGTGCAGGATAAAACAGTTTTTACTATAATTATATGTAATGGTATTAAAGAATAAAAATGCCCTAGCCAATTAGCAACACACATAGTTAGGTATCTTGTCTGTTGATTGAATAGCACAGGGGTCGGCAACCTTTCAGAAGTTGTGTGCCAAGTCTTCATCTATTCACTCTAATATAAGGTTTCGTGTGCCAGTAATACATTTTAATATTTTTAGAAGGTCTCTAAGTCTATATTATATAACTAAACTATTGGTTTATGTAAAGTTAATAAGGTTTTAAAAATATTTAAGAAGCTTAATTTAAAATTAAATTAAAATGCAGAGCCCCCCAGAACAATAGTCAGTACTCGGGCAGTGTGAGTGCCACTGAAAATCAGCTCGCGTGCTGCCTTTAGTGCTCGTGCCATAGGTTGCCTACCCCTGGAATAGCAGCACATCATGCTGCCTTACAGTGATCAGAGTCAGGTCACAAGTTCCCAGGCTAAGAGCAAGCACTACAGAAACACAATGACTCAGAGGAAAGGAGAAATGTCTTACATCAGTAAAGCAACCCCACCACAACAGCTAGCTGTTATCAGAGTGGCAATGACTTGTACCCAAATCTCATTTAGACGTGGTCCCACTGATTTAAATGGGACTACTGGCTTAAACAGAGATTTGCAAGATCAGGGCTTTGTCTAGGGATAAGGCTGGTGTGAAACAGCTGTATTTAAGGCTTTAAAATCTCTCACATATGGCACCTCTTAAGGCTGATGACTGTTGATTCAATGGACAGTACCAACTTTTAAGTATATGGGCTCTATTGTCTACCTACTAAAAATTCCCATTCCACTTTAGATGAAAACACTTTTGGACTTATGAAACAGTTAAACTGTAGAGACGCAGACAGATAATCTGCAGCAGATAATCCGGAGGTGCTGAGTGCTCTAAATGCACTTTCATTTCAATGGAAATTTAGGATGTTTTGCTCCTCAAAGTATCAAGTCCTTAGTGTCTGGTCAGTTTCACTTTTGTTTCCAGTTAGCATCACTTCCAGTTCTCAGGTTTGAACACCACACTATTGATATTTGGGTAACAAACACTTGAGAAATGTTTAAATCCAAATAAATCCACCCTTTCAGTTAATATTTGCTTATTTACTATTTCTATTAATATTTTGTATCCTTCCTCCTTTAAAATCCTAATATTTTGTATTAATCCTAATATTTTGTATCCTTCCTCCTTTAAAAAATCCCACACACCTTAATTGAGGCTTTACAATGCCTAACTGTGATTAATTACTTGGGCATTCTTCCAAAAAATTGTATCATCATGTTATGCACTAATCAGATGCACTAATATATACTCAAAAATTCTGACGTGAAAACCTGAAATTTTGAAAGTGATATAATAAATCCTCCTTTCCCACCATCATGAACTGCCAAGGCCATTTGAAAGATTGACAAAATATCAAATCAAATGAAAAATATAAGAGGTTTGTAGAAAAAAATGTCATACCTTAAAAAATTGAAGCCTCTCTCTATTTCTGCCAAATTCCACCTCTTGGTTTTTTAACACTGTTTCAGGCCTAGAAATTAATTAAAATTAATTGATAAATAACAGCATGTTTTGAATGACAAACAATGAGATCTGTTTTTTGCTTCTATTTGCTGGACCACTCATTCATTGCTGCAAATAGCAGAATTATTTTAAATTCTTTTAGGTAAGACTGAGGCAATTTCTTTCAAACAAGGAAGTAAGGAAAGGAGAAGATGCCCTCTGAAAACAGCAGAGAAAGGGACTGGTCTTCTCATCACACATAGCATAAATGAGAGTTTTTAGCTCTAGTTTGCCTGAAGCAAGTGACCTCCAAAAACACCCATCAGAAAAAGATACCTTCCCAGCACGTGAGGGACTATAATAACTGCACTGTCAAACAAGGAAGGTATTTCGTCTAACTGATATTCGTAGGAGTTGCTTACCTCAAGCAATTTGATGTTGAGAAATAAATAAGGTGTCTGATTTATGTTATTGCTGGTAAGAGAATTGCTCATTTTCAACTCTGGTCCTCTAACTGCTAACTAGAACACCAGTAAGATACTGCATAATTTATTTGTAAATGTCTTCCAGGAACTGTATTCATTTACTTATGTAAAGGCACTCATTACCACAGTGTCTAAACATAAACACAGATGACTAACTTTTGTATGTGTTTTAATAAAATAATGCTTTTCATTATGAGTGAAATTCATTGCTAGATTGTGTTTTTATAGCTACTGCTTCTCTGGGAGCTTTTTTGTGAAACAGAATAATAAAAGCCCTTCTCTAAATGATATTTTAGGGCTGCATTTTACATCATGACCTTTCCCCCTTTCTCTTCTGCAACACAAAGCCCTAAGGGATAGTCATCACTCAAACTGCAGCTTAATGAATGCCACTGCTAGTAGAAAAGGATGTACTGGTATCAGCAACATCCAGACTACAGAAAATATTTAACTTTTCTCATCAGATTTCTATTTCTGTGTGGAAAAACTAGAAGATGATGGAAATAATTTTTTAAAAAATAAAATTTGCAACAATCAAAATAGTGTATTATTGTGGGTCTCCTCTTTGATATAGCACTGAAATTCTAGATATGTCAGCCACAGAACGACAGAGACTTAGCCAATCTCTCAAAGAAGATAGGTGGCAGTTGAAAGATGAGGATTATTACATGTAATTGTCATAGATATAGTGCTACAAAAGAACCTATAAATAAATGAATCTTGGGAAAAGGCAAGCAGATGAGGCCTTTGTGGGGTGTCACATACAGCCAAGATGTAATGCTACATTTCAGCTCAGTGACAAATGAATTAGAAGTTATTTGTGGCCTGGGGGATGATATATAGACTGCTTTCTTAGCTGGTATGGGATGTTCAATTCTTATCAGGAAAGAAAGGAGTTTAAACCTTCTATAAATTATTTTAAATGAAATATAAAACAAGAGGGACTTTCAGATTTAAACCAAAGTTTCAGCGGTGCCTTATTACATTAACTAATTTATAGAGCATTATTCCTATGTATCACTGCCCTTACAAGGAAATGAGGCAAGTCTCCAGCTCAGATTTAAAAAGATAATCAATCACCAGATAAATGACCCTTTACAGAATGCTTTACCTAAGTTCTTCTCCTGTTTTAGGACAGTTCAAACACCTGTGGAGTAAGACATCATTCTAAATGCTCTGGCCTGTTTCTGGATGGAGTGGACCAAGATGCGGAGATGCACACTGAGCATAGAATAGCATCTCTGTCAGCTGTTGCAGGCATTCTGGATGACAACCAAGAGGCCCCTTCAGTGCAGCTTAAGGCGCACTGCCTGCTTTGCAGACAACAGATAGTTCACTTCTTTGTATTTTGGAGACAACATTTTACAATTAACTCCAAAAAGCTAGCTATAATTAGCCAACAGGCTTTCACCAGGCAGGCCAACACTTTAAAAGCTGTACTGTTGCTCTGGGGACAAGCCCGCATCATCTGATAGCATGGTACAATTGTTCTGCTCCACCTTAAATTTAAACCAAAAGCACAGCACACTAAAAGGAAGTGCTGAATTAGAAGACAGCACACAAAAAGGACGTGTATTCCAGTCAGTAAAACACAAAAATAATTCCCTCCAGCAAAAGAAGGATTTGGCAATAAAAGCGTTTCATACTCAGGCACTGGTTGAAGATGAAATGGACAGAGGATAGGGGTATTCTCAATCTGCGCAGAAAATTTTCCTGAGTTACGACTTGATTCTCCAGCATCACATGGCCCTTTGCAGCCAGTCTGGCTCCTGCAAGGAACCTTCCGAGGCTGCACTTTCAGCGGAGAAACCTTTGCCAACGGCCTCTGTAAGTCACCACCTCCAGGATTCGGAGTATTCTGTATTGCACTATCATTTTAAACAGAAAATAAAACAAGCACATTAAAACATTTTCCTACTGAAAAAACACACCCAAAAAATGACCAACTGTTTCTAAAAGGTCACCATTTTATTATAACACTGGTGCAAAGTAAAGTGTCACTGGGTAAGTTTAGTTAACCAAAGAATACAGCACAGTGACTTCACAAACAGAAGTTGTACTGACCTTTTCTAAAAGGAACTATATTATCTGCCATATAAAATATTGACTCATCTGACTGGTCTGCTGAACACCATACTTATTAACAGGACACAGATGGTCCCTGCACTGTTTACTTAAGATCTGAAGGGAAGGGATGTGAGGAAAATCTTGTCCCAGGGAAGGGTTGGGGATTGTGTTTGGTTTTAGTCTCTACTGCAGCACTATCAATATTTGTTAGATTCCCGGGGAACTGTCTCTTGCGACAATTGACTCAAGGCAGCAGTTGTGATATTTTATATTTAATTGTATTTCTGAAATAAGGGCTCAAGCAATAAATGTATTTTATTACTACAAATATAAAATTATTAAACTTCAGGCTCAAGAAAATAATATAAGTACATATATAAAACACTGCAGGTAAACAATTTTAAAACCATCTACATGTTTACCATACTACACATTAAACCTTAACATGAACACACTGAAAAAACCCACTGTGAAAAATGATTGACTTTTTACCTCTAATGGTTACATTCAATAATTTGCCACAATGATAAATAGGGCTATCAAGGTTTCTGCTGCTCTAAACCTAAAAAAGACAAATTTCCATTATCTAGTGGGGCAGGATACCATACCACCTCACAGGACATTTTGTCTGAATCTAAGCTCCGTTCACAATTCTTCAGCTAGTGGGAATTGGAAGCTATGCAGAGGCAGCTCCTGCAGCACCTTGGGGACGGGCCTCATATCACACTTTAGCAGATGCTGACAGACTCCTATGGACTTTCCAAGAGTCAACTAGCGGAACGGGATATATCAGTACAAAGCAGCACGCTGAGATCTCTTGCCAACATTTGGCCTTTCTGATAATTTCAGACTTAACTAGTCACAATTTGGGCTTTTCTCTTCAAACACAAGGAAGGGTAAAAAAAAGAACTGGACTGCGGGAGAGACAATATCACAAAATCTTAATTTCACAGCTCTACAGTGGAACCCCGATTATCTGATCTAATTGGTACCGCGGCCAGATAGAATAACCCAAAATCTGGATAAACTGGAGAATGGGTGGCTGTGGCCCAGGCTGTCAGCCCCAGGTAGCTGGGGCTCAGGCTGATGGCAGGAGCCCCAGCCACTGTCAGCCTGGGATGGCTGGTGGTTTGGTTAATACTGAGAGCTGGATATTGGAGGCTCAGTTAACAGGGTTCTACTGTACTTTCTTGCTTTTCATTCTTCTAAATTACTCTTGCCAAAATTGGAGCGGTGTATGTATTTAAAAGTCCATGCAAATACCAAATATGCACAAGACTGTCTTGCACAGCAGTTCTGAACTTTTTCCAATTATCCAGAGACTGAAATCACTATTAACCAGCTTAGACCAGTCAATTTGGGAGGTTACATCCTTTGGAAGAAGAAAAGGAGCTGTAATCACTTCAGCTATGTCTACATAGCAAAATCTGCACATGGGCTAGCTTACCCAAGCTAGCATCAATCCACCTAGCAGGGTAACAAGAGCAGTGAAGACAGCACAGTACAGATTTCAGCATGGGTAGTACAAGCCTGGAATGGCCCCATGGTATTACTCTGCTTGCTACTCTTCACTGTGATGTCTTCCCCACTATTGTTAATCATGCTAGTTAGATTCAAGCTAGCTTGAGTAGGCTAGCACATGCACAGCTTTTGCTGTGTAGACATACTGTAACATGAGTGAGGCAAAAGGTAAGTGTAATTTGAAGATTTTCTTTTCCATGCTGTCAAAACTTCCAGACATAAAGGAGAGCCCCAAGCTGATCTCACGACATCACTGCCTTGAATCCCTTTTCTAGTCTCTCTGTATGCACCTCCTCCGGTATGAGGGCTTGTCTCTCTACCTGCCTGGGTTGGGATTCTGCCAATCTTAGACCAGCCTTAGGCTACAGTCCTGGTACCAACGTGATTTTTCAGCAGGCCCAACTAGGCTCTGCATCTGCAAGCCTGCCCTTCAGGAATAATGACCCACAGTCAATCTAAGGACCAGACAGTATTTCTTCACACAATGCACAGTCAACCTGTGGAACTCTTTGCCACAGGATGTGGCGAAGGCCAAGACTATAACAGGGTTCCAAAATGAACTAAATAAGTTCATGGAGAATAAGGTCATCAGTGGCTACTGGCCAGGATGGCCAGGGATGCAAAGCCATGCTTTGAAGTGTCCCTAGCCTCTGTTTACCAGGAGCTAGGAATGGCTGAAGGGGGACAGATCACTTGATTACCTGTTCTGTTCATTCCCTCTGAAACAGCTGGCATTGGCCACTGTTGGAAGACAGGCTGCTGGGCTAGATGGACCATTGGTCTGACCCAGTATGGCTGCTATTATGTTCTTAAAACAAGGTACTGTTTAAACTTATCCATCATTTGGAAGCTTAAAAAGGTCCAATGGTTTCAGATGTCCTCCTTAAGGGTGTGTCAGCCTCTTGCTCCTCAAGAGCTCCTGACAACATTTGATAATGTCTTTTGTTCCCCAAGAAGCCCTGTGTCTTAGGTTTCCATGCATCTACAATCTGTGATCTCCCACCCACCTGATAAACCCGTATTGTGCTCCATGGATCAGTCTGAGTGGGGGTTAGAAGCAATGGATCTAATATTGTTCCTCAAATGTGGGTAAATGGGTGGTTCTTTCAGGATATTGTCTTCTTTCTCTATATATATGCAGCTGACCCCTGCCTGAATTCACTTTATAATCATATCGCAAACCCTATTACATCAAATGTATAGAACATATGATATTTGTGAATCATTACATAGTAACTCCATGACTGTTACATGAACTACTACTACGCTATCAAAGGAGCAGTGAACAAAGCACAATTGAGAATACTGACCACTCTCTGAAATGCAGTCATTAAAAAGAACTAGATTTTGTAAATTAAATACCATTTACTGAAGTCAATCTGCAACGAATGGTCGACAGTGAGATCAGTTGGGCAGGCAGGATGGACTTTCGTTGGATCTCCTCCAAGATTTTTCACTGCTTCCCTCATGGCGGCAAAATCCACCATTGCAGGAATTCCACTAACAAAGAAGAACAAAGAAATAGCACTTTACATATATTATGATGCATTGACAATTCTCTAAAATAAAGCTAACTATAAAAGATTAAGTTTTTAAATAAAAACTTAATGTTCCTTAAAACAAGTTAGACAAAGCAAAACAAGCATTATGAGATGGTATTCAAATACCAAATAGGCTGCAATGGTGGGTGAATTAAAAACAAACCACCCCCACATTTCAAGACTGTGTCAAATAGAATAGGTAAATTCCTTGGCACCAGCTGATTACATTTGGTATTTGCCCTTTTGTCTTGTTATGCTCTTGAACTGCAAGGAAACCTTGGCATAATGCCCACTTCTGGATGTATGCTAGCTGTGCACCACCACTTTGCTTTACAAATGAATGTGTATGCTACATATTTTAATACTACTTCGCAATTTGTATTTTTCACTTATATTATAGAAATATTCATTTCAAATCTAAAAGCACATTACAAAAGTGGTTATGTACCATTATCCGCATTTTACAGAAAAAAAAAAACATTTTACAGACAATATACAAAACTAAAGGAAAAAATAAGAATACTGATATAAACTGAAATGTTATGAAAATCTTATGACTTGATTTGTTAACTAAGCACTTAAATCACTTAAATATATTTTATTACTACTAGGATACCTCTTAAGAGAGATAAGTTGGGTGAACTAATATCTTTTATTGGACCAGCTTCTGTTTGTCAGAGAGATGAGTTTTTGCACTTACACAGGGTTCTTCTCTATTCTTCATGGCTACTTGACAAATAAATGACTGTCTATCGTGGCAAAATTAAATGTGCTTAGTTTAATATTCTGTAGCTGCTTAAGGATTACCCTTCTAGCCACCTCACATCCACAAATCTCAGTAATCCATAGGTAACATTCTAATGGACAAATCCTGCTTTTGTTATTCACATATGTAGTCCCTGGTTTCAACAGGCTTATATGAATCAGTAAAACCAGCAGGATTTGACCTTAGGTTATCGCAAGTAAGATTTCTAAGTATTTCATTGCACCATCACACAATCCTGCTACAATTAAATTGCCACCAAGCTAGTTCTTTGGCCCTTATTCTGCAAGTTATTCCAGACTGAAATCTTCACCCACATGGAATCCCACTGAAGTTAGCAAAGTTCCATGTGGGCACAGACATCTGCCTTCTTGGACCAACTTGCAGCATCAGAGGCTTTATTTACAAAGCAGGGACATCACTGAAAGTGCACGAAAACAAAAACTGGATTTCCATTCACTAACGGAATGCTTAAACTTCACAAGGGCCACCTCATTTTGTTTTCAGGCCTGAGAAAAGATTGGTAACCTTACTGAGACGAATTAGAGGGGTAGCCGTGTTAGTCTGGAATTGCAGAAGTGACAAAGAGTCCTGTAGCACCTTAAAGACTAACTAAAATTTTAGAGCATAAGCTTTCGTGGGCTAATACCCACTTCGTTGGATGCATGCAGTGGAAGTATCCAGGGGCAGGTATAAATAGGTAGGCAAGAACCAGGTGGGAGATAACAAGGTTAGTCCAATGAGGCTGAACCAGCTTGTGTTCTCTAATCAGGGAGGGTGAGGTGTTCCTCTAGCAGCTGAACTGGAGGTGTGAATAGCGAGAGAAGAGAAGCTGCTTTTGTAGTTAGCTAGCCACTCGTAATCTTTGTTCAATCCTTGACTGATTGTATCAAATTTGCAAATGAATTGCAGCTCTGCAGTCTTTCTTTGCAGTCTCAAGTGCTGTGTAACTTGGAGCAAGCCCTTTAGAGAGGAAAGATGGTCCAGTGGCTAGGGCTTGTAACTTGAGTCTCTGTTCTTTCACTGACTTCCTGTATGATCTTGGGCAAGTCACTTTGTCTCTTTGTGCTTTGGGCCCCCAGCCTCAAAGATGTTCCAATAAGCTTCTTTCACACTCTAGACTCCTTCCTAGTCTGGGCCCAATCCTTTCCCTGGTACAGTCTTTGTTAGATCCAGCAGACATCTCAGGTGGTAAGCAGGGGTTTTCTCATGAGCACGGTAAACCAAGACAGATTTTGAAAAGTTTGTTAGAAAAATTTAATAAAAACAGAAAATATCTCACTTACGTAAAGTCTTGAAGAAGAACTCTGGCAGGATAGAAGGGCACTTCAACATTGTTCTGTTTTGTTTTCCAGTCTAAAATATTCATAGCATCTTCCTTTTTTACTAAGAAGCCATCACAGTTACGGACAGCAGTTT
The DNA here is from genome assembly GCA_007922305.1 of Dermatemys mawii. Lineage (NCBI taxonomy): Eukaryota > Metazoa > Chordata > Testudines > Dermatemydidae > Dermatemys > Dermatemys mawii. Next base: position 30,164,316 of record ML677366.1, on the reverse strand, counting down.
CCAACAGTACCCGTATGGAATAAGGCAGAATATCTGGTCACCGGAAAGTAAATCAATTAATCAAGGAAACATTTTTAACCTATATATATTTTAACTAATAGCGCCTTACTATACTAAAGAGACTTGACAAATCATGCAGTGAAATTCATTCCAACCCCATACGAGTACAGGAATACAATACCGTTACAAAGAAACACTAAATCAATGTGCATTTGTTCTCTATTTTTATTTTATAGCACTCAGAAGGGTGCAACAGTGTTTCACAGAAGAGAGGAGGACCTGGTCCTTAGTATAAAAGCTTATGAAAAAAAATGGCCTTGATCCTACAATGAGCTCTGAATATGTGAACCCAAGCAGAGCCCCACTGAAGGCAATGGGATACCGCCCAAGTGTAGAGGTCCAATCAAACAGAGCTCATTGCAGGGTCAGGACATTATTATAGATGGACCAAAATATGTGAGGGTGACAAACAGTCGACTTAGGATGGGGGCTACAGCAGTATGATTAGGAGTGTGCACATCTGGGAGGGTTGGGGATTTTGTTTTAAATATATAAAACAAAAACTGAATAGTGAATCACTTATTGTAGGCACTACAGAAGAGGCGAGTTTTCAAGAAGGATTTGAATGGATGAGAATAATGGCTTGATTGAACAGGGAAGCAATGATACTCCGTGTATAGGGTGAAAGAAAAAGAAGGCATGGAGAGGCTGGTAGGAGAAATGACTGTAGGGAGTGCCAAGGCTGGCATCACTGACAAAGCAGAAGAGGTGACACAATGAGACTATGCTGCTAACTATTAATACAGATAATTTTTGGAACCCTAAAACTGACCATTTAATTACTTTGTGATATCAAGTCAGAACTGACTTTAAATGACAGAATATGGAACACTATGTGCAGTTTCCCCTTTGTTCACAGAAGGTGACACTAAGACAAGAAATAATCTCAGTGTGGGCTCCAAAAGTGGGAGAAATCTTGACCTAAACTGATTAATATAAAGTAACAGCAAAATAAAAACTGGAAGAAGCTTTCAAGGAAGGGAAACATGAAGGGGGAGGGGGAGCAGATTAAAAAAAGAAAGGGCTGCCAGTCACCACTGAATGCAGTAAAGGAGCTCTTGGGTACTAAATTAGGAGTGATCATTCACTCACAAGCATCATTCCACTCAGCAATAATTCAGGTGGCCAGATGAGAATACAGTAATAGGGGGAAGTATAAAGGGTGCTAGGCAATTGGTCAAACAGGTTCATGTACTAGTGTTTCAACTCTAGAGACCAAAGCTCAGATCTGACTAACATTAACAAACAGATGAGTTTGGCAGTTTCAACCAAATCCATGAACTTTGTCTACCTACAAACTATTGCTTCAGAGTTTGGTGGCTTCTGTTACATTAGATACATTTTACAAGGCAGTCACTGTAATTCTCTAATTAGATGACTCATATAAAAAGCAAATTGTACAGAAGTCTGATTAATATAAATATGGTGTAATGTCAGCACTAAGTGTGTTTAATATTCAAATTACCAGAACAAAATGATCTTATATCCCTGCGCCCCATCTAGCAACAGTTAGTAAACAGGACATTTATCCATGGTTTGGAATTGCTGAAGAGGAGAGATATGGGATAGCAAGAAACAGTGCAAAAGAGATAAGGCTAACAGAAGTAGTCCCACTGAACAGAACTGGGCTATAGAGAAGTTGCCAGCAACCAAAACTATTGGACTAAGCCCACTCCCTTGACAAAGTTCATTCCACAAAATTCATGAAACCCAAGTGATGTATGTGTAGTTCTCTACTTATTAGATGAACAGCCCTGTGAGCCACCGCTGGAGAGAAGTCAGCTGAATGTCAGAACAAAGGTGTATTTGAAGACCTCTACGAGAAAACTTTCATAAGGCCTGTCTGGCTCTAGCTAGTTTCATCATCCAAAAAATTAAAATCAAGATGTGACACTTATGATAATATTCTGCAATATCATGGACAAATCTTATGGAACTAAACCTTAGTCAGCTACATTTAACACCTTTGAGATCCATTGTATTGAAAATGCTAATGTTTGTGCACTATCGTGGAACTGTATGGAAATTTTTTAGGAGGCAGAAGGAAGGATTAGTGCAATCTCTCTCAGATATTAGGAACTTCAAAGGACTTTTTGGAACAATATATGTGAAGTCGATTTCCTAAGAAATACTTGGGGTGAGAGGAATGAAAATGACCCATTATTAATCCATCCTTTTGGAAGCTAAGCCCCGGGGAGAGAAACCAATTGTCTAGTGATTACCTGCTCCTGAAAACTTCAGTTCGAAGACTTCCAAACTGTATAAAGAGGATCTAATTTTTTTGACACGTGCACTAGTTTTGAGCTAAGAAACTGCTCTGGAGCAGTGCTGAAGGACTCACTTGCCAGAGCCCATACTAAAGAAAGCTGCGCTGATCTTTGCCAAGTTTATTAGCATGCATGTAAGTTCTTCTATTTCTTTAATGTTTTCTCTGTAATGTTGATACCTAAAAAATAAATATTCTTGCTTAGGAAGTGTTGTTTGGTAACTTATGACTGTGGCAATTGCACTGTTAACTATCTCTGAGGAAAAAGGCAAAGCAGGCAGTCTGATTTTGATGGTGAATTCAGAGTATAATCAAGGAACTTTCAGGCAGGAAATACTCAGTCAGGAGGGAGAGATGAGTCTCCACCCAGGAAAGACAACAGCGAGGGAACCAGAAGCTTGACAGCAGGTACCCTTATTGGACCATCAATGGAAATACAGATGCATTTGGCCCTAAACTGTGACACAAAGAAACCCTCAAAGAAATATGAGATTGTCAGAGTAAATGAGTCAGTGATACACAGTTCTTCTATATTTATGTGACCACCATGAATTCATTTCAGTACAGACATTTATTTACATGTGAGGTAACAAAGTTTATGTTTTTGTCATCACTTGTTAATTACATAACAGAAGTGATTTTATGTAGTGGAAATGTTTATTATTATATTGATTATTATGCCTGTAAAAAACCAAGAAGTATCCCTTACTTTTCCTTTAGTAGAAAAGTTTGGTTAAGAATCATTCCTTTTATCTCACTTAAAGCAAGCTATTAATCAACTTAATAAAACAGGATGTTTAGGGTAAAATTACACGCTTTCATACAAACCTACTAAAGAAAATGTCATCACTCCTCTGCATCCCATAACTGGTGCATATTTACTAGTGAAACCATATACTAAAAAGCTATTAAAAAGTAGCATTACCATACTTGGTGCCTCCAAGTTTAGGGATATTGTAGAATTTCTTCTCTGGATTGTCATTTAATGTTTCAATTAAGTACTGGAATGGGCATTCTGAAAAATAATGCAGCAAATTATTAAGTGGAAAGAAAAGATGGTGCAGTGGTTCTGGCAGTAGCCTGGGGCTCAAAAGAATGCAGTTCTATTCCTTGTCTCACCACAGATGTCGCTGTGTGACCTTCGACAAATCACACAGGGCCAGATAGTTACAGATATTTAGGTGCCTAAAGATGCAGATAGGTATCTAGTGGGATTTTCAAAACCTCTTAGGGTGTCAGGAACTCAATGGGAGTTAGACACCTAGGAACCTTTTTTAAGTCCCATTAGGTACCTAAATACCACTAAAAATCTGACATCTAGTCTCAAGTCCCCATCTGAAAAATGATTGTTCCCTACCTCCCAGGGGAGTTGTGGGGATAAATACATTAAAGACTGTGAAGTACTATGGTAAAAGGGGCCATATAAGTACCTAGAGATAATAGACAGAAATGAACTTTATAACGGATCTTATTTAAAAAGTCTCTCACTGAAGATCAAAAAAGATCTGTAGAAAAGAACTGCAAATTAATTAGAAATTGTTTTCAGAAGTAATAGAATTTACAAAATGAATATTTATTGTTACTCAAACACTATTAACCTAAATGAACAATGTCAGTAACAACCCTTAGGAAGGTCAGAAGAACTCAAAATAGTGCATGATTAAGAAATTCAAATTTGGTTTTAAAACAAAAGTTAAAACTCTGACAACACCCACTTCCAAACCTACAAACATTTTCAATTAAATTAAAGGAACAACTCAGGTGAGTAAAGTTATGTATATGCGTGTTTGCAGGTAGAGGCCTTTGTTGATTTTAAAAGACTGTATCAGCAATTGAAGCTTTTTTTTTTTTTTAGTAGGTTGCCTTTTCACCTCCTACTTCACTTATATTTTCATTGTAATGTAAATGCAGCATCATGGGTACTTTACAAATTATTTTGCTTTTATGGTAAGGCCCTCAATCTGTAAACATGTTCAAGTAGTCCATTTATGGGCATAATGTTACTCACTTGCTGAAATATTTGCAGGATAATGAACTTAAAGAGGTCAACAAAAATAACTGAAGGATTTGGAGATACTAGTATTTAAAAAAGGGAGTGAGATACTTAGTGAGATAGGGTATCTATTCACAAATATTAAAAGTGAGTCAGCTTAATAAATAGTAACAGCATGAACCTATCCCCTTCAACCTTCTGAAGTAGTGAACTAGATAAGACTCAATTATCTACATGGTGGGCTTTTGATTTAAAGGTTAAAAAACCCCAAAAACCCTGTGCTCTGTGCCTATCTATTCGAAAAGGTACCCAAGAAGAGTATGAGATCCATTGTTTTCAACCCATTTTTGATCCGTGACTTGGAAAAGAGCCCAATATGAATTGAGAGACTTGGGTCACACAGAAAGGCCTGTCCTGAGAAACGTCGGGCCCAGTACATCATGTTAGCTGGGACTCCACAATCCCATTTCACTTCTCCTACACCTACACAGACATAACAGGTGTTTTGGGGACCGTCTCAGCTCAGGGTCCGGTACAGTTATTACTCCTCCCCCTAGTAACAGGACAGTTTGGGGGGCATTTTGTTGTGGGGTGGGCAGCCCCACGGTAGCACCGGGTCCCTGCTCAGGAGCTGAGAGGTGTGCAGACAAAGAGGGGCACGGGGGTGAAAGCTGAGCGCTCCCCTGGGATGGGGTGCGGGTCAGGAGCCGCTACGCAGCACCGTTAGCTGTATAGGGAGCGCTGCCAGGAACGAGGGGACAGCTGCTCACGGGGCCGCTCGCGGGTGCCCGCTGGCGGCTCTCCACGCCGCCTCGGGCTCTGCCTGGGGCCCTGCCAGCGGGGAGGGGATTCTCCCGGACTCGGCCGAGCCCCCCGCCCGGGCGCTGCGAGCGTGTCAGTACAAGCCGGTGCTACCGGAAAGGGGCTGAACAAAGGACGGGGGGCAGCGAACGCGGCTGCGGGGGGAGCGGGGGCAGCGACGCTCGAAAGCGGGGCGCGGCGAGGAGGAGGGGCTATAACGCCGGGGGGGGGGGAGGGGAAACCATCGCTCCGGGGGCACCTGTCGCGACCCCAGGCCGGGGGAGCTGGGACTGAGGTACAAGCCAGGCCGCTAACTGCAGGGGGAGGGTCGCACCAGACCAGGGACGCGGGGGCGCTGGGCAGAAGCGGGGCCGTTCGGGAGAGGAATCGCCCCTCGCCCACCAAGCCCGGCTCGCACTGACCTGGCCTTGCAGGGTCCATCGCTGGCGACCATATTAACTCTATGTGGGGAGGGGGACGAGGAAGACTCGGGGAGGGGGCCGTGGGGGCGGAGCCAGTACGAAACATCGCGAGACTAGAAATGAACTCCGCCCTTCTCATTAGCTGACACAGCTCGCGCGAGACCTTGGGTCATGCAATAAAGGAAAAACAGCGGGGATCTCGCGAGAATTAGCTGTGATCGGGGAGGATGCTGTGCGCGGCCGCTCTCGCGACAGTTCCTGGCTCAATAAAGGAGCGGGTGGAGGTGCTCGGGGGAAGTGTTTTTACTAGTGGCTGAGTGACCGGGCAGGGCAGCCTCAGTCTGAGCTCGAGCTGAGCTTCCGGCGCCTCGCTTCTTCCATGTCCTGGGGCACGCGCGAGACCGTGGTTGTGCTGGGCTTCCCGGGCGGGCGCAGACTGCGTGACTGGGACTGTCCCGCCGGGCGGGGGCGGAGGCGCGCACACAGGCGCTGGTTGCGAGGCTCAGCGGTTCTGGGTACTCGGCGTCCTAGGGCATAGGCTGCATGGCACCCCTGGGCTGTGCCCCAGGCAGGGAGAGTCGGAGGCACCAAGGGTGGCTGGTCTGGTGGGCAACACCCGGGTCCCATCTAGCTAGGCCATTCAGATGGGCCAGGGTGGGGCTCACGTTCATCTCACGTTTCCCTGGGGAAACTGCCTTTTGCAGAACTGGACCCTTTCCATTGTGGGTCCAGTTCTGCTCAGTATCTTCCCAATGATTTAGATCAGGAACCTGCAGCACGCCAGGGTAAGCCCTCTGGTGGGATGAGCTGGTTTGTTTACCTGCTGAATCCACGGGTTCTGCCAATCACGGTTTGCCACTGCAGGAAGTGGTATGGGCCAAGGGATATGCTGCCTGCCACTTTCTGCATCCTCCATGGCCCTGGAGTTTGGAACCACAGCCAGTGGGAGCTGCAATCAGTCAAACCTGCTGATGCGGCAAGTAAAGCAGTCCAGCCCACCAGAGGGTTTACTCTGGCGGGTCCTGTGCCAAAGGTTTCTGATCCCTGGTTTAGATAATGGCATAGAGTACACTTGAACAGTCTGTGAATGATACCAAGCTGGGAGGGGTTGAAAGTGAATGGGAGGATAGGATTAAAATTCAGGATGATCTGCACAAACTGGAGAAACGGTCTGAAGAAGATAGGCTGACATTCGGTAAGGATACATGCAAAGTACTGCACTTAGGAATGAATGATCAGTTGCACAAATACAAGATGGAAAATGACTGCCTACAAAGGAGAACTGGAAGGGGATCTGGTGGTCATAGTGGATTATAAGCTAAATATGAGTCAACAGTGTAATGTTGCCAAAAAAACAACAAACCACCAAAACACATTCTGGGATGTTTTAGCATGAGTGTTGTAAGCAAGACACAAGAAGTAATTCTTCTCTATTCTGCATTGATTAGGCCTCAACTAGAATATTGTGCCCACTTCTAGATGCCACATTTCAGGAAAGATGTGGAGAAAATCTGGAGAAGAGCAACAAAAATGATTAAAGGGCTAGGAAATGACCTATGAAGGAAGATTGAAAAAACTGTTTGTTTAGTCTGGAGAAGAAAAGACAGAGGGGACATGATAACAGTTTAAGTATATAAAAGGTTCTTACAAGGAAGAGGAAGAAAAATTATTTTCCCTAACCTCTAAGGATAGGACAGAAAGCAATTGGACAATTGCAGCAAGGACAGTGTAGGTTGGACATTAGGAAAAACGTCCTAATTGTCAGGGTGGTTAAACACTGGAATCAATTGACTAGGGAGGTTGTAGAATCCTCATCATTGGAGATTTTTAAGAGCAGGTTAGCGAGGGACAACTAGATGACCTCTCGCTGTCCCTTCCACTCTTATGATTCTGTGATTCCCTTGTCCCTTTGACTGGATGTTTTATTGTTCCTCCAGCACTGAGCATGTTGGCAGACCAAAGAGATCTGTGCCCTGCTGTTGTCTGCTTGAAGAGTGACACAAACTATTGCAATGTGGTCAAACACCTGAGATCCCAGATCCAGAGCTGATGTTAAATACAAGTGAAATTGACTAGTCCATTCTCATTGGCCAGGTAATCAGAATAGATAATTAGGCTTCATTAATCATCATTTAATAACAAAGTGAATTAGTAATGCAGCAGAGGAGAGGGTTTTTTAAATAAAGGGACACAGTCATCTTGAAATCAAGTCAATAAACAAATTTAAAGTAGTTGGAGGTGTTACTTGTAAGGCCAGAAAGAATTGAAATTCAGACTGAAGAGTGACATTTTTTAAAAAGTTGATCATTCATGTCCTCCTCACAGCTGTGCAATGTCCAGAATCAGATATTTGACCTTTCAGGTAGAAAAGATTGGGACAGATCTGTTTTCCTGGAATAGCAGATGTAAATTACACATCCATGCAACTGCCTGTTGACTGTGCCTTCAGTGAAGGAGAGCAGGTTACTTGCACTGGTTAGGGTTCCCATCAATATATGTAAGTTTCTTTACTTTTCACTGAAGGTCCTACTGAAGTCCTAGCAGCATGTGCTGCAGTTAGGATACACCCTTAGCTACTCTAGTTATGCCCATCGTCCCTGACCAACATTGCTTTGTGGCCATTTTGAGTCCTTTGGAGTATGCAAGAGCGTGGATTCTTTACACCATTGCAATCTTCCCCCAGTGAACTTTTTGTCAACGAGGTCCCTGCCCCTGCAGTTATGGAAGGTGGCCCACAAAAGACTAGGTACCAGCTACTCCATTGTTAGGCTGTCTGAACAAAATGATTCCTTGTGTTCCTTGTTTGTTGGATGGTAGGGCACGCTGCTGAAATGAACAGACTCTTGCTTAAAGGGCTTCACCATCTGCACCCTACTCAGATTCATGTCTCTGGACATTTTATATCTTTAGGACCTCAGATGATTTGCTGTGAGGTTGGAATCACATTACCAGCTTCTTATCAGAAGAAACAAATGACCATTGCCTTTTGATCTTCTTGGTCAGAGTAATATTTGGAGTTTTAGTCCCTGAAGAACAGCAAATATGCTGTAGGAAAGACAAAATGTGTTGCAACTAGGAACTCCCCCACCCCACCATTTCTTATTTAGAGTATTGGGATTTATTTTTCCTTTTCTCTCACTTTTTTGAACATATTAATGTTATCTGAAATTGGACCAGCTAGTAAGCTTAGGAAGGACTAATTACCCACTAAAATTTGGCAGAAAGCAGTACGTTTATTATACTGATAACTAAGCTCAAAAGAAGGGGTGGGGGGTGGAAACACACTTGCATACTCACGCTCCAAGGACAGGCACAGCACTGGAGATGTCAGGATTGTTCAGGGTAAGTGTCCCACAGTGCAGCAATGGACGGTGCAATGAAGGTAAGTCTTCCTAAGGCACAATGGAGTGCAATACTGCGAACCACTGGCCAGGTGGTCCAGGCAAAGGGCCTTCACAAGAGGTACAAGCTTGTGAGTGCACTCCTGAGCACATGGCCCCTTCCCTGTTTAAGGATCTGCTCCTCCTGGCTTGGGACTAGAGATGAGTCAGCTGGGTCTGGTTGGTCACACTCCAAACAGTGTCCATGCATTGGGTGTGTGATGGCTACCTAATTAGAATCCCAGACACCTCTACCTTGGAGCTCTTCTGATGTTCCAGCTATTTAAGCAGCCCATTCATCCCACAAGCATTCCGGGAGAGGGGGAGAGCCACTTCACAGGTATTCCAAGAGTGAGAGGAGACAAAAAAGGCAAGTGGGGGGGAAGTGTAGCAGATCTTTTGAATATACAGATTATACATAACATACTGATTACTGCTGCTCCTACAACAATTACACAACATGTCTTTTGGTTCCATCTTATTTCAGATGTTAATATATGGATACAAGATAAGAATCACACTCCTCTATGCACAGTTTTTTGCCACCTTTTGTTTTCAATATAAAACTTACTTTAAAAAATTGGTCTACTGTTGATTGATATCTGTATGCATTAAACTCCTCCTCCCTCACCTTCTGAAAAGTGACAAGGAGTCCTATAGCACCTTAAAAGTATTGAAGCACAAGCTTTCATGGGCTATTACCCACTTCGTTGGATGCATGCAGTGGAAGTATCAGGAGGCAGGTATAAATAAAAAACCAGGTTAGAGATAACGAGATTAGTTCAATCAGGCTGAACCACCTTGTTATCTCTAATCAGGGAGGATGAGGTCCTCTTCTAGCAGCTGATGTGGGGGTGTGAACACCGAGAGAGGAGAAACTGCTCTTGTAGTTAGCTAGCCACTCATAGTCCCGGTTCAGTCTTGAATTGATGGTGTCAAATTTGCAAATGAATTGCAGCTCTGCAGTTTCAAATACTTTTGATTCAAAGAGAAACTGTGGAGCTGCAATTCATTTGCAAATTCATTAGTCTCATGTCTCCATGGTAAGCCCACAGGACTACAATAGCCCTCACAGAATATCTATTAGAAGAGAGAAGGGTTTCAGGATGACTCCCTGGCTGTATGTAATACTTTAAAATCAAATGGACAAAAAGCAGCAAGAAGGCATGAAAATTCAGTAGTTTCTGTTCTTTATGCTCATGAACAGGCAGAGCCCTTGGCTCAGTTATCTTTGCAGGATTTTTCTTGAGTTATAGGATTTGTGGAGTAGCAAAGTGTAGATTAGTAAGGGTTTAACTGTATTAAGATGGCCACAAGAGGGAGTTCTGTGACTATAATATGAATAATGTTGTAGCCATTTAGAGAGAGAGGCTGGGTGAGGTAACTTCTATATTGGTCCAATAAAAGATATTACCTCACCCACCTTGTCTCTGTAAGCAAGCTGACAGTGGTCAAATAATTGACAATGACCAACATAAGTGAATGCTGAAACATCGCTAAGTTTTAGAGACTTCAACGTGCTTTCTCTAGTTCATATCTATGTAAACAAAAATCAAAAATAATTGATTTTCTTATGTTTCTTCAAATAAAAGCAGTGGTAGAAGGAAAGAAAACTGGCTAAATGTTTGGGCAGAAACTTGCACACCTTTTAAATTAGTTTGTTATATGTAATGTTAGAGTTGGGTTGTATTCAATCACAAGGATTGATTAGGATACATAGCAAGGTCTGTGTATGACTGCAGCCCACTTAAATGCTTAGCATGGGGTTTAAAATTTGCACTAAGAGGATGTTTACCCACAAAGAGTAAAAACTAACTATACTAATTGTTGCCATTTAAAATGTGCATAGCAGCAGTCTTTAGGCATGTATACAGTACAAGCAGTAAAAATATCCAGTGTGTCAACCAACCTACGTTAGTTAACCAAACCACCACCCCTCCAATCCACCAAAACAAGCCTCTTAGAATAAATGGAGATAAGTATACCCTTTTCACAGACAGGCTTTGGAGTGGTTTCTCTATGGGATCGTGCCCAGCTGTTTGGCACCTTTAGGACAGCACCCTGGAATTCCCCTTACCTTCAGTGCTGCATGCAGTGATTCTCAGTGGTCCGTCTACACTTGTCTATTGTCACTGCCATGGCTCCCACTGGTAAACAGTAGCATCCAGGGAGAGGGTCAGGTAATGGCAAACCTCTTTGGGAGGCAGTGTGCTGAAAAAGCCTCAGAGACAATTCCTGATGTGGCTTTCAGAATGGAGAAATGCAGAGTAAGCATTAGCTATACAAATGTTTAGATTGCATGCACCACAGTTCATCCTCGAGTCTAGTGTCAGTGCTGCTGGAAAGAAAGATCTCCACTCATTTCCATCAAAGCCGTTGACATCTTTTAAGTGAGTTTAGTGCCAGTGGAAGATGCTGTACTGACAGCCCTGAGACTGATGACTGTTTTTTGTCCAAAAAACAGGAACAACCAAGTATAAAAAAAGTCGTTAATTAAGCATATACAAAAGGGAAAAGTTTAGCATACATAATATATAGGGATTTATTTTTGCCATCAGTTCTATTGGGAAATCACCCAATATGTTTCAGAATATTAATTGATATCCTGGCTTCACTGAAGGCAATACCATAACTCCCAGTGAGTTCACTGGGGCCAGGAGTTTTTATCATTTAAGATTGACAGGACAGTGTAGGTGAACCAATGTGCCTCAGCTCTGGTTTGAAGGAGCCAGTCTTCAATTCTCTGCTGAGGGTGCTGGTTGTGATGTTGGTTTTTGTTGTATGGACACCTGCCCATGAGAAGCTGAATTGAGACCAGAGATTCATTTAACCAAGGCCTCTAAACCCCTGTCTAAGAGCAGCCATTTGCAATTGCCACCATTGTGGGCAAGATTCAAACTGACAACTGATAGCAAAATGCTCGTATGAGCATGTGCCATTCCCAACCTCAAACATAATCCCAAATCAGCTGACCTGGGCCAGGGCCAGCCACAGGTTGTTGTTTTTTTATCCCTCTGTCAATGTGCCCAGAGAGATTCAGGCTGCCCACATCAGACTGGTCAAAGCTATGTCTCTTTTTTGTATATATTTGCTGTTTGCAGGGTCCTATCTCTTTCTTTCACACTGACTGGCTCTCTATAGTAGCTTTTTCTAATAAGCCTCGTCCAAGCATCATGTGCTGCGGCCAAATAACCTGGGGCAGAGGGCAGGTTATCACCTTCTGCTCTCTCCATCACAGAGGGCAATGACACATGCCAGCTAGAAGCATTTGCTCCAGGAAGTGTCTAGAAGAAGATCCCAGTGTTGAAGAAGTGATGTGTAAATTAGGGTGACTAGATGTCCCCATTTTATAGGGACATCCCAGGTTTTGGGTCTTTTCCTTATAAAGGCTCCTATTACCTCCCACCTCCTGTCCTGATTTTTCGCACTTGCTGCCTGGTCACCCTAGTGTAAATGCTTGGCTGGAGGATGTTGCAGACATTCTTTCTAAGAGACAGGCGAGACGTGTCTTCAGAGAGATCCTTTTCTTTCACTCCTAGGAGGTTCTTGCTGATTCTTTTGTTTTGTTTTTCTTTTCTGAAGGAGGCTTTAGGGGCCTCCAGAAGGACAATGTCAGTGTGACTTCTGGTTATCTCCAGTTGATTGAAGGCTGGCTATGGTGGAGGAGGCAAAACAAGTCAGAGGAATTTGTGAGTTTATTTTAAATCTTTTTAGGCCACTTATTGAAATGCTTTTCCAGTGGCCCAGGACCTCTGATTTTCTATTACCCTTCACCTAAACAAACAGGCAGTTTTAAAAACCACAAACATCCACATTTTTAACAAGCTGTTTGGGCAGGGTAAGGCATATGGGCTCTTGATGTTAATTCAGGTTGAAAACCTTTCTATTGGTTTGCATAGTGGTTTCCTCCTATTCCATAGTTCTGCCCTGTGGTTTTCAATGGTTCTATCAGAATCTGAAAGGAGCCTTAGAAATAAATTAATGGATGTCTATAGTATGTTTGTATAACGGTCCAAGCATGGTTTGCTGCTTTCAGAGTTCTTTCCTAGCTTCCCAGCTGGAGTCCAGTATCCTAGAGGAAGTTGAATTCAAGGGAGAGTTGAATTGAAGAAAAAGAAAGGTCAGTTGCCTCTGCTTTGTAATCAGAACTGAGAAGCTCACTGAAGTGTCTCGGTGAAACACAGAAAGCAAAGACAAGCCTTCCAGGGAGCTTGTATAAAAGTCTGAGTACCACTATTACTGTATCTAAATCAGTTTAAGGGATTTTGCGAGTGCCATTCAGCATAGTTTCTAAGTCTCAAACAGGAAGCACACTTATTACTGGATAAGATGGGAGCGTAATCAGTGGCCCAATGTCTCTGCTCCAGAGATCTTACACTGTAAATAAAGGGGGAGGGGAGAGCAGGGCAATGTGAGACTTTTTAACTGTTGCCTATTTGCTCTGGGTCCCTTGCTCATAAAACCAGATGAAAGAGTATAGTGTTACCAACCAACCCCCCATAAAACCACATCCTCCCCTTACAGTCTTCTCTTCTGAGGGAAAGCATGGCCTAGTGCTTAAAGCATAGCACTATGAGTGAAGTCAGTGTTCTAGTCTGGGCTGCAGACAATCCCTGGGTGATCTTGGGGTGCTTAGGGCTCCAATCCACTACTCCCTCCTTGTACAGCCAGCCCATTTAAGGCACTGGGATAGCTAAGTGTGGAGTGCTTGCAGAATTGAGCCCTTATCTCTGTGTACCAGTTCCCTCATCTATAAAATGGGGGTAATTATAGAATCATAGAACATCAGGGTTGGAAGGGACCTCAGGAGGTCATCTAGTCCAACCCCCTGCTCAGAGCAGGAGCAATCCCCAGCTAAATCATCCCAGCCAGAGTTTTGTCAAGCCTGACCTTAAAAACCCCTAAGGAAGGAGATTCTACCACCTCCCTAGGTAACCCATTCCAATGCTTCACCACCCTCCTAATGAAAAAGTTTTTCCTAGTATCCAATCCAATAAGTAAGTACTTCACAAGGGGGTCATTGGGAGGGGTATTTCAAGCATGTTTAAGTGTTTTGAGATCCACAGAGTTCAAAGTATTACTACTACTAAGGAAAGATTCCCCCAGACTGGACAAAGCACTGGAGAACATGCTATAGAAACCTATCCCACACTGGTTCCCCGCAGAAGGGCAAGATGGGACCTAATCACTCTCTGTTTCTATTCTTCAGTTCAGTATTTAGCTACAGTACAGAAATAAAGCAACTAACCTTTTCTCCACTCGCAAGTGAAGTCTGAGAATAAAGGATGACAGCTTTAAAAACTTCTGTACAATGTTTATGTAAGAAATTAAGGTCAGTCCAGTCTACCAATAGTCCGTCTAAGGCACATTAGCAAATCTACAGACACAGGCAGGACCAGTAATCTGTGTTTACAGAAACAATGACGCAGACATTGCTCAGACACATGCTAGTTTAAAAAAGAAGGAAGAGTCAATTTGATGAGTCAGTAAGATGATCAAGAGTTTTAAGACTCATATCAATGGACAATAGTAGGAAGAATTAAAGAAAATGACTATGAATGTTATCTTTGACACTACTGTATGTATTATCCAGTGTCAGGGCAGCTACACAGCTTTAACATCCCCAATGACATCAGGAAGTCTTCAGAGAGATTGATTTGAGCCCTTTCCCTCCCTGAGGTTGTGTATCTTTCTTTCTCTGTTGGGGGCAGGGGGAAGGAGGGGAGTAGCTGGGAGTGAGAGATACAGAGAACTAAAAACTGTGTTTCCGGAAAGAAAAAGCATGTTGAATCTGTCTGCTACGTAAAATCCAGACAGCGATTTAAGAACCAAAAAGCTGGCCATGTCCAGGAAAATATGGACGTATGGTAACCCTAGGATATGTTTGTGTAGGGAGATGTTGGACCAACACTAAGTTGATCATTCTCTCAAGAGGGCTTCTTATATTCCAAGGTTCTACAGTGAATGAATTTTACTCAGCCTTTGGTGGAAGAAGACATCTTGCTGCTCAGTTCTGCGTGTCGCCAAACCTTCATTTCTCCACACAAGAGTTTGGGAGAGGCTGAGTCAGTCTCAGCCTTGTAGCTCAGACTCATTTCCAGCTTTAATAAATTCAACTAGAATTTAAATAACCATCTCAAGTATATAAAAACTCAGAGTCAACTACGATGGGACAGCTGCAAACTCTCTTCATCTCATCACAAGCTGCACATATTACCTTTAGAAGAGGATATCACTGGAGTGGGGGTGTGGAGATCTTGTTCATGGGACAATGATCTAGGGTGTAATTCTCTGCACGTTGTGTTGTCTCTTACACTCACTTTGTGAAGTTGTAAAGTGCTACCACTCTGATTTGGTGGTGCTTCACCCTCACGATTGTATGAGATGCAAGTCTGAGGAGAACCAGGCCCTGAATGTTTGGTCTCTGGAGTCACAAGTCATTATTAAGAATCAGAGAGGTAGCCGTGTTAGTCTGGAATTGTGTGTGTAATAACGACTTGCACTTCTGCAAGTCATTATTACACACACATCTCTTCAGCAGGTGGCACTGCTCTTCTGATTAAGAAGGAAGAACCAGGTGGCTCTGGAAATATTATAAAATTTCACTCTGATGAACTCCCAGAAAAGAGCAAGAGAATTCCACCTTGGTCATTTTTCTTTAGGGGCTTCACAATCCCCACTTCCTAGGAATGGGATTGATCCAAACTGCTGAATATTGAAAGACAGGAACTCCAGGAAAGGTTGGGATCACTCTCAGACTGCCCAACACTGGCATATCTCTGCTGGAAATGTCAAATCAGCTATCATTCTGCTTGGGTAGCAGGCCATGCTTAGATACTGAGCTTCTTATTGTGTTGCATCAAATGCTAGTTGGAGAGAACTCATTTTGGAGAGGGCACTAAAGATGCCACTCACAACCCCTGCATGCAAAGGAAAATAAATCCTGATTTCCTGCAGTAACTCAACACACTTTCTTTGTGTTATCACGACTAAAACTATGATTGCCATCCTTGTCTCTCTTGTACTTAGATCACAAAGTAATCTTAAATGACTCTTTGCCCCTGTATATATTGTGCACTTCCATCTCCTATTGCCCTAATAGACCCCATTATGCTATTATCCTTGTTGCAATAGTCATCTACATTTGGTATGAATTCTAGGCTTAGTTCATTTCCAGGCTCTTTTTGTCCTTCATTATTTTCTTGACATTTTTCTGGGAAGAGTCTGACTCTAGCATCTGAGGCCATATCTGGAATTACTTTTAGAGGGTATCTTAATGTGCCATTCATTCCATCAGTGTTTTCCTTTCATAAGTGCTTGTTTTTATGCATGGGTTTTTGAAGCACCTTCCCACATGAATGTTTGGCTTTATGCAAGTCCAGAGCCATCCTTTCACTTACTGAAATACCAAGACTGCTCAGTTCCAGCTGCTATCATTGGGTACTTTGCAGAATTAGGATTCTAAATCGGTTTACCCTCATGCCTGTTTCTTCCTTTGGCAGCTTCATGGCTCATGCCATCTCTGCTGCATCTGTGTCACAGCTAGCAAACAAATGGTTTTCTAGGCCATGTAGCTACAAATATTTATTATGCTGAATTATTCTAGTTTCCCAGAATTGTCAACGCTAGTAGCATTACTGTATCAATTTTTGGCTCACAGTCTCGGTTTCAGAGGCTCTTTCTTTCCTTGTTTCAAATGAAGGGAGGAATTAAATGTTCCACACTGTTGAAAGTAGGGGAAAAAAATCAAACACAAGTGTGAGCTATGATATTCAGTAAAGCACATACCTCTAATTAAGATAGACATTTTTTATTAGATGCTCTCCTGTCTTGTGACACGAAGCAATCTAGTTTTTCCACCTCTGTCTAGTTGCACATTTCTTGCTCCACGCTGTTTGCCTCCATGACAGTGGCATCTTTCTCAATGGTTTTCTTATGCACCATCTTATGTTTTCATCTTCCACCAAGTGGTACCCAGTTAAAGGCTTGTCTAAGAGTACTTTTTTGACATCCATACAACATGCCCCAAAACACTTCAGCCTTCTTTTTTGGATCATTATTCCCTACAGTGTGTTGGCCAGTCTTAATATATCAGCATTAGTTACTTTTTCCCCCCATCTGCAGACTCCGAGTCTTCTCTGCTAGTATCTCTATGGAATGCACGTGTGTCAAATTTCCTGTTGTGGATGTTTAGCGTTGGCCAACTTTCAGAAGCATGTAACAATATGAAGATCACAATAATATTGTAAAACTTTATCTTGGTTGTTATACAAGTCTCATTTTTCCAAGTATTTGCCAATATTGAAACTACATGAGCTGAAGTGGAGATCTTTTTGTAACAGCACTTATTTGAGCTGTGCAACTGCAAGGCCATTGTTTAGACACATGCACATTTGGCAGATAAAGCCAAATGGTCACCTTTCCTTCAACTCAGTTACTCACCAGTCAAAGAATAATGAAGGGCTGAGTCAGCTCTGCTGGGGTACAAACCTAGACTCCTAGTCAGTCTAAGTATTTTAAGCTTGACACTTAGATGCTGAACCCTACCCCCTCTCCAGACATCACTCTGATGTACTCTTTTGCCTTCAGTCTCTCCCTCAAATAGCCTCCCTCCCTGGCTGTGACCTAGACTATGTTCCCATAAAATTATCAGCAAATGGTTTCCCATGGCATTTCAGCAGAAACTAATCTAGAGCCTAACCTGTAGTCAGACTGACCTTGGTTTCCATTCATCCCCCAGCTCCCTGTTCTGTGCATGAGTGATTCTATTTCTGCCTTGCATGTGTGTCGGTCTTTGAACAACAGACAACTAATTACTTGTTCTTAGAGACAGACTCGTACAAGGGAGAAACCATTGAGATAAGCCATATTTATAGGTCATTTCTTTCTGTGAGATCATATCTGCCACTGCTTACAGAGCCATAGATGTATACATACCTCTTCCCGATTTCCAGAATTTTAAAACAAATAATATTGAACCTGAAAGTAGAAAATAATAAAAATCACAACTAACTGCAAAAACATTGCAGAGGTTTTTAATCATGCCCCAGCAATTACCATGTACCCCAGCTTTACTCTGGTTTAAGAAAACAGGGAGTACTTCTGGCACCTTAGAGACTAACCAATTTATTTCAGCATAAGCTTTCGTCGGCTATCGCTTTACCATGCTAACCAATCTGCCAATCCAGCCACGTATTCTGTGTGGAATGACATACAGTCAATAATAAACCAACCATGCAGAATACAAGATACATACATTAGTCTCTTCCTTTTGGGTTATTTAATGATAATATAATGGGGGAAAAACATATATAGAAAGAGCTTCAGATTACAAAACCATTTTAACCGAATGCAGTCGGTTAGATTTCTTCATGGAAATAATGATCTTGAAACAGCCTTTTGGGAAGAATGTGCAGGTATTTAACATAGCTAAACATATCACCTATATACAGCTATAAGTCACACCTAACATGCCTGGCAACTTGTCCTTTTTGTTTATTCATCTCCCCAAACCAACCCCGCTCCTCACCTATCTAGTGTCCTTCCCAATCAGCTCTGCCACAAAGCCTTTCCTCTCAGCTCTCCACAGCAGAAGTTCCCCTCCTTTAGAGAATGAGCAGAGACTCCGGACTTCAGAATGTTCAGCTTGCAAGGGCTCAGATCCTTAATCTCATGAGAGAAAGGCTCAATTAAAGGCTTGCTAATTAGTATATCCAGGCTCACAAGGGCTATCACCCCATTCCTTGAACCCCTCCAGAGACAGTACAGTTGAACGTGGATTTGGAAAACAGAGTTCCCACCCATGGGTTAGTAAAGACACACATTTCTGTTCACCCTACTCCAGGCATTTCTGCAGGTATATACAAATTCAAAGGTATGTGATACCTCCAAGAGCACCCACAGAAGGTATATGTTAGGAATATAACGAAAAAGCTAGTATCCAGATCATCTGCTTGTTAGTCCATTGAGTTTATTGCTGTCAAATAACGTATTCCAAGAAAGCACTCAATGCAACTCACTAAAGCTAAGGCACAGGGAAACCAGCTACAGTAACAATTGTAACCTGGGGTTGGGGCTGTGAGCTTCCTTCCAGGGACATCTGGCCATTGACCCTCCTGGCACCAGAGTTTTCAGGTCATTTCATTACAGCCAATAGGCTGTAGAAAAGGGAATCCTAACTTGGTGCAGCAGTATCTTAATCACACCTTTTGGGACTTAAATGTTGGTAAGTATTGATTGAGGTAGGGCTGGGGGGAGAGAGGGTCACAGCTGCCCTCATCTTTCATATGGGGGTTGAGGTCCCCAGAGACCACAGATTCTAGCATGTAATGTTCCCTATTGATTCAGATGGCCTGGCAATTAAAGAGGCCCAGTTATTGCTTTAGGCCATTTGCTTTCCATTACATGAAGCATATCAGGTCTGGCCAGCCAGCGTGGCCACGCAGAAAGGTGGATGTACTCAGCCATACCTCCAGATTAAAACTCAGCATGGGTCCATTCCATGCAAATTAGGTGCTGTCCTCAGACTTCAAACAATTGCATGGTATGGGCCAAGTTTGGGCACCCCTGGACTGAGCCCCATCTGTTGAGTTCAATAAAGTGAAAGTGGTGTGGAATGGGCCAGAGACTGAGAAGGGAGGCACTGAAAATAGTGGGGATGATGAAAATGGTTGCAGTTCAGTGCACGGCTGGGGAGGAGTATTTATAAAATACCAGTTGCTCAGCAAACTCTGTCAGGAATGGACCATTTTCCCTACTACGGGAATTGTTTCAGGAGAGCCACATCCTGTGCTAGATTTGCAGTGACTGGAAGCTTGGGAAGTTCACATGCATCCATAAGTTCTGTGGCTCAAAACATATGGCAATTTCTCAGCCAGGAAATATACATGTTTCCTATAAGCAGGCAGGATTTCTCTCCTGCTTCAAAATATACACTGCCACCCCCACAGTCTTGCAAAGAGGATTGTTTTCTTAACAAAAAACAGCAAAAAAAATAGTCCTAACTCAGTCCTTACTTTCAAATTTCCACCCAGATCAGGGGCTTCTGGCAGGTTCCCAGCTCTTCTTCCTCTCTGGGGCAGCAGCCTCAGGGCTACGTCCTGGAGCACCTGACCCCCTTCTCAAGGGGCCTAGTTTATGAACAGGGAGCCACTAACCTATGAGATTTCCCTTCCTCTGTTTTCTGAGGTTTGTATTATTCACTGAATATCTGGCAACACTCTTTACCTCAGCTGTGAGACTTTTCTATAGCTTCCCCTCAACTCTAGGAATTTCAGAAATAAATCACTCTATTCCCCAAGCAATCTGAAGAGAACTAATCCTTTGTTTTCATAGTTATATTCTCAGTAAAAGTTATGATTACCCAGTTTATCATGGTCACAGATGACCAAACAGCTGAACAAGACATCCAGATTCCAAGTATTTCCAGAAACAAATTGTTTACTGTACTTCATCACACGCTACAGACAATACAAAGTCTGTGAGGCAGGTTTCTTGCAGACTCCAATCAATGCTTTCTGACTACAGTTGCCACATCCAGAATTGGAGAAGAACATTTATTATGCTAACATAAGGCAAATATTGTTATTAAAGTCATACACACTTAGCACATTATTTATTTGTATTACCCCATAGAGCTCTGTGTAGCTTGAAGGCTCATGTCTCTCACCACCAGAAGTTGGTCCACCAGAAGATATTGCCTTACCCGCCTTGTCTGTTACTTTTATAGTCAGACATGTGCATGGCACTTCAGACATTAGAGATGGATTCTTAACAGAAAGACACCCCCTCCCCCAATAATATAAGGGCCTCATTGTGTAACACTTAGAGTAGTACTTACATAAGTCACCCTAACGTCTTCCATGGGACTTCTTGTGTTTATAAGTACTACTCGTAATGGCTGCAGGACGGAGGCCTTAGTTGGATGGTAATAAACAGGAAGCTTGAGAAAAGGATCTAACAAAATTACAACAGAACACAAATCAATAAGTAAGATTGTCAGGTTTTAGTGGATATTCCCTGGCACTTGTCAAAAAGGAGGAAGATGAATGAAATTTTCAGCCAGTAAGCATCAGGGTATTTCCAGGTTCTCACCTGTTTTTCTAGAGGACAGGCTGATCTCATCTGTTTATGGCCAGCTGATGTGAATTGTCTTGTTTACCAGACATATGCTAGTGTGCTATTATGAGACAGACAGGCTCTGTCCCACATGAAAGAATTACTCCCAACTACTCCATAGTGTCATTTGGTGCTTCTGGTCACCCAGCTGCAATGAATGCTATTGGCAAGAAGAACTCTTCAACCATCTCTTTATTTAATCAGCTCCTGGAATTTATTTCATTCACTTTTTGCCTGTTGATAAATGTTTTCTAATTCTGATCCCCAAATCCTCTCCTTTCCCAAAATATAACCGGATATTTCTAAACATTTCCTTTCCCCTTTGGTTTGCTGTAGCACACAAATAAAAACTTGTTAAGTGGTGCCTTAATTATTTTAGCATCCCAATGACAAGCTTCAGGCAAAAAGATCATAATTATTTATTCAAAAGTATTCATAAAATTAACATATTCTGAATTAATTCAAACTTCATTTAACAGGCCACTGCACTTATTATGAGCATTTAGTACATGCAATTGTTTAAATTTAGTTGAGAGCAACTTGCTCTTTCATAAGATATCAGGGTCAAAAGTAGATGAAGCAGCAGTTCGCCCTAACAAGAGAAAATGTCAAATGGTTTAAGGAGCTAGACAGCAATCTGGTCACATGCATGTAATTTAAAGGCATTCAATGAAGCCATTCCCAGGTCTTTAATTTACCACACAGAATTCTAACTGCTCCTAAAATGCTGTTTCTCACCCAATATTTATCAAGAAGGCAGGGAGAAAAATCATGATGGAAGAAATGATAAGCTCTTCTTCTGTGGAGCCAATTAGGGGCTTTGTTCACAAGCAAGATCTTTCTGTGTTTCCAGACATCTGCAATACCAAATGCACTTAATTCCTGCTGTGGGTGTTTAGGGAGGGGTATGTGTGGACTTTTTTGCACAGAAATGAAGCGTATAAAACTGCTTTGCAACAATGTCGGTTTTCACAGCCAAATTTAAATGTTTTATGAAAATCATGGGATTACTTGTACATTTTGACAGTGCTATCCATCGTTAAAATCTGCTGGACTGTACAGTATTCCACTCTGTTAACAAAATGGTGTCTCACAAATCTCACATCATATTTTTAATGCTCCAGACAGCCAACAATGTGCTGGTCAAATGTCCTAGTCAGTGAGGAGGCGCATGCTGGCACAAGACTTGTTTCAAGGTGATTGTTAGAATCCATATTAAAGGGAATAAAATCAGTTTGTGGGTGATCTCCCTGTGAACCATGAAACTAACAAGAGGCCAGCACAAAGAAAGCTCAATCATAGTCCCATCTATCTCTGGGTATGTCTACACAGCTCTCAGGACTGCCTCCCCACTCTGAACTCTAGGGTACAGATGTGGGGACCCGCATGAAAAAAGAAATAACACCCCACCCCCAGCTTATTTTACCAGCTTGGGTTAAAATGTTTTTCCCCAGAACACAACTTCTTCTGTGTCTGGAACTAACTGCTGCCACCACCAAACTCAATATTCCAAAAAGTAGGACAAAGGGGAGTTTGGGACCCTTCTTTCCCTTTGCACAAAACCCCCAAACTTATTCCCTCCCTGGGAAGGTTGAGAGAAAAAAAACAAACCTCGCCTGCTCCTGCGAGACGTGCCCGATCCAAAACCAGGATCTTACACAATGGAAAACAAGCAGTCAGAGTCTTAAAAGAAAGATTTTAATAAAAGAAAAGAAGAAAGTAATAAATCCCGTATAACCATCAATAGAACAGCATCTACCATAATCAACAAAAGGATTCAGAAACCAAACCTCTCCCCCGAGGCAACTTTCTCCCACTGTTGATATCTCTGCTGAAGCTTACAATATCAAGAAGCACCCAGCCAACACTCACCACTGAGAACCCTCCAAGTGATAAAAAGAAGGTAAACTTACTGACTACAGTACTTGATAGAAACTATATAGTTACAGTGAAAGACATAGCTGTGTTCATCCCATAGCCCAGGTGAACAGAGAGAAACAAACTCAAAATTCTTTGTCTCCTGAGGAATTTCTCATTGGTCAGTTGTCCACCTCTCAGGTTACCTTCAGCTTAACCCCTTACAGGTAAACACTAATTCTAGGCTACTTCCTACTTATGACAACAGCAACAAAACACCCATGGCAGAGAGTCTCATGGTCTAGGTCAGCTGATTTGGCCTCATGCTGTGGAGCTAAAAATTGCAGTTGATCTCCTAGACCAGTGGTGGGCAACACATGGCCAGTGGGCTGCATGCAGCCCATCAGGATAATTTGCTGGCAGGCCATGAGACATTTTGCGTATGTTGACTGTCCGCAGGCACGGCCCCCCGAAGCTCCCTTGTCCCCATTCACCATCCCTGGCAATGTGTACAGTGGGAAGCAGTGGGCCGCAGGGACATGCTGGCCACTGCTTCCTGTAGCTCCCATTGGCTGGGAACAGTGAACAGGGGCAGCTGGGAACTGCAGGGGCCGTGCCTGTGGACCGTCAGCAAAACACCTCGCGGCCTGCAGATTACTCTGATGGGCTGCATGCAGCCCACCAGCCCTGGGTTGCCCACCCTGTCCTAGTCCCTCTCCCCCTCACTGGGTCTCAGATCCTGGTCTCCAGCCTCAGCCTGGATATCTACTCTGCTGCAGCATGAGCCCAAGTCAGTTGTCACTGCTGCGAGTTATTTGTTTGCTGTGTAGACATACCCTAAAGTGATTTATGGCCTTACTACCATAGTGTCCACACAAGCTTGTGTGTGCTTATCCTCACAACACTGTGAGGCAGGGCAGTGCTATTCCCCCTCATTTTGCAGATGGGGAATGGAGGCACTAAGTAACTTGCCTAAGGTCACAGAAGACATCTGTGGCACAGTAGGGAATTCAACCTAAATCTCTTTAATCCCACTCTGTGCCTGAACCATCGAACCACCCTTCCCCTCCATCTACACTACAAATACTTATCAGAAACTAGGGGCACCACAGGAAGCCCCTGAGCCTCCTACTCAAAACCACCCTTCCTCTGTTCCTGGCTCTTACCTTCTTGGAGAAAAGGTCACTGGCTCTGTACCCCAAACTTGCTCCCTCCTCTGGTGTTCTCATGGAGCATCTTCTCGTCTCAAACACCCTTTAGTATTCCTCACCGTCATGTCCTTCCGCCACCTTTAATAAGTCTCTTCCCCCACCCTTCATTGTACACTTTCTCCTCCATTGCTTTGAGGTTCCCCCTCTTCCTGTATTCTCCCACCCCCAGTGCGGGGTTTCCTCTTCCCCATCACTATGGATTTTCTTTCCTACATATCACTCCTTGCGGTGGGTTCCCCTTGCTCCTCAATCACGGTAACATTCCGCTTTCTTCTTGGTTTCCTCCTTCTTTATGGAGTTCCCCCTTCCCCTCATTGCTATGCAGTTCCTCACTTCACTTGTGCCCATCCCTTCCTCTCCCCTCAACCCCAACGTGCAGTTCCCTTTCCTGGTTTCGCTACAGCTGCTGCCCAGCCTGAACTTTGAGGGGAAGTCCCTCAATTTAAAGGGCTGTTCACGTACCTCAGTGCATTTGAGTAGGATTTGTGATGACCTGATTTTTCTCCTAGCCCCTTTGCTGGGCCTATGTGTGATGGCAACAGTGTCAGCTTGAGGCCACTTCATCGTGCTGCGGGAGGGGCTGGCCAGGTGGCTCTCTGCTTTTCACAGCAGCAGCTGGGCCTCTGCTGCCATTTTGTGGAGAGGGAGGGGGCAGCACTTTGGACAGCTCTGGCAGTGGCTACAATAGCAGCTCAGAGTGACCACTCCCCAACTCCCACGTTGGGCCTCCTGCTCAGCAATAGAGGGCACTGTGTAGGGCCTGCATGCAGCCAGCTGCAGGTAGTGGAGCAGAGAAGCCAGATGGCCCCGCCCTCCTCTGCTGGGGTACTGAGAGATTCTCAGGTATTTTTTCCAGCAGAGTGAACTACCAGGAATTATTCACTCTTAGGGTGACCAGACAGCAAATGTGAAAAATCAGGAGAGGAGGTGGGGGTAATAGGAGTCTATATAAAGGAAAAGACCCAGAAATTGCAACTGTTCCTATAAAATTGGGACAGCTGGTCACCCTATTCACTCTTCTGATACTTCCTACAGTTATTCAAACAATAACATGGAACAATAGGTCTGTCCATGTGAGGGGTCCATTTATGGCACTCTTAGCATTCCAGTGGCTGGATTATATCATGGCCTGTTTTGAAGATTCTAACAGCTGTTGCATGAAGCCACCAACCACACTTTGTTTCTGTGGTAATCTGCCCTAAGGGGCCAGTTGTTGACTTTTGTTAGCCTTCTTGCTGGCACTGAACTGTTTACATCAAATTAGTTGCTGGAATTGGGAAATAAATGTCATTTCAGAGATTATCATGCCAGTCAGCTCCAGATGATTCTAATTTATTTCACTAAACCGCACTATTTTATGTAAGCACATTGTCTGCTGGCATGCCTCAAAAAAACTTGGACTCCAGGCTTTATAATATCTGCAATATGTCCAACTCCTTTGGCAACACCCTGCTAAAGAGAGTTTGAATTCAGCGTTAAAACTAATGAAACTAAAATTAGGTACTCACGTTGGATATGTACAGTCCTGGCTTAAGCAGAAGGATCATTTAGATCACTGCAAGTTTCATGTGATTCTGGGCTGCAGAGTCATGTGCAACTAATCTAATTGTTTGCAAATTGCCCTGTTGTAGTCCGATTCACTAATTGTCACTGTGGCACAGTGCATATTCTGAACAAATGTTCACACACAGAACATTTTAAAAGTTCCTAAATATAGCAAAAGAAATGGCTTCAGTAACCAGCCACCTCCTGGTAATATGAACATCTCTGCACTGACACTGGCAATAAAATACTGGCTAAGGAGCGCTATGAGGAATTGCCACTGTAAATCATTTTGTCTTCAGAGGTAGCATGCTAGAGACAGTGTGATCTAGAGGCTACAGGACTGGGCCTCAGAAGACCTAGTTCTATTTCCAGCTCTGCTTATAGCCTGTTGGATGACCTAATACAAGTCACTTTCCCCCTTTGCACCTCAGTTTCCTCATATGTAAAATGGGGAAATGATACTGACCTCTCACTTCTAAAGTCATTTGCGCTATATTGATGAAAAGCACTATATAAGAACTAGATACTATTATTAGACCATGTAGCAATGTGATGACTCACTGGTGCGGCACCTCCTACTGGTCTTCTGGGAATTAGCTCTTTTTCCAGCATGGAGCACCCTCTGCAGATCACTGTCTCACCTGCTGCTAGCTCCCCGTGTCCCACCTTGACCCCAGTGCCCTTTTACCTGCCTTTTACCTGGGGATGCTGCCCCCTGGCAGTCTCCAACCCTGGATCTCCCCTCCCTAGGAAACCCCTTATCCCCATCTTGCCTCAGTGGCTACTGCCAGTCATCATCTAGCCCCCATTCACTGGGGCAGACTGCAGTCTGTCATGGCCACCCATCATTGGCAAGGGGTTAGGACCAGCTGCCTCTGCCTAATCCTGAGTTGCACCTCTGCAACCCCAGTACCTGTATAGGCCTTCCCCAAGGCCTGCAATCCAGGGGTTTACCAGGCTGGAGCTCCTCAGCCTTGCTCTGCTCTGCGTCAGGTACCCCTTTCTCCCCAACAAGCAGGTCCTTCTCTCTCCACAACTAAAGAGAGACTTTTCAGTTCTTGGTGCCCAGCACTCTTATAAGGGCCTGCTGGGCCCTGATTGAGCTGGCCACAGCTGTGGCTGTTTCCCCAATCAGACTTTCACAGCTGCAGCCCTCTCCAGGGCTGCTTTTAACTCCCTGTTCTGCAGGAGTGGCGTGACTGCCCTGTTACAGACCATAATCCCATTAGTGCAAGGGTGGGAAAACTATGGCCTGCAGGCTGGATCTAGCCACCAGCTGTTTTAAGCTGGCCCCTCAGTCATACCATGCAGTTCGGCCCCACTCCGGTGCTCTGGCTTCATTTTAATCAATGAATGAATGAATTGATTAATCGATTATTGAAATCTAAACATGCAAAGGGCATCAGACCTATTTTGCTGCTTATTTCACTTATATTGGGTCAAATCCCAAAGTCCTTATTCAGCACAAAACTTCCACTGACTTCAGTGCTGCTTTCTGTTCTCTCGATGCAAAGCCTTGAGAAATTGCCTACAGGAGATTAGGAGGAAGAAGCCTTCTCTCTCCCTCAGTTCAGCAGCTTGGTTTGGAGTTCCTGCACAGCTGCTCTTTTTCATCTACTGCAGCCCCTGGGAATCATCAGCCCAGCTGATGGTGGGAAAAAGAATGTACCAAATGCACAGAAAGGTGTTGCAGAACTTTTCGGGAGCAGGAAACTCAGGTAAATGAGCAGCACTATTTGTATTCTCGGCCTGCATCCTGCTGTACTGTATACTGTATAAAATCGTCAATCCTGTCGGATCACTTGACATCTATCATGCTTTTAGCATCTTTCAGCAATGTAATCTACTGGGGCATGAAAACTCCAGCCTTGGGAAAACTTACTGCAAGAGCATCAGACCTATCCTCCAATCTGTATTCTCTGGTGAATAGCACACTGAGGTCAAGATCTTGGTCCTTATCTTCAAGGCTCTTTACAATTTGGATCCAGAGAACCAAAAAGATTATCTCGAGCTTCAAGATCACAGAGCGTGGTATAAAAACCTATGTAGAATAGAACGGAACTGCCAAAGTCAATCCCATTCCTCTCTAGCTCCATGGAGTTGTCTACAGCCAGGGTACTACTCTGTGCAGGAGATGCAAGAGCTGGTCCAAGACCGTGAAACTCACTGGTATAGACCTAAGAACCATCCCGAACATATAGCTGGGCATTTTGGCTTCTGTCCAATAGTGGGTAAAGATGCAGTTACTTGTACACTAACCCAGCAGTTCTCAAACTTTAGCAACCCAAGGACCTCCATTTTGATTTAAAATTTTTCACAGAACCCCAAGGTGGCTTCTAATTTTCCCTGGGGGTGCTCAACCCACACTCAGCCCCAGGCCCTGGCCCCCACTCCACTCCTTCTCCCAATGCCCCACCTCACCCCACCTCTTCCCACCTCTGCCCCTCCTCTTCCACACCTCTTTCAGACCCCTCCCCTGAGCGCATCCCGTCCCCATTCCTCCCTCCAGCACCTCCTGCACATCACAGAACAGCTGTCCTGCGGTGTGCAGGAGGCACTGGGAGGGAGTGCAAGGAGTTGATCAGTGGGGTTGGCAGCCCCGGATATGACTTATGAATCCCCTGGAGCCGGACATCACTTGTGGCTCCCCAGGGGTCCGCGGATCCGGTTTGAGAATCGCTGCACTAACCAATTCATTGCAATATCACATCTCTGGCTGAGCTGTTCCTTTTCTCTTTTTGCTTTCCAGCATGAATTAGTTTGAATCTAACATCATTGCATGTTCTGTTTATTGGCTTGTCTTTCTTTGTTTTTGCTGTATAAAAGAAAACAAAAGTTTTATGAGAACAGGACTATAACAACTGAGTGTGGTGAAATCAGAGAAAGATCCCGTTCTGAACCCTTCTAGTCCTGGTACAAATGATGTGGCCTGATGTCCCAATGTGTCCCAGCCATCCAAGGATTGAATCATGCAGAACAGATTTTTTTTTTTTTTTGAAGTTACACAAGTTAACTGGAGATCTCTATAAAGATCTGGATAATTCTTTATAGACGCCTTTCTAGCATGTCATTCTCAGAATTCCATGCAATGAGCATGGGGTGGGCCCGATCCTACAAACTCTTACTTGACTCACATGAGTAGTGTCAAAGAAATCAGTAGAAGACTGTGTGACAGGTTCGGTCACAGAGACCCCCTTGGCATGCTGAAATTACCTCTAAGCCTGTCGTCCCTGCCAGTTTGGGACTCCAGAACCCTTGTTGAGCCAGACACACTCTAGCCTGTTCCACCCTTTTTATAGATTTGTCTCAAAGCAGGAATCCTTTGTCTCTCTGGGTTCCCACCCCTCCTTCTAAATGGAAAAGCACCAGGATCAAGATGGATTCCAGTATCAAGTGACATGGTCACATGTCACTGTAAGACCTCATTCTTCATTATCCACAGGCTGGCCCCCACATCCACAAGAAGGCTTACTGGTAAATAAACCATCTACAGTAACTCCTCACTTAACATTGTAGTTATGTTCCTAAAAAATGCAACTTTAAGTGAAACAGTGTTAATCGAATCCAATTTCCCCATAAGAATTAATGTAACTAGGGGCGTTAGGTTCCAGGGAATATTTTTTTTTGCCAGCCAAAAGGCCTTTATATACATTTGAAACTATTTTAAACAAGCAATTTAATACAGGTATTAAACAGGCTGGCAGCCCCCCACCCCGAACTCTCTCTCCAGCCAATTGTCCTAGTCAATGGGTGCCATCAAGACTCTAAACCACCATTAATGGCTCACACTTTGCATAGTTACAATAGGACCTCAGAGTTAACGTCATGTTTCTAGTTTTAAGTACAAGAATAATACATTCATACAAATGAGATGAACACACTCAGTAGATTAGAAGATTTGTAATGATTCCCTACAAGAGATCTTTTGCATAAAGCATATTCCAGTTACGTCATATTCACCTTCATAAGCATATTTTCATAAATCATATGGAGTGCAACGTCACAGACTGGTCAAGTGTTTGGAGGATCAGGCCCTTAGATTGCAAGCTCCCTGCACACAGACCTTGTCTTTCATACATGTTTGGGGAACACCCAAGGGTGAAAATAACTTAATGGACCTACCGGTACTCTGGAGTCCTGAGGAGGGGCAGGGGCCTCAACTGGAAGAGGCATGGCCTTTACTGGAAGAGGCAGGGTGTAGGGGGAAGGGTCCTGCAGAAGAATGGTGAGGAGCTGGAGCAAGTAATGGCAGACTGACAAGTAAGTGGTCAAGGGCAGTGCACGGATGTGATGAGTGCAGGGTCAGCAGAGCAACATCCTGGTAAGGAACAGCTGTAACAGCTGTAAGCTCAGGAGAGCTAATTAGGCAAATATTAGTTTGTAAACAGGATAATCTATAATAATTTACATACTCACTGCTTGGACATATGTAACCCCGACTGGACGTGGAGAAGGGATTAAAAACCTCTGTGAGGGACTCAGATGCCAGAGTCTCGCCTGATCAGCTGACCTAAGCTGTCAGAGGATCCCCATTGCAACCCCTCCGCACGCCCCTAGGGCTCCCCTCGCTGATTGGAGTGTAAGTTTCCCCTCTGCCTAGGCTTAAGTAAACTGTCATTTCTACCTCTTAGAGCAGACTGAGTGGTGTTTTTGACTTGGTACCCGAACATTAGGCTCGGATCTTGCCGAGCCCAATCCCTTTCCAGTACACTGGGCCTTTAAATTCCTGGGCCCTTTAAATCAGGATTTAAAGGGCCCAGGGCTAGGGCTATGGTAACAGCAGCTGGGAGCCCTGAGCCCTTTAAATTACCTCCAAACTCCCAGCTGCAGAGGTGGCTGGAAGCCCTGGGGTTCAGGGGCAATTTAAAGGGGGCAATTTAAAGGGCCTGGGCTCTATCCACCACTATCGCAGCAGAGCCCTGAGCCCTTTAAATGGCCAATGGAGTCCCAGGGGTTCCAGCTGCCGCCACAATCCCCAGGGCTCCAGCAGCAGGGCTTGGGTGGCGATTTAAAGGGTCCAGGGCTCTGGTTGCTGCTACTGCAGCGGAGCCCCGAGCCCTTTAAATGGCTGATGGAGCCAGGGGGTTCCAGCTGCCGCGGAGACCCCAGGACATCAGCAGCAGGGCTCTGGCTGCCGCCACCCTCGAGGGCCCTTTAAATTGTCCCTGGAGCCCTGGGGTAGTGGCCAGTGGGCCTCTGACGGTGATTTAAAGGGCCTGGGGCATACCGGCTTACTTGCACCTCTGGGAACACCTCATTCTCTTTGGCCCTGTATAAGCAATTCTTATTCAATAGTAATGCCCCAAGTTTGGGCCATCATCAGATGTAACAACTCATGGGGGATTGTTTCCCTCACACATTCACTTGCATTGTCAGACATTTCCTAGCTATACAAGCAGAAAGACACGTGGCAACAGGCACTGGTCATCAGATGAGAAGTAGGACTGCCTCAGGCTGAGGTGGATTGGAAAGAGCAGATACACCAGTTATGCCTATTGCAATCATTCAACCACCCACGTGTCCAGATGGCAGTGGCAAACTGCATGTTTCACCTCAAATGCCACTAAGCCCTTCAACACTCACTGCCTGCAGGAGATAGCTTGGTGATGGCAAAAGTAGCTTCTGCTTTGCAGGAGGGGCATGGTCCTTCAGGCTAAAGCACTGAACTGTGTCCTGGTTCTGTCACAGCCTTGCTGTGTGTCTTTGGGTAAGTCCTTGAGGATCTGAGCCAAAGCCTTTGGAAGTCAGAGTAAACAGAGTCCTTTTGATCTCAATGGGCTTTGGACCAGGCTCTTAATAACTGTGTTCTGTAAAGCTGCGATAATGATACCCCCCCACCATCCCTCACAAAGATGTTCTGAAGGACTTTATTCACCGAGGTTTGTACAGCACGCTGAGATGGAACATCCCGGTTATTTGTAGCTGCTACACTAAAATTGTATAATTCCCCAAAGTGACCTAACTGCAGCAAATGAGAAAAGCCAGAAGTCTTTTTCAAGACTTTTGGCCAATGGTCATTCAAAATCCCTTGCATTTAGATTTAGAACATTGCTGTATTGTAAAAAGTCAGGGGACTCACTAATGCTGTTTGACTTCTGTGATCTTCCGATTGTTTGTTATAAGAATAAAACAAACACCTTGGGTCAGAAGGTACATGTACACTGCAATCAGAGGTGTGACTTCAACACATGGGCTAGCCACCTGACTACTTACCCACGATCCCAGGTGGGTGTATCTAACTCATGCTGTCACCAGTGCTGCTGCAGCTTTACTGCTATTGTTATTTGAGCTAGCGAGAGCAAAGCTAGCCTGGGTATTTGCTGCAGAGATACCTCTGATTGGCATATAGCCAGAGTCTGCTCTCAATTTACACCAGCATAAATCTAATGCAACACCACACCACAGGATTGTCAACCCTCCAGGATTGTCCTGGAGTCTCCAGGAAATAAAGTTTAATATTTAATTAAAGATTATGTCATGTGATGAAACTTCCAAGAATACATCCAACCAAAATTGGCAACCCCAAATCAATAGAGTTGCAAAGCTGCTGTGCTAGCACTATGAGAGTAGGGAACTGCTGCAATGCCAAGCAGTAGGCAAAACTTCATTTCTGTAGCTAGTTTCCAGCACTAAAGTAGATAAATTTCCTATTACACAAAAATTCCATGTCTCAAGAATCTGCTTTTAATCATAATCTCACAACTCAGATTTACTGCTTGTGCTTTGGTACATAGCAATTGCCAACTGGATGGATATCTGACCATTTTTGACAATCAACTTGAAAACTCTCAAAAGGATAGTTGCTGGAACAGCAGAGTCAGTTAGCACTGTCCTTCCTAGTCTCACAGATCATGGCTTCCATTAAATACATTCACTTGTTGTAGGGAAAGTTGGAACAATGGCCCTGATCCTTCAGCTGGATCCAATGGCTGGAATCCTGCCCTAGGAAGCAACCCCAGCGGCGTAGCTGAGTGCAGGACAAGGAGGCCATGGTCACTCTTCAGATACATCTATAATGGACCACATTTAAAAACAATTAAGAAGATCTGGGTAAAATATGGCAATTGTCATAATCATCCTCAGGTTCTAATCTCCCTTCCAGACAAGTGTGAGACTTTCATCTGAGCCAAAACATGCTAGGCCACATTCTGCTGGGCTACATACTGTGGCCATATTTTGTGTGGAGAGAGAGAAAAATGGTCTCTTGCAAAGGTAGATTCCAGGCCATTCAGGTGTAGGTAGTGTGAGGCAAGTCTGGTAAAGGCTCCAGAAGACGGACAATCAGGGCCTGGTCTACACTAGAAGTGTTTCCTGGTACAGCAATGTTAGTTAGGGTGTAAATTGTTTTTACAACATTTCTACTCTGGCAAAAGCCCTAGGCCAAGATCTTCATAGGTGTTTAAGTGCCTAACTCCTCCAATTTAAGCAAGGATCTGGGCCTAACACAGACACATTTATAACACAAAAAATTCTTTTGCCATTATTGTGTATTTCATTCATGGGACTAGTATAAGCTAACTCGGCAAAAGCTCCCTTTTCCAGGTATGAGCTGTGTGTACACTAAGGGGGTTCGCTGGTACAGCTATACAGGCAAACGTTTTCTGGTGCAGATTAGGTCCAAATGTTTCAGATACTGATGGTCTGCCTGTATAAATCTTCTCTCTTATCTTTATGGACACCTCTTCCTGTTTTGCCCCATCACCACAGTATCTAGGCCCCTCACAACACCCTGGTGAAATAGGGCCATATACTTCCCATTTTACATATCAGAGGCACTGAGAAACTAGTGGCTTGAGTTTCAAATGTGCCAATCTCTTGCAACTCCTAGTGATTTCAGCGGGAGACAGGGTGCTCCACATGTCTGAAAAAAATCAGGTCATGAATGACTTGCCCAAAAATTCTCCCAGCACATCCATGGTAGAACTAAGAATTGAACTCAACTCTCCTGAATCCTACCCTAGTGCCTTAAAGCCAGGACAAGTCTTTCTCCCATGGGTTACTGTTGCAAGGAACATTGTAGTGGACAATGCAATTCTTAAATAATATTTTTCCCTTCAACAATTTTTCCTCAGCGAAGCAAATTTTCTCTTCAGCTTGTAACAGCCCCATGCTGGTAGGATTGTTCTTTCTTGTTATTATTGTTAATCTTGTTTTATGCATCCACAGTAATTCAAGCCAGTTCAGAAGCTGGATCAGGATTTTTGCAGGAAAATCAGGTGCTGGATGATATGATGTTAGCAATGGGGAAAATGGGACTCTTTCCTCAGGTTTAGAGTTGAACCATGCCCAAGCACACTACTATGCTGCTGGACCATAATTTAAAACCAGGGTCTTAGCTGCTTGTGCTTGTTAAAAACCGTACGGCACATTCATTTATTTTTAGAAAAATAAAGATGTTGACTGTGATATCAAATTCCAGTGTAGGGAAATTACATTCAGCCCACCTACATTTTCTCTGCAAGTAAATGGATGTGCTGTTCTTCACTTCCGTCTAAGTGGTGTGTATTATTGTCAAAAAAGCCAAATGTTTCGATAATTATCACACTGAGGACAAATGTTTATTCCATGTACTGTAAGATGCATTCTCTCCATGCTGCAGGAAGCAAGTTACTCCTGCTGCAGTTTGGATTATTAGTGAACCTGAAGGAGGATCTTCACAGGCATAGAGTATCCAGGGATTCCTTATTCAGATACCAGAGCAACATTGAGGATGTAGGAGATTTTGTATGGATGGACAGATATTTTTAACCGGGCACATTGTGGGATGCTCTGAAAGCCACACAATGCATGCAAGATTTTCAGCAGTATATAGCTCTGTACATTTTTGTGGGTATTGGTTGTAGCAGGGTTTACCCACAAATGCATTTCTAAAAGCTACTGATTTTCTTATCCCCATCTGAAAAACACCATGCTAATTAGCAGTGTTGGCAGTTTGTGCTCAAGAAATCCCTGGGGCAGAAATAGCCAGTTTTTCTATTCTCATTTTTCTGGACATTATGCATGTTTTAAAGGGAAAGAGCAACATTTGCTGTGGTAATACCGAAGAGGGAGATTGTGAAGAAAAATGGGGTGCCTGGCTCATTTGCATCTTAGTGCCTGGAAGATACTTCCAGTTTGGATCTAAACCTTAACAGTGCTGGTATCTGAGCTCCACTCAGCAGGCATAGGGATACTTTCTGTGGTTCTCAAGCTATTGTCCACCAAGTCCTTTCTTGCTCTTCACAGGTTGAAATATTGAGTCACTAGTAGTGAGTGGGAAGGGGATGCTGAGAGACACCCTTGGTCTATAAGAAATTCTCAGCGTTATAAGTGACCCATGAAAGGAAAAGTTCAGTAGTGGGTCTCTGTTTTTCTCTGATCTCCCCTTTAATGACAAAGGACAGTAGGCAAGGTTTGTTAGGGTCTGACTGCTCTCGGGACAGATCCGAGATGTCCTAGCAGTGTGATAGCAATCACTGTGAGAAATTATGAAAACCTTGTTTGCCTTTACATCAAGCTGTGGGGTCTTATTGTGAGTGGATAATGGCTGTCACCCTTGGGGAAGGTGGACTGATGCCAGTGTTAAAAGGGTCATTCCTGCCTAGCTCTATTGTGGACATATTGTGGGAGGAGCTTTCCCCACATTGCATGGCTTGCAGCAGAATGGCAGACCCTCCATTAAAAGCAGCATAGAGATTGTTCCCTCATGGTGTCCTAAAGGGGCTGTGGAGAGGTAGAGCGTAAGCAGAGTCATGGCTCTGCGGGAGCATGCTGCATCTCTTAAAAAGGGATAGTAGTTGTGCACTCCCCTTACACATTGGGGAGCTCTGGAAGGCATGCAGAAAGTCTCCAGTGCTTCCCAGGGTCAGTGAGATGCTGCAGTGCCCCCAACGTGGGTCTGTGCCCAGTTGGCCCAGCTGTTTGCTGGGCTTTCAATCCAAAATACCTAACAAAACAGCTGCGAGTTATGCCCAATAAATTTAATAACTGATACAAATTTATAACTACAAAATACAAAGTAGACAGAAAAGTGATGGCATAATAAGAGTCAAAAGGAACAATGTTATGCAAAACAAAAGCAAAATACACTCAACAGCAGATAGGGATTCTGATATGACACACTTCGTCACACACAACGCTGCATTAGTAACAGTACACATAGATATTCAATACGCAGGATTTCTCACAACAACTGCCTCTTAATCCTCCACTCCATCCCAGATGACAAGTCAATTGGTGTTCTTCATTCTCTTACATAAATTCTTGTGCACACAACATCATCGGCACCAAAAGTCTTGAAAAAAAAAAAACAGAAATCAATCAGCAGAGGGGTAATAGGCAAAAATTACATACAATTTTTAGGAGTATATTAATTTTACCGTAGTAGCTAGTGGTATAGCAGACATTAAATTACAGCTTTGCCAAAGCAAAGACGTAAGTTTTGAAAGGGTAATATACTGGAGGTGGCTCTTTTTCCCAGATACGATGAAGTTTGTCAGAGAGATAAATAGCCTGGAACCTCATGATTTTTCTACAGTTTCTTGGCATGCATTTGTGAATGGCAAGGGAAGTTGGAATGTACTAGGCTTTCATATTTGAAAACAGTCACAATCTTTGAATGGCGTTGTCTGAGTTAAGGGTGTGTAAGGTGGGATTCAGATCAGATTGACTGCATGTACAAGACTGACTGCTCAGCTGCCCAGTTCCTCAGCTGGTGTAAATCAGTGTAGCTCCTGTGAGATCAATGGAGCAACACTTATTTACACTAGTGAAGATCTGGGCCATATATATATATATATATATATATATATATATATATATATATATAATACCCATGATTGTATAATGCTGCTGCAAGATGTTGACATGACAGACCTACAGAATGAAATCTTCTTTTTCCAGCTATACTGTAGATAGCATCAGTGTGAGTATCCCCACACTGCTCTGATCAGGAGTCCTGACCCTAAGCTGGATCTTTCTCCTTTGGGAGTGAGAGAGTATCTTAGTCTCCTTGCAATGCCCATTCGATCCTTGGCCTCTCTGCTGAATCTACCAACAAATCTGCCAATTCTGCTGATGATTTTTGACATGCACTCTTAGCCACTCGGAATCTGTCTGAGGCAAACTCATTTCTCATCACCAAAAAGCCATCAGATAGCACCAACTTTTGATAATACCCGAGAGTCACTGACCTAGAGATTAGCAATCCCCTAAAACACCCAATTCCCCAACTCCAGCCTCAATACTTGATGATTTCATGGAAGCTCTGGGTACTGAGAGCTGTATTCCTGGTGTCTGAATGGAGTTATAGATAGGCCCCCAGATGTCTGTTGTCTTTTAAGTTACCAGTAGTGTACTTAAATGGTAATTCTATGGCACTGATTTCATAATATTGATTAATCAGAACATTAGGGGCAGGATAGTTATTGTGGGGGCCAGTGGGGGGACCCATGTAAACACCAGTGTGTTTGTAGACATCTGCAGTGCAGAGGCTGATCAGGCTGACAAACTAATTGCAAAAGCTAAAGAGTAAATAAAATATTACTTGTGAAGGAATCAAGCACAGAAGAGTCAGAAAATACTGACAATAAAGAGTTCAGATGCCATATTCACTTAGCTATGTTGTACATTCAGTCACCTAAACTGGGAGATTTTTCAGGCCTACATTTAGCAAGTTATGGGGTAGGATCCTTAGCTGGTGTAAACTGACATAGCTCCATTGAAGCCAACTAATTGGGCTCAGATCCAGGGTGATGAAGATTTAGCTGTGGTTCACTTTAAAAAAAAAAAATTTCCAATGCTTTTTTTGGCCCACCATCTCTTCAAAGAGTATGGCCTACAAACACACTTTTAAAATTCTGCTTGGCCTTGATGAGAAGAAAAACCATTTAATAGGTTTTGCGGGTGGGGCGCGGGGGGCTGGTGAAGAGTGAAAAAAGTCACTTTTATGTGTATAAAGAGCTTATTGTATAAACCTTTATACCTTTTTAAAAATCTAAACATCAAAATGGCTGGAAATGAACAGTTAAAGGGTTCAGCAGGTTCTCCACAGTTGTATAATCCAGCATCACGCATTAATACCCTACCAGATTTACCCTACTTTAACATGGCTTCCTGATAACATCTGCAAAAATATGCACAGATGCCAGAGAACTTCAGCAGAAGCTATGCCAGAGAAAGGAGTGTAGGGATGATGCCCCCAAGGGTTTTTAGTGCTGTGACATTTTTAAGCAATTTTATTTTAATTATGAGAGTTTTGAGACAGAGATTGTTTTTCTATTATGTTTGTACAATGCCATCACGATGGGGGTTGGGCCTCTAGGTGCTACTATAATACAAAAAATACTAATAGAAATAAAACAAAATAACACTTTGTGCACACATTCTCTGCAAGAGTTAAGGGACAAAAGTCCTATAGACTTCTTCCCGAGCTACACAAGCAAAGAGATCAAACGCATCTTTGCACAGAATTTAAAAGATTTACTGACACTTCAAACAGAGCTAGACATCATTCCTTCCCTGAAGGGCCAGTCTAGACTATGTGGTTTCTCAGATGCTATAGGAGTGTGCTGCATTTTTTATCTTTGAAGTTTTATATTTTATAGGTAAAGGTCATATTTTTAAAATTTGAGTGCCTAAAGTTAGCCACCTAAATTCACAGTTGGACACCTAAATAAGTGGTCTGATTTCCAGCCCTTCTGAAAATAGAGCTACTTATTTAAGTGCTTAAATGTGGATTTAAGTTGTTAACTTCTTGGAAAATTTTGAAAAGCCTAAAAGTTTAGCATAGTAGCATTATTAGTGAAATAGCATTAAAACAAATTGTTGAGCAGAGAAAGTTACGTATTGGAGGGACATACTCATACTTGCTGCACTCCTTTTCTTTGAAGTTACACATGACTTTGCTTTGCGAATACATGTTAAGGACACAGTTGTGCACCTCATACATTGGTGAGCATCTAGTCTTGTGAGAAGTCCCAATAAAATCAACAGAACTGATCATACAAGTGGTCACCTGCATAAGAATGGCACAATCAAGCCTTAAATCAACTTAAAATTCCACTCTAAACTACCAAAACTACTAGATCTTGAAGCCCTTCCCTACATGTAACGCCCATTGAGTTCTGCACACTGCTGGACCATGAGAACAGTTCCTAGACAGAGGAAAATAAACTTTAATGGAGACTCAGAAGAGCTCTGACTAGACTTCTGCACAATATAGGTCCAGTCCTGCAGCCACTTCATGAGCAGAACATCCATCAACTTTAATGGGTGATTCCATTGTTCAGGAAAGGCAGGACTCAGTCTCTATGATTCCAGTGTATTATCTGAATTAAAACCAAACAGCATGTTTGGGCACAGACCAAAATAAACCTTATAATGTATAAGACAGTAAAACATATATAAACTGTATGTGCTGGCATTTCATTTGGCAGCTGGCAGGATCCTTTGAGCATTAGCCTCACTGCGTGCTGTACATGCACAAAATGAAGTGCCAGCAATTAGTTCTTGGAAATCTTGGTGAATTTGCTCAGCGATGTAAAATCCTTGTAATTTCTGAAGATCATCAATTAGGCTTTCTGAGCGGCAGCCACTGAATAAAAAATCAAAAATCATGGGAACATTCCTCTTTAATTCAGCCCATTTTTAAAGGTCTGCTTTTAAAAGCTGCACACTAAAAATGTAAACAACCAGCTTGCATGAAGTTTAATTTATCAAATGCAGACCTACAATGAGAAACAGAGAAATAAACCCTTCAGCCACTGCGAAATTCTTCACTTTCTAACTGAAATAGCTAGATAGGGCTAAGCCCAAATGTAGGCGCAGATTCAGATGGAGGGATTCTAATCTAACAATCTCCTGCCTGAAATTCATTGGATTTAAGGATGGGGAGTGGTTTGAGGAGACAGGAGAGTCCCTCCATCTAAATCTGCCCCTAAGGTTTTGGTTTTAAAGTGGAAGAGATGTGGAAGAAATCTCATCAGAACAGCAGATCTTGTAAGAATATAATTATGCAAGAGGGTAGAAATCAAGATAGACAGTACAGCCTGTTTGGAACTGAAATCTTCAAAAAGCACCTTGGAAAAGTCCAGCACTGTCAAATCTGAAACCAACACTAATGACAAAGGGTGGGATTTTCAAAAGGGTCCACGTGAATGCGGCACCTAATACCCATTGTAAATCAATGGGAACTGGGCACACAATTTCCTTAGATGCTTTCGATATTCCCATCCTTTCTCATTAGCCTCAAACCTAAACTTTAATCTAAACTTAATCTGGATCCAAACCCAAATAATTGCCTTTTAACCAGTCTCTTGCTTCTGTCTAGGAAGTACAAATTTAAAGGAGAGCTATCATGTGAAACATAGGAAGCCAGGAATCAGCTGTGTCTAGACATAACAGCATAATGTGTGGAATTCAAGACTTCGTTTATATTAATATATTCTGCCACTGGCTCACTGTATAATCTTCAGACAGCCTTTTTCTGTCTCATTTTCCCCATCTGTACAATATGGATAAAACTCACCTTACAAGGGTGCAGTGAGGCTTAATGTTTGTAAAGTACTGGAGTAGGTGCTGTATCTAAGTTTATCATTTCTGAAATTACAATATAGCTTCCTACACTTGCCTTGTCACAGTCTGTACCTGAAAGAGTCAGAAAATTCAGTGCAGACACAGCCTATGTCAGGCAGCCAGGGCAAGGGCAGTCTAGTCTAGTGGTCAATGCGTGTCAGGCCTAATGGTCAGAGCAGCCATCAGGAACCAAGGACTAGGATCAGAGCTGCAGTCAGTAGTTGGAAGCAGGAGCCAAGGGTCAAGCTGAAGGTCAGGAGCTAGATACCAGAGCCGAGGGAGTTAAGAACTGAAGCAAGGAGGGTTCAAGGCAGGGGCAAGGCAGAGGCAAGGCTGAGTGCGAGCAGCAGAAACCAGGTAACGTAGGAGCAGGTAAAATGGTAGGCAGGAACACTGGGCAGCCAATGAGCTGCTGCTGGCTTATGAGCAGGACTGCTGGCCCCTCCAACCAATCAGATGGCATGGCCAATCAGGCAGCCTGCTGCTGGCCAGCTCTAGTGATGAGGCTGCTTGGAGCCTGGCTCTGCTGCAGGCCCTGATTCCTGGCAGAGCGGGATAATCCATCAATTTGCACTCTGCAATTTCAACCATGACCTGATCCAGTGCACATCAAAGTCAATGAACAGACTCCCACTGACATCTGTGGACATTAGTTCAGGCCCCAATACACTAATAGAAAGACTTCCACAGCTTTTTCATAGATTCCAAGGCCAGAAGGGACCACTGTGCTCATTTAGTCTGACCTCCTGCATAATGTGGGATATAGAACTTCCCCAGCATAATTCCTGTTTGAACTAGAGCATATCTTTTATAAAACATTCAATTTTGATTTAAAAATTGCCAGTGATAGAGGTTCTACCACAGCCATTAATAGATTGTTCTAATGGTTAATTATGCTCACAGTTCACAATGTATACTTTATTACGGTCTGAATTTGTCAGCTTCAACTTCTAACCACTGGATCTTGTTATACCTTTGATAATGGGCTCTTCCTTCTAGCAGATAAATAGTTTTCTCCAAGCAGGTACTTACACACTGTGATCACATCATCCCTTAATCTTCTGTTTGTTAAAATAAATAGATTGAGCTCCTGGAGTCTATGACTATGTCACTAATGTCAGTTTTTAATCCTTTGATCATTCTCATTGCTCTTCTCTGAACCCTCTCCAATTTATCAACATCCTTTTTGAACTGTGGACACCAGAACTGGACATGGTATTCCAGAAGTGGCTACACCACTGTCAAATATAGAGATAAAAACCTTCTCTACTCCTACTCAAGATTCCTGTGTTTATGCTTCCAAGGATCACATTAGCACTTTTGACCTGAGCATCACACTGCAAGCTCAAGTTCAGTTGATCATCCACCATGGTCTCAAAATATTTTTCAGAGCCACTGCTTCCCTAGACAGGGTCCCCTGCCTTGTAAGTATGGCCTACATTCTTTGTTCCTAGATATATGCATTTACACTCATCTGTATTAAAAGGTATATTGTTTGTTTGTGACCAGCTTATAAAGTGAGCCAGATTGCTCTGTATCAGTGACCTGTCCTCTTTATTATTTACTATTTATAGTGCCCATCAAAGTCAATGCTCAGTACCTCTCAAAATCAGGCCACTTATTTGGATGCCTAAGTTTAGAATACCCAAGTTTGAAAATTGTTGGCTTGTGCAGCTTGTCCAATGTCACACAGGAAATGACAAAGGCCAGAATAAAAGCCAGATCTCCTGACTTTCAGTCCAATGGTCTATCCAATGGACAACTCTATCTCCTAACTTGTATTTCTAAATACTTATATGAGTCAGTCAGATGTATTACAACAGGTGCTTATTCAAATAATGCTTTAGGTATTTCCCATACTTGAACATGTATGGGTTTTGGATTCTGGGCTTGATCTTGCTTTATTGGGGACAACAGCAAAACCTGCACTGACTTCAGTGGGAGCAGCAATGTTTAATTTGTAATTAAAGATGTGCTGGGGCTCAAGCAAGCTTTTTTACCTTCATAACTGATGCAGCCAGCCCAGAGTTGCTGGAGCTATGAACTTCCAAGCCTAGAGGTCTGGGGCTCAGCACTGGCAAGCCGCAGCAAAAACTGAGCGCTGGGGAGCAGACCCTCAATCATACTTTTTAAAAATATAGGAAGCATCAAACCTTGAAGTGGTTTAATTCCAAGGCTTAACCCCACCCCACATCCCCCTCCACACACACTTTGGCACTCAGCTGTGCAATACCTCTCCAATCTGTGTCGGACCATCTTACCTGCCATGTTTAATTTCAGAATCCAGAAATATCATTTAAAAATGTTCAATTATTCATCTATGCTCCACAGTTCACCAATTTTAATGAACTATGGCATGAATTTTCCAGGGAGAGGAAGGGGAATGGAACCCATGCTTCAGACCCCTCAAACTTCTGATCTTTGACCCTTGCTATAATTGATTCTGAGAACCCCTGTGTGACATGTGAACTGTGCAAAATTTGTTTTGAAGCTGTTTTTTAAAGCCATGCTTCAGTAATCGTCTAGTATTTGTGATACAGAACATACTAAAAATTATAAGAGGCTGAGCAGTCATGAAAGAAGCAACATAGAAAAGATAGAAGATAAATTATTCTAATTTGAACAGCTAATATTTAAAAGCAGCAACCTTTAATTCTGGGTAAGAGCTGACCCTTTGTCCCTCCTAATTTGCATTAGTGATTGACAGCTCATTAATATAACAGAAAAGTGCACTAACAGCAAAAAACAATAGAATCACAATCAGAGAGCAAGAAAAAAAGACCTTATTTTAAAATAACCTCAACCATAAATCTTCATTTTTAGACCTGTACATGAAATACATATGCTGGGTCAGACTCTGGTCCTGATTACACTGATATAAATCCAGAGTAACTCTAGTGAATAGTGTTCTTGTGTAAATAAGATCAGAATCTGGCCCTGTATCTGTATTCTAATGTAAAGGTTAAGGATAATGAAGGATACTCTCAAGGTAAGAAATCTTAACTTTGACAAGTTTCCTCCTTACCTCCCTTTTTGTTTGCACATCCCATGTAATCCTTTATATCTGTTTTTATTCAAAAATATTTGAAAATCCAAATTTTCAATATTAAAAAAAAAAAAAAACCAAACAAGCACCCCACCCAACCCTAACATTTCTGAGAAACCCTTTACTAACAAATCTGTGATGAAGAATAATAATGCTATTAAATTTGAAGGTGCCATTGCCACGCTTCCAATGGGATTACCATAAATAATAGTGGAGAAAGCATCTTTAAAACTCTTTTTAAAAGTGTTAACGTAACTTTTTGCAAAACAGGGGTCTGATCCTGTCTCGATAGAGCATCAGGCCTTAGATGAACAAGATTTATTCTTGAAGTACCAAAACACCTTTCCCAAGTTTTCCCAAGATAAGATGAACAAAAAGCAAAGATGATTTTTGGGG
Source organism: Dermatemys mawii (assembly GCA_007922305.1). Taxonomy (NCBI): domain Eukaryota; kingdom Metazoa; phylum Chordata; order Testudines; family Dermatemydidae; genus Dermatemys; species Dermatemys mawii. The sequence goes on along the minus strand of ML677366.1, from coordinate 30,120,669 downwards.
AAGACAAAATACAGATTAAAAAAAAATGCACCTTGGTAGTGAAATGTAAGATACTGTATCTGAAATAACTCAGTATGGTCTCTTTTCCAAGGATCAGGCTCCAGCCCTGCCCTGCTCAGACACTACCAGCACAGGTTCTGCTCCATGCAAGACAGCTGTCCCATCTGCAGAGACTCCCAAGGCACATGGGAATGGGGCTCCCTCCAGCTCATCTTCTGAGCTCTGCTAGAAGAGAGCTAGGGTAAGCTGACTGGGGAGCTATGGGAAGGATTACAGGAGAAGGAGGTGTTTCTTGAAGAGGAGGGAGGCCTGAGAAGGATGTTGGAGCTGGGAACCATTAATCTTCAAACTGATGCTTGAAGAAAATTGCACCAGGATGAATTTCAATTCCCAGTCATTCTGGTTCAAGCAAAAACCTTCAAAAGAGAAAGCCTTTTTAAATGAAGATTGGATATTTTTCAAAAAAATATGCTCTAGTTCAGTGGTTTTCAACCTGTGGTCTGTGGACCCCTGAAGGATCTGCAGACTATGCCTAATATTTCCAAAGGGGCCTGCACTTTCATTTGAAAGTTTTTAGGGGTCCGCAAATGAAAAAAGGTTGAAAACCATGGCTCTAGTTTAAACAGGAATTAATTCTGGGAAGTCCTATGGTCTCTGGTTATAGAGGAGATTAGACTAGCTGAGTACAATGGTTCCTTCTAGCATTATAGTCTATGAGTCCATATTGCGTTTCTTAACCTCAATCTCCTTTCCCAGTTGGGTCAGTTTGTGTCGTGGCTGTAGGAGGTGACAGCATTACAATCGGATCTCCTGCTTGTACTGTAAGAGTTGGCCTTGGTTTTGCACATGCCTCATGAGCAGGTTGCTTAGATGACAAAATCCAAAAATGCTTTGTTAAAGAGATCTGTTGTATCAGGAAAAAAAAGATATGAAACAGAGGATTGAGCTCCCTGCTTCCTAAACTATCTGGGTAACATAACGGCTTACTAGAGTTGAACAAATAGAAATAACCAAGGATCTGGATATTCATACTTATGAAAACCAGTGTGATTTCACTAATAACATCCACCGTGTTCCTAGAAACACTGTTCCTCACTGTCTGAAATAACAACATTCACAGTCTAAAAGCTTCTTGTCTACACAGGGTCAGATCTGAGGGTTTTTTTCCCCTTTCAAATGAGACTTTAAAAAACAGAGCTCCTGTCTGGATTACATGAAGGTTAGATTGTACTGGTATCTTTCATAATAGCAGAGGTATGCCAGTGTTCTGGACAAAAATCCTCTCCCCATTGTTGTGTGTGCTATCAGTCAGTTGACTGCCTCTGTCACAGATAATATGTCCTCCAGACACTCTATTCCCTGGTTGAGGTACTATTCTGTCTAAGATACTTATATGGGCCCCATCACTGTAATATCTGAGTACCTTACAATCTTTAATGTAGCAGTTGGCAACATCAGCACACGGGACTGCAGGGTAAGTACCCTTAGCAGGCCCCGCTGCTTTATTTGCCTGCCGCCTCACCATGTGCCACTTCCTGCGGCCCCCATTAGACTGGGATGGCGAACAAATGACCAGTGGGAGCCACGGGAAGCGGCGCGTGGTGAGCCGGCAGGTAAATAAAGCAGCGGGGCCTGCTAAGGGTACTTACCCTGCAGTCCCGTGTGCTGACGTGGCCGACTGCTGCTTTAATGTATATCTCCTCACAGCAGTCCTATGAGATAGGGCACTGCTATTAGCCCCATTTTACAGACCAGGAACTGAGGCATAGAGAGACTAAGTGATTTGCTTGTGGCTGCACAGGATGTATGTGGCAGAGCAAGAACTGATCTTGGATCTTCCACAGTGGAGACTGGTGCTCTAACTATTGGACTATCCTTGGGATAGCTTACTGGATTTACCCAGAATACACTGATACAAACACAGGCAATGCAGTGACTTTGGATGTACAATCCACTGTTGTGGGGAAAAGGCTACTGTGTGAGCGCAAACTGAATTATGATACTTGTAATCAAGTTAAAGTGACCATGTCTCTAGCCAGTTACAGATCACAGCTGCAGTTGTAGCAGGGCTAGGTATGGATGTGAGATTCAGAGAAGAGATATCAGTACCAAGATGACAACTTTAGTAGAAATAAATAGACTGAATGTGACTGAGGGTGCATCTACACCCCTACTGCGAGGGTTGAGGGTCCCAGGGCTCAAGCTTCAGCCTGAGCTTGAATATCTACACAGTAATTTTTAGCTCCACAGCCTGAGCCCGGTGAACCCAAGTCAGCTGACCCAGTCCAGTTGTGGCTGTGCCACAGGTCTTTGATGTATCCTGTGTAGATGTATCCTCACTGGCTCAGGTGGAGGTATCCTGCTCCAGATACATGAGACAGAACTGCTGACCTATTCCTGCCTGAGTGTGGGGTAGGGGGAATGCAAGGACTGAAGAAACAGATTGATCAGAGCTGGACATAGGTAGATATGAGCTCAGACATAAGGAAGAGCGAGTCCAGGAATCTTGAAAACAGGGAATTCTGAATGGAGTTTGGAGGTGAGTAGGGAGTCAGAGGTGATAGAGGATGGGGTGATATGTTCCTTCTTATCTGAGGGAGGTTATATAGTGTATGCCACACATTCCCTTGTCACACACCATGTGATAAGAAGCAACTTACCAAACGTACCAAAAAAAGGATTGACAAAGAGTCCTGTGGCACCTTAAAGACTAACTAAATTTTTTTTAGAGCATAAGCTTTCGTGGGCTAATACCCACTTCGTCGGATGCATCCAAAGTGGGTATTAGCCCACGAAAGCTTATGCTCTAAAAAATTTTTAGTTAGTCTTTAAGGTGCCACAGTACTCTTTGTCACTTCTGCAATTCCAGACTAACACAGCTACCCCTCTGATTCTTGACAAAAAAAGGATGAGTAAAAAGATATATTTCCAGGTAAATCAAAGCAGGCAGTTCTCCAGAAATTTGGTCAAATGCTGCTCTCACTTACACTGATAAAATCTACAATTACAACAGAAATCACTGGAATTACTCTGCATTTATAGAGCTGGATTTGGCCAGTATGGTTATTTTACCACTAAGTGTTTAGAGGCAGCTAAAACAGAAGAACATGATATATTTTGGTAAGGTATTTGAGAACAATGATTTTAAAAAGCCATTGTGTGTGAATTGCACTGAAGAGGGTTAGGAGCATCCTGGCCTTTCAAATGCATTTAATATAAAGCAGCGTGTTTCACAGTAATTAATGGAAAAAAGTAACAGCCCGATTACATAGTAACAAAACCTATTACTACAGTCTATGCACTGGAAGGGTGAAAGGTTCTTACCAAAATCAGCTCATCGTTAGCTAATTCCCGAGTCCAATATGTTTTAGGGCCCTCTCCCTCAATAAGAGTTTGTTTGCAATAGATCTTGTTTTCATTCTCCCAAGTGGCTAAACTCTGCAGGCAAGAAAACCATTAGTAACATTAATTATATTCCCTGGCAGCATGAGGTAGAGAGACAACAATGAACACTACAGAGAATAATTGCTGCAGTAAAAGAGCAACACATGGTGGATAATAGCAAGGGAGAAAGTGGTAAAATAAAAAAGAAGGTTGGGAATGGCTGTTTTGGAGATACATACATATAATTCATAAGAAAAATTGCAAACTTGACTTCTCAAAGTAACTCTGTGTTTATTTCTGTGCATCCAGACTAAGAAGTCCTTTAATTCTCATAAAAATTTTAATGGTAAAAACAGAGAAACTTCATTTATTTAACATGCAATAACTTAGCATCTTTGTAAAGATCTGGCATGAGCTGACATGTTATTTCCCACCTAATGGCATAAAAGCAACTAGAATCAAATGTAACATTTTGGAATTATAAATAATGCAATATTTTCCACTTATAATCTTTATTCTATATAGCACTATTCCAGGTTACTTGTATGTTTAACATCCAGTTCTAAAAAATAGGGTACACAAAAACTAATTAAAGTAGTAGCACTAGAATTTGGATTTTTTTAAAAATTAATATGGGGGAGAGTGTGAAAACTGAAATACACTAGAACATTTTTTCAGAGCACTTGGAATTATTACTATAAAGCTATTTTGAAGTGAGAAATCATTGCATTTCATACTGCTTTAACAAGCAGGCAAGCACAGGCTCTCCACTGCTTATCCTCCTAGTGCTGAATTATTATTCCACAATGTCGTGGGACAGCTGTGCAGAAGGATGCCCCATAATGAATGTACAAGTAATTGCTTTATAACTAGCACATGGCAGGCATTCATTAGTCTGTGATGATAAAAAAAAATTAAAGTCAACACTTCCCTGATTTTCCAAAGGAAAAACTTTTCTTTTATATAAAAATTTGCCATTTCCTTTACATAAAAAACAATGATTCTTTCAAAATTATAGGCTTTCAAAACCAATATGGCAGAGTTATAAATATTATACTTTTCATTCCAACTATCCTGAACCCTTATTTGTTTGTGTGAACAATAGATCAAGTCAGACTGCAGAATAATACCCTTTTTTCCTGTAAACAATCTATAAACATTCAGCTATTTTGTCTGGTATTGCAAACTATATTATGATGTTATTTTTCTGTCAATTTCTGTATCATAGCCACAGCTCAATTTTATATTGAGCTCAGCAATATAATTCACTCATATAATTTCATACATGGGAAAACATTACTGCATCACAAAACTCAATTTAAAAAAATTGCCCACTTTCAAAGCAATAATTGTTTTTCCATATGTAGCAATAAAAATTTCATTTAAAATGGAGTCAAATATTTATGTGTTCTGGATGATCAAATTCAATTTTACTTCCACCAACAGAAAGAAATTAACAAAACCAGTGAGATATTTATTGAATTAGCTGTTTAATCTATTTACTTTGTTCATCCTAGAGATTAAATGGGAGTTGCGGATGCTCAAGATCTCCCAGGATCAGTTACACACCAGTTTAAATCTATAGTAATTGTACTAAACTTGATGAAGTTACTCTGAATTTACATCAATGCAAATGAACTCAGAAGTTGGTCCTGGGATGATCAGAAATATTTTGCTACTATTTTGCCTTTTTAAAATATTACTCTTTGTTTGGGACTAGATTCTGATATCCTTTACCCGCACTGAGTTGCATCTTACTTTGAAAGTAGTTCCATAGCTATCAATGACACTATTCATATTGTGTAGCACTTTCATTGATGAGTAATGTCATTGACATCAGTGGAACTACTTGGGGAACTAGATGCTACTCAATGTGAGTAAAGGGCATCAGAATCTGGTCCAGTGTGAACTTTTTTTCATACAACTCCCTCCTCCCACCACAGAGATCCCAATTCTCTATTTCCTTATGCCTTGTGTATTCATATCAGTGTAAAGTGGATGTAAGATGCAACTAAATCAGAATGTAGTATTATACACCCACTTTGCACAAGTGTAAATGACTATACAAGGATAGAGCAATGGAAACATAAGGCCCAGAGTTTCTCATCAGAGTAAAGTGTAAAAAACCAAACCAAACAGATGAGGCATCTCAAAGATAACACCGAACAAAGAAAGGGGTGTAATCACAATGGACAGCCATTGAAGTTTGCACTCATAAAATTAAGTATCACAATGCAATATTAGCTCAAAGACACAAGCAAATAATATCTAAGCAATAAATTAAGATATACATTTACACTATGATAAAATAATTTCTGGCCGAAGCTAAAAATATCCTGCAATTCTCATTCGAGACCCAGGCAGTTTTGTGTTAGGATACAAGTTAGGAGCAAGTTTGAGCCACTAAATCCTGCACAGCACTCAAGGCAGAGATCTTAGTTGCTCTTCCATAGTGTATGTTATGGTAACAGACAGAAATCAGGGAATGGCTTTCACCAATAGGGACATATTAAATAGAAAGAAGGAAAAGCAATCAGAAGAATTTCTGCATGTAAGGGATACAGAGAAGAACTGAGTAAAATCATCTTGAGCTCTTACTTCAGGACCTGATATGTTTTGCTTCTTTTAATTTTAAACTTCCCTCCCAGAGGAACAAATGCCAGACTGAGGCCAAAAGCCAAACACTTCAGAATAGGGATGGATAAGGCAGAGAAGACCTCATGAGCCAGTAGAAATTTATCTGCAGCATAGAAAAATTACAGAGATCTCAGAGAAATCCACCCTGGGAGAGCAAAAGGTTTTTCCTAGGACACAGAGGACGCTATCCATCTCCTTACTGGATCATACCTCCGGTCTGCTGTGTTCTAGTCAGACTCTTACTCCACCCCCATTACCAGGGTACTTGAGTGGGGTTTCTGTCGGGACAACACCCCCAGCCAAGGCTGTTCACACACCTCCCTCGCCCTTACCCTGCATTTCCTGCCATCCACCGTCTCCTCTTCGAAGCTCTCCCCCACTTTGAAGTTGATCTCGGTGGTGCGGACGGTGGTAGACGTTTTGATGTAGAACTGGTCCCCGTCCTGGCGGATCTCCACGTGCGGTTTGGAGGCGGCTGCCACGGCCACTTTCCTGAGCATCGCGTTGACACCTGGGCAAAGGGGGAGAGCAGGAAGCAGCGCATGAACCCAACCATCCGCCCCGCGGTAGGGGGCATCCCACGGGGCACTATGAACCGGAGGGCACGCGCCGCTAGACAGCGGGGCGATTAGCAGCGGGATCGTTAGTTAAACGCGGGCGCTATTCACTGTTGACGGGACCTTGAGCATCGGGACGAACAGCGCCGCCCTGGGTGAGTACCGCGTTCACCGGCAGGGTCCGCAGGACCGGCTCGGCGGTGGGACAGGTTTGCACAGAGCAGCCTGGCGGCGCCCGCGGCGCCAGGCTCGGCACGTGCCAGGCGGGCTGGAAGCCACTTGCCGGCGGCAGCCCCCGGCCCCGGTGAGAAGGCAGCGGACCCCGGGGCCGAGCCACGCGGCCGCCGACTCACTGACTCCGCCGCAACCCCCGCGGGGCAGCGGCCTGAGTCCCGCCGGCTCAGCCCCGCGCCCGGCTCCGCGCGCGCCCCGCCCGCTCCTCACCCAGCGCCTTCAGGAGCTCGTCGAAGTTCTCGCTGCTCTTCATTTTCCAGGTGCCGGCGAAGTTGGGCATGTCGGAGGCGGCGGGGCGCGCGGCGGGGCGGCAGGGAACGACCCGGGCTCTGGCTGCTCTCAGCTCCGGCGCCTTGTGAGCGGGGCGGGCTGAAGCGCTGGCTGGGCGAGTCACTCCCCCCCCAGCCCCCCGTCCCTGGGGACTCGGCAGCATCCATCCATCATCCCGCCCTGCCGTCAGCCAGCAGGCCAAGGGAGACCCCAACTGTCCCTCGCCCCGCAGCTGGGAGCCAGCTAGACAGTCACCCGCTATTGGAGAGGGTGGGGGTGGGGGCAGAGGAACAGTGCCCAGGATGGACTTTAACTGGGGCATTGTCAAGGGAGGCAGGCAGGGAATAGCCAGATGATACATGACTTCCTCCAGTGACAGCTCCTCAGCCTCCCAAAGCGGGAAAGGTCCCTTTATAATCCCGCAATCTTGCAGGCATAGGGGCCAAACACCTGCCTGGTGTAATGGGATGAACCTGCCCAAATATTTCTGGTCCAGAAAACCAAGACAGGGAAATGGGCCTTGACTCAGAAATGTAGCTAACTACAAACAAACAAGGAAAGGGTGAAACACCCTCAGAAACAACCCAAAACACAGACCGATTCCCCCGGTTTTTTGTTTCAGTGAGAACTAAAGAAATTCAGTTTCAGTTCAAAACAAACCAACAATTTCTTTTTCCGGATTTTTTATTTGGTCCCTAAACTGAAAACATCCATTATTCCCTCAGGTCTAAATAAATCACCATCCCATCCATGAGACTACATACAATCAAGCATCAAGTCACTCTTATCCACCTGAGCCACTGAGATACCCTAGGGTAGTGACAGAAATGAATCCACTACTCACTGCCATAATGTCGCTCCTTCCCCTGTCTTCATGCAGTTTTGGAAATGACAGGGCAGAGTCTGAAGAACTGGAAATTATTCCTGCTGCATCAGAAACTGCAGTGCCCATTGCAGAGTCACAATTTTTGAAAAAGCATCACAACAGGCTATTTCCCATGCATTTGCAAGAGAGATGAGTTTGGTAAAGTGTATCTATACAGTATTCAGGAGATCCTTGCTTCCTTTTCCATTGTTGCTGCTTTTAATCCCTCCATTTCCTAGGTATCAGAAGAGCAAAAGAAGATTTCTCTTTCTCATACCAGGCCCAAGCGTGCTCACCTTGTAAGTGCAATGGGACTACTTACATGAATAAATGTGGCACTGTTGTTGTAACTGTATCGGTCCCAGGATATTAGAGAGAAAAGGTAGGTGAGGTAAAATCTTTTATTGGTCCAACTTCTATTGGTGAAAGAGAGAAGCTTTGGAGAATAGTGCTGTATAAGCTCCAAAGCTTGTCTCTTTCATCAACAGAAGTTGGCCCAATAAAAGATATTACATCACTTATCTTGTATCATAAGTAAAATGAGAAAGATTTGACTGGATGCTGTTATTTACAGACCACCTTCCCATAAGAATACATTCTAATAATGAAGAAAGGACTCTTGAATTTGACCCACAACTGTTCCTGATGCAATTTAACTACCCAAACAACTTGACTGAGCCTCTTTCATGGCACACTCACGGCCACTCTTCACTTGTTTGGTTGATTCTGGAAAATTCAAAACAATAATTTGGTTATTTGGAGTAAAAGCAAGTGTCCACAACTGGAAAAAATGTCTAGAAGTGAGGAGTCACCAGTTCCAGACTTGGTCTGATCCATAGGTGAAATTGATGGGGAGCTTTGCCCAAGTAAGGACTGCAGGAGGGGGCTGAATATGTGTCTGTATTAGGTCACTTTTCTACAGATATTTTCTTTCTAGATGTAGTTTCCTCAAAGGGAAATCAGTAGAACTAGTTGATGCTTTTTGTCCACAATTGTTTTTTCAAAGAAAAAATTTTTTTTTTCAATCAGGATGGAAGTTTGTGTGATCAATATCCATTTGTGATTCCATTTTTCATCTTCTGTCAAAGACATTTTTTTCCAGTTTTTGGTAACAACCAGAATTTTGGCCAGAACCTGAAAAAAGTCAGCATTTATTTTTTTTCAGTGAAAATGAAAACTTTGGAAGAAAGCCTTTTTCATCTTCTTTTTGTGGGGGATGCAGGGAAGGGACAAAGCATTTCCAGAGCAGCTCTAGCAGGCAGGTTTTGCCCCTTTGTGGGAAAGGTTGCAGGGTCCACTAGGCAATCTAGCAGTTCCCCAGGCACCTGTGCAGAAGAGCCTCCCTCATCCTTCAATTCTAGCATCCTGGCTGCATGGCTCCATTGTAAGGTGACACAGGCGTGCTTCCAGGAGTCAGAATCACACAGATACATATGAGAACTCTGAGATAACTCACATTTTTCACTGTCTGCAGGACTGGGGCCTTAGCTGTCTGAGATAACTGTCATGTATAGAGAGCAGAAACTGGTGAAGATATTTTTTGGGGGGAGGGGGGAAGGGAGGAAGAAGAGGGAGTCTTTTTCTTTAGAGGGGGGTTTAGTTTCCATGCCCATTCATTCCTTTGCTGCTGTGCTGAGACTGCCAACAAGGGTTTCAATTGCTGCTAGCTGTGACAGTGTTCTGGGGATGTGTATTTGTCTACTAGGTATTGTATTGAAGCCATCAACCCATGTCATGGAGACCACAAAACAGCCTTCAGAGTGTCATGACATTTCGAGATTGGAACAGAATTGAAAGAACAAGTGGCTTAGAAGTGAAAGGCTCTGTTTTATATTAGCAACAAACAGAGATGTCAGTCCTTCTAGATCAGAGGTGGGCAAACTATGACTCATGGGCCACATCCAGTGAGTGAGAAGAGAATCAGGCTCCCTGTTCTTAAGGTTGAAAGGCACAAAATAGTAAGGGCAGTACATTGTATTTTATTTTATGAAAACATACGCAATTCATTGTATTCCCCTGGCAGGAAAGGGAGGAGACAGAAGGAGCAGGTGGCCAGTTTGAGGCCTGACTTTGGGAGAGAATTGAGGTCAACTGCATTCCTGTTGGAGGAGGAGGTGACATGGGGAGTACATTGGGGACATGGGGAGATTATAGCCATGAGGGTACATAATCACATTTATTTTTCCATTAATAATGTAGGCTTATAATAGTATTTTAAACTGATGGATTTTTTACTATTCAAACTCTAGCAGTGCAGGGATCCATCCACCTTGCTGCAATAAGCATTACATTGGGGGTGGGAGGAATCTCTCCAGTGTTTTAGGTCAGGGAACAGTAGGTATCCTGACAGCTGAAGCTAAATACAAAACTAATGATGCAGTGACATTTTAATGAGAGTGTAATAGACAATACGAGGCAGACCTGCAGAAATGCTTTTTATTCTGCATACGTTTATATTACATTTTCATCTATTGTCACACTGGGAGCCCCACTGTAAATTAATTTGGCAGATAAATTTACGACAGCAATTTGCCTTCCAGATGTATAATTTATTCATGTCAGAAATAATTTATTATGTATTCCCTCAGACCAATCTTTTTTTCCAGTGCCACCTTAGTAAATAAAATTTATTGTTTCCACCAAGCCTTATGTGACTGCAATGGTCAATCAATAACCACAGGGGGATAGTTTTGGTCACATTATTTGGTCACTTATTTGGATGGATGATTGAGTACCTTGTCCCATCTGTACATATATTACTTTGTTTTGTCTTAGGGGCACTTTTGGAAAGATTAATTAGATCCATCTGCAAGGAAAGATCAGCTTTAGGGAATTCAGGTAGCTAAAATAAATGCCAAGGGGAAGAACTGCTGAAGATGATACTTTGAAAATCAAAGCTATTTTCTACGACATTAATGGGGAAATATATCTATACAGATTGAAAGAAAAATAAACCTGCTTCTTAATCTGGGTCATTTTAACACCAGCATGATAAATGTCCCTTATAGATCCTGTGCTCAGGTAAGGATCTATGCACATGGTTAGAGTACACGGGCCGTATTCTCAGCTGTATGTCAGCATAGCTCCACTATTGTCAGTGGAGCTACCCCCAATTCACATCAGCTGAGGATCTTAGCCATTACCTGTCTAATATATTCAATGCAGCATGTAAACTGATCACAATCCATGTGTATATACCTTATTTAGCATGAGCTGAATGCAAAATATATGACATTTGCTACAGCTTAAGTAATAGCTAACTACATTGCTTGGGCAGTATAAGTTGGGCTCCATGTACTCTGCAGCATAATAGGACCAAATTCTGGAGCATCTAAATAACATGGAGGAAAAGGCAAAGGATCATTTTCCTCAGTTCACAAGAGGCGGAGCACTCTGTCCCTGATCCAGCAAAGCATTTAAGCACATGCTTAACTTTAAGCATGAATTGTTCCATGGAGCTGCTCGTGCACTTATGTGCTTTGCTGGATCAGCACCAAAGTAAATCAGATGAAGTCAACGGAGTTATATTAGCGTAATACAAGTGAGAGGAAAATCAGAACTGTCCCCTTCCCAGACTAACAATTTGCAGGAGTCTTTCCATATAGCGTTCACTAGGAGCAATAACTACAAGTTGCTGAGTTGCTTTGGAGAGGGAGCTGATGCAGAGCCATAGTAATATATGACCAACATCTAATAATTTTTAGCAGACATCCTGTTTAACAAACATGCACAGAAAACCACTGAGACCATAGACTGCTGGGCTCCAAAGGAGCTGTCTGTCTGTCTATCAGGCCAACAATCCTTGGGTTAAACAAAGCAAAAGTTAACAAGGTTGAATATAATGATTTTGAAGGAGCATTTACATTCTGTCAGTTTTAAAATATGATTTTGTAAGACTAAGGAAACCTATTTACATAATTAAATGGAGCTGTTATGGTCTGCTGGGTAAATAATGTGCTTAAAAAATGGGAGGGGGTTGTTAGTGAATTTCAGAGTCCAAGACAGTAAAGGACTGATAGCATTGGTTAGAGCCAGCTCAGCGCTTGCAGGCTTCCTCTGCCAGCTCACTTCATTCACATCAGCATTGAGATGCAGCACCACTGCCCTTCCAGTTCTGCCAGAGCCTTCCAGGGGGCAGCCAGAAGACCAGCATTGAGTTGGGTGTCCTTGAGTTAGGGGTTGGGCTGATAAGCATGAACAAAGACACCGACCTCTAAGGGCTGGGGCCTTATTGGGAGGTGCGCATGTGAGGGAGCAGAATTCTGTGGAACTGCTGAGATATTTCATTTAGTCAAACTGCTGAGGCAGAGCCGTAATTATTGCTTTCTGACCAACATCTAATAAAGATTTTCAGTAGACAGCCCTTTCAAAGCTTACATCAGTAGACCACTGAGACCAGACTCAACGGGTTCCAAACAAACTGTTTCCCTCTAGCTGGCCAACAAAGGAAGCTGAAGAGCTACTTGTAAAAGCACCTACAGTCCACAAAAGAAAGAGCTTCCCCTCCCATATCCTTATTCAGGAATGGCTGGAGGATGAAAGTCACTCCTGTAGAGAGCCAGCACAGGGCTTGTTCACCACTTATTGGGGTTATGTGGGACTGGGGTGCATGTGCTGGCTCTCTACCCAGGGGTGAATTTCTCCCTAGATGAGTGCTAGGCCATGCAGCATGCGGGTGTGTCTACAAACATAGATTTTGCCAGACCATAGATGAGTCTCTAGCCTCCAACTCTGTCCCCCATCACACCCCTAACTCAAGGAAGCCCCGTGAAAGACTACATGATACTGACATAAGTTTATAGGAAATAAAGTAAATCTAAATCTGAGCTGGATATACTGCTGCAGAAGTGACTAATGGCCAGTGGCCAAGTGGCTGTTCCCCAGTAAATCAGAAGACTTTTAATAAATACATAGTCTGGTGTTTTTAAATAGAAACCTGGTTGTGTGTCCTTGAGTCAGATGAACTGGAGATATGCAACCAGTTAGCTCTTGAAAACCCATCCCCTTCCTTTGGGCAAAGAACAATGAACTCAGAGTGGGCTCATGAAAGTCATCTGATATCATCACTACGGGCAAATTATCTTATATGATCCTGGAGAAAGTGAGACTTCCTGCTTTGTGTGTTTATAGAACCCTGATCTAAGGCTGTGACGTCACTTAACATTTGGCTGTTGAACTGAGATTTCTGTCTATGGGCACCAAGACAGAAAAGTGTTTTTTAAAAACAAACGGTGATAACTATTACAATAGAGACCAGAGATTTTTACATTTAGAGGTTTCTATAGAGTCATCTCACTTCTGATTTGACTTTATTTGTCTTACTCAGCAAAAATGGTTGAACAAATAGCATTACTAAAACTGGAGCTGTCAATGTAAGAATGATCAAACCATGTCAACTTCTGTTTGAAGAGGCCCCATATCTGTTAAGATTCACTTGCCCAGGCAGATTAATACAAATTTAATGACTTTCTTAGTTACTCGAACTCTCAAAAGATCTTGTACTCCAGGGATAAAAGGATCACGACTTCTTCCAGCTGACCAGAAAAAGAGTGAGAATCCAAAGGAAGATATCCTTTCTTAGGTAACAGAGTCAGTGGAAAGACTCCAACTGACTTCAGTGGGAGCTGAAGGAGGCTGTGAATCTACAGTGGCCCAAACCATTTACACATACCTAGAAGGTTTTTCTTTGCCACCTTGTTCTTTGTTCCTTGCTGCAAATATACCAGATTCAAAAGCCACTTACCACTGACAGACCAAGAGAAAATGTTTGTTTTTAATTTCCTGACAATACTGAGTACTTTGGCATTCCATATAAATTGGAACCGATAAACAGGAATCCCATCCTTTAATTTAATTTACAGAGTTATAAATGCTCCTTAGAACATTGCTCATCATCCTAACTCAAAGCACTAATAAGTTTAAGATGTAAGGACCCAATCCTCAGATGGTATAAATTAGCGTAGTTCTGCCAAATTCAAGGGAGCTATTCTGATTTATACCGGCTGAGGATACAGCCCTAGGTATAGCTGGTGTCCTGACTCCCATTCACTCTTCTCCATCTTTGCATTGCCACGATTTAATGATTGCTCAGAAAATGACCTGCAGAAAAACAGCTTCTTCCATTATTAACTCTCTGACCTTCTAAACTAACATCCTTTGCTCTTTCTATTAGGAAAAGTTTCTGGGTCTTATTAATTAAACAGACTGAGTGACAATTTCTAACTGAAATCAGAGTCTCCAACAAGGAAATCATTGTTTCCCAAGATTCCTTCCCTCAGTACTGGGTTGGCAGATTTCAGACTGAAACAGAATAAGGCAGACATTCCTAAGCATTATCTGGAGAGCATCGAGATAACTCAAGCCACCTCCTTGTCTCTTAGTTTTAAAGAGCCATTCTTAAAGGGCCCACTGATTATGGCCACAATTTTCAAGGTTGGATGACAGACAATATTTAGCAAAAGCCCACAGTTAGGCACCTAAATTAAAGGGGCCCAAATTTCAGGGGCACTGAACACCCGAAGCTCCCATTGAGGTCAGCAGAAGTTAAGGATGCTCAGCACTTCTGAAAAAATCAGACCACTTTTATTTAGGAGTCTACCTTTACAGTTGAGTGCCTAAAATTAGTCACCTAAGTTTGAAAATTTTGGCAGAGGTCTTCAGCCAAATTTTTAAAAAGTAGGACCCTAAAATCAGGCTCCTAAATCCATAGTTTGAAACCTGCCTGATTTTCAAAGGTGCTGAGCACCCAGCAAACCCCACTCTGCTCCCCTTTGCATAGAATCAAGACAATGTGAATGTTGTATAGGATAAATTGTTGGATTATTTAGTACATTTACTATCTTGTCTGCATCTTTAAAGATCAATTTTAAAAGAGGAATCTGCATAATCTGAACATTTGAAAAGCCAAATCCCTTCTTTACCAGAGAATAACAGTTACATACTTTCATACATCCATCAGGTATACTTCCACACAAAGTATGGCCTATGGATAGATACAGAGTAAACCCTACTTGCTGTTTCTTATTTGCATTACAGTATCATCCCGGGGTCCAGTCAGGATCAGGGCCCTATTGTGCTAGATCAGTGGTTCTCAAACTGGGGGTTGTGACCCACACCGGGGGTCACGGGGCGATTCCAGGGGGGTCACGAGCTGCCGATGGCTTTGGCGGTATTTTGGCAGCAGCTCCAAAAGCAGTGCTGTGTCCGCCGACAAGCTGCAGAACTGAAAGCTTCCGCTGCCGGGGGCATTTCGGTGGACAGAAGGACTAATGCTGCGTGCCCGCCGAAATGCCGCCAAAAGCAGAAGTGTTCAATTAGGAGACATACCCCCAGGATGCGAGAGGACTTGGATTACCAAAAAGGGCTCATCTTCAGAAGAACTTTGAGAACCGCTGTGCTAGGTGCTATACAAACTTCTCTCTGCCATTCTGCATCCACAAATAACAGCAAGTGCTATTTTGTCAGCACAAGCAAATCCATGTACACATCTAAAACTGATTGCATCTGCTTCTGTCTTCTCCATACCATCCTTTGCATCTGTGACAGTCTGGGGATATGTCTGTGTCAAATTAAGAATTCCATTTTGTTTTATGGTTTCCGAGCAGTAGCTGTGTTAGTCTGAATCCACAAAAAGAACGAGGAGTACTTGTGGCACCTTAGAGACTAACAAATTTATTTGGGTGCTCTTGTGGGTTAATTTGTTAGTCTCTAAAGTGCCACAAGTACTCCTTGTTCATTTTGTTTTATGAACTTCATTTATGATCTTCCTTGTGATTAGAGCATCTGTTTTGTAGCAGAGACTTGACTATGTGGATCCACTGTCAGAGAAGCTGTGACAGAGCAATCAAGGGTCATCAACATTGAATGGTTCTTTCCTACTGGAACAATGGGGGTTCCTCTAGTAGGGCTACTGATTTTGAATGGACTCTCTTGACATAGAAACCTGTCTCTGACAGAGGTTTGGAATCCCCCAGTCAAAGCACGTGGCTGGGAGACTTGCAATGGCCCAGATTACCTAAAAGAGAGACTTTATTTAAGGAGGCTGCTTCTCTGAGGACAGGAGAAAGCCATTCCAGTTCCAGAAGCAAGATGGCCAAGCCAAGAAAGACAGAAAGGCTGCCTGGTCTAAGGACTTGACCCAAACCATAGATATGGCAAGATCAGACCCAGGGGGCTGCATTCAGGGGCTTCTTGTTTTCCACAGATCTGTAATTCTCTCGTGCTTTTTAAAGAGTAAAGTGTTTATGAATAAGAAGTTGTTTTGATAAGCTTGTGTTCCTTGCTTTATTACCAGTTAGTTTTCTAGTTATACCCTTCAGGGATAGAGCTCCCACAGCAAGGTGGATTCTTGGGGAAACATGTCTAAGCAATTCAGTGTTTGGGAGGGCTGTGGTACTGGTTGTGGGCTCTAGGTAGCCAGAGTGCAGGGCCTCACTACCCAAGAAGGGTGTCAAACACAGGGTCTGCACCTGGAAGTGTGCTTGGGAAACCCAGACTAGGAACAGTGACCAGTCCCTGCCCAGACCCAGGGGGCTTAGAATCACGTGGGAGCCAGCTGTTGGATCCACTCACAACAGATTGGTGTCCATCAAGAGAGTGGGACTGGGCCAGGCTGTGAAAACACACAGAATTATTCTAGACCACTGTTGTTCATGGGAGAAGTTTCTGGCACAAAAGGAACCCCATACTTGCCTTGTGTGAAAATGAAATTAGCCTTAATTGCATTCCACAAACAAGGCTTGCCCCTGGAAAGCTGGTTGGCTGATCATGACATCCCACATTTGCACTGGCCAATTATAACGATTAATGCTCTCTGAAAAATATACAACTCACCATTACTGTCAGGGTGAATTGTAAACATACAGACTCCTCATGATTCACTATTAGATCGGATTTGCATTACACTAATATAGTCATCGCTTCAGACAACTGTGCCTTTGGCTACGATAGGACAGTTTGTACTTTCACAGTAACCTCCAAGGCATTCCCTGTATTAATATCCTAATGATTGTGGCAAGCAGGTTGACTGCTGGCTAAAGGTTCAGAATTCTGTTCTATTTAACAGTTATAAAGGCTGGATTCTGCCACACACACTCATCTGGAGGAGCACCTTACTCTGTGGGTAGCCACACTGACTGGAGTCAAGGGGAAGAGCACACAGTAAGGTCCTACCCAATGAGAGTGACAGCAGAAAAACAGAGTCCAATACGAGTAACCAGAGTTAGGCACTATCTCACACATGACTGAAATGACACACAGTTCCAAGAGAACTGGCACATACATTGCATGGAGTTCCTGACCTTGGAGGAGGCAAGGAAAGGGTGCAGCTACAGTGGCAAAGCATCTGATGTGGCACATTGGATCTGCAATGTTTTGGGAGGTGGAGGCAACCAACACAGCTAAGTACCCAGTGGTATTCCTTACAGTGAGTATTTTTATGTCAGGGAAGGTGTACTACCATGGTGGAATTCAGACAGACTGAAATGGAGGGAAAAGGGAGAGGAGAGGAGAAGAGAGGAGAGAAGAGGCAGAATGAAGGGAAGAGGGACATGCCTGAAAGGGAAAGGTTAGACAGCTGAAGATCCAAGTAAAGCCTGCACCCAACTAGTACCAATGGAATCAAATCGCTTACCACATTTGAGTGGGAGTCATGGGTGCCCAGCACCTAGCAGAGTTTGTAGCTAACAATTTGGCTTGGGTCTTGCATTATAAAAGAACTCCAACCATTGCACCAATTAGTCAGTCAAGGTCTAGCAATTCTGAATGTGTATACAACATGGAATGTAAACAGTGTATAAAGCCAGCTGGGCCTCATCTTGGGATTCATCCTGGATTTAAGCGTATTATGTGTCTGAATATTATATTTAAAAGACTGTCTGCTGCTGCTGTAGCGGTCTAATAGCTGAGCAGCAAATGCACATTAACACCCAGGTTTGAGAACAGATTCAAACCTTTCATTTCCTGGCCCTGAACACTGACAGCAACAGAAAAGGGAAGGTCATTTATTCCTGATATGGCAGCTTGCTATGAAGCAACTCTGCTTGACTGACTCTTTGTAGTTTCCAAACATCATGTGGCGTCGTAGCAGATGATAAGTCAGATAGGCATTGTGTGTGTGTAGAAAGAGCGTGAAAGTATTGGAAGCAATTGTTGTACAATGCCATGTAGCCTACAAACCTCTCTATTGGAGCAATATTTGAATCTGTGTTATTTTTCTCAGTCCTACTGTCTCATTCTTGGGCGGGATCAATATTTAGATTTTTATAAAAATAATATAAATAAAACCTGATCACTATTCTGAATCATAAAGATTGTTGCTATTATAAGGATCTAGTATTTAATTTCTTATTTCAATTTTGTGTTCGTATTAAAATGCTACATTCTAAAGGGCACCATCAATTTAAAAAAGAAAGAAAAAAGAAATCACACTCTTATCTGATTTTTAGTTATCAAATAAGTAAACACTTAAGATTACTGTAACTGAAAGGAGTTGGAGAAAAAATATTCTTCTGATATTTTTCGTTTTACTCTATGCATTTTATTCTATAGTCAATTTCATAGTTTCTCTTAGTTTGTCCCTTAGGCCTCAATCCAGCAATTAGATTTGTATGGGCAGACCTTGGCTCTAGGTGGAGACCCAAGGACTTCAGTGGGGCTCTGCATGGGCACAAGGATCATTTACATGGAGCCATTTGCATGATCATGGCCTCAGTTATTCAGTTTCTTCCACTGTGTCTTTCACACAATAGCAGGGGGGAGAAAACCAATTAGGAAAATGTGATAGTTAAACCACAAAAAGTGTGGAAGGGGGATTCCAGGACAAGTGAAGCACCTAAAATGGTTTTAACTAATTTTATTAAGTTGATATGGTTTCAAACCAACTATGTCTCTTTAACGTACATATTCAAGAGGATGCTATTTGCAGAGAAAATTATCAACAGAAAAATCTTACTTTTACAGTAGGTGCTAAAGGAGGGGGTATTTGGAAACAGAATTTCAGAAATAAGTATAATTCCATCAGCCCTGCAGAAGGAATGTTGAAAGAATGGGTGTCATAAGTGTGAAGTAGCCTAGAATTATTGTTTACCTGTAAGGGGTCAAGCTAAAGGTAACCTGAGAGGTGGACAACTGACCAATAAGAAATTTCTTAGGAGACAAAGGATTTTAAGCTTTAGTTTCTCTCTGGGTCTCTTTCTGTTTACCTCGGCTATGGGATAAACACAGCTATGTCTTTCACTGTAACTATAAGATTTTATTAAGTACCGTAGTTAGTAAGTTTACCTTCTTTTTATTACTTGGAGGGTTTTCAGTGGTGAGTGTTGGCTGGGTGCTTCTTAAGATTGTAAGATTTAGCAGAGATATTAACAGTGGGAGAAAGTTGCCTCAGGGGAGAGGTTTGGTTTTTAAATCCTTTTGTTGATTATGGTAAATGCTGTTCTATTGATGGTTATAAGGGATTTATTACTTTCTTTTTTTTTTTTTTTTAATTAAAATCTTTCTTTTAAAAAGGTGACTGCTTGTTTTCCATTGTGTAAAATTCTGGTTTTGAATCGGGCACGTCTCGCAGGAGCAGGCGAGGTTTGTTTTTTTTTCTCTCAAGCTTCCCAGGGAAGGAAGAAGTTTGGGGGGTTAGTGGAAAGGGAAAGAAGGGTCCCAAACTACCCTAAACCTAGTTTGGTGGTGGCAGTGTACCAGGTCCAAATACAGAAAAAGTTGTGTTCTGGGAAAAAACATTTTAACCCAAGCTGGTAAAATAAGCTTGCGGGGGTTATTTCTTTTTTCATGTGGGTCCCCACATCTGTACCCTAAAATTCAGAGTGGGGAGGCAATCCTGACATGGTGGTAGCGGTGGGATGAAATTTTGTGAATCTAAAAAACACAATTTTGCAAAAAGCAGTTTTTCTCTGAGGTGAGACCTCTCAGCAAGTACAAAGCAGGTAGTGGTGTTAAGTTAAACACCACAGGGGGTCACTCTGGTAAAACTTGTTCTGTGGGTTTTGAAGCTGTAGATAGCTCCACACTTTGTCTTTTTCAGCTGCCTGAGGGCAGGGAGCTGAAGGTTTTTTGGGTTGTTTTTTTGAGAGAGAGTTTTCTCCTGCTGGACAGCAGAAAGTAGCCTAGGTTTGCAGTTAAGAGTTAATAGGCTCGTTAAGTGCTAGGCAACCATCCCAGGGGTCCCTGGGCGGGGGCGGGGGGACTGGTCAGTTCAGTTTTCTGAGAATCAGTGTAGGGGGTCTTTCTCCCTCTGCTGGTAGGATTAAAACCCTGCTAAAAATTTCCAAGTAATATAAAAAAAAATTGTTTAATTTTCAGTTAGTAAGTTAAACACAAAAAAATTAAAACGACAGGTGGTAAGGGCCAAAAGGATTTAAAATTAGCCAAATTCCAAGCTGAAAAGAGACAAAGAGAACATCAAAGGCTAATGGAGAGAGAGGAAGCAGCCCAAAAGAGAGAGGAAGCCGCCCAAAAAAGGGCTATGAAAGCCCAGATTAAAAAACAAAAGCATAAACTGGCTGTTTTAAAGCTGCAAAAACAATTTCCTCCAGCTGCTAACTCCACTTCCCCAAAAATCCACAAATGGGAGCGACTGTGCCCACAGTATGATAAGTCCAACAACATTGCCAAATATTTCATCACCTTTAAAAGACTGTGCACTCTACATAAAATCCCTAAAGATCAAAAAATAACCACATTAATAGCAAAATTAACTGGCCAAACTTTGAACATCTTCAATAAAATGCCTATTAAGAATGCTTCAAACTATGGTAAATTTAAGAATTTGGTTTTAAAACAATTTCAAGTTACACCTAACACTTACAAAGTAAAATTTAAAGCCCTTAAGAGAGGGGCTGGACTAAGTCATCTGGCTTACGTAAACCAGATGAAGGATCTGTTAGATAAATGGGTCAAAGGAAGGGGTGTAACTACCTTTGAAGGAGTATGTGATTTAGTTCTACAAAAGCAGTTCCTGACTATAACCAGTAATGATGCAAAACAGTGGCTATGGGATAAAAAAATGAACTCAGCAAAAAGTCTTGCTTCTTATGCGAATCAATATGAGCAGTCCCAAATCGCCAAAAAGGCGGGAAAAATCGGGACACAATGGAGGGAGGTGGCAGAAAAAAAAACAACCTAATAGCGTTTGAAGTGGGTCCCAAAAGGGGCAACCCAGGACCACATTCTATCAGAGGGGACAGCCCCAGACCCCACCTACCTCCCAAAAAAACCCCCCAAACACCTCACCATTTCACACCACCAGTCCACAGCAACCAACCTCGCACCAGTGACCAGTTAGCTGGGCGATGTTTTAAATGTCATAAGCTGGGGCATATTAAGGTCAACTGCCCCAAAAACACCAACCAAACACTGTGCATTACCCCAAAGTCACCCCCAAGGTCCTCAGGCCCAGATACCTCCCAAATACCCTCAAAGCAAAGGGAAACTGTAAAAGTGGGCAAAAAAAGGGTCACAGCATGAAGGAACACTGAAGCTCAAATGTCACTTATCCACCAATACCTAGTTTGGTGGTGGCAGTGTACCAGGGCCAAATACAGAAAAAGTTGTGTTCTGGGAAAGAACATTTTAAGCCAAGCTGGTAAAATAAGCTTGGGGGGGGGGGGTTAATTCTTTTTTCATGAGGGTCCCCACATCTGTACCCTAAAGTTCAGAGTGGGGAGGCAATCCTGACAATGAGCCTTGGGTCAGATAGGAGAAGAAAATAAAAAAAGACAGGGAGTATACCATTTTAATATCACCAAATACTAGTAGCATAAAAAAACCTTGAGATGCAAAGTGTCAAAAATGCAATTTTTCACCTCCTATACTAGTCTGTTTTGCTTTTCTAGGAAGCTATTGATTCTTTGTCTATTGGAAGATCAGCTCATTTCAGAACAGATGTGCCAGTGCATCCGTATCTACTAAACTTCTCCATCATAAAATACAGGTGGGATGCTTCTTCCACAAAATTCTCTGTCTCTCTAATTTTCTCTTTTCCCTAAGTTACACAATCATGTAGTCCCAGGTGGAGTAATAATAAATTTCCCATGTAACTGTGATTTGCTTGATAAAGCAGCATTCATATTTCCAACAATTTATTTAGAATGTCATGAAAATTGACCAACTTTACATTGTTTCCAGTAAGTGCATATCAAATTTCATAAAATACAAATCAAATTAAGAAGGCAGCCATTAGTGAATGAAATTCTAACACAGCCAGAATGGGAGAATATAGGGCAAAAATGAGAATGAGTGGGTAGTTATTTGCCTATAGCACTTTCAACAGAGTTCAGGAACATGAGTTTTTTTGCACCACAGATTCTACATACACAGGTCTTTCACCCCACATTACTAGAAAGCTCAGTCTTCAAGAAACACAGTTATAAATAAACTTTAATGATCTACCATCTTTACACATTATCTTCTTCACACAAGCTGATGTTGGAAGTCTAATATAGATAGAACACTGCCAACAGAAACAGACCTTCATCAAACCCAAATGTGCAAACAATGAGAACAAAAACTAGCACAACTCTCTCTCACCCTGCAGAGACTCAGAACAATGCATTTCAGCTGCTATTCTAGAAAGATCTCAAATCATGGATTCTATGGAAAAAATTTTGTTCAGTAAAACCGTTACTTTTAATCATCTCTCAACATTTGTTTGCTTCGCTGGGGCCACAATGGCTGCTTCTAATTCACTTAATTGCACTTAATTAAGTGCTCATTAGTGCTCATTTTTTGAAATAGCTCTATCATTATCATGAACAACTTACTACTAGCAACTGCAAATTGGGTATCACTGAGGTGAGGTGGAAAGGGAAGAGAAAAAATAACAAAACCAGCATACAGGTCCAACAATACTCCACTTAGTTCTCTCTAGATGTGACTTTGAATGTACAGTGAAACAGCCTACAGAGAAATATTGCAATTCTCTCCATACATAATCAAATAAACTCAAATGTATTTTGTCTACCTGCTAATTTTCTGAACCACGTTATTAGGAAACAGGAGGAAATAGATGCGTTAGTAGTCAAGACTTCTATCCACTGGCTCTGTCCAATATACTTGATCATAACAGATATTAATAAGTTGACATGTCTGTTCCTGTTACTTTGTTCTGAAAGAGTGGACTGGGCTGAGAACAGTCCCACTGAGGTCATCTGGAGAGGATTTTTAAATATAATAATAAAGGGTGAGATTCTCCCATCCTTACTCATAGTAGGTAGTAAGTACCAAGTTCCTCAAGTATTCCCATTCAAATCAACAGAACTAGTTGAGGAGTAATGTACTACTTCATGTGAGTAAGAGAGGTGGAATCTAGCCCAGAATTATTACTTACTAATTATTACTATTATTTGTATTATCATAGGGCCTGTGAGCCCCAGTCATAAATAGGGCCTCATTGTATTAGATGCTGTACAAACAAAGAAGCAAAAGATGGTCCATGGCCCAAAGAGCTTACATGTATAAGACAAGAGACAGATACAGACAGACGGGGGAGTACAAGAAAACAACGAGACAATATTGATCACCATGATGGCTACGTATTGTTATTATTAAAAGGACTGAATACTGCAAGACATTAAAAGGGACAGAGCAGGAAAACAGAGAGAAAAGCCATTTGAAATCATGAAAAGTTCAAAGACTTAATTGCACAGTGAGCTGAATATTTAAGGAAACAGTTGACACAAAGAAAATACAGAGAAAATCTTTCACTCATACACAGTGAAGCTAGTGGAAGGGTAAAAACAAATACTGTAGTAGAGGACTGTTCACAAGAGCTAGACAAGAAAACGAAGAATATTTGTAGCACCTTAGAGACTAACCAGTTTATTTCAGCATAAGCTTTCGTGGGCTATAGCCCACTTCATCGGATATATAGAATGGAACAAACTGAAGTTAGATGCATTTATACACACAGAAAGCAAAAAAAAAAGGTTGTAAATTACCATACCAATTCTAAGAGGCTGTTAAATGTGTATGGGCCATTATCAGCAGGAGAAAAAAAAATACCTTTTGTAGTGAAAATTTACACTGTTTCTTATCTATGTCTGACAGTTGATTAGAATCTGTAAAAGAGACTAAACTAGGAAAATGTAATCAATTAGTATAATGACAAAGCCACTCGTAGTCCCTGTTTAATCCTTGGTTGACACTGAACAATTTGCAAATTAATTCCAATTCCAAGAGCTAGACAGCTATTTAAGAGCAAACAATATATTACTGTAGATAGCAGTGGTTCAAATCGTTTCAGTCCATTTTCACTCCAACCTGATAAATTCAACAAATGTAAATATAGAAGTTAGTGTCTTACCCTCTGCATTCAAATCCCCATACAAAAAAGCCACAAACGAAATAAAAAGTGTGTAATAAACTAACAAACACAAAATTGAAAATTGTGTGCAAACTTACATTTTACAACAGAAATTATAAAAAACCAGCATATTTGGCACAGAATGAATGACACGACAACCACTCAGTGCGGGAGCTATACTGAAGCTCAGAGCCTTAGACGGAAGTTACTGGTAACACAATGTGGTTGTGTCCTAGATGACGCTATGGATATTAGCATTGCAGGTACTGGTCCAGGAAGGTATTTTCTAGCTTGTAGTAAGATACAGAACAAGTCTATCTTGATATTGACAAGTTTCCTCTCTGCTTATGTCAAATGCTAACTTCAGCAAAAGCAAGGAGTTATGGGATACTTAGCATAAGTGAACAGGATTATGGTATAGGCTAGTTTAGGCTATATCATGATTACAATATTTGTGCTTAGTGTTACTGGTCCTTAATGCATATTAATTTTATATATATTGCAAATAAAATATATTATTAATATGATATATTTATATACTAGCCAGCATATATTAGTCAACACATTTAGGAACCCAGTTGTGCACTCTCTTGTCTGGGAAGACACTGCTTAAGCCAATGAGAATATTGCGTAGGGTCCTGATTCTCTGCATCAACCCACGTGAATCCCATTGATTTCCACAGAATTAGGGTTTTTGTTAGAGGATCCCCTTTCAGGATCAGTGCTGAAATAATGGGGTACAGGATAGGCCCATGATTACACTCGGTCACAACATCCACAAGAGATCTGTAAATAAATACTATTTTCTGCTTTTTACACATAGGAAAATTGGGACACACAGAAAGTAAGGCAAAAATTTTCCAACCGGGGTGCCCAAAGTTAGGCTCTTTAATCCATAGATAGATCCTGATTTTCAGAGTGCTTAGCACTTGCAAATACCCTTGATGTTGGGGAACTCAGTGCTTATAGATGATGCTTTGCATCTTTCAACATCAGGCCCTAAAAAATTCACATGTGGCAGCTCATCCTCCAATTGCCATTAGCTAAAGAGCTAGCATGTCTGCATATATAAACCTCATATCATACACTTAGAGCCCTTACAAAAAAAGAAAAAAGACAGCATGGTGCTAATCACCACATCTGCAACTGAAAACAGCTATACATAAAAAAGACTGTAAATTAATGGTGCACATTTTCTATACTCGAAACAAAGAGAAGAGAAGCTGATAGGCAGGCATCTTTTTAGGAGCTGAGTTAAGATTATTTTGGTGCATCATCTGAAGTACAACTTTAATTCAGCATTCCTAGGTTTCCAGTATTTGTAAGGGGTGGGAGGTAACTCCATCATTTTTGGAAGGTAACATGTACCCAAACCGCAAATAATGTGCATGCAAACTTAACTTTAATTTAACACATTTGTTTGTGTTGGAATATATTACAATGATATTAATATTTCCAACATCTGAACCCAAAGATAAGAAGCTCTCTGATTAGATTTCATTACATGGCAGATCTGTCTTGTTAAGTTGAATCACAGCACTACTATGTTGGGATTGCTTCCAAGACTTTATTTTACTCTGCTTTCTAAGAGCACAGTTTGATTGCAGACTTCATCACGCAGGTATTTCTATTTGGCATACAGAAATGCTATGTTGTACTGATTAGACTTAAATGCAGGGCGTAGATGAGAATACATTACAGATCTAAAGTTACACAGAAACCCTCTCCCTTGACACACATTTACACATCATATTGCATTTATTATACATTGCATTCTATATTTTAGGACTGACTTGGTTACCTTGTAGGAATCAATCCCTGTACAGCATACTCTGTCTATGCACTGTCTGTGTTTGACTTACTCTTTACTTCAGTTTTACATTTCTGACTTATTTTGTCCATTTTATCTCATTCTTTGTAAAAGATTCCCTGGGTGTTAGTTAGTTCAGACATTCTGCCTTTTAGTTCACTGAATCATTTACCTAGTTAGCACAAACATTTTGTTTTCAGTCTGTTAATTTATCTTCTTAATCCTGTTATCTAAAATATAAAGCCTCCCCCATGTTTAATTATTCATGTCAAGCCAGGCCTACATGTCTCAATTACTGCATATAGAATATGGAATTCATTTTCCCCAGAGTAAAGGTACCATGGCCATTCCATTTAGGGCAGGGTTATGTCTAGCCCAACAGAGTGTCGGGGCCTGAAGTTTCCTGGTCTTGCCTGGCCTGCCCAAAGGCAGGGCACAATAATAGTCCCTCTGAGCAGGGATTGCTCACCACCTTGTCCTTTGACAAGCAAATTGCCTGAAAGGGGTTGGAGAGGATCAGGAAAGATGGGAGGCCATGACTCCAACACCTCTATACTAGCTTGTGGAGTGGGGGAAGTATACCAGGACAGCAATCTGCACCATCCTAACGGATGGCAGAGAATACACTCCCTTCCCCACCCTCTTGCTATGTGTACAAACCATCAAAGAGATATTTTTCTTGAGGCACAATCTCTGTGCTCCCTGAGGTGGTGCTGCTACACCTTGCTCCCTATCCAGGACTCTCTGCAAATTGCACAATCTAACCCCCACATAGATGGAAAGGGAAAGAAGGGTAATGTGGTAGCATGGAGAACAATCCAAGTGAAGAGGCTGTATGTACCTTGCATTGAGTGCAACAGTCTGAGAGGATCTAGATCCTCACATGGAAAGGGTATTTTTCCACCCTATCACAGCGCATCTCAGATCCTACCCATTTTCCCCCTTCGCTTGTTGATTGCCTCGCAGATTCTACTTGCCAGTGAAAACACAGTCCAATTATCTTTCCAGCATTTTGCTGAGAAGTCATATTTGGAAAGATACAAGAATACATTTTCTAAGAGATTTAATTCCTTTGAGGGAAGAGCCCCCTTTCGCCACTCGATGGAGAGAACTGTCACACTGGATTACATTACAGAGTCTTAATGCAACATGACTTTATAAGACAGCAGAAAATGACCCAATTCATATGAAAAACAACTTGGTCAGACACCCACATGAAACGCAGGGAGAAAGTTTGCTTGACAAGATTAGATTTTCTTTATGTGGATACGAGCTGTAAAATAAATATTCAAACTCACATTCTTTCCATTAACAATTGAGTTTCACCTATTTTCTCCAGCAGAGAATCTGGTCCTCAGATCCAGCATCTTGGTCATTACAACTGATTAGGCCAAATCCTGACATGTATGTTCAGTTTTTATTTGGTCTTTACCCAGGCAAGACTTTCCACTGAAGTCAATGAGTAAGGACTTCAGAATTTATCCCTTTGTTAGTAGCACCTTTGCCTGCAGTTGCCTTAATATATTTTCATTAACAAAAGTTATTAATCTAACAACTCTGCACCTACTGGACCAGACTCTCATTCACACCAGTGTCAATCCTGAGTAACTCCAGGGATGTGAAAGCAGAATTTGGCCTCCTGTGTGTTGCAAAGAAGAGTCTTTTGCAACTGCAGATTACCAGGGGAAGTGATTGAGGATGCTGAAGGCAATGTACTTCCACAGTGGAACTAGACAAGGCTTACACTGCACAAGGGAGGAGCAGTGGGCGGTTTATTACTCCTGTACTTCTAGAACCTGGAGGTAGTTGACTATGGGCTAGCTATACAGGACTCAGCGTCCTAAGAATTCGTCAGGCAAGCCCCCTTAGTCCGTTAGCACCTGAACCTCAGAGCAAAGCTCTTCTACTGGGACCCTGCTCCATTTCTTAGGAGAAGACTAGATATAACAAGCAGCCTAACGAAATGAGAATTGACTGGTGTTTATTTCTTATGTTGCAAAATCTTTCATTTTTTTAAATTTTAAATCATTCCAATTCTAAACATGTGTTGGAAAAGCTGCTTTTCAAAATCTAAAGCTGCTGCACAAACCAAAGCTTACGTGCCAGTTGTTGGACCATCAAGCTGATAGGGCTGCATTTTCCATTCCCTCTTCTAATATATAGCAGGGCACCTTTAACGCACCGAAATATAACAAATCGTCTCCAAGAGCCAAACAGCCAAACCTTGTTGCCCTAAATCAAAACTCCAGGAGACTTCAACAGAAGGCTCCCCTTAGTAGGGCTGGCAGAATCTGGTCCTATGTAAACTGCCAGCAATCTATAGGCATTTATGGCAATTTCAGTAAAAGCTCATTCCATATGGAGTAAACCTAGGCATGTCCCTTCAAATTGACTCTTTGGGGCTTGAGCAATCTTCTGCACTGAGAAACATGGATGTAGCTTTTATTAACTTCAGTTCTTGTTATGAAAGCCCAGATCCAACAAAGCATTTGGACGCATGCTTAATAATCCCACTAACTTCAGTAGGGCTGAGCACACAGTTAGCACATTGGTAAGTGCTTTTCTGGAGTGGGCTAAGACCTCTATATGCAGGTGTGCTAGTTTTTTCTGATAGTTTAAAAGACAAAGCAAAAATACAAACCATACTTAATTCCGACAGGCTCTTAATTTGAACGTCAGATAGTGCCTGCAAAAATCCCCACGTAGAATATTTGTCCTGGACTCCACCTGTCTTTCCATTGTTTTCATAATGAACATGTGTGTGTCAGAAATAGCAGCTCTTTTTTCTAACACTCTATGGATATTGACAAAAATCAGACCCTTATTTCTCCACAATAATGGCAATAGTAGAAGCTGCATTGTAACAGGGCTTCAACATTTTCCCCTCAATGTCGCCTAACTTTGCTCTGGTAGCTAAGTGGCTACAGTATAGCTTCCACCATTGCTACCATTGGTGGAGTTGCAACAGTGTTGAAATATGTGGTTGGGGTTTCCATAGTATACACAAAGGCTCTTCTCAAATTCATCTGATGATGTCATTTCAGGGATTGAGACATCTCCGTTATTTCCATGGCAGTAGCGGCATTTCAGACACTGCGCTGATCTATCACAGTGGTGAAATTCAGCTTATGCACTAAGGCTCTGTCTGTACTGCAATAAAAGACCTGTGCCAAGTGTCAGAGCCTGGGTCTATTGTCGGGCTTGTGGGGCTGTGGCAGTGGGTCTAGAAATAGCAGTGTAGATATTCTGGCTAGGCTGGAGCCTGGGCTCGGAAACTTGGCAAGAAGGGAGCGGCTTGGAGCCAGGATTGGCTCTAGCTTTTTTTACTGACCCAAGCACCCAGAGCACAACCGTCCAAGCAAAAAATAAAAAAAGGGCAGCTGGAACGCTGCCAAAGCAAAAAAAAAAAAAAAAAAAAAAAAAAGGCTGCCCCTTGAAATGTGCTGCCCCCAAAATGGCCAGAATGCCACCCCTCGAAATGTGCTGCCCAAAGCACATGCTTCCTTTTCTGGTGCCTAGAGCCAGGCTTGCTCGGAGCCTGAGCTCCAGCCCTAGTGGGAACATCTACACTGCTATTTTTAGCCCCACAGTCAAGGCCTAGAAAGATCAAGTCAACTGACCCAGGCTCTGAGACTTGGTGCTGTGGGTTTTCTTTGCAGTGTAGATGTACTCAGAGGGGCCAGCACAAGGGTTATGCGCACCTTAAACTCTGTTTTGAATGTTTAAGTGGGACTTAGGTGATGTCTAGATCTTGCCCTGGCACCTCTGCAATTGGGCAAATTTCACTCAAAGCAGTTAATTAGGAAGAAAGCAGCTTCTGTCTGAAGACTAATGTCTTGGATATGGAACCAATCCTGCACTATTCATCAGGCACAGCTCCTAGTCCTGCACTATTCATCAGGCACAGCTGCTAGTCCTGCACTATTCATGAGGCACAGCTCCTAGTCTACTCACTGAGAGATTTGCAAATGTAAGGAGCGTAGGATCAGACCCCCTATCAGCAAAGGTAGTAATGGAAGTAGGGAATAATTAAGGCTGGTAAACTGGGTTTAGTCACTTAGTGAAATTTGCAAAGTTGGATGGCATGTGGCGGGGGCCTTAAAGGTTGTTCTGCATTTCCAATCTGAGAAGTTTTGGGGTCCATGAGTCATGCTTTTCATGCAGAACCAACACTGGCCTGATGTTTGATAACTTGCTCTTCCGTATCCCCAGCTGTCATTACAGAAATGTCTTGCATGACTTCTTTCCATTACTAAGTGCTAGGAAGCTACAGCTGAACTAACTGGCGTATGGATACAAATATGGTGTTAACATTCTCTAGCCTGCTCCCTGCAGTTACATGGGCTCTTAAATTTTTCTCTTTCAAATAACTTCTGAAGGTCACTAAGCCCAAGTCCTGTATTTGGGGATCCTGCTCATACCTTTCAAGCAGCAATATGGTAACTATATTTAGTGGGTTTCCTAGGTACAAAAGCTACCTTATCCCAAGTCATCTTTGTTCAGTCTAGACAGTGGAAGCAGCAGTTTCCAAACCCCACAGTAAAAGTTGTCCATAGGGCATTTTCAGCATACCCAAGAGCAGAAAATGCTAATAATATTACAAGATAGCCTGTTCCCATAGGTTTTCCCATGCTATTTTGTAGACCAGCATGTCCTATTAGGAGGACCGTCTGAACTTTTGAGTGTATACCCAAGCTAAACTCCAAATTTAGAGGTCTCCCACCACTAGTTTGGAATTCCCTGTGGCCACCCAATATACTAACTCAGACGCTTCACTGTTTAGAAAATGAGCTTTCCCATCAGAGCATTCACAGGACCAAATCCTGCCTTTGGATAAAACAGGAGGTGCAATGTTCATTGACGCCAAACTCTGGAGCGTCTTGTGCTGCTGGCAAGAGCTCTCCACTCACCAGGGCTAATCCAAAGCCCAGTGAAGTCAAAGGCACTCTTTCTATTGACTTCAGTAGGCTTTGGATCAGGTCCATATAGCTCAGAGACCCATGTAAAAGAACTGCAATCTCTTTACACCTTCTCTCTCCCTAGCACACAAGGCTAGTCACCAACTGGCCCAAAACACACAAAGCCATCACCTTCTTCAAGGTCAGGTATTTATTTAATTTTGTAAAACTAAAAGCAAACAGCTGTGGCCACCACACTACTGGGGATGATTGAAATGATCCTGGCAGGAACTCACATTAATGGGGACAAGTGTAAAACACACCAATATGCAGTATTTTAGGCACAGATTCAACACAGCATTTAAACACGTGCTTGAGTCCCATTAAAATAAACGAGATATAAGTGCATGTTTTCCCTCTCCAGGATGGTCTGCTGAATCAGGACTTTAAACAGCTCTTCCTATCTCCACAGTCAAAGAAGAATGGCTTAGGCATGTATTATCCCTCTAATAATATGCTTTGACACAAGCACCTCATTTGAAGGCAGCTTTAACATAATGGTATGTCGATGTGCTGTGCTCAATCTTGTTCCTGTTGAAGTCAATGGGAGCTTTGCCACCGACTTCAGAGCAGGCTTTGCGTTGGCATTTATCCTGCAGGGTAGCTCCTCTGTGCAAGTTTAATACTGTCAATAAAATTCACAAAGATGTGCAAGCCAGACACACAAGCTGGAGAAGAATGAGGCTCTCTTACTTGGGGAGGAATACATGGAAGTGGTGGTTGCCCAGTTAAGTTATCAAAACAGACAGCGTGAATGAGACAGTGTTGATGGAAACAAAAGTGGCATTGAAGGCTGCAATAATAAAGCAGTGCGGTGACACAGAGTTAAGTGGCAGAGAAATTGGCTGGTTGAGCCAAGTGTGTGTCCTTGAATTCAGCCAGCTAGCAACCTACAAAAATGGGCAGTAGACATTAAGACTCCCTAGAGTCTGTTTACTCTAGAAATAACCAAAGTGTTGGCACAAAATATTGAGTTTACCAAATAAAACTGGGAGGCTTTTGATAGTGGCTGAGCTAATTATTGCATCTTTGCACTCACTGCCGATCAGTGAAGGGCTCTAATTGAGCTTTTCTACACAGATCTTGATGTATGGCACGTGCTGTGGGTCTTGGTCTGCTGAAGAGCTATGTATTCTGGGCACTGCGCACCGAAAGTCCACTGAAGTCAGTGAGATGCCATGGGGTCACATTCTGGCCCCCCACTTCTGCTGCTTTATACAAGAGACACGATCACATGCATTGTCACTCTATTACAGGAGGGTGCTTTCTGAAAAGGAATCCCCAAGTGGCACAGAGTTAGTGTAGCTGCTCTTATGCTAGGAACCAGCCCCAGCATCCAGGAACTGTAAAGGTGGCAGAAAGCTACTTTGTCTTCCTTTCCATTTTTGCACTGAGTGCAGCTTAGCTAAACAGAGAATCTGTCCTAGAGTGATTACCGGACTGCTCCAGATCCAGTCTAGTGTTTTAAACTGTATGCCTGCAGAGGTCAGCCAATAATTATCTTGATCCTTTTCCCTGCCCTCATCAAGGCCCTACACATACAGGCCCATGGGACCAGCCTGGCACAGTGGTCCTAGGGGTAAGGTAATAGATTCAGAGTCAAGACTGATGGGTACTATTCCTATGTCTATCACTGACTGTGTCTGACTTCAGGCAACTCACTGAATCTCTCTGTTCCCCATGTGTAAAATAGAGATAATACTTTACCTCAGATGCATGCTGAGAAAACATCATGTAAGAAGCCAACATGCTACCTTCCGATATATGAAAATTCCTGTAGTGTCAATGCACATAAGGCTCATCACAATGGGAAGATGTTTCATCATTAGTTTTGGATTGCGGGCTAACATCTTGTGCCTTCTAAGAGCAAGTCACTGACACAGTCACAACATTTTCTTCTTCCAATTCTGACAAATAAACAGCAGATGTTTCTTTGAGAACTATTGTATTTTGCAGCAGTTCAGCATTTAAAGGCTAGGGAAATATTTTAAAAACCTTCTTCAAACCCCTTCTGTAAAAGTGGCTTTAAATAAGAACAAAACCAAGTACGCCCCCCATAAGAAAGGACCGGTCCTATCAAAAGCAATGAACAACAGAGGGAAGGGAAGAAAAGAGGAATTCTCCTTTCAAAATCCAATACTAGAAGGAGAGAGAATGTTAGCTGGGCTTAATTATCAGTAAGCACAGACTAATAGCTGGAAAGTATCACACAAAGGAGAATGCTGCTCTTGGTACTTTTTGATCCTCTTCCAAAACAATTCAGCTCTTAAAGGCTCCCTATGACCTACAAAGGTCATTAAACAGGAGAATGAAAGTTCTTAAAACAGACACTTCTGTCTGACCCTTTTGTTCTCCCTGTAGGAAATATTGGGGATGTGGCTGCTTCCACTGGAGGATGGAGTTTAGTTTCTAAGATTTATTTGTTTAATTAACTGTTTTATTTTCCTCTTTTCTTCCCAGGACAAGCTGTTCAGTCACTCCAATTCTACTGCCCACATCAGTCCCTCTGATACAAGCCAAGTTTTTCCTCAGAGTTGCACCCCATGCAGCCACACTGCAGCTAGATTGCACACAATGCCAGTCAGAGAATGATTTGTCTTAAATGCCAAATACTGCGTTATTGTCGTCATCATTAGACACAGCTATCAATTTGTAGAGAATAATGCTGGGGGCAAGGGAGAAATGGGGAGAGAGGTTTAGAACTAAACTACATCCAGCCCCAAATTCCTGGGTTCAGGGGTCCAAATATTTCATGCCTTCCCAGACAGGGTTCCCATCTCAATATAGTTTTCTGATATTATCATTTGCTAAGTATATTACAACAAGCTCTTCATGCAGCTTCAGAACTTCTGGATAGTGACATCGTAGCGTCACCCACATAATAAACCTCATTAATATTTTCCTTCCCCTGCCTCAGTTCTGCCATCTGTAAAATGGGGATAATGGCATGAAAAGCACTTTGAGATCCGCTGATGAAAAGCACCACGTAATTATTAGAAATTATTATTATTGTTTTGCTTCTGCCAGTCTCAGACTCTGGGAGGTTCATTTTCTTTTTAATTGCTGTCTTTTTTATGTACTTGTAACTGCTTATTGATTGAATGGGAGGCAGGATTTGTCCACTGGATGGAATCCCAATTGAGTAATCACTTAAAAAAATTCAAACTTATGCTTTAAGTTAGCATATGCATAAGTGCTTTGTTGAATCAGGGCCTAGAGCAGGAGACTGGGAAAAAAAAAAAAAGACTCCTAGATTCTACTCTTGATGCTGCCAGTGACTCACTTTGTGACCCTGGGTATATCCCAAGCTCTCTGGGCCCAGTTTCCCCAAACTGTAAAATGGACCAGGTACCACCAGATGGAAAGTGTAGCAGCTTTGGATAGTTTTAAGGGTCTTGTGGGTAGTTACAGGGTTGGGAAAAATATAAGAGATGGGCTCAAAGCAAAACCCAAGTTCTGAAACTCCTTTAGAAAACTTCAGATCTGAACCGGGATGCCAATTTTTTGGCTTGGCACTAGCTCTAAGTAAAATCCTATAATAAAATTGCCTGGGAATTTTGAATGGACAAGGCAGGAGAGATAAGAGTACAAGAGAAAAAAATGTAGAGGAAGGAAGACAAAAGAAGTGAGCAAAGAAAGAGGAAGCAAAGCCGCAGAAACAACTGAAGTTGTTTTACCTCATGTCTGTCCCAACCAGCACATTTCAAAGAGGAGCCAAGGCACTGGAGATTAGGTCAGCATCCACAAAGATCTTCCTTTATATTCAGTTCCCTTTCTTCCCAAGTGTGTTGCAATGCTGCTGGCATTATGCTTATACTTACTTGTCAAGAAAGACACATGTTCTGTGCGTGACTATCCAGTCCTTGGATGAGACTTGCGTGAAAGGGATAGATGTCACTGAAATGAATGAGAAAGCAGCACTAAATGTTGCCTCAATTCATTCCCAAGATGACAGCTCCTTACCCAGCAGGGGTGGGTTCCCTGGGGGCACTTCAGGCAACTCCAGCACAGAACTCTTTCCACCTGCCACAACTGGTCACAGTCTGCTTCTCCGCTGCCAGAACATGGACAGTCTTGCGGTGATTAATGTTTCATTGTGAGGGCTACGTGTGTGCTACCAAGGACAGGCTGAGATAATCTTGATAGTGCTGCCCCACAATGGCAGCTGGTATAAATCTGCACTGTTTCTAAACATTGTGTTTATGAAGCCTTTGTCACTGCAGTGGCTGCAGGTGCTACAGTTTCTGTCAATGGCTTCTTTCTGGGACACCAAGCCCCCTCGAGATAGGGAAATTGAACCTGAAACTGCTGGAATAGTTCACTGATTTTCATTGTCCATAAGGTGCCCCAGGACTCTTTGTCAATTTGCAGAGTATTCTTATGCACTGTTCTTTGCATTTGTTAATACAACTTGTTCTAGTTCTGTGTGTCACACAGACATACATACCTATCTCACACTACAGTTCTCCCTACAGAAGCCTAAGGATGCCCCAAACCTCACAACATATTTTGCACATGTAGCCCCAAACCAAAACTGTTTCCTAGCTATGCTCCTATGACCAGGATTTTCAGAAGAGCTGTTCTCTTATTAAGGCACCAAAATAAACAGCCAAATTTTCAAAACATTTCAGCACATTGGGTGCAGAGCTCCTTTGAAAATCTGGTCCTTATTTTTAGGTGCCTTAGTGGGCCCAGAGTTGTTCAGAAAATCTGGCCCCCACTATGCAGGCTGAGCACCTGAAAATTTGCCCCTACCTCGATGGTCTGGACCAGATTCCCCAGTCTACCTGTCATATTCACCATCCTGATAAATCAGAGACCGTGCCTTTCCCATACAAATCACATGCCCACTTCCACACAACCCACATGGAGCTTCAAGTGCTATGCACATTGTTCAGTAAACCCCTTCACTAAACTAATGAGTGTATTTACTATGGAGGAGACAAAGGAATTGACATATCTGCTTAGTGATTCTGCAGGGGTTGAGTTTGAGTCCTAGGCAGCTCAACCAACCCTCTGAGCTGAAACTCCTGATTATTGAACCCGCTGATTTTATAAACATTTCAGATACCTCCCAGACCTTAATAAATCAAAGTTATCCGCACATTTGCCATCTGATACAGGCTAGGTAGGTAACTGTGATTGCTGTTCCTGTGTGGCGAAGATCTGCACATATCCTTTTGTTTTTGAGGGGTAGCCATGTTAGTCTGTATCAGCAAAAATAATGAGGAGTCCTTGTAGCACCTTAGAGCAGAGATGGGTAAACTACGGCCCACAGGCTAGATGTGACCCACAGGACTATCCTGACGAGCCCTTGAACTCCTGGCCAGGGAGGCTAGCCCCCAGTTCCTCCCCTGCTGTCTACCCTCCTCCTCAGTCTCAGCTCGCCATGCTGCCAGCACTCTGGTCCACCACTCCTGCCAGGAAACCAGCAGCATAGCTGGCTCCTGCCGGGCAGTGGGGCTGTGACCTGCTGCTGCTTTGAGAGGCATGGTAAGGGGGCAGGAAGCAGGGGGTGTTGGATAAGGGGTAGGGGTTCCCAGGAGAGAGGGAGCAGGGGTGGTTGGATAGGTGTGAGAGTCTTGGGGGGGCATGTTAGGGGGTGCGGGTGTGGATAGGGGTCAGGTTAGTCAGGGGAAAGGAAGCAGGGGGGGGGGTTGGACAGGGGGTGGGGTCCCAGGGCCCAGTTAGGGGTGGGAGTCCTGGAAGGGGGTGGTCAGGAGACAAGGAGGATGGAGGGTTGGATGGGTCGGGGTTTCTGAGGGAGGCAGTCAGGGGGTGGGAAGTGGGAGTGGGTGAATAGGGGGCAGAGCCCAGGCTGTTTGGGAAGTACAGCATTCCCTACCCGGCCTTCCATACAGTTTCGCAACCCCGATGTGGCCCTTGGGCCAAAAAGTTTGCCCACCCCTGCCTTAGAGGCTAACAAATGTATTTGGGCATAAGCTTTCATGGGCTAAAACCCACTTCATCAGATGCATGGAGTGAAAAATACAATAAGAAGAACATATATTATAACACACGAATAGATGGGAGTTGCCTTACCAAGTGGGGCGGGGGGGGTCAGTGCTAAGGAGCCAATTCAATTAGGGAGGGAGTCAGAAGTGCAAGGATGCTCTGGGCTTGGGCAACGTGTGGAGACACAGCCCTGCCCCAGGGCTGCGGGAAGAGGCTGGCAGCCACTGGAGGGAGCAGGCAGATGCTGCTCACCTGGGTCCCTGGAGGCAATGTGTGTGGCAGCACCAGGTGGACAGCAGAGGAGGCCAAGGGAAGAGACCTGGCCCCAAAACTGCTGGAGCCCCGTGGCGTGGGCCAAACTGGGGAGGTTCACGGGCCAGGCGTTTGAGACCCCTGATCTAAGGGCTTCCAGATCCTTAAATTAATTACCGGCCTTTTCTTATCTTAATCACCCTGTCTCTGTAAACAAAGACTGACTCCCTGCACCAGGGACACAAGCTGGAAGAAGCACCTCTCTGCAGAACTCACAGTCCACACTAATGCTGCAGGAGCACATCTCCTGTATGAAACTCTCTAATTGGCAACCTTGTAGCTAGTGTGTACTTTTAAAATTCAGTCAGTATGGAGGTCTCTCTTAAAAATCAGTCCACAAATAATCAGAATACCACAGGATTGTGAAATTATACTAAATAATATTTTCTAGATTTTCATTCTTTTACTGCAGTATTGTGTTGGGAGAAATGCAAAGATCCCATCTCTGATTTTACTTTGCTTACTCAGGCAAAATTTGACAAGTAAAGACTAATTACAAATTGTAGAATGCCTACAGAATCACATCCAGGGGTTTTAACTTAAGATCCCAGTATAAATTAGTAAATGAAATTTGGAAATGATCCAGCTTGCTAGAAAGAGTAGCCTACCTCTTCTGTATGATCATAGATGGTTGTCAAGGAAACTTCCTCTTTCAGTCAAGTTAAAGAAGCTACAGTATTTCCCTTGGAGAAGTTGTCAGGTGCATGGATCCCACTAGCAGAACATTTTCATGTGGAGTCTCTACTACACAGAGTAATCAAAGGCAAGAAGAAATTTCTGGACAAGTTCCTCCCTATTAGAGCATCTTCACTACTTCCCCCTACTCATGACAACAGGTAGCCACTAGCCAGATATAACTCATAGCCAGCAACCCCCAAACTGCGGAGTCGGCCTTTTAAGGAGCCTCTCTCAAATCCCGCCCATTATGTCCTGGGGTTTAATTTTTTGCTGCTGTTTAGTTAGTAACAGGTGGAGGGAGGGAGGTTCAAGGAGCCTTCTCAGCCACAAAGTGGCAGCACGACGCTCTGGCCCCAGCGCCGCCTTCCTCTATGATCATTGCGGGGAGACAGGCACCGAAATCGGACGCTCCAGCCTTTCTCTCGATGGTAAGAAGCCTCATCACAGGGCGCCGGCGTCGCTGGTGCTGGTTGGGTGGCAGCGAGTTCGGGTGGGAGGAGCAGCAGCGGCGCCTAGGTGAGAGATGCGGGGCCCCAAAGGGGGGAGGGTCTCGGGGCGGGCGTGGTGCCAGCGCCAGCTGCCCACTGGGGTGTTAACTGGTGCCGGGGAGGGGAACTGGCGCCGCGGGGGACGGGTGCTGGGGAGTTGTGGGGGACCCGGGGGGGCCTTAGGCGGTTTCTGGGGGCGGGGGATACAGGAAGTCGAGGGTCCCAGGCCCTGGTTTGTTCTTGGGCGGCGCCCACCAGCCTGCTGTAGCTCCCGCCCCCAGGATCCCAGTAAGTGGCCCGGTCCAGGCTGGCCCGTTCCTCCGTGCAGTTGGCAGCTTTCTGATTAGTGGGTGTCACTTCCCCAGTCCCCCCTCTTCTTCGTGTTCTTTTTGTGAACCTTTCACCCAGCCAGAGGGGAGAGACGGGTTTTTTAAAAATTAGGAAAACGATTCTCAAACCCCAGGAGGTGGCAGGGGGCCCAGGGTAGGTGTAGAACCTGTAAGTGTTTTAAGATCACTTTTAAAAATCATCTTGATTTCAAGACAGTGCCCATTTAATCTGTGATAATGCAGGAAATCCCAAATTTGAAATTAGAAAATTTAAGTATGAAAAATGGATTTTGTATTTGCTTTACCTCCACTCACACAGCTCTGGTATTTCTGTTGGCTTTTTTTTTTTTTTCAGAGCCATACATGTGCGTTGTATTTCATCTTTCACTTTTTTCAAGTTTCTCTGCTCTGAAGTGTTTACAGACTAAGGCCTCAATCTTGGAATGAGCTCCAAGTGGGTTAGACCCTCATTCCCATAGGATGCTTATTACATGATCCATTGTCTTGGTCCCATGAATCTGTACAAAGTCCAGTTGATTTCATTGGGATGCCATATAGGTGGAGAGGTATATAGTACTGGATCCTGATGCAGCACTATGGCTTAGAAAAATAGTATCTCCCTGCATATGAGAACATGATATGATTAGTAGAAGCTTCATATTGCTGACACTACTTTATATGCCACTCTTTGAATCCCAGGTAGGTCTCAGTGGCAAGTCTTGCTTTGGAAGGTTAAATAGTCCTTCTGCCCTTTTAGTTTGTTCTTGTGGTAAGCCTGGGGAAAGCAAGGGGAAGGGTAAATTTGTCTTGTGAAGATTTAGCTGTATTCTTTTTTGGGTTGTCAATTACGGTTAACATATGTGATTAACTCAAAACAATTAATTGTGATAAAAAAATTAATTGCAATTATAACAATAGAAATCCAGGTAATATTTATTAAATCTTTTTGGATATTTTTCTACATTTTCAATATTTATTTCAGTAACAAAACAGAATACAAAGTGCACAGTGCTCACTTTATATTATTTTATTACAAATGTATGCACATTTATTTTTATATATTTATATATTTTTATATATTTATATATTTTTATATATTTATATATTTATATATATTTATATATATATATATATATTTATATATATATATGATAAAAGAAATAGTATTTTTCAGTTCACCTCATACAAGTACTGACATGCAGTCTCTTTATCGTAAAAGTGTAACTTTTTTTTTTGGTTACATACACTGTTTTGGTTTTGAATACAGTTAAGACTTTAGTGCCTACACGTCCACTCAGTCCTACTTCTTATTCTGCTAATCGCTAAGTCAAATGAGTTTGTTTACATTGATGGGAGATACTGCTGCCTGCTTCTTGTTTACAATGTCACCTGAAAGTGAGAACAGGCATTCACATGGCACTTTTGTAGCCAGCATTGCAAGGTATTTACATGCCAGATATGCTAAACATTCATATGCCCCTTCATGCTTTGGTCATCGTTCCAGAGGACATGCTTCCATGCTGATGATGCTTATTAAAAATAATGTGTCAATTAAATTTGTGGCTCTTCTCCTTGGGGGGAGAATTGTGTCTCCTGCTATGTTTTACCCGTATTCTGCATTTATGATGGTGCAGATGATGACCCAGCACATTCACAGCAGATTTGACAAAACACAAAGAAGGTACCAATGTGAGATTTCTAAAAATAGCCACAGCACTCAACCCAAGGTTTGAGAAGCTGAAGTGCCACCCAAAATCTGAGAGGAATAAGGTGTGGAGCATGCTTTTAGAAGTCTTAAAAAAGCAGCATCCTGATGTGGAAACTGCAGAACCCAAACCACCAAAAAAGAAAATCCACCTTTTGCTGGTGGCATCTGACTCAGATGATGAAAATGAACATGTGTCAGTTCGCACCACTTTGGATCTTATCAAGTTGGACCCATGATCAGCATAGAAGCATGTCCTCTGGAATGGTGGTTGGAGCATGAAGGGACAGATGAATCTTTAGCGGAACTGACACACAATATCTTGCTACGCCAGCTACAACAGTGCCATGGGAATATCTGTTCTCACTTTCACGTGACATTGTAAACACAATTTGCAGGAGATAATGCTGCCTGCTTTTTAACTGGACTTGTTTGTCTGAGTGATTGGCTGACCGAGAAGTAGGAGTGGGTGGACTTGTAGGCTCTAAAGTTTTACATTTTTATTTTTGAATGCAGTTTTTTTGCATTTAATTCTGTATTTATCATGAAAGCTAAACTTACAAAGTGATTGCACTATAGTACTTGGATGAGATGAATTGAATTTTTTTTTGTTTTTTTACAGCGCAAATATTTGTAATATAAATAAAGTGAGCACTATGTATTCTGTGTTGTAACTGAAATTAACATTTGAAAAGGTAATAAACATCCACAAATATTTAAAATAAATGGTATTCTATTGTTTAACAGCACAATTAATCGCGATTAATTTTTTTAATTGTCTGACAGCCCTAATTCTTATTTCTGATCCTAATTTTTCCTTTTTGTTTCCAGAGTATTCCTATGCATATTCAGCTTATATAAAACAATGACCACACAGGTAAATACACAGAAATAATTAAACTCATCTCTCTAGTTTGATTTTTAACCATTTCTATAACATGGATGTTCTTTTTCATTTCAGTACAGTATTCTCTTCAAGCAAGAACAAGGTGAGGAGATACTAACGTAGTATTGTGCTGCTAATTTTTCTTATCTATTTCCTGGGATGATTTGAAATGAGTATTAACAGATTTGTGAAACATTTTACGTTGCATTCTCACTAAGTCTAATTCTGAGTAGGTTTTATGGTATTTTTAGCTGCAGTGATCATGGTAAATAAAATTGGATTTAATGCTGCATGGGCATGATCCAAAGCACGCCAAAGTCAACAAAAAGGACTCCTATTGACTTCATTGGGCTTTGGATCAGGTCTTATGAGAACATTCCCAATCCAAGTTACTTTTCTGTAGACTGGTTCAGGTGTACTTGAGAATGCATGGATTCATAGGTAGGCCCATGATCCATTAGGTTGTTTACTGTGACCACGGCTCCCTGGATTCTGTGGTTCTGCAGCATGTGCCACAGAATCTTGCAGCAGAATTCCATGCTTTCATGAGTGATAGTATTCCCAACTGCAGATACTATGAGCTTCCTACCGACAACTTTTCCATTTTAGTTATGAACGGTCAATGCAAACATTTGCATCACGTTTGATTTACTGAGCTTTGAGATTTCTAACACAATGAATGCTATCCTGATTGAGTTTTCATTTTTGAATCTGATTTTAGTTAAATTTCCCTGTTCTGTTATCTGTACTACCTGAACCTGACACAGAATTTCAAAGTCTGTTGGACTGAAATGCCACAGTAACCAGAAGCTTTGCTGCAGAATT
The DNA here is from genome assembly GCA_007922305.1 of Dermatemys mawii. Lineage (NCBI taxonomy): Eukaryota > Metazoa > Chordata > Testudines > Dermatemydidae > Dermatemys > Dermatemys mawii. Next base: position 30,078,464 of record ML677366.1, on the reverse strand, counting down.
TTGGTCCAGCTGGCTATAGGGTTCACAACCCTAACCTTTGACCAGGACTTGCATTGTACTATGGATAGAGTCTAACATGGCTGCTGCTGTCAGATACCATGCTTGCTAGCAGATTTCCATTTTGTTCTTTCTGTAGTGTATATGTTCTCAGTATGACATGAGAATTTTAGGTGAGAGAGAAAGATACTGTTAGCTGATTCAGCACATTATTAGTGCTTCCCTCTGCTTATAGCAGGAAGTAAGAACAAGCAACTGCTGTGGGTAAGTACACCTGCTTGATTCCAAGAAACACCATTGTTTTCTCTCTCCTATTTGTGCTCTCTTCCAGCACATGATGATGCCATCTGGTCAGTTGCATGGGGAAAGAATACAAGAGATGGTTCTGAAACGGTAATCTCTGGATCTTTAGATGATCTAGTGAAGGTCTGGAAATGGTAAGTGAGGGGTTCAATAAACATTAGTTAAATTGATTAACAGTTGCAAGTACAGTACAGTGTAAACTAGTGCAGAAATACAGTATTCTTTCTTTTCTCTAGCCCCCAGAACACCAGTAGCTGCGCAGTAGGTAGCAGAGCACTTTGCTTTGCTGAAATGGGGGCTAGGGCTGGGGAAACAAACTGGAAAAAATGGTTGTAAGTAGTGCTGCACACAAACTGTCTGTCTGCTTTCACTCTTTCACTCTTCACCTGCTGTGGAAGAGGTAAGAAATCATTTAAAAAAAAAAAAAGAGGGGGGAGCTGGAGGTGGGTGCAATACCTGAATTTACTTTTAATTAGTTTGTTTTTGTTTGTTTTTAACAAAAGGACTGATGAAAAATTAGATCTACAATGGACTTTAGAGGGCCATCAACTGGGTGTGGTATCAGTAGATATTAGCCACACAGGTACCATTGCAGCATCCAGTTCCCTAGATGCTCATATTCGTCTTTGGGATTTAGAAACTGGCAAACAGATCAAGTCCATAGATGCTGGTCCTGGTAAGATCTTGGTGCTAATTTGGTTATTTGTAATCTCTGCAATGTGTGTATTTATACAGTACAGTAGAGAGCTAACATACTAGCTGGTAGCGATTAGCCTTTTTTATAGCGTGTCAACGGTCTCCTTCCTTTTGCAAAACAAGGATATGAGATTAACAGGCACTCACTTGCATACTCTTTACCAATGTATGCTATACTGATATAAGACAGCATATATCTGGGGTTGCACTGATAATCTATTTAAAAACTGATTTTAATTAAACTAGTGCAACTTCTAGGTGTTGACAAGACCTTCATATAATCCTGCTGACTTTACTCACTGTCTCTTAAACTTCTGAATCGCACTAAAGTGACTGTTTTTGTTGAGGATGCATAAGGCAGAATAGAATCATTATGTCATAGGTGTAGTGATCAGAAAGCTTAGTGGTGACAAAAAAACCCTATTCAAATACACAATGATGCCTGAGATTTGCATACTAAGAAGGCCCCAGGTTTGCTGCAGGTGCACTTTGAAACTCAGTACCGTGCAGAGGGTGCTTGTTTATGGAATGCATGGCTATGTCCAAAGGTGCATATCAAAACAAATAAGGCTCAAGTCTAGATAAACCTTGACAAACACTGAATTCCAATTTGGAGGACACAAGATCTTAACCAAAGGATTTAAATATTATAATAAGGAATGTTGGTAGATCAACCTTGTAGCGTTGGAGAATGAATGACTAAGCACATATATAATAAATCTGTGAGGCACACAGCAACAGGCTAAGTAGATAACTGTAAAAAGTCACTGTGTAAATCTATTTCAGTGAATAATGATCTGCCCTGCACTCTTCTCTATCTGTAAGTGCTTTCTGTCTCGTTCGCTGTGCCAGCTCCCCAGTGCTGCTTCTGATAAAGGCAACAGTTCTGTCTTGTAATGCTTTTCAAGCCAATAGGAGGATTTTCTTTTTTCTTTTTTTTTTTCTGTGAAAGGCAGTGATAGCTAATGCTATTTAACACTATTAATGTGCTGCTGTTCTAGGAGGATGCCCTAGACTAAGATCTTCCTGGAAAATGTCATCTGTGATTAAGCTGAAAAACAAACCCTTAAGTATTAAACTTTATTCTGTTAGCTTGGCGTGAATTTAATTTTTGTGGCTGAACTGCAGGAGAATAAACTATCTGTGAAGAGGTATACATGGAATTAAGTGTTGGCTAAAAACTATAAACAAGAAAATATTTAGCATATTTAATTTCTTTTTTGTACAGTTGATGCCTGGTCGTTGGCTTTTTCACCAGATTCTCAGTATCTTGCAACAGGAAGTCATGTGGGAAAAGTGAACATTTTTGGTGTTGAAACTGGAAAAAAGGAATATTCTCTGGACACTAGAGGGAAATTCATCCTTAGCATTGCATATGTAAGAATTTAGCTGATATTCTCTTTTTTTTAAAGTATCATCCTTGTAATCTGCTGTAAGTCACTCATTTTCTGATAGTGACAGAGTCCTGTGGCACCTTAAAGACTAACAAAAGTATGCATCTGACAAAGTTGGTACTAGCCCATGAAAGCTTATGCTTCAATACTTTTGTTAGTCTTTAAGGTGCCACAGGATTCTGTCGCTTCTGCAAATCCAGACTAACACGGTTACCTCTCTGATTCTTGACTCATTTTCTGATACTGCATTAACAACTTTAACAGGAACCTTTATTTAAAAAACAACAAAACAGACTTCCTACCTACCCATCATCCAATTCTAGGCAATAACCTCCTAAAGCAAGCACTTTACTTCTGCTTATAATTGCCGTTGGCCTTTCCTGTATGTATAATAGGTCCTTTGCTCCAACTTAACTGATGAATCAGACCAGTCTTAAAGGTAATACAAGCTTTATATAATGCTCTCACTTTTCCAGCAAGGATATTGGACCATTACAGATACCAGTTAAATCTCTGAATTCCCCTTCAGCAGGTGACTTTCATGAAACTGAGGCATAATAAGTTTAAATGAGTTTTCCTAGGTGAGACAGAACACTGTCAGAAAGCACACACTTTTGGCTGTAAATTATTACAATAGAAAATCTCCCATTGTTGTACATCAGAATGAATAGTGCATCTAGTAAAAGAAACAGGCAGATAAACATTAAGGACATCACCCAGTTTGAAAACTATCTGGAAAAGTCGCTCTTGCTCTTGCTCTGCTGCTTATGAATTTCAGTCTTAGATCTTCAGATTTTTTTAGAGCCCACCATATTAAATATCTTGCATGGCAGATTGTTTTGATGTCATCTTGTCTCTTTTCACCTTCCCCATCCTCCCAATAAAAAATAAGAGTATTTATACAATGTGTAATATATGTATTGTTACAGAGTCCAGATGGAAAATATTTAGCCAGTGGAGCAATAGATGGCATCATCAATATTTTTGATATTGCAACTGGAAAACTTCTGCATACGCTAGAAGGTAAGTCTTGGAATATTTGCAGTATGCAAGTTATAGCTTTACTCCTGATTTAAAATGTTTAGTTAAGAAACACTTTAATGTTGTATGATGGGTTGAAATGTCAGGTTAGTTTGTCCATCTTGAATGTTCACTTGCGAGCTTGATGGACAGGTTCCATGCCAGTCCACCCATATTTGTGCTCTGATTTAGACACCATCATTTTGATGGTTCTAAATGCTGAAGTATGTGCGGGATCCAATTGTAACATGTAATTGGACATGCACCATGGATGTGTCTTAAAAAGCATAACTGGATTCTTCCTAACAAACTAGTCTAACTTTCCCCAGTGCTAGCAAATGAAGCTGGTCTGTCAGTCCTGCCTTACTCCTTCTTCCCCTCCTTCTCTCCCCCATTATACTGATGTTAAAAAGTTAGTTCCCATGGCTGGAAGAGGAATGGAACACCTTTCCTCTTGTTATAGAACTTGCAACTCTCTAACAGAGATTAAGAGATTCTTTTAAGTAGTTTATGCAACTCCCTTTTTAATGTAGACTTAGAAAATATGTAAAAGACTAAAGATAAATGACACACAGGGCACAATATGACTTCTGATACCATGGTGCTGAATTTTTTTCTGAACTTCTTCCAAGAAGGAAGTTGTAAAAACATAGTAATCCTGTGTGGAAATGAAAATGCTCTGCCATGACGGAGACTAGTGCTCAAGAATCCTCCTGATTCCTGATGCACTTAAACTGACTATATTAAGAAGAGTTGTGGGGAGCAAGGGCAGGAGTAGCCTAAGGGCTTGTCTTCACTAGAGCCGGGAGAGATTGATCTTATGGCGATCGATTTATCGTGTCTCGTCAAGACATGATGAATCGATCGCCAGCAGTGCTCCCGTCGACTCCGGAACTCCAGCTCGCCAAAAGGCGCAAGCTGGAGTCGACAGGGGAGTGCACCGCCGACCGCCGCTGCCGTGAGGACGGCAGGTAAGTCGGCTGTAGAGACGCTGACTTCAGCTATGTTATTAATGTAGCTGAAATTGCGTATCTACAGTCGATCCCCCCGCGCTAGTGAAGACCAGCCCTGAGAATGAGGAGCTTTAACAATTGTTCAAATATGTAAACTGAAGAGTGTCTCTTTTTTTTTTTTTAGGAAAGAAATTATCCAGACTTAAACCCTCTTTAATAATTCTTCCTACCAATAATACAGTATTTACAAATTAATGAGGCCTATTCTGAATTTCAGGCCATGCGATGCCAATTCGCTCATTGACGTTTTCTCCGGATTCTCAGCTGCTCGTTACAGCTTCAGATGACGGATATATCAAAATCTATGATGTGTAAGTCGTTTCACAAGACACGTGATATAAAACTAATATTCTAAGAGGTTGTAGTGTCTCAGAACAAACTACTCTTGGGAGAACTCTGCGCTACAGCATGTGTTGCATATTTAATAAGCCCTGCAGATTTCTAATTTGTTGTGCAGAAAATAGCTGCTGCCAAAATATTGCTGCAGTGCTGCTTTTTGCACACCAGAGGGTGATGTGGTGATAGAACAGCAAGGTTGAGAGCTGCCTTCACAGCAATTGTCAGTCCAGCTCAGGAGATGAGGAGGGGGATGTCAGATGGGTTCATAAGGGCTAGTGGGGGAGACAGACTGTGGGAGGGACTGAATGAGAGTGGAGGCACGTGAGGAGGGAGGTGCAGAGACACTTGGTGATGAGGGAGGGGTGCAGAGCTACATAGAGACAAGGGAGCAGCTGGGTGAGGGCACAGAGACACATGGGGACAGGGGTAGGTGTGCCTGGCTGAATGGGAGGGGCTAGGGGTCATCCAGAGTCTACATGGGAGAAGCTCCCTGCCTCTACCCCCGCCCCCCCTCCACGAAAATAAACAACCCCAAACCCAAAACACCTGCTCCATACTTTTCCCAGCCTAATCCAACAGCCTTCCAAGTTCACATCCAGGCTCCTTCCCAGCAATTTACTTCCCTCTCCCTCTGCTCCTCAGTTACCCCTGATTGCCACAAGCCTTTGCACTGCTTCTGAAGGGTGTGGGAAATAGGGTTCTGGCTTGTAGTTTAGATGAATTATTACTCAAAGTTCAGTATTAATATGCTTAGTAAGGAATCTGTTTGTTAAAAAACATTTCTTGAATCTTTTTTATTGTCTGTATTGTTACAGATATACTTGCTGACAGGTATTTTGAAATAAATGACGAAAATAATTGAACTTGGTGTGATTATAGTGTGTTGTTTTGATAGATAAAGTGTGCAGAATTTTTGCAGAATGTTAAATTATTGTGCACAGAAATTTTACTTTTTTGGCACAGAATTCCACCAGGAGTAACGAACCAAGCATTCTGCTGTATGGAATTTATTTTAAAAGTGTAGTTATTTAACTATTTAAAAAAAAAATCTGACCTTTTAAACGGTAGTACACTAAATTCTGTGAACTTGGACTCTTAAAAAGGTGCAAGGGTGGATGGCAGGTCTGGCTCAGAAAATTGATGCCCTCTTGCCATATATGGTATTTCTGTGTACTTATTAGCCTCATTCTTATCCTGCATATTTTTTTTTGGTCCACATTTAGAATTTCTGCTTCATGCCTAAGATATGCTGCCTCATTCATTGTCTTTGTCTTCTGAAGCCCTTGGCTTTCTCCCTATTGCTGCCCTCTTTTTCTGTAGCCTATCACTCTCCTGACTCTATATGGCAGTATGTTCTTCCTCCTGCTCTCTGGGCTTTCTTTGATTTCCACCAGTCTGGCTTTTGTCCTTTCCTCTCTGCTGAAACATCTCTCAAAATCACTACTTACCTTTTCCTAGCTAAGTCAATGGTACTTTATGCTCGGATCCTAGGCCTTGTTAGTTCAAGCACCCTGACTCTGTCCTGAGTGTGGGAGAGGCTGTGTCTCAACTAATCATGACCTAGGTCCCCAAGAACTTACTTGGAATTAGCACATTAAATTTTAATGCATTTTTTTATTATACATTGTCTAACTAAACTTTTTGTCTCCCATAGACAACATGCAAACTTGGCAGGCACACTAAGTGGTCATGGATCCTGGGTATTAAATGTGGCATTTTGTCCAGATGATACTCATTTTGTTTCCAGGTATTTAGCATTTTTAATGAGAGAAAGATCTGTTATAAATTACTGTGGGCCAGACTGATCTCCTTACTTACATAGAATAGTACCTTATACAAACAATCCTATTGACCTCAGCAGGGCTTCTTGTGCAGTGTAGGTACTTCTACGTGTAAATAAGGGTATCATAATCTGGCCCTAAATTTTTGTAAAGTAGCAAGTAAGTGAATATATCTAACTGAATCAGTATCAGTGCCTTCTCAAAATACGTTAATTTATTTTAACAATTTAGCTTCTCATTATTTAATTGATGCTTCATTCTGTTGTACTATAGCATATTCTAAAAATAATATCTTGCTAATATTAACCCTTGGAACAGTACAGACTAGTGAGAGTCTACTCAGTTGTGTTTTCTTTAGCTAACTAATGTGCTTCAGAGAATTAGTGATTGCTGTGCTTGGAATTCTCATTTATTTTTCATGCTGTTCATATTAAAATAATTTCAAATTGAGGCCAGTGTTTCTAGAACTTGCTGGTAGATCTTGTTGAGATATAGATATATGTGTATAGGGGTGTGTGTGTGTGTGTGTGTGTGTGTGTATATATGTGTATATATATATGTGTGTGTGTGTGTATATAACACACACACACACACACACACGTGTAGTATCAGATCTTTGGTCTCTTAATTATAGTATAATCAAATTGCTACTAATTCAGATATTGATCTAAAATATTTTCCAGTTCATCTGACAAAAGCGTAAAAGTTTGGGATGCTGGAACAAGGACCTGTGTTCATACCTTCTTTGATCATCAGGATCAGGTATATTAAGAATGTAGAACATATATAATTCTCATACCCAGTCTTCTTATCTAGATAGATTTACTAATATGAAAACTTCACTTAGGGCTTGTCCATACAAATGCTTAGTTTGTAGCAAGCTAGCAGGTGAACTTGCCACAAGCTAAGTATCTGTGTGGACCCCGCAGCTGTACACCAGAAATTCCCTGGTGCGCTTTAATCTACTGCAGTTTTGAAACAGGCTAGGGTTGGATCGATTTACACCCTGGCTTGCTGCAAACTAAGTGTTTTGGATAGGCAGGTCCTTACATATTTTAACTGAAATCCAGGTTCCATTGAAATCAGTAGGGCCAGGATTTCACCACTGGTCCTTGCAATAGTGCATTAACATTTTAAATCTTTGATGGTATTTGATGATCGCTATCCTAGAATCTATTTTTTTTTCCCCCAAGCTCCCAGGCTGACCTTCTCTAAGTACTGTAATACTTTTTCCAGCCCCAGTCAAGAGGCATGTTCTAGGGTGGTGAAATGGAATCTCATCAATCTGTATCAAATCAATACATCTTTGGTACACTCCTCTTTTGGTTCGTAGCAAACAAAGGGTGTGTGCTGTGTATGTAAAGAAAAAAATATAGACTGTTCTGTTAAAGGCAGTGGGTTGGTGCCTTCTTCCCTAATTACGTAGGAAGAAATCCTGAAAGCTTATTTCTTCTTGAGGTTTTTTTCTCAAAAATCAGGGTTATCAACTTGTTTGCTAGGACGCCTTCTTGGAATAGGCTCTCTCACTGGAGTGGTAGCTGTCTTTGAGACAGTGTGAGGGCTAAATCTTTACCAAACTTACCTTTTTCCTCCCAAACATTTTAGGCATTTAAATGTAAGTGTTAACAAAAAAGAAAGGGGAGGGAGTGGATTTAAAAACAAACCAACTCTATCTTCCTTATTAGTCAGGTTTCACTTCCTTGGTAATTTGTGCTGTCGTGTCTACAAATTTCCCCCAGTTTTTCAGAGTCTCTGAGAATAAACAGGGTAGATAAGACCTGGATTTCTAATTTTAAAAAAGTAAAATATATGATTCTTTTTGGTAACTGTCTGTATTGATGTCTTGCTCTCAGGAGACTAACACACAGTAGTGCCCTTCCAGGTGTGGGAAAGGAGTGTTAATGAAAAGTGGTGGTGCAACTGACAAAGACTTCCCAAAGCAGACTATTGAAGACAGAGCACTTTTGGCAATAGCAGGCTAATGTGCTATTTTTAAATGTTTATCTTAGATCTTGTAACATGACTGGAATAGTTTTAAGGACTGACCTTTTATGGGATTTGTATTGGTACTTAAGGCAAATTATGGCCCGTGGGCCCAACCTGCCCAGCCCTTGAGTTCCTGGCTGGGGCTGCTAGCCCCAGCCCCTCCCCTGCTGTCTCCCTGGCCCCACAGCCATGCTCTGCTGCTGCTGCTGCTCAGGTGTTCCTGGTGCTCTGAGTGGCATGACAAGGGGGTGAGGAACAGGGGGGTTGGATAGGTGCAGGAGTCCTGTCGGGCAGTCAGGGGACAAGGGGCAGTTAGATAGGGTGGAGGTTGGGGTGGGGGTTGGTCGGTCAGGGGACAGGGAACAGAGGAGTTGGATATGCGTGGGGGGCCTGTCGGGGCAGAGGTGTGGATAGGGGTCGGGGCAGTCAGGGACAGGGAACATGGGGGGGGATTGGATAGGGGTGGGGTCCTGGGGGGCAGTTAGGAGCAGGGGGTACCAGAAGAGGGTGGTCAGGAGACAAGGAGCAGGGCGTTTGGATGTGTCGGGAGGCAGAAAGTGGGAGGGGTGATAGGGGGAGGGGGCCAGGCTGTTTGGGAAGGCACAGCCTTCCCTATCCGGCCCTCCATGCAGTTTTGCACCCCATTGTGGCCCTCAAGCCAAAATGTTTGCCCAATCCTGCTTTAGATGGCTGTCTGGGTTTACCTTCTACGGAAGGTGGCCATCGTTCAGCCTGGTGCACCCTTCCACTTCCTTTCAGCCTTGCATTTCTCATACTTTGTTTCATTTTCCTTTCCTGAAATTACTATAAACTAGTTAGCCTTGGAATGGAATAGGCTAACTCACCTACTGAGAGAACCAAACTTGTTGAAATCAATTCACTTTAGAATGACCATTTTGTACATATCACCTTTCATTCATCCAGGCTGTTGGGGAACAAACTGCACAGTCAGCTAGATGAGTGCAATGAGGCTAGTGCCTTTTTCAGACAGATGGCAGTCTCCTACTGTGCCTTGGTTATCTCAACAGCTTTGCATTAGTATTGGAACTGATGTTTAAACTACCATCCCCACTACTTGGTGACTACTGAAAATGTGAAAGAATGGCATCTTGTTACCCACTTTAATGAGCTATTGTTTGCACTCTTCTATTTGCAGGTCTGGGGAGTGAAATACAATGGAAATGGTTCCAAAATTGTATCTGTTGGAGATGACCAGGAAATCCATATCTATGATTGTCCAATTTAAATATGCTGAGTCAGGCATGTTGGTTAATTATGTATGTACAGGTTTTCAGGAGTACTGCACTTCTCATATGTTGCCACTTACTTAAAGATGTTTCTGATTATTTTGTTAATGCGATAATGTATTTTAACAATGTTGAGCTGAATCTTGGTCTCTATTGATACAATAGAAAAATCAAAATATACATAAGGTTTATATGTATCTTTATCTCTCTACCTTTGGCATGAAATAACTCTACATTTTTAAATAGAAATTACTATTGTAGTTGCATATAACTATTGCTTTTATCTAAGCAGTCTCAGGTACATATTTCTGAATGTGAAGTAACTGCTTACTTAAGCTACCTCCATGATATTTTTCTCTGGAACTATATAAATAGATTTGAATCTGAAATTGTTGACTGGCTCTGGTTGAAGCTTAATTTAGGAAACATTACTGGCTCTTAAAACATGTCTGTGTCAGACATAGCAACCAGTATGCTGGTTGCTAAACAGTTGTCCTGGTAATGTGGGACAGGGTCACTTAAGTTGAACATATTCTAGTACCTGTGCTCAAGACACATGGTTCACTAGTCATGGTGTATCAACTTTAAATTGGAAAAAAAAACCCACCCCAAACATATTTATATTAGCTGTAAAAAATTGTAACCCATTTCCTAGTCCAGTGTCATAATTGAACTGATTCTTGATGGGGGGAATTCAGTGTGATGCATGGAAAAACATTTCCTCAGTGTTTGTCAAAATTCAGGGTTGTTTTTTTTTTTTAATTTTTAACCTATAAAACTAAAGCAAGCTGTAGAGGGGAAGTTTCCTTTCATGTCACTGCTTAGATGACTTTTTTTTTTCTGGGAGCTCTTTAAATATAGCCTCATTGTAGGACATATAGTAGGTAAGCTATTGATGCTGAACCTCTGAATTGTTTCAGCTTCAAATTTCCATCCTCCAGTAAGTTTAGTTGATTAGTTTTTTTTTCAATTCTGCCTCAACGCAGAACAGTGATATACAAAGTATACCATTAATTTCTTTCTTTGTAAGGTTGATGCTACCATTTGCTACTTCTATAAAATATAGGTTTAATTTTCACACTTTCCTCTATCATATATCCTCCAGACAAGAAATATGTATGGTCATATACTGTGTGTAAAGGTGCGATGCTGTAACATGGGGGATTCAAACTCAAATGACCATGAGGGCCACATGAGGACTAAAGCACTGGCTTGAGGGCCTCATCACGAACAACCCCCTCCTTGCTGCCCCCACCAGCAAGAGGTATGGGGGGGTGTAGGGTGTGGCAGCAGCTCAGGGCAGGGAGTTGAGATGTAGGTCAGGGTGCAGCAAGTGGCTCAGGGCAGGGAGTGTAGGAGGAAGGTGGGGTGTGACTGGGGGTTCAGGGCAGGGAGTTCGAGTACGGCGGGGGGGGGTGTTAGCTCTTGAAACTGTTCAGTTTTCCAATGCAATAAGAAATCCTGAGTATGTATCTACAGTGACTGAACTGGATGATCTTAACTGTCTTAATGAAAATACGACACTATATGTCTTAAATATTAAGAAAATTTGCCCTCTAAACAATGTCATTTTCAAGAGCTACTCAGATGTTAAGGAAGTTACTAAAGAGACCTGTTCTAAGGCTGTAACAACCAGGTAGAATTAAGAGCACTCCGGTAGGGGTTGTTTTTAATTATTATTAACAGAAGTCCTCAGGATCCCTTCACTATTTCAAGAAAAAAAGATTGAGAAGCAAGGTATGTACAATAATACTTCCTCTGATTTCCATCAAGAACAATTGAAATGTGTCAGGGAAGCACTGTGCGTGACACTGAAAATAAAACCGATCAGCTGTGTGGGAGAAACGAGATCTGCACTCACCAGGTCCCTTTCTCTGGGCCAAGGCTAGCCAGAAACTGCTCTCTCCTGGGTCTCATCCTATCAGCTGGGTGGAAACTATTTACCCACATGAAGTGCTTTGAGCACACCTCTGGTCCAGAGGATGCTAGCACTGCTGCTGGCTGCAAGAGGGGAGGAGGGGATTTCTAATTTGCACAGATTCTCAGCTGCTCAGTGAGAGGGGGCATTTGAGAAACTCCTTAAAGACTCCCTCTGTCTGCAAAGGGGTGGGGTGGACAGAGCAATCCAAACAGCCTCTGAGCAGCAGCAGCCCACACAAAGGGGAATTAACATTTCTCACAACCCAGAGCAGAAGGCAAGAGAGGAGCAGCAGATCCAGCTCTTCTGGCTCAGGGAAGAGTAAAAGCCTGTTCTGCACTGGAAAGGGACCATAGGAGCTCAGTTAGAAACTGCAGCCACAGGCTGCTCATCTGCTGCCTCCCTGCTGAAATAGCTGATAGGCAGTGGTACCCTACAGTTGATTAGCTAGAAACAGCTAATCCAGCTGCCACAAGTGAGTATCTCAGTGGGTGCAGAGCACCCACTGTATTTTTCCATGTGTGCTCCTGGGGGAGAGCTTGGCAGGCTGCATGTGGCCTGTGGGCTGTTGTTTGAGACCCCTGCTCTAACAGTTCCAAGCAATTTATACCTGTAACATGAACTGTAAGCAAACTATCCCAAATGTAAGACTGCTACCTAATTATAAAGTGGGCCAAAAGTAAAAGTTACAATGTGCTTCATGTAGTGGCAGACAGGTATTTACAAAGTATGCCACTCCTTTGTCAGAAGTAATGGTCAAAGGGGACTAACTTTCTTCTCTTCCTACTGCAGGGGTAGGCAAACTTTTTGGCCAGAGGGCCACGTTAGTTGTGATGCAGGAGGGAATGAAGGCTCTGGTGTGGGGCCAGAAATAAGTTGAGCATGGGAGGAGGTGCTGGGCTGGGGCAGGGAGTGAGGGATTTAGAGTACAGGAGGGGACTTGGTTGGGATTGAGAGGGGGTTCAGGGCTGAGGAAGGGGGTTGGAGCATGGGGAGAGGCTCAGGTATGCAGGCTCTGGGCAGTGCTTGCCTCAAGCTCCTAAAAGCAGTATGTCCATTCTCAGGCTTCTAGGTGGAAGTGTGGCCAGGTGGCTTGGCATACTGCCCTGTCTACAGCCACCATCCCTGCAACTCCCATTGGAGTGCCAAAGGGATACAGTGGAGTATGTAAGAGCCAGAGTGGGCTAGGCTGTGGCTTCCAGGAGCTGTGTAGCATGGCCCTAACCTTGCTTCCAAGCTGGAGTGCCTGAGCAGGGCCATGCCACTGCTTCTGAGAGCCATGTGCTGCAGCCCTAGGATTTGTGTCCCAGTTGGATCACCAGAGCAGGGCCATGTGGTATGGGGGGGGGGGGGGGGAAACAGACAGAGTGGTCCTTGACCTGGCTTCCCAGCTGGAGTGTCAGAGTAGGGCAAGCCTGAGAGCTCAAGGGCTGGCTTAAAACAGGGAGCAGGCTCGATTTGCTCTGTGTTTTTATGTGAACAGCAGCTATATGGTGATGTCTCTATACAAATACCCTTGGATGGAGCTGGATATATTAAAAACACCATGAGCTCAGTCAGCTGTATAAATAAAAATAGCTAGCTACTTTGAAATTGAACTGGTGTCATTCTGTGCTTCTAAAATTGTGTTTGAGGCCTTGCACACTGCTGTTTACATTTACTGCACCTCAATGAAGTTTGAAAAGCTCAGCTACAGGACGCACCCACTTTTCCATTCAGCAGCACATAAATCCTACAGAGTTAGACCATTGCACTCTCTCATGTGACTCCAAACTGCTAATGAATTGTAGTAACAGTCCATAGGGACTGTTTCTACTACTTTGTTAATAGCCCCTCTGCATTTCATCTGGAGATTTTAGAAGCAAGGGATTCTGAATAGGGATTTGTTTGATATGATCCACCTTCAAAAACTAGTGTAGGCTGCTGTAATCAGAAACAGTCCTAGCTTTGAGTATCACAACTAAGAAAGGCTAGGGAAATCTCTGCTAGTTGAGGCTGGAACAGAAAATGTTTTACAGTTTCTTATTTTAACTAAAGAGATCACTATGTTATGCAGATAGTTACTTTACAACCTAAAGGAAGAATAGAACAGATCTTAAGGTGGAAGAGTAAGTTTGACAGTATGGGAAGGGGGAAAAAAAAAATAGGTCTCTTAAAAATACAGAGCATGAGTTCCTTGGGCTTGTTAGTACCCTTTTAGAGGGAGTGGAGAAGTTGCACTATGAATTACAGAGGGGAGTGGGGAAAGTCTCAGAGCCTCTACTCAGTTTGAGGCAGAAGCATGGAGAAAGAAGGATCTTTAAGTGGTTTGAAAAGAAAAAGCTGTAGGTACTTATTCAGTTGGAAATGTTCTTTCCCATTTAGCTCATCACTTTGGAAAGTGGTGCAGCTAAACTGATCTTACTGCACTTACATGTGTTCATCCTAAAGGAACTGTATTGGTAAAAAACTGACATACTATGCCTTACCCTCTGAGTTTTTTCTACTTATCTTACTACCTGCCCTAAGGATGGGTAAGTGTAGTGCTCAAGTAAATGATTAATGAAAAGCTGGTTGTGTGTAGCAGTATGTTTGCCCAGAATCCATTATAGTTCTGGACATTGCTGAGAATGTAGTAAAATAGTATAACTATACTAAAACAGACTAATGGTTTGTTTAAACTAAACTTGAAAGCCCTAGCCTAAGTGGCATAGCAACTGAGGGAGAGACTTTGAAAAATGAACAGGGACACACTAAAACAAGCTAGTTCTGAGATTGGCTGGTGGACATAAGACAGCCTCAACTCAGCATTTGGTTCTAGGCTGGCATACAGAACAAAGACAGACTCTTAAAAGACTTATGCTACTTTCATCATTAAGATTGTTCTTTTCAGATAGATTCCTGCTTGGACCTAAGCTGTTTTTATTGTAGGAAACAAACTAATTTTACCATATGAAAAATATTTACATAGACATACTAAGCTGGTATTGCAAGAGTCTTACATAAATAGTACTTCTTGAGTAGTACTTCACTAAAGTTGTGGACCTTTACAGCAACTTGGACATCCAGTGTCAATTTTCTCAGCTGCATAACGAGGAAATGTTAAATTACAGACTATGAATACTTAAATATGAATTGGTTACAAACATATGGGCAATACAGCAACTCAATTTGCTGAAGACAAAAAAAAAAAAAAAAAAAAAAGAGGTAGTGGCTATTGAAGCCATGCAGTTTTCATTGTGAAAATTTACAGTGCAGATGACTCATCCATTTCATTTTAAGATGTCTGGCATTGCACTCCTGTTCTAGGGCCATCTTCATCTTCTTCATATGCTTCTCTATTATTACGGTAAGTTTGCTCTCTTGGATCAAACTCTGTAAGTTCTACCTGATCCATGTCTTCTGTAATCATGACTTCTTCTCGTGGTGGAAGCAAAGCTTCCAATATAGGCATTTTCTCCCTGGGAAGCCACTGATGCTCTGGAAACATGACCTACAAATAAATATTTTACCTGTAAGTAATTCCTTGCCTTAAAATATTCCATTAAATATGGAAGTGCATAAGAAGCAGTGAACTTACCATAAACTGTATAATTAAATAACCTTTGTCCAGTGGAGACTTGTAGATAGGCATCCCTTCATTAAGGACACATTTTAGGTCACCATGCTTTATCACTTCACCTGTCCAAAAAGAGCAATCTTTACATTTGGATGTACAGCCATAAAGGCAAATCTTTGTAACAAGAAACATTCCTAGGTTATGAATTTCTCTTCAGTGCTATGAAAGCCCATAAAAACACAAGGGACTACTGACTGTACACAAAGTGTAAGGCCAGGTCTACAGTACCCACCAGATTGGTGGGTAGTTATCCATGTACTGGGGATCGATTTATCACATCTCATCTAGACAGGATAAATCGATCCCCAGGCACTCTCCCTGTTGACTCGAACTCCACCACCATGAGAGGTGAAGAGGAGTTGACAGGGAAGTGGCAGCAGTGGACTCACTGCTGTGAGGACACCGAGGTAAGTCAACCTAAGATGTGTCAACTTCAGCTATGTGAAGTTGTGTATCATGAGTTGACCCCCCTCCCCTCACCAAGTGTAGAACTGGCCCAATGAAAAAAAAAAAATGAAGTCTGTTCTCTAATCTTCAAAGTAACCCTTAAAGAACAGTAGGTGAAAATCCAAAAGGGGAATAGTTTTAATTGGCTCCCCTTTAAGGGATTTTCTTGTAGAAAATGTTTTAGCTCCACATGGACTCTAACTTCCTGGTTCTTCACTCAGATTTTTAACTTCATAGATGTCTGACTCCCATTTTAGTTTTGGCAAAATTATAAAGAAATCAAAACCAAGATCTTATTCTGGAAAGTGTAAAGCAACCTCACCTATAGGTAGTGCTATCCGCTTCAACTGTAATAAAGGAAGCCAGCAAGTTGGAATTTGAAATAGAATGGAGCAAGAACTGACAGAAGTAACTCAATCAAATCAGGGTAGAGTGATTTCTAAAATCCCATTCCTGTAACATTCAGTGGAACCTGAAACTGAAGTGTGACTTTTGCCAACTAACAAGCAATTTCTAAAAGAACAAGCATAAACTCTGAAAGCGTACCTGGTCTAGACCTTATTATAAGTACTCTATTATCCAGTGTTTCAATGGTCCTTTTGAAGCCACATAAAGACTCAGAGAGGTGAATTTTCATTTTCGTCATTAAATCATGTCCTCGCCTCTGAAAGACACTGTGATCCTTCTGATCCAGCACAATTATAACATCACCAGGTTCCAGGTCAGGTTCCTGATCACCTTCTCCATGAAATACCAACTTTTGCCCATCTTTCATACCTATAAAGAGTAGTTTAAATTAATAGGCTCTCTATACCTGTTTTGTTAGATACAGATACTAACACATTTTAAGAGCTCATCAGAACTCATTTTAACACAAATCAATTTTGGGACAAATCTGTATACTTCAAAGATTTATACTAAATTCGAGATTGAGCTACTATTTTAAGTATTCTTACCTTTATCAATATGAACTTCTATGATCTTTTTCTCTCTGACAACTTTACATCCATTGCAGTTGTCACATCTGTCCTTTGGGTTTATTCGTTCACCTTGGCCTTTGCATTCTGAGCACATAGTTTGAATTTGCTGTACCATGCCAGGTCCAATCTGTTGAACAAGAACCTGCATTCCTCTTCCTTTGCACATGGGACATTTTTCTTTTGCTCCTTTCTTTCCACCATATCCTTGAGGCAGAAAGAAAATCTGAGGTCAACACCTTAGGGAAAGTTATTCCTTCAATATCATTTTGGCATAACTGCTTGAACCCTAGTTTTTAGCATTAAAAAGGAAGTACACTTAAGATGTAGTTTGTACAACAATTTCCCAATAGAAAATTACCAAATCCACTTTCTGAATTTAGTTCACACTCTCCCCTCCCCAAGTGTTACTGCATGTTAAAATCAAACACATTTGGTACATTCCAGTTGCGCACACTTAATTTCACTCTCCCATCACTTTTAGTAATTTTCAATGAATGATCAGCCTATTTATCATATCTTGGAAATGTAGCTATTTGGCATTCCAGCAACAATCTAAAACACAGCAGTCAGCTAGAATTTTACATAATTGTTTAGTGTCAACACAGATTTATGCTTGTCAACAAGGCAAGACAATTATGTAAACATATTCTGTTTAACAGACATATAAAAGAAGATTAAGAACATACATGGTTGGTTGTTTAATGTTCTATAGAAGTGACCATCTTAACATCCTATATCTTAGTTCTCTAAGGAGCAATAATAAAATTAAGAAATCTAGGTTCTATTCACTAATATACAGTAAGGCCACTGTTTTACTTATAAGGCCATTCCTTTCTTGCGGGTAAGTACAATATAAAAAAGGTTCGGACCTTTTCATTGATTCAAGACAACTTCCCTTTGATTTCAGACCTTTTCATTGATTCAAGACTTCTTCCCATTCATCTGTACTTTAAAAAGCTGAATTTTATATGATCCACATTACTGAAGTTCATACCTTTACACTTCTCACAGATTACATTCTTTTGTAGTGCCAACTTCCTTGTAACTCCATTATATAAGTCTTCAAGAGAGACACTCAACTGATGCACAACATTCTTGCCTTCAAGTAAAAGAGTTTAGAAATATTCAAGGCCAATTCGAACATTAATGGCAATTTCTTATTACAGGGTCTCTAAACAGACTACTTGTTAGTATATGTTCAGTCTAACTAAGGAATCTGTTACAAATTTTAAAAGCCAAATTCAAAAGCCTGGTGTAAGCAAATGCAATTCCTATCAGCTTCCACTGACTTGCATCCACTTACATGAAAACTTAATTTGGCCATAAATTAGGCAGCCATCATTCATTTTGTAGATTAACTGAGACAGCAAGATTGTAGGAACATTGTAAACGTGCAATCATGTCAATTTAGAAGCATTAATACTAGACCTGCCTTCATCTTCCCTCACCAGTTTGTGGCATAATTTTAAAAAAGTTTCTCTCCCCTATTACTAAACCCATACAAATGGGGGATAGACAAAAAGACAGTAAAACCAACTATACAGAAAGAGCAATCAAAAGCACACCAAGAATTTAGTTTTTAAATTTTATTCCCCCATCCCTTCCAATCTTTTGTTTGTAGTGTTATGTTACATGTAACACTTTGAAGTGTTATTTTCAAGTACTCTTAAGCAATTTGCCCAAGGTATATCAGCAAGTCAATTGCAAACTTAGAAAAAGGTCCTAACTCCCTTTCCTCTGTTCTAGCCACTAAATTCTCTTGTCTAGATTAGCCATGTCCTACTTAACATAATTTAGCCATGTCATTGATTTTTTTTTTTTTAGTATCAGCTACGTTAGAAAATTATTTCTATAATCAATAGATCAGCTCATCATACTTTACATGACCTATGCTGTTGCTACTAAGAATATCCACACTAGATGCATTTTAATAAAAATAGCAATACTGCAGCACAGTTAGGTGTCTTACGCACTAGTGCATGATAAGTTTCTAGAACTTCTCTTTAGAGCTATGTACCTCTTCTCTCTCTATTCATTCGGCTTCCACCACCAAAGAACATGTCAAAGATGTCCATGGGTGAAGAGAAGTTGCTGCCACCCAAGCCTCCTTCTTTAATAGCCTGCTCCCCACCCTGGTCATAGATGTCCCTTTTCTTTGGATCCGACAGAACTTCATAAGCCTGGGATATGAGCTTAAACTAAAAAAAAGAGAGAGAAAAGCTCTGAACAACTATGACCAATGCCAAGAATAGCCTACAAGTGAATCTCAAGAAAATCTGAACTGTAACAAGATTTTTCTGCAGTATTTGTAAAATCCTTTTGTGGCAGAAAGCACTGTCAACAGAAAGTTAGTTAAAATGTACAGATACTACCTGTGTTTTTGCAGTGTTTTCCCCAGCTCATATTAAGCGATTTCTATACTGCACAAAGATGGTAAATACAAGTTAAAGCTTGATGTGACTTTGTATCTCAGTTGTCTGCCACCCACAGCAATACATTCTGTTCAGGTGTTATTTGCTTCCATTACAGTTTTACCACAGAAGACTGAAGTATTGGCCTTTTGATAAGTACTTCACTCACCACTGACCTGCAACAGCAGCAATGAAGGATTTATATCCAGTTAAACCTGCAGGACTTAAACCTAATATTCTGGTCAAATGAGGCTTAAAAACCCTTCTTTTATGAAAAAAAGGTGCTTCACTGACATTAAGTGGTCGGAAAGTCAAATTTGTGTCTTGTCTAGAAGTAAACATATCCCTTAGTTTCAAGGGAGATTTTATTATATGAATCCAGACTTACAGTTCTTTTATTACTATGCAACAGACTGAAAACAAAATGACAAACAATTTAAAATTTTCTCTAGTGAGCTGACTCATGTCAGTTCTTTTAATTAATTTTATGATCTGTGTTCCTCATGATCTGCTGTATGTCACCTGCAGTTCTTTTCCCCTGACCAAGACTCCATTGTAAGGCAGTTAGAGTTCCTAAGTAAAGAGGCTAATCTTGCATTCTTTGACATGAGGTTAGTCTTTTCTATGAAATTATCTACACTGTTTCTGAACGGGTTTTTAATAACTATGGAGCCAGAGGTGTTAGAACAGTACATGCATTAATAAAATGGCAAAATTCCAAAAATGGAAAACATAGCAGATCACATTATACTACATTCTAATCTAGACCCTGCTATTTCAATTTTTGTTCTGCACACTGCTCTTTAATACTAGAGATACTGATTTCACTTATGCCCTTTGTTAAAGCAATTTTCAGAAGCTTCACTAAATTCATAAGCCTATCACTCAGAGTACAGCTAGTTTTCTGAGATATTACACTGCTCTCATCATCTTATCAGATGATGTTTGAAGGTGCTTTCTTTCTGACCATCCATAATCCATACCGTAATTAATTCCATATGAAGAGCTGACATGACTCCCTTTGGACAATTAAGTCTCACATCTCCTTTTGTCTTTTTTTGCTGTTGCCATCACAAGCACAGCTCCACCAATTGTAATGATAATGTAATACAGCAATATTGGGAGCAACTGCCAGTGTTTTAAGTATCATGCCATCAAGCACTGCATGACAGTGATTAAAGTCTTTGAGTCTTGTTTACAGCAGAACACTGATGAACTGAAATTTTTTTTAGCAACAAGGATAGCACCAACAATTCTCATAAATCAGAAGAGACTATAAGAACAGTGAGATTACATGCTCCAAAGACATAATATAAAGTCAGTTTTTGTCTTTTAGCAAAAAAGTTAAGTCTCAAAGGGGTCTGGAAAATGTATTATGCTTAATCAGGAATACCCTTTGCTGCAATAAGAACACTACATTCATTCATTAAATACAGAACAGAGATAATAGAAAAGAACCAGAACTAAATAATCCTTTACTCTGCACTTGTCGGGGTGGATAAAAATCAATGATTTAAAAAAAGGAATTTGATTTAAAAAAGGAATTTTTTGATAAAATGCTTTTTGAGGAAAAAACTTAAGTTTTAATTAAGATACATTATAGCTCAAAGATCTCATCATGTAATAGGATTATAAATTCTAGTTTTATAGTACGAGACAATATGCTCATAATGTTTAAGAAAAGTTTTGTAAATGAGTTCCAATAGTTCATGGATTAGTTCCAGGATCTTCTGTATAGATTTAGGTTAATCTTTCTATCTACCCACTGGGACTTAGTATCAGAGCTGCTTAGTTTTGCAGTTCTCGAATGGTGAATTTGTGCCTCCAGAGATAACATGCTTGTTAACAGCAAAAATGTTTTTAAATAATTATACAGAGGTGAGAAATAACAGACCTCAACTGCACTGTCCCTCTGCACACTTGTGTACACAAATTCAATCCCTTACCTCTCTAAACATGCAAAGTTTAAAAAAGTTGAATGACTAGAAGACTGTTGTAGTGGAATCGATCTGGACAAGAAGTCTGGAGATAAATGTGAGGAGAGGGACAGGAAATAGAAACAAAAGTGAAACTGTTTGAGCAGCATATTCCAGAAGTCTTGAGGCCTTTCTGAGGGTAGCCTTTATTGATTTGAGATCTACCGTACCATTCTCTCACTAGAAAGGAAACCTATAATAGCAAAAGCCATAAAAGAGACCCAGTTTGAGAATAAGAACCATTCAAGAAATACATGTTTGCTGAGGATATTTTAAAGAAAGTCACACCAGTAAACTGGTGGAAGTCACCCAAGCACTTGGATTCAGGGACTTTTGAAATGATAATTTCACTCTAATAGCAGGAGCTGCTTCGGTCAGTGTAGAAAGAATATTCTCTTCTTTTGGACTAATTCATTCCACATGGAGAAAGCATTTGGGACCTGAAAAAGCAGGAAAGCTTGATCTTCTTGTCCAGATTATGAACAAACAGGAAAATGAAGGTAAAGATGAGTGAGTTAGCTCCAGAAGCCAATATTTTAAGTTTCTCATGTTGACCTGGCTGACAGTCAATTTAATTTTAAGTATTTCATTTAACTATTTTAGTTAAAAACAATTTTAAAAAACTCATATACAAAAATTCATACGCTTGTTTTGTTAAAATACTATATGTTTGCTGTTGAAGAAAAAAATCTAGAATACATAGCATTGTTGTTTTAGTTACATAAAACAATTTAAATGTCTGTCTGGGGATGTTCTCCTCTTAATACAGCATAGCAAGAAAATCCTCCAAATATTAATGATTAACCTGTTGAACTGGAGATAGTTCACCATCCAATGACTTCATAAACATCTGCTTCAATTACCTTTGTAAATGAAATAACCAAATCATTATTTGTTTTCTGATATAGCTCTAAAACAAACCTAAAAAGTTTTCAAAATAAATCACGTAAAAAGGTATAGTGTACCTTCTAAAAATGAAACCTACATCTGAGTTATGAAGAATATGTATTTAGATACCAACCAACAAGAATGCACTTTTATACAGAAATCATGATTAAATCAAGTCTTCCTTGATTTCAAAATCAATTTAATTGAAATCAAATCCACTCTGATACTTGTGGAAACATTTGCAATCTACAAGAGCAATGACCACTCATCTGCACATGGCTAAATATAACTAACTTGCTTTTCAGAGACCAATCAACAGTCTTGATGCCCAAGTGCTCTTAATGCTCTTCTTTGGATACCAAAGGCATCAAGATACTGGGCAGCTGAGCCATTTGTTTAAAATGAAACCACCATCATCTATGGGATTCAAGGCAAAGCCCTAGACACAGCCAAGAAGGTGATCCCCTGGAAAGGTCTTAATGAAGAAATGCAGAACCAGGTTAAAAATCTAGTTTGCATGTGAGCACAACTGCTGTGCTCCTTCCAGAAGCCCGCCCAAAGCAGCATTTGTTATATGCCGAAACCGAAGCACGTTTTTCAAAACCGCTTCTAACTTACAACTAGCTTTTCTCAACACAGCGGCGTGGCAGCCCGCACGCTGCAAAGCCTCCCCAGCTGGAACAGCCGCCAACAGCCACTCACGTCGGCTTGCAGCCGGCAGGCGCTCGGAGGGCGCTAACATGAAGGGCCCGGCCCCGCTGGGGGCTAGGGCAGAAGTGAACGCATCTTCCAACACCCAGGCTCCGGCGAGCCCACCCCCCCGGGCGGCAGGTGCTTTCTAAACACCGCCCCTCCCCTCAGCTAAGCAGGGTCTCGCTAGCCGGGCCCTAGAGACTTTACACGCCGCCTCCGGCTCTGCGGGCCCCGGATAGCCGCTGGGCTGGGGACCGAGGGGTTCCCCGCCCCCCCCAATCGTTGAACCGCAGTGGAGCCCTAACGCCAGCCCGCGCGGTGCCCGCCGAGAGCCGGGCGCGCTCCGTCACGTACCCGCTCGCCCTCGCTGGGGTTCTTGTCGGGGTGATACTTCAGCGCCAGCTTGCGGTAGGCGCGCTTGATCTCGTCCGACGAGGCGCTGGGCTTCACCTGCAGGATGTCGTAGTATCCCGTCTCCTTCACCATGGTGCCCTGCGCGGTAGAGCGACAGCAGCGTTAGGGGGCTGCGGGCCGGGGACCAGCGCCCCGACACGGCGCTGCCTGGCCCGGCCGGGGACCGGTCCACTCCCCCACCGGCCGCCGGCGCGGCGTTGCCTGGCCCCGGGCTGGGGACGGCCGGGCCGCTTATAGAAGACACCGGCCGGGAGACGATCGGGTCCGTCAGGTCAGGCACCGGCTGATCCCACTATCTCCCAGCAGACGTGGGCATCCCTGATCCCCGCTGCGCTTCCCCCATGACCCCGGCGCCGCTGGGCCCGGCCGCGCTTACCACTGTCGCACTCACGAGCCCCCGCACGCAACCGATTTAGTATTAGCTTGCAGCACAACGCCCGCCCGGCTCCGCAGCTTTTATAGCGGCAGCACCGAACCTTCTGGAACGACGCCACCCTATGTCACAGCTCTGGAACGGTCTAGAATTCCCCCGCGTGACGTTACCGCCCAGCCCTTGTAGTGGGACGCGCCGGGGCGGGACGTACTTTGCAGGATCCGCCTGCTGCTGTTACTAGGCAACCGCTGCTAGTACCGGCGCTCCTGGTAGTGAAAAGGACGCAGCTGCGCACTCTCTCCCCCACGCCCCCATACACCGCACATCCAATCCCCTTCCCTAGAGATGCATCCCGCACGGCCACCTCCGCCCCACCCAGCGCAGACTCATCACGCGGGACACTCCGGTACTTACACATTCCTAGCACACCCCGAGAAACCCCCAGCAAAGCCACGTCTTGTGTTATCCTCCCTACAAGACAGCCAGGTCTCCCCTCCGCCTGAGACATCCCCACTACCCGCCCCAGGCTGCCTTTCCCTCCCAGATAAAATGCTCCTGTCACACCCCACACAGCACTTTTACACACACAGACATAGTTGTGCCCCACATGCCGTACTGCTCTAGACACACAGTCTCACACACATACTGTCACACCCCCATACATGACACACACCCCTACTTACCTTCTTCCAGGAAGCACTCCCCACCAGAGGCAACCTTTGCCTCAGATATACTTTGCTCTTCACATCAGAAGAAACATAACCCCTGACTCTTTCTGACAAGCCCATGCCCAGTACTTGCTACATTTCCTTCCCTGAGACACCCCAGGTTGCCCTCCCACCTGAAAAAATATCCTCCAGCATCACAATGCCATCGGTATTGCCACAATGCACTCCTGCTAATCCCTCAATCCACAACACAGCTGCAATGTCACCCTCCCCGAGACACACACTGCCATTCCTCCAACATTCTTCCTCACCCACATGTAACTTCTCATTGACACACCTTTAGGTAACACCACTCCCAAAGTCATATCTATCATTTCCCCATCCAAAGCCTTGGCCTCCGTGCAAAACACAACTCCTGCTGCTTCCCCATGAACCACTTCACAACTTTTTCTGAAACAATCCCTGGGGTGCTCCCTTGAACACACCCAGTGCTGCCTTTTCATGAGTTATTCACATCACTGAGGTACTCTTCTGCATTCCTCCCAGTGCCCCCTGAGGCATCTTCCCTGCCCTCCTATGTCGCCTCTCCCCTCAGATCATTCTGCCATTGCCCTGACACTCACCTTTCACACTGCCAGGAGTCCATCTCCCATACTGTCACATCAATTCCTCACTTCTGTCACTATCCCACTTCCACCCACGGCATTGTCCATCCACCTCTAACCTCACCATCTCAACTGTGCCCACTACATCACCTTCTCCCCTCTGACATCACTCTCCATTCCACCACTCTTCTGTGCCTCAGTTTTGTGAGCTATTTTGTGACTGGCTTTCTTCTGGCATCCACCCCTAAAAACTGGGTCATGCACTTCTCACTTGTAAATCCAAACACTGAATGACGAGTTGCACTATTTATAGGTTAGCAGCAGAAGAAGGAACTGTGAAGAGGAAGAACTACTTCTAATTCCAAAGTTCCACCACTCAGCAGTGAACTATTCCTAGAGCAGGAATGGATGGAAAAAGAAGAGGTGAGCATGCAAAAAGGAGAGAGGAGTGGAAGTGGGAGGAAGCTACCCCTTAAAAACACAATTTAAAAAAAGGATACAGTGCACAAGACAGACCTGTGGCCAGCTGAAATTAGCCAATACAGCTTGACTTTTGAATATCAAAAACTCACAACAAACTACTCAGAAATGCTATACAAGCTAAGCATTATTCAGAGATATTAGCTATGGTTTGGTGATAGCATTATAATCCCCCCCCTGCTTGTAGCAGACAGCTATATATTTGATGGAGTAGTTGGCACACCTATCTGAGGATAAATAGTCTTGGAGTTAAGGCACAACACTTGTAGTCAGTCGAGCTGGGCCCTGTTTCTGATCCTTTGTGCTCTAGGTCTGCTTTATGCAAACTTAGGAATTCTTCCTGTATGATGTTGGAAGCACATGTTCAAATCCTTCCTGCCCTGTCTAAGTAGGAGTGGTTAAACAAAGAAATATGTGTTTACCTCCATTTACATATAAGTAGTAAACAGGCTCCTTGAGACAACAATTGGGAGACAAGGCAAATTTGCATTTCAGCATACACAGAGGAGAAGAAAGCGTATGGGGCCAGGTTCACCACCTTCTTTACTGTTTGAATAAACTTAGGCCTTGTCTACACTGGCAAGTTTCTGCGCACTAAAGAATCTTTATGCTCTGTAACTCCTGAGATGTACACATTGCCAAGCCACTTAGTGCGCAGAAATTGCGCACTTGTAGCGCTTTAAAAAACCCACCGTGGTTGATTACAGTGCTGCAATTGGCCTCCAGGAGGTGTCTCACAATGCCTATTCTCACCTCTCTAGTCATCGGTTTGAACTCTACTGCCCTCCCCTCAGGTGACCAACAGTTATCCTGCCCTGTAAATTCATTTGGAAATTTGAAAGTCCCCTTCCTGTTTGCTCGGTGATGCGTGCAGTGGTCTGCCAATGGGAGCTGTGGGATGCGGCGGCCAACACGTCTTTGTGGTCCATGGCTTCCCACAGCTCCCATTGGCCAGGAACAGCAAACTGCAGCCACTGGAAGCTGTGGGTGGCCTTGCTTGCAGATGGTCAACGTGAACAAAATGTCTTGCGGCCCGTCAGCAGATTACCCTCATGGGCCTCATGCTGAAGGTTGCCAACCCCTAGTTTAGTTAAGAATTGGCTGTAAGTGTGTATTTGGGCAAGAGCTGAAATATTCATTAATATTGGTAATGTGTCTGATCCTTTGGGACTGGTAGAACTTTTTTATGTGATGAATACTTTTTTTCAGTAATTCTCATTATGTTTGATTTGGGTGTTTGGGTGGAGGCCTGAAGCTGGGTTGTTTTAAGGGAACTATGTTGTTGGCTTCTGGGTAACCAGTGAGCTATTATAGAAGCTGTTTTGTCCTGTCATCGTAAATCTAGGTATTGGAATATCCACCAGTTTTGGGGATTGTCTGCCCCATTCTTTGCAGTTCACCCTGAGTGACCTCAGCATGACTCCCTTGGGATTCCAGTCACAGATGCTCTGGCAGATAGCTCATTACAGGTATCTTTAGCTAAAAAGTTTTCAGCTGTTTTACTTTCCTTTATCTTATTTGACTAAGGCCTGGTCTACACTAAAGCTGTAAGTCTACCTAAATTATGCTACTTCAGTTATGTATGTTCCTGGTTTATGATATGGCAGCCGATGACAGGAACTCTGGATAAACACGGCTATAATTGCAGACATTCCAGACCTTACTGGAAAACTTAATTCGACTCAGGGTATACACAAAGTCACAGAACTATCAGTGTTTGGATTTTGTAATTGAGGTTGGCGTAATTTAGGTTGACTTACAACAGTATTTACATCATGCTGTGTGGATTGGAGATGCTCTCCCGTCAACTTACCTTCCGCCTCTCGGGGAGGTGGAGTACAAACGTCAACAGGAGAGTGCTCTCCCATTGACTTAGCGCGT
Organism: Dermatemys mawii; assembly: GCA_007922305.1. NCBI lineage: Eukaryota > Metazoa > Chordata > Testudines > Dermatemydidae > Dermatemys > Dermatemys mawii. The sequence continues at coordinate 30,051,356 of ML677366.1, read as the reverse complement.
CTAATCGACACTGCTGCATCAATCCCAGCTGTGCTGATTTAGCTGCAAGTATAGACAAGCCCTGAGAGGAGATCAGTTCTTGGTGTGACTCAGGTTAAATCTGTGTCTTTCTTCAATGTCAGGTATTTATTCTGTCAATCTTACACTCAGATAAGAGGAGCTGATTCCACATTTTTAGAAGTAATATGAAAGTTATAGAGGGCCAGTCTCTTGAACCTACTCTATTGCAACAGTTCCAAGTTCAATCATTCTCCTGTATTCCTTCTCCTGCATCCCTCCACTTCTGAGCTACAGTCATCACCCTTCCACCTAACAGAATAAATAAAGTACAGGGAGTCCTCAGAATTGCATTGTAAGTTGAAATGTAAGTTGAAACCACTTTTCCCATATGAATCAATGGTATGAAGGGAAGATTGGTTCCTGAACCAAGGCTTGATACACTATTTTCACCACAATAACACAGATTATTGTACTAAATGAAGTATAAATGACTAACTTTGCAAAATCAATGTATTTACTGTACACTGTATTTAATGTATTGCATTAAACTCATATAAACTCATATAAACATAGAAACTCACACATGCGGCTCAGAATACTGGCAACACAGGCTCAGAAAGCCAGGGAGAATGGCACACATGCTGAGCCTCACTCAGCCAATCACTTTCTGATTGTCTGAGCCCGGGAGCCAATAAAAAACAAGCGGTATCCCTATCTGGCAACAATGTACCCTGCTGCCTCGAAGCCAATCAGAAGTGACCCCGTCTAGCTCCATATCAGTATAACGCAACCAGGAAGTGATTTCAAGCAAACTTTGTACAAATTGAGCGTCGTAAGGGTGAAACAAGTACTGTAGGGCGAAACAGGCAGTTGATTGAAAAGCATTGTAAGTGGCGTCCAATGTAAGTTGGGCGTCATAACTCGGAGGACTCCCTGTACTTCTTTGACCTTCCAAAAGAAAATATTTGACTTTTAGCACCATTTTATTTGTAATTACCAATGTTTCTGGTGTGTTCAAGGAACAGAGGAGGAACTCTTTAGTAGATAATACCTGTAATTTTCCATAACATTAATAATTATGCTTTCATTAAACATTCAGGCACAGCTTTCTCAGATCTTCTAGTCACATTTTCCTTTGCTTCTCAGATAATAGCCAGAAGCCTGCCTGTCTGATTTCTGAATACTGTTCAATATCTAACTTCTGATCAATGCTTCTCTCCCCAAGAACATTTCCCCTTGTAAGTCTTTGCAACATTGCAGACTAATAGTTGCCCACATTCTTCTCAAATGATCACTGCCACCATCTCTCAGGTACCATTATCACCAGCAAGTCTAAGGACTCCAAGAGTCTGGGCTCTGGAAGATTGGCATTGTTGTGTGAATGAGCAGCAGTGAAAAAAACAGCTTCTCTAAATCGGTACTGACAGTCCTCTAGGGCCTCAGAACCTAGTACTTGAGCTCTGCAGAAAACCAGACCAACTCCTACTAGTCATTCAGAGTGCAAGAGACCTCCAGAACTTGTAAGCACCTTCTACCTCAGTCTCCTCCACTCATCTTACCTCAGTGGTGCCACCCACCATCCCGGTACTGCATGAATTTTGCTTTCCCTGGAGTTGGCAGTTTCAGAAAGGCCTGAGTCTCTCCTGCTTGTCACTGACACATTTCCAGTACTGATCGCCTGTCACTTCCTGGAGATGTGAATAGTACCGACAGAGTTTCCCATAGCTTCCATAATTGCTTCACCTCTGCTAACTGATGAAGAGGACAATGATGACAATTTCTCTTCACGCTCTCACATTTCTGTCCAAATGTCCAGAGCCTGAACATTTCCACTCTATGGAGCTTTCCATCTTGAGACCTTTGCAGAAGCAGCTTACCGTCATAAGAGACATGGCCCACCCAGTTTGTATGGACACGCTTGGGTGCCTCCACTCATGCCTTTTGCAGTGGCCTTCCTGGGACCCCTAGATGGTTTATTGCCAGCAATTTTCAAGGGGCTTTAGTGTTTCTCACTTAAAGAAGAGAAGGCAGTCCCCTTCAGCTTCTCTCTCTAGAGTTCCTGATCCATAAGAAGAGATCCTTGAGGTACAGGAAGCAAGATTAGACAAGACGATTATTCCTACAAGTCACATTTATTCATTCTCCCCTGATGAAGCCATTGTATCTCCTTCACCAACCTTGGCAGATGATTTTAAATAATTTCAGGACCTTAAAAAGGCAGTGGACTCCTTACAAAAGAAGAGATTAGAAGAGGTTGAGGAATTACAGCACAAGCTAGTCAACATCCTGCAAACTTCTGCATCTACCGTGTTGCATTACCCATTAATGAGGCCTTGATGAATCCAGCAAAATAATATTGCATACCTTAGCTACAATACCTCCCACCTGTAAGAGAATGGACAAAAAGTACTATGTTCCTGCAAGAACTCAGACTTTTTATTTTCACACCCATCCCCAAACTCTCATGTCATCGATACTGTAAACGAACATGGCAAACAGCATCAGGCTAAATCAGTGCCACATGACAAACATTTTAAATATCTTGATTTATTTGGATGTAAATCATATTAATCGGTACGCTACAATTTAGGATCGCATATTACCAAGCTCTTGTATCAAAGTATAACCATATTAATTACTCCAAACTGAATGCCTTTATTGAGCATCTGCCATCTAAGGGGTCTTCAAACTTTTTCCTTGGCGGCCTCTTCTCGCCGAGGAAATAGTTGTGTGGCCCTCCGAGGGTATGTCCACTGAAATGTCGCCACGGAAAGTGAAAGTTTCCACTTTCCGCGGCGGCATTTTGGTGGTACTAAAATAGCCCGCCTGGGAGTTCGGCGGTTTTCCAGGCGGGACTGGCAGAGGTGCTGGGGTCTCGCGCACCCACGGGGACGGTCTCGTGCACCCCTGGGGGTGCACGCACCCCAGTTTGATGACCATTGTTCCAACAGACCAGAGGGAGCAATTTCAGGTGATCATTGCTGCAGGCCAACTCCTTGCAAGAACTTCTCTGCAGGCTTCTCTAGACACCACAGACAAAGCTGCTCATTCTATCTCCATGGCAGTGGTCATGAGGAAGACTTCCTGGCTTCAGCTATCCAGCTTCCAAAGGAAGTCCAATCTACAGTCAAGGACCTTCCATTTGAGGGATCAAAGTTGTTTGATGAGAAAACTGATAAATTCCTTCACAAATAAGAGATTCTAAAGCCATCTTGTTCTCGCTGGCAATTTACATGCCTGCACAAAAAAGATGATTTAATAAATCCCAGATGGTGGAGAGACCCTGGCTTACTCAATCCCTTCCCCCTGAGGCATTATGAACACAGTGCAAAAGACAGCAATTGCAGAAAAGGAGACCAGATGCTTCACAAGCATCCATTTCACAACTCACTGCATCTAAACATCAATTTTAATGGGTTAGTCAAGGCCTGAGTTACCACTCCCACTTCTATTTGCTGCAACAATCCATGTCTACTTGCTTCGGTGACCACCTTACTCTTTTTTGTCAAAACTGGGAACATGTACCTACAGGTAAGTGGGTGTTGGAGATCATTTCTGCAAGATATTCTATCCGTTTTCTGTCCCTCTTCCCATCCTTTTTCAGGAACCCTTCTCACATGCACATTTTATGATAGGAATCCGACTCTCTCCTGAACCTGATTGCTATAGAACCAATTCCCACAGAGGGAGAGGGGGGATTCTATTCCAAGTACTTCCTGGTCCTGAGAAAGAACACTCTCAGATTCGTAAAGGTTCAGTGGTTCAAAATGGTAACTCTTGCAGCAATCTCTGGCCCAAGGGAACTGATGCAGGGCATGAGATGGGGAGAGTGCATGTGTGGGCTGAGTGGACACTGCTACTTAAAATCTCTGTTCTGAAACACAGGGGACGCAAGCGCACCTAGAGTGGAGCACCCACAGGGAAACACATCTCCAGGAATCACAGAGACTAACAAATTTATTTGGGCATAAATTTGTTAGTCTCTAAGGTGACACAAGGACTCCTTGGGGTTTTTTTTATTGATACAGACTAATACGGTTACCCCTCTGAAACCAAGAATCACAGTTACTGCATAGGATAAGTAACCTTCTCTTAGAGTCAGACACTTATAGCAACCTCCCTGCTCTGTGAATCGTTGTTTCTGCAGTCCAAATCTGAGCTGATGGACTGCAGAAACAACCATTCTGAGGGGGAAAAAAACTGTAATTATTTTCCAGCTATGAACATTTTTTCACTCTCAGTTTAGGATGACTTAGAAAAGATCTTATAAAAAGATAGATTTGATATCTGTAGCGGTACTGCAAGTGGGGTATTTCTGCTAGATAAATACCAGAAAAGGACATCTTGATCAGGAGGTAGCTCTCTTAAGGAAGCTGTTTGTTTAGAAGCAACCAGCATTGAAAGTAAGGTCAAAACTATAGCTTTAAGATCAATCAGACAATGCTCTTTGATTCAGAACACTTAAGGCAGTAGAGGATGTATGACCAACATCTTTAGTAGTACTGGTCTATGGAAAGTTTTAATTAAAGTACATGAAAATCTTTAATGAATAGTTATTAATAATAAAACAGCTGGGAGAAAACATGTCTCCTTTCACACTGTGAGTTCTACTGGCCAAAGAGATGCTGAGACATACCTCTAAGTGGCTTAGTGCTGTAGACAGGGTAACTAGATGAATGAATAACTGAAGACAAATATAAAGATTCAGTTTCAGGTTATTTATTTGGAACTAACTCAGGTCTTGTCTATGCTAAAGGAAAGAGTCGATCTAAACTAGGCAATTCGAGTTACGTGAAGAGCGTAAATGAAATCGACATAACTTAGATCTTCTTACTGCGAGGTCCACACGACATTTACAGAAGATACACTCCGGTCGACTCCCCTTACTCTTCTCGATTAAGTGGAGTACAGATGCTCCCCAAGTTATGCAAGTGTTCCGTTCCGGAACGCCTTGCGTAACTCGGATTTTGCATAAGTTGGAAATGTATCTCTGACTGTTAAGCAAAAAGAAAAAAACCCCTGCTATTTCTAGCTTATGGAACTTTTTCCATAAGCTCAGAATTGCGTAACTCGGATTTGCATAACTCGGGGGGTGTCTGTACAGGAGTTGACGGGAGAGCAATGGGCGATCGATTTAGCAGGTAGACCCTGCTAAATTGGCTGCTGATGCATCGACTGCGGCAGCATCGGTCCTCCAGTAAGTGTAGACAAGACCTCAGGCCCTTCAGCACAAAGTAGCTGTGTCTACTAGGCCTTTTTCGCCTCAGGCCAACTGCCACTCTGATCTAACAAAACGTTCTTTCCCTCTCCAATTGCCCAGATTAGAAAAAACTGTTTTTTCCTCCCGATTTACATACAGATCTTCTTTTTCTTCCTTGTGATGTCATGTGTAATTTAATAATTATAATTCTATAGTACTATTTTTCTTTGAAATATAACCTTCATTAATTAAGGTGAACTGTAAATGATACTCAACTCCAAGAAAATTGTGTGGTCATTTGTTTATTTTAAATTCAACTTATCATAGATGCTGGGGCTATAGCTACTGTTACGCCAGGATGAATATAATCCATAGATTTTTATTTGTTAAATCTCTGTTTGCTGTTGTTTTCAAACAGCAGAAAATTTAGCCACAATGAATCCTTTGTGCATTGTTTAATCAGTCATACTAAAATAATATAGACTGATACCACAGAATATGAATTGGGATTTTTAACATAAAGGACCAGGGGGCTTGCAGTGCTGGTGTTACAACAGATGAACAGCAGGGAACATTCTGAGTTAGTATCCTCTATTGCCTGTATACAATAATTGCAAATTATTGTAGTTCACATAGAACATTAGCCTATCAAGAGCAGGAATCAGAGAGTATGCAGCCATCAGCAGTTTCATGCAAATTACATAAATGTACATGTTAACTATCCCTATTTAGGAGAGAGAATGCTATAATTTTTAAGCAAAACTATCATTTGTATCACACCGCTCGTTTGAAAAGCTCTTTGAGTCCAGTTTGTGTTTCAGTGGAGAGAGGAATATAGCTTCTGTATCTCCAAATGTCCCTCTTTATAGCTTTCGTAGGTGTACCTAAAGCAGTCCAAGAGTGTATTTTCCACTTGATGCATATAGGGTAGCTCTCATTTTATTGTGATGTCTTCTGTTTAGATATCATGTTGATAATCTAACTGTCTTGGAAATTCCTAAGATAGACAGATACAGGTATACAACAAAATGACCCAGTTAATCACATAACATAGACTGTTGCATGTAAAGAGTGAAGGTGCAGGTCCTTTCTTCTTGAATGCTTCAAGTTACCCTTGTTTTTAAGGAAGTATTATTTAGTACAATTGGAAGAGGAGCTAGAAATGTAGTGTAGGAACTGCACTGGCAAATTAAGTACAGATTTGTATTGTTCATACTATTACACAGTCATGTTTGTGACACTCTAATTAGACTATCAGGATGTAACGAGTTTCCTCTGAGCCAGAGCTATAGTCTACACTACAAACTTTGTTGGTATTACTATGTTGCTCAGGGGGGTGGAAAATTAACACCGCTGAGCAACACAGTTATACTGACCTATCTTCCAGTGTAAACAGTGTTATGTCAATGGGAGGTCTTCTCCTGACAACATATCTACTGCCTCTCAGGGAGGTGCAGTACCTATGCTCATGGGAGAAGCTGCCCATTGGTATAGGTAGCATATTCACTAAGCATTGAAGCTGTGCCACTAGAGCCTTGTAAGTGTAGACAAACCGTGAGATTCTTAAACCAGTTATCTTTGACCCTCAGCCTTCTTAAACCTTCCCTTATAACTGATCCCTCAGTTACCTCTCAGCTTACGTTTCAGAGTCATCCCTGAGCCAGATAATGTGATGAGTCACTGGAGGCAATTACCTGCAAGTCTTGTGATAGGCTCCTCCCCATTCAACCAGGGTTGACCCAGACCCCCAGCAGGGCAGATGATCCGAAAGGAAACAGTCCCTTCAGGCTACTCAGATATGACTACTTGGGAGGGTGGATCAAAATAATAATTTTTTAATTTTAAAAAAAGTAGATTTTTAAAATTTAAATTGAATTTTTTTGATAAAATGCTTTTTGAGGAAAATACCTATCTAAAGATAGTTTTAATTAAGATAAATTATAGCTCAAAGACATCTTATCATGGAATAGGGATTATAAATTCTAATTCTATAGTATGAGGCAATATATTCATGTAATGTTTAAGAAAAGTTTTGTAAAGGAGTTCCAATGGTTCATGGATTAGGGACTCAATCTTATGGTGTTCCAGGGGCTTCTGAATAGATTATTTAAGTTAATCTTTCTATCTACCCAATGGGACTCAGGCCTCAGTCTAAAAGATACCATCAGAGATGTTTAGTTTTGCAATTCTCAAACTGTGGATTTGTGTCTCCATGATAACATGCTTGTTAACAGCCAAAATGTTTTTAAATATATAAATTATTACATAGTGGTGAGAAATAACAGATCTCAACCCTATTGTCCCTCTGCAAATTTGTGTACACAGAGTCAATCCCTTATCTCTCTCTAAAAGTGCAAAGTTTAAGAAAGTTCAATGACTAGAAGATTGTTGGGGTGGAATAGATCTGGACAAGAAGAGGAAGTCTGGAGATAAATGTGAGAAGGGAGGGATAGGCAGTAGAAACAAAAATGAAACTGTTTTGAGCGGCATATTCCAGAAGACTTGAGGTCTTTCTGACTGTAGGCTTCATTCATTTGAGTCCTACCATATCATTCTCTCACTAGAAGGGAAAGCCTATAATGACAGTAGGCCATAAAAGAGACCCAGTTTGGGAATATTTTAATGAAGTTCCTCTACCTGTGGGTAGAGACAAGCATGCATGCAAAATGCAAACAGTGCAACAAAGAAATTGAATGCCTGGTTGCCCGAATGAAACAACACTATGAGAAGTGTTCCTTCTCAGAAGGAAGCTGCATTGAAGATGATGAAAGGAACATGTCTGAACATGCAGGATCTTCAGGTTGGTAAACTTTTTCATTTCATATTTCTTTCTTTAGGATTGTCTGTCTTCCTTCTGGACTATTCTTGAATTCTCATGTTTGAGCAAAAAATATAATTTTTACTCTATGGTATTATCATTTTAGATGCAGTTGTGATAAAAAAATAAATAGCTGAAATAGGCAGATATTCCTTTTACAATTTCACCTTTAAAGTAGTACTGTCAGTGAATGCAATGAGTAACACTAATAATAATTAAATAACTGCACTGACTTATTTTGTTTAGGAGAATCCATCCTCAAAATACAGGATTTTGAAGACTCCATCTTCAGGATCATCATCATTTTCTGTGGTTTCAGAGTTATCTGCCAATGATAGTGTTTCAGTCACATCATGTATGTCATATAGCCACAGTATATCACCTGTAGCAAAAAGAAAAAAACCCTCCCTCATCTAGAAACAACGATAGATAAGTTTGTGATAAGAACCAGCAGATTACAAAACGAAGTAATTGATGAAAAAATTAACCAGTTTGTTTATGTAACAAACTCTCCTTTCCGTAGGACTGAGAACCTACACTTCATTAACATGGTTCATTATGACATGGACATCCAGAAATCATCCCTCCATAAAGTCAACTATAATGCACTTCAGAGCTAAGGGTGAACCATTCAAGAAATATGTGTTTGCTGATGATGTTGTAAAGAAGGTCACATCAGTGAACTAGTGGAAGTCACTTATGCACTTGGATTCAGAGATTGTTGAAGTGATAATCTCACTTTTAACAGCAGTAGCTTCTTCTGCTGCTGTAGAAAGAATATTTTATTCCTTTGGACTAATTCATTCCAAATTGAGAAATTGTTTGGGACCTGAAGAAGCAGGAAAGCTTGTTTTTCTTTTTCAGATTATGAAGAAACAGGTAAATGAAGGTGAAGTTGAGTGAGTTAGCTGCTGAAGCCAATATTTTAAGTTTCTCATGTTGACCTGGCTGACATAGTCGATTCAATTTTTTTTAATATTTCATTTAACTATTTTAGTTAAAAACAATTTTAACAAAAACAAACCTGATTTTAAAAAAATGTTAATGTTTAACTACATTCAAAAATTCATATGCTTGTTTTGTTAAAATATTATATGTTTGCTGTTGAAGAAAAAAAAATCCAGAACACATAACATTGTTGTTTTAGTTAAATAAAATAATTGAAATGTTTTTCTGGGGATGTTCTCCTAATACGGCATGGCAGGAAAATCCTCCAAATATTAATTATTAACTTGTTGAAATGGAGGTAGTTCACCTCCCAATGACTTCATAAATATCTGCTTCATTTACCTTTAGTAAATGAAATAACCAAATAATTATTTGTTTTCTGATATAGCTGTAAATCTAATCTGAAAAGTTTTCAAAATAAATCACTTTAAAAATGTATAGTGTGTACCTTCTAAAAATGAAACCTACATCCACCTCTGGGTTGTGAAGAATACATATTAAGGTAACAATCTTGCAACCAGCCTTATAACAACCAACAAGAATACACTTTCACGTAGAAATCCATGATTAAATCGAGTCTTCCTAAACTAGTGATTTAAATACATTTGATTTAAATCAAATCCACCCTTCTCCAGCTCATCATTGCTCATGCTTCAGCCTGCTCTTACTCTCTAGCCGGTTCCTTTTTCCATGCTAGCCAACCTGTTCCAGCTGATATCTGCTCCTGCCTCAGCTGGCTTCCTGGCAATTCTGACATAGGTCCCTCTCTAGATGGAGACTGCAAGAAATTTGCAAAGAGGTTACTATAACGCTATAGCGACAAAGAGTCTTGTAGCACCTGTGACAGAGTCAGACCAGAAGGATATAGGAGAGTGCTGGAAGGCAGGTATATTAGTCTCAGGATGTGCAGGTCCTTGTTCCCTGGATAGCCAAACAAAGGCTACTCCAGGCCAATCAAGACACCTGGGGCCAATTAAGAACCTTCTAGAAAGGAGTAGAAACAGCTAGCCTAATTGGGACACCTGAAGCCAATCAGAGACTGGCTGAATCCAGATAAAAACGTCCCAGTTAGTCAAGTGGGCTGTGGGTGTCAGGAGCTGTGGAAGGAGGTTGTGCTGTTGGTGAGATTGAGTGGTGGACAACATATCATCCAGAAGGAAGGAGGCCCTGAGGTAAGGGTGAAGTGGAGTTTGAAGAAGCAGGGACTGCTATGGGGAAGTAGCCCAGGGAATTGTATTGTGTTTTGTGGATAAAAGGTCAGCCATCTTAGCTGATACTATTAGGGTCCCTGGGCTGGAGCTCGGAGTAGAGGGCAGGCCCGGGCTCCCCCCTGCTCTTTCCACCTTCCATGCTGGCCTGTGATGAAGGTAACTCACTAGGTGGTGACTCTTGCCAATTATACTGAGAAAGGGAGGTCACTCTGGGGCCTAGATGAGTTTCTGAGGCCCCTAAATCTGCCAGGAAGCGCACGACCCACGAGTACAAACTTGGAGCTTTGTCACACACCTTATAGACTAACAGATTTTAGGGATCATGAGCTTTCGTGGGCTAAGACCCACTTCATCAGATGAATGTTGTGGAAATCTCCAGAGGCAGGAAAAGACTCTTTGTTGCTCTTGCAGATCCAGACTAACACGGCTACCCCTCTGATACTATAATGCTATACAGTCATATTTCCCATTGAAAAACAAATTTTCTCCACCAAATGCCTCTCAAACAAACAAATAAATCCTCTCTGCCGTAATGGGTTAGCTACCTTTGTCACTGTGCTTCTAACTGCTTAAGCTTGGGAAAAGAACAAAGGTCTGTGTTTAAAGGATCTGCAGCTCCTTTCACCCCCACCAATCACTAAACCCCTAACTTGCTTCTCAAGTGCAGTACTTTCCTGTTAATTTGGGGATGGTTATCGAGTTTTCCCTGTTATTCCTTTGACCCAAAGAAAAGTAAAATATTTTAAAGACCAAATCTCTGAGGTGACTTTTTTTTTAAAATTTAAGATGGAGCACTCATTCAGAGGACAAGTTTCAGAGCATTCTTATCAGAACTCATGCTTCCTCCAAGAGGTCCACTCCTGTCATTGAACTACCCAAAATCACAAACAGCAGCCATCCATAGAAGCCGATGATCTTCTAGCTGGACTCCTTCACTTGCCATAGAAGGTAAGAAATTTTAGGTGATAAGAGAAAGAAAAAAATATGACTTGAGGTGAAAAATGTCTGGAATTTATTCCTCTTGACACTGGGCTTCTAATAAGCTGAGCACCCACAAACAAAATCAAAAGGGCCCACTCGGTCTGCAGTCACCTGCTGCTTTGTTACATTCCACAATAAAAATTATCCAAGCTGAAACTAACACATAAGGTTTCAGCCCACAGTTATATATATATCTTTTCCTTGTAATGCTTAGGAAAACCAGTAATAAACTTACGTGGGCTTTCTAGAGCCCTTCAGGAACCTTTTGAAAACTGTTACCAAACCGAAGGAAGAAGAAGGAAGATTTCTCTGGCGCTGATGGATTTTAATCACCCTTGACAAAAATGCTTATTCCTGAATCCTGGGCCCCATAAATATACACTTTTTTGCCTTTATAATGTTTCATGATGTGTTATGGCATATTTTCAAACAAATTTCTGGGGTGTGGTTAGGATGAAACATCTTGGGACCTACCTGCAAGGTTTTCTCTCCCTCTGCCCCCATTTCAAATTGCACTTGACAGAATGATATTTATTGAATCCTGTGCTGCATTGTCAATGTGCTGGGAATATATTTCAGGAATAATACACTTCTAGCAAAGGGTATAATATAAATTTAGGAAAGGGTCAATATCAATGTATTCACCAAGGGGCCAAACACAGTTTTCTTAAATTCTGGCAGGGTATTAGTTTAGTGATGAGTAGAATCCTTTTCGATATGTATGGTAGGCCTGGTCCTGTGAATTGAAGTAAAAGGGAGCTGTTGGCACTCAGCCACTTACAGGAATAGGTTTCATATGTGTAATTGACTAGAAGGTCAGAGTCATATCCTAATTTAATTAATCTACATTTTCTTGGAGAAAATAGTTTACTTGGATGCTCTATTTTGAAACTAGAATTAATAAGAGAATGTGAATTGCTTCAGTTGTTGTAATCTGTGAAATGATTGGTTAGATATCCTAGCAAAAGAGAAAATTTGCATCTTAAAGAACTGTGGTCTCATTGAAATTCTACTCATGCATAATTACAGAAAACTGAATAAAAAAGAAAAGTTTTAACAGTAAGCAACTGGCAGGCACTGAGACATTTCAAGCATGTTAAATTCAGAAAAATGGAGCTTTAGTCTCCTCTTGCATTACGTCTTTATTTGAACAAGTATCCTGTTACTATTCGTGTCTTAAATGGTCGTAGGAGCTTATTTATGACTGATCCGGACAAATTTTTAGCATATTTGTTGTGGAGAGTTTGTCAGAATGGCTGGCAGTGAAGAGACCCTAAAGAAAAAATTACAACATGAAAATGAAATTGCAGAAAGCCATGAAACCAGGTAAAGTAACTTGAGAATTTATACTAACAAACAATATCTTTATTTCACAAACTTTTAAAACTAAAGATCTGATTCTGTTCCCACTAAAGTCAATGAGAACCATATTCACTTAATACTAACTTTACTATTTAATGCAGAATGACAAAAGTCCTTTGTTGAAACTAGAAAGCAAGAAAACTGTACCAATGATTCTGAATTGACAGTCTCCTTTGCTAATCCATAGACTGTCTGAATTTTATTGCTACTAGTATTATTCAGTTCAGACTATGCCCTATCCATAGTATCATAATTGTGAAAATTGTACCAATTCTGTTCTGGAAGTAACACAGAATGTCCCTTTATAGTGTGTGTTGTGTGTTTGTGTATAAAAATGGTCAGTTTGCACAGTCTGTTTTTTTTTTTTATTTTAACACCTGTGTCCAGTGGCATAGTGTTCACTGCATAAAACAGAAACTGCTAAATCTAGAAATGGGTGCAGCAGTGATTGGGGGGAAAGCAATTAGCTGAATGCTGGCGTGAAGATATGTAGTTTACAAAAATTGAAAACAGTTCTGAAAAAAAGAGTATGGACTTGAAAAATGGCTTAAAAGTTATTTCAGCTTCAGGACAACAGTCACTCTCAGCATAATGTGATTTTTTTTCTCCTTCGGTGTACATATATGTGAAATGAGGCAAATAGTACTGTAGAAACTGGCAGCCTGCTCAGGATGGGCAACAGCCAATATCAGTTAATTTCAGAATCTTGAAATTAATTGTCTTGATTTTTCCAATACACGAGAGATTGTTTCCTGATAGACACCTTATTCTAGACTTATACTAAGCACTGAAAAATCATTATTATCACCTTAAAACCTTGTTTAAATAAGATTCATTTGTATTTACCTTTTAAGATTTATTTTTCTTCCCACCCCTTAAGTTCTTGTTTATTTTTCATCTTGAATACATGACTGCTAATATTTCTAGAGGCAGAAGTAGTGGTTCTCTCTATTTCCACCTTGATATCAGAGTACTTGCCTTGGGTAGCTTAATGTAATGTGCGTTTTTAAATTTATACATAAATGAGTAAGGTAGAATCCTGGCTTTATTGAAGTCAGTGGAAGTTTTGGCATTAGGGACAGAATTTCACCCCAATCTGCTATGGCAACAAGCACTTGATTAAATATAATTTGAAGGAAATTCAGGTTAGGAACCTATGAGTGGACTTAAATATTCCAAGCTGGTATTAGACATATCACATGAGGGACTTAGTCTCAAGCGTGGATGAAATCACAATCCAGACACACCGTTCTCAATATGCTCCTTATTAACCAACCTGTTTGTGCAATGTGTTTAATGTTTAACATGAAATAAGGTTTTAAAGACATTTCACAAAAAGGCTATCTTTACTACATTCAAAATATTTACCCACGTTCTATCAAGATGCAGAGGACTTGGGATTCAATATATAAATTATAGATTCAGGTCTATTACAAATGTACCACATGAATGACACAAAAGCCAGGAAATATTACTCAGTGCATAAAAACATAAGATGTCCCATCCTAGGTCAGACCAGTGGTAGCCAGTATCCTGTCTGCTGACAGGCCAGTTCCAGATGCTTCAGAAAAAATGAACAGCTCAATTATTAAGTGATCCATACCCTGTCATCCAGTGCCAACTTCTGGCAATGGAAAGCAACTCAGTACATTGCCAGTACAACTCAGTAGATTGTAAAAAACAAAACAAGAAACTTCCCCACAGCAATAGCTTAATCTAGCAGTTCTAAAAACTCAATCATGATTCAATCAACTGCGGAAATTCATAGCTAATTGCTAGACAAAGGCATATAATTCCATGTGAAATTCCCTGATCAAAAATTTCAGTAAAATGGAAACAAGTTTGTGAAATTAATTTGTTAACAGACTCTTTATTACAACCCTGCACTGAAAATCTTCTGATTTTTTTGACCATTTAATGAGGTTAAACCCAGCTCATAAGTGTCTGGAAATGGGAAATGCACAGTTAAGACAGTCCAGAAAAATCTTAACTGTACCTCTGTACCATTTTCATGTACCTTTTGATTTACCTACTAGCAGCTGGGAATATTTTAAATTCCTCCTATTCCACTCCAGGCTGTGAGAAGTCCATATTTATGGATGTAGACATATTACATTTCATATACTTTTCTGGTTTGAATGTGGACTTTTGGAAATATCCAGACTGTGACTATGGATAACTTAAGGGCTCCGGCAGCAGGGCTCTGGCGGCAATATAAAGGGCCCAGGGCTCCAGCCGCTGCTGGGAGTCCGAGGCCCTTTAAATTGCTGCCTGGGGAAGCCAGCTCTTGCCTATATGCTGTGCTGGGGCATACCAGCTTATTTTCACCTCTGGATGAAATACAGATAAGGGATTATACAACGTCGGAGCCTCAGGGCCATATTCTCTTCTCGCTTTGATGTAAAATTAGGGTGACTCATTAGGGTGACTCTGCTGTCTTGAGTGTTTAGAATTCTTACTGCAAACTTGTGGTCTTTAAGCCACAGTCTTTGCAGGAGAGACTAACATTACAACAGGAATTACGAAGAAGAATTCAAAATGGTTCAGCCACATTTCTTCACAGAATTGCCCCTTGCACTACTTGTATCTTCGTAAGGATGGGCACAATTGAGCCCTTAATATTATCTAAAGATTCCAACATGTTTGCACATTTATTTAATGTATCTAACCGCTAAATCCTGCCTCAGTGGCAGTTGAGAATGTTTAGTACCTAGTAGTAAAGTTGGGTGAAACTTCTTTGGTGAATAGAAATTTCACTGAAAAATGCAGTGTCACAGAGTGGCACTGGCCCTTTGGCTCATCAGCTGCTTCCCAGTGGGGTTTCAAGGAATGGCATCTGAGCCATACAAATGGGCAAAGACTGAGATAGTGGAGGGTTCAGTCTGGGTTCAGTTCAGTTCAGAGGTGAGAGCTCCAGTGAGGGTGAGAGATTGGCAGCTGTGAGCCAGGAGACTATAGAAAGAAATTGTTGGAGGCTCCTGGGGGAAAGCTGAAGTAGAAGAGCAGCAGAGGGGGTTGCTGGCTGATCTCTCTTAACCGGGGGCTGGCCAGCTAGAGGTGGAGATGGCTGAAGGCCAGAGAGCAGCAGAGGAAGTTGCCTGCTGACTTCTAAGCTGGAGAACCAAAGCTGAGGGCCAGAGAGGGCTGATGGCAAAGAGAACAGTGAAGAGATTTATCCACTGATGTCTCCATGTTGGAGAGCTGAAGGTCAGGGAGAGTGAGGATGATCTCCAGCAGAGAGGCTATAGTGGTTCCTGCTGGGAAGATTAGGGTTGCAATGCACCTGGCAGGGCTGAGGTGGCTGTCCTGGTCATAGGTACTGGAACTACAGGTGCTGGGGGTGTTGCTGCACTCCCTGGCTTGAAGTGGTTCCATTATATACAGAGTTTACAGTTTGGTTTAATGGCTCTCAGCACCCCAGATATAAAAATGGTTTCAGTGCCTCTGATCCTGGTTGAAAGATAGGAGAAGACCGAAGAAGAGCCCACCTGTGATGGAAGATGCTAGAGCATGCTAGGTGCTTTGTCCAGGGCTGGCCTTACGAGTGGGTGACTGTCCTGGGCACCATGGTCAGGTAGTGCTGTGGTCCAGAGGCAAGATTGAAGTGGACCTCAGTTTCAAGGCTGTGGAAGGGAGCTTAGGGAAATGGGGCAGAAGAAGCAGTGGGGGTTGGGGGCAATAGAGAGTTGGGGAGCCTGAGGAGCTAGTGGGGGTCAGGGCGGATAGGTGAGGAGCCCAGAGCTTAATTTGTTCCAGGGCTGAGTCCTGGCACATCTAGGCTTGTCAGTTAGCCCCAGCACCTCTGGGCTGGCCATGTCAGTTACTCATCACTCAGCGGCCAGAGGATCTTCCCGAGCCCCAGCACCTCTTGCTTGAGCCCTGGAACCTCTTGTATTACAAATTAAGCACTGGGATCCAGGGAGGCATCTTAGGATGGGTGGGGAGCAGGGATGATATGGGGGACCAGGGGAAATAGCGGGGCAAGGGGTGATGGCTGGGGGACTGGAGGAGGCAGCAGGGGTTGAAGGCAATGGGGGATGGGTGGAGAGGCTGATGAGGATGAGTGGGGAGTCTAGGGAGGCAATGGGGGCAGGGTAGGGGTGGGGAATCTGGGAAAGTAGTGTGGGCGAGGGCCGATGAGGGTGGAGTAGGTGGAGAACCCGGTGAGGCACAGGGGGCCAGTGCATCAAAATGCAAGTTTTCCCAGGATGCCATTTTCTCTGAGGCCAGCCCTGGCTTTGTCAATATGTAAAGATTGTGGCATTTTAGGGACTGCATAAACTGGGTGTGAGAAATGAACCATGTCTAGGACTTTTAGTAATAGACTGGTCCCAAAGAGGGGAAGTATTGAGGCAAAAGAGCTGTTGTGGATACTGGGTACTCTGAAGAAAAGGAAACTAAGGCAGTCCCTTGTTCTGCCACAAGATGGCACTTCAGGCAGGCCTGCCTTATTATATCCATTCTGGGGGGCATTGAAACTTATCTGCATTTTGGGTCCAATTTCGCAAATATTTTGGCTGAAAGAAATGGGAAGAAAAATTTCAGAAATGTCAAAAGGTTTTTTTCCCCAACATTTTTTTAAATGAACTGCTTTGACAATGTTGATTCAAATCAATATTCAGAACATGGTATTTGACCCAAATTAATATTTTTGAGTTTTTTGCATCCCCAAGAAAAATTTTTAAAAAGCCGGTTTTGGTTGGAAACAAACCAAAATATTTATTTTTTAAAATTTTTCTGTTTGACCACCAGCCCCAAAAATCAATTATTTGTTCAGCCCTATCTAGTGGGAGGCACTACAGACCTTGCAGGTTTGGCCTCAGATAGTCTACCTAAATCTATTGGGCTCTGAACAGTGGAATGTACATAGAAAAGGAATGTTGGGGAATGTATATACTAGGAGCTTAACTGATGTCAAATGATATTTTTTTAACAACTGATCTTTTGCTGTGTTAGGACACACAAGCAAGGGAATTGGTTTCATGAGATAATCTTTTTCATGTATTGTAATATTGGTCTCTTCAAAAACAAAAATGATTTAACAGTTTGAGAGACTTAGTATTTCAGATTGTCCTCAAGAGAAGTAAGCGGTGGGATAGAAAAGCCATGTTTGATTGAAAAGTTCAGTAGTGGATAAAAATGGCATATTTTCTAATTTAGTTTAATTCATTACTAGGCAAGTTATATGCACATGTTCACTCATGCCAGGAGCCCCACTGAAGGCAACAGGAATTCACATATGATGAAACTATTTGCATAAGTAGAAGTTTGCAGAATTAAGTCCTAAATTGCTAAAGACAAACAACTAGACATTGCGCAATAATTCAGGTACGATAAGGGAGTGGAATGATTAATGCAGAGGAGATACGCCTACTGTTAACAGTATATAGCAATTAGTAATCTAAAGCTTACTGCCTTTAGGAAAGCAGATTGTAGGGTGAGAAGGTAAATGAGATAGCAGCAAGAGCTGCTGAGTAAAAGAAAGAGCTGCTGCACTGTGGAACCTAATGTGGGGAGAACACAAGCAAATCTTTCCTAGTGGAGAAGCAACTGTCCCCCAGGAGGAGCAAACGGAATCACTTCTAGAAGAAACATGTGAGTGATAGAAGAAATTTCTGAACTGGGATACTGAGATACCCCACACTAGAGGCTTGCATATTCCACCTTAATCCATCTTCATGGTAATGTAATTTAATACAAAACAAACAAAAATATCTCTACACTAGTGCAAGGATAAGGTTAATCTAGTTAGAACTCAGAAGTTAGGAAATGCAAATGTTATGGTTGACTATGCCGCCTTAACTCTACTTGTTTCATATACAGTGGGGACTATTAACATTAGAGATTATAATATCTCTTTCTCCAATAACATATGTTTGAAGTAGATCAGTTTAGTACAGCTAAAAAAGACAGCTTAGGAAGACAGCATCAATGCCTACTGCACTGTGGGCAGTAAGCAGACATTGGAAGGTGTGAGTGGAAAAGCTATGCTGGAGAGAGAAGTCTCTATGTCACCTAAATGCCAAGGACGTGAAACACTCCATGCTGGGTCCAGATCAGCTGGTGTAGAGGCTAGCATTGTCTATGAGCCAAGATAAGGATGACTGGATCAATGTATTGCTCAGAATACTAATGGTTTGGGAGGTAAATTAAATCCCCAAACTCCTGCAGAGTTCTCATACAAAAATCTGTTTACTTGGTCTTTGTATGAAGGGTGGTGAATTTGACCAACAGTGACCAGTGTTGTATTGGGGTGTATATATAAGGAGTTACAATTAATATAATGAAACTTTAGGTAACTAAAACACTGTCAGTTCTACATTGATATACAAGTTAATATACCATTTTATACAATTAGGGGTTTATAACCTGTAAAGACACACACTTTTTTGCCAGTTTATGGAAAGTTGTGCATCGTGGTTGTTTAATTTGTAACATTTGATGTATAGGGCCAAATCTTCAGCTGGTGTAAATTGGTATAGTTCTTCCAAAGTTATATAAATATCAGGATATGGGAGGAGAACAGGAATAGTGTCGGGCTAAGAGACTAAAGTGCAATATTCAACATGCAAACCAAGCTGCTTAGCAACCCACTCCTTGTTGAGGTCTCACAATAACTTGACAGCATGCAGCAGCAATACTCTTTTTATTCAGGATTGGGTTCATCTATGCTGCCACATCAGTTCAGTACTTTTTACCTTGTGCTTATTATGCACAACTCTTGGGAATGGCAATACGCAAAAATAAGAAAAAAAAAGAAGAAAGCAGGTTGAACCTAGAAATGTACAATTATTTTTAATGTTTGCTCAAATTAAAACTCAACGGAATTCTATAGGACATTCTGCTGTGCATTTTTATTAAAAAAGATGGAATCTCTATAAAACCTCGGATCTAAACGAATGTGTCAAAATCTGTGGATCAGCGTCTTAGATTTATGTGCGTAGATACATTTTGGTTTTGATCCCTATGCACTATAGAACTTTTCTGTAGTGGAACTTTAGAAGAGAACATTTGACCTGATTGCTTTAGAGATCTGTTTTTGTTTTTTTGTGGGGGGAAAAGGAATTACTTAGAAATCAAAAACACAGGATCAGAAAAAAAATCCAGAATCTAGGGCTTGAACCAAATCTAGGGCCTGAACCAAAGCTCTTTAAAATCAGTGGGATTCTTCACTTCATTAATGACTTCAATCGGCTTGTAATCAGACCCTCTGTACTGGTATCAGAGTAGTAGAAACTAATCCTGACCTTCCGATGCATATTATTCAGCAGACCTACATTGTCACACAACAGGACTGATGGAGTGATTCGGAACGTCATCAGACTCATTAAAATGCTGTTCTATTCTGAAATGCCTCTGTAAAAAACAGTATTGTAAGGTTTTACATATTCCAATTGATTCCACCAAATATGCTCAATTATGAGGGGTTTTTTTAAAATCACCTTATCTTCACATTATGCACTCAGTAACACCTGAGCAAACCCACAGTGCTCCCTTTGGGTTTGCACAGGTGTAACTAACTAATTAGAACGTTGTTAATTATTCTGTGGACTAGACACAAGAAAGAAGGGAATCTAGCTCATTCTCTCTATCAGCTTGTCTTTACTGAAGAGTTAACTCGAGTTATCTCTTTTTGAGCTAGTTCAAGTGAGAGCAGCCACTCTGCAAAAGCACTTCAGCGACAGAGTGGTTGTGTTAACAACCGACAAGTGTTACTCAGTCTTGAGCTGCCTGGTCCATAATAGGGTTTAGACTAAAGTTAAAAACACCAGCACACTCAGATTAAGGGGTTTTGTGTGTGGACAGGACTTGAGTAAGGAGCAACACTTGAGTTAACTGTATAGTGAAGACAAGCCCTTAATAATGTTACGCATGGTTAAAAGGAGTAACAACAGTAACAATGTCTCTATTCTAAAGTCAGCAACTATGACACTGAAAACACACCAGATGTTTTTGAATAGGAGAATGCCATTTTTACAACTGCATTTTTCAGAACAGAAAAACACTCAAATTAGGAATATCCAAAAAGGGAGAGCAAATAGGTTAAGTTAATTGAGCACTTCATTTAGCACCCCTCTGTCCCTGAGATGCGTGTAGCTCCCCACAAAAACAAGGGAGGTTTTCATGCTGAGGTAATGGAAGAGCAGATCCAAGGATCTGGACAATAGTTGTTGATTGACACTTCTAGTATAAGAATAATCATCTAGAGAAAATACTGTAAATCTGGACAGTGTCTTGTATTAAACAGGCAGAAACAAAAAGTGACCTGCCCCAGAACAGGACTTCTCACACTAAAGATCCCTGAGAATGATGGTCATTATGAATCTTAAATAGAATTGAAACAGCAGTTGCAAAGAGGCATTGAATAGGTACAACATACTATTTTGCTACATAGTTAAGCAGACATTGTTTAGCACCTACATCCAGATGCTCTTGGAACAGAGTAGGAGTTTAGTTACTTAAGGGTCCACAGATGAGGACAATGATTTGGGTATCCAAATTATATCGTTGAAATCTGCAGTGCTACCTAGCATCTGTGGTTCCAGGCCCCTCAAAAGCTATTGACATTCTAATATCTATTGCTTTGACATTAATTTTAGGTTCCAGAAAAGACTTCTTCTTGTTGGAGTTGTGAATGTTCGAAATATCATTTTGAACACATTGCAGCCGAAAGGAATAAATATACTAAGAAGGTAATTTACAAAGAGGATCATTTTTTCACATTTGGTTTAGAGGTCTGGAGTAAACTACAAGTTGTACAGACCTGGGAGCTACATTACAACCTCCTTTCTATTTCTAATGAACACCTCATTCTTGATTCTTAATCTAATTTCCTTTTAGCCTGGTACTTCCAATATCCTGCTACTCAGAGCAGTGTTTTCTGAATAGTTTTTGCTATTGATTTATGCAATAATGAGGAACATTTGTAACATTCAATTACCTTTTGAGTAAGACTTAGTTTTCATTTGTTTCAGTTTTGATTCCTGATATAAAATAAATATGGTTTAAAAGATCTTAGTATTCAAAATATATTTAAATATAAAAGACATATTTTTTATTGAGCAACATTTTTAAACATTAAATATTTTGTTAAAATGTGCCAACAAAAGAACTATTTCAGCAATATATTTTTAGATGTTTTGAAATTATGGTAACATACATATTTTAAAAATAGTTTATTACTTATTCTTAGTTTTTAAAGACATATGTTTAAATTGCAACAGTCATCTTCCTGGTCCATCACTCTGTTTATGTAACTAGATTTGACTGGAAAAATTCTGACAAAATATTTTTTGTTAGAATTTGCTGGTTCATTGAAATTAAAATGTGTTGTGAAGACAGTTCTATTTTAACAGAGTTCCCACAGGACCTAGACATAGTTCTGATGGAAAACCTGCCTGGTTTCCTGCCAGCTCAGCACCTCATCAACCTAGGCTTCTAGGATCTTAGATTTTGAAGCAGCCTACCATGCTGACTGCCACAGAGCAGGGGTTCCATTTCTTTTTGGGAAGAATTTTAAAACTTTTGGTTTTTCTTCTTTACCAGAATAAAATCAAATTTCTAATATTCAAATTATCCAACTGTATATGTAACCTCCTCCCCCCTTTCTTTAAGTCCCTCCATGGACTCCCCCTCTTCCACTGCATCGAATACAACCTGTTATCTCTACTTTCAAAGCCTAACACAATCTAGTCCCACCATTCATATCTGACCTTATCATAGCATCTCCTGTACGGCTGATGATACCCAAGGTTCTCAGACAAGTCCTTTCATTCTTCTCAACTGTTGCCCTTTAAGAGTGGGAGAAAAACTCTCAGACGATAAAATATTAATAAAGCAACTTCCTTTTCCTCAAAGTCCTTCCTTAAAACTCACTTCTGCTGTGTACATATAGAAAACTGAAAACTGATAATGGCTAAGGAGAAAATGAGCTGTGATCACTACTACTGATGGGTGAAGAATGGGACACATTCTATTATATTTCTTAACCTATCTCTCACACCACACCTTCATCCATTTCTTTGTCTCATTCACGTGTTATAGCTCATCTTTTAAATTATAAACTCTTCAAGATAGGAATTTTCACTTTTATATTTGTCCAGTGGCATCTGTCCTGGTTGAAGTATTTATATGCTACCTCATTGTGAATGATAAATAGTAATAATGATTTCCAAGATTATCATACAGTTATTAATTGTACTATATAGTATGATTATCAACATAAATGATACTAGTCACTGAGATAGGCAGTGAACAGTAGCACTGAACACTAGCTCTGTGCTACACGACAAGGTTACCTGAAATTAACTCATACATTGTTGGGAATTTTTTTTTGTTCATTTGACTTCTGAACCAAAATTATTATGTTGTATGGGGCGGAGAGTGCTTCCAATGCTCTTGCAGTGTTGGAGGGAGGTGTAATGACAGTACCGTGCATACTGCTTTCAGGGCTCTTAGATGTGAGTGTGTGAATACAGAAGAATGGGGTTTTGCTAGCCTGTGTTTCCTTCAGTGCTCTCTTGGTGGATCTGTCCAGAGGGTGAGAATGGAGTAGGGTTAAGAGATTCTTATTAAAAGTTCAGTTTAGAATTTGAAATACGAATACAATTGGAAATACGCAAAGCTATTTAAAAATTCTCTGTATTGCATTGTGCAGTCACTTCTAAAGCAGGGGTACTCACAACAAAATTTTTGGTGGCCTCAAAGTGCAGCCACCAGCTCTTGCTGATTGCAGCTCTGACAATTTTTCCTAAAATTCTTAATTAACTTTAGGAAAAACAAATATACAAACATATACATGTCCAAATCATAGGGTACTTTTTTGCAGACTCAATAATAAAAATAGTGCACAGTTGTCTTTAGTCTTCACTGGACTTAGACTAGAAACACAAATAAGGTGCTTTGTACATTCTTGTCTTTTTTGTGGTTGTTATTTCTTTTGCTTTCTTGGTTACTTTTTTTTGACCTGCTAGCTGTTAAGTCTACTGCTGTGAAAAATGGTATCTGTATGTTTGTTAATATCACTTTTCACAGCCTCCCAGCTACCTACTAAGTTTGCTGTGAAGAGAGATATTAACAAACATACAAATACCCTTTTCACAAGCAGACTTACTCAGCCCCATCAAGCGTGGGGACAAATTAAGCCCTGGATGGGGAGGTGGGTAGGGAGGCAGCAGGATCATGAGGGGATGAATGAGGGACCAGAGGAGGCAGCGGGGGCTAGGAGTGATGGGGTGGGGTAGTGAGCTGAGGGCTGGAACCTGTGGTTGAGGTCCGGAGTCTGAAGCCTCATGTCTGGATCCTGGAATCCCATGGCTGGGGATGGGGCCTGTGGCTGAAAGAGGCAACGGGGGCTAGAGGCAATGCTGGGAGGGGTGATGCAGGGCCAGCACAGGAGCACCTGCTACCATGTGGCCAGTGCTGTGCAGCTGGAGCCTGCCAACAGAGAGCTGAAGCCCGAGCTCCACTGTCCCCGAGAAGGTGGAATTCACACTGGCTGCCTGCTCCTCCGGCGTTTCTGGCTCCAGACGGTGCCAGGGCTCAACGCCTGCTGGTGGCCCTGGAGGAGGAGCCACTACTTTGTCCCCCCTGCCCCCAAATCACCATTGAGGAATCTGTGACTGCAAAAAACCTCTGTGGCTGCATTTGAGAAACGCTGTTCTAAAGGCTCCACTCACTGACCATTCAGAGGTCTTCTGATGGAGACAGGGCCGGCTCTAGGCACCAGCCAACCAAGCACATGCTTGGGGCGGCACCTTCTAAGGGGTGGCCAATCTTGGGGAGGCGCTTTGGGTTTTTTTTTTTTATTTTTTTTTATTTTATTTTTTTTAATTTGGTGGGGAGGCAGTGGGATGGGGTTTGTTTTGGCAGGGCAGTGCTCGGGGGGGGTGTTTCGGTGGGGAGGCACTCGGGGGTGTTGTTTTGGCAGGGCAGTGCTTGGGGGGGTGTTTCGGTGGGGAGGCACTCGGGGGTGTTGTTTTGGTGGGGTGGTGCTTGGGGGGCGTGTTTCGGTGGGGCGGCACTTGTTTTATTATTATTATTTTATTATTAATATAAAATATTATTTTATTATTATTATTATTATTTTTTGTGCTTCAGGCGGGCGGCGCTCGTATTTTTTTTTTCCTTTTTCGCTTGGGGCAGCGAAAAAGTTAGAGCGAGCCCTCAGGCTGCTGAGGTTTAGCTACTACATAAGCTCTTTCTCAGGGATAAGAAAGAGATACGAATCCTGCACTGCGGCCTGGAATATCTGGCAGCAGGAGAAAAGTAATAGTTACTGGCATTTGATTATTCTATTGTTTCTAAAGCCATTTTCGTAATGTTCATGAATCATTGGACACCAAAGCTTTTTGCTCCCAATTTGGATTGTCTGTGTGGTTTTTTTTAATGTATAAATATGAGCATTGTTGCTGACATCAGTTTTTACAAAGTTCTGCACTATACGAACTATGCCAGCCAGCAGATCCGGCTAGGCACACAGGAGAGAGCAGATGCTGCAACTTCTCCAAGTGTGATGCAATGGGCTTGATTCTCCAGTGCCTGGCAGCTAGTGCCATCATTTACCCTGTACAACATGGGCATAAAAAGGTCCCAAATTTAAACCCTCCACTCATTTACAGTGCTATTGCTGGTGTAAAGAGAAGAGAATTCTGATTCTATAGCATTATGCATCCACCTGGCACAAGCATCAAGGACTACACAAGTGTGAAGCATAAGAACACAAGATTGGCTGTACTAAATCCAGCCCAATATCCTGTCTACCGACAGTGGCCATTGCCAGGTGCCCTGGAGTGAGTGAACCTGACAGATAATAAGTTATCTCTCTCCTGCCACCCATCACCACCTTCTGACAAACAGGGGCTAGGGACACCATTCCTTACCCATATGGCTAATAGCCATTAATGGAAGTAACCTCCATGAATTTATCCATTTCTCTTTTTAAACCCTGTTATATTCCTAGCCTTCACAACCTCCTCAGGCAAGGTGTTTCACAGGTTGACTGTACGCTATGTGTAGGGTGACCAGACAGCAAGTATGAAAAATCAGGACAGGAGGGTAATAGGAGCTGATGTAAGAAAAAGACCCCAAAATCAGGACTGTCCCTATAAAATCGGGACATCTGATCACCCTAGCTGTGTGAAGAAGAACGTCCTTTTATTTGTTTTAAACCTGCTGCCCATTAATTTCATTTGGTGGCCTCTAGTTCTGATGATATGAGAACAAGTAAATAACTTTTCCTTATTCACTTTTTCCACACCACTCATGATTTTATATACCTCTATTTTATCCCCCTTTAGTCTCCTATTTTCTAAGCTGAAAAGTCCTAGCCTCTTTAATCTCTCTTCATATGGGACCTGTTCCAAACCCCTAATCATTTTAGTTGCCCTTCTCTGAATCTTTTCTAATGCCAGTATATCCTTTTTGAGACGAGAAGACTAGATCTGTACACAATATTCAAAATGTGGGCACACCATGGATTTATATAAGGGCAACAAGGTATTCTCCATCTGATTCTCTATTCCTTTTTAAATTATTCCTAACATCATATTTGCTTTTTTGACTGCTACTGCACACTTTGTGGATGTCATTAGAGAACTATCCACAATGACTCCAAGATATTTTTCCTGATTAGTTGTAGCTAAATTAGCCCCCATCATATTGTATGTATAGTTGGGGTTATTTTTTTCCAGTGTGCATTACTTTACATTTATCCACATTAAATTTTATTTGCCATTTTGTTGCCCAATCACTTAGTTTTGTGAGATCTTTTGGAAGTTCTTCACAGTCTGCTTTGGTCTTAACTATCTTGAGCAGTTTAGTATCATCTGCAAATTTTGCCACCTCACTATTTACCCCTTCCTCCAAATCATTTATGAATAAATTGAATAGGATTGGTCCTAGGACTGACCCCTGGGGAACACCACTAGTTACCCCTCTCCATTTTGAAAATTTACCATTTATTCCTCTTACCCTTTGTTCCCGGTCCTTTAAACAGTTCTCGATCCATGAAAGGATCTTTCCTCTTATCCTTAATTTACGCAAGAGCCTTTGGTGAGGGATCTTGTCAAAGGCCTTCTGGAAATCTAAGTACAGTATGTCCACTGGATCCCCTTTATCCACATGTTTGTTGACCCCTTCAAAGAACTCTAATAGATTAGTAAGATATGATTTCCCTTTACAAAAACCATGTGGACTTTTTTCCACCAATTTATGTTCTTCTATGTGCCTGACAATTTTATTCTTTACTATGACAATGGACCGTCTCATTGTTCCTGAGTCAGAGTGCCTCCCGGAGCAGGGTCTTAAAGGCTCAAATGAACCCTAAATACTTGAAGTAGCCAATTGGTTTTTGCTCTGGTGGGCATTGTGTTTTACATGTGTGCGAAGGCGAGTATACATTATTTGCAACCCTGCAACAAACTTCTGTGGAGGGATGAATTTCACCCTTATGATAAAGTGACAAAGAGTCCTATGGCACCTTAAAGACTAACTAAAGTATTAGAGCATAAGCTTTCGTGGGCTAATACCCACTTCGTCGGATGCATGCAGACAAGTGGGTATTAGCTCATGAAAGCTTGTGCTCTAATACTTTAGTTAGTCTGTAAGGTGCCATAGGACTCTTTGTCACTTCTGCAATTCCAGACTAACACAGCTACCCCTCTGATTCCTTATGGTAAAGATTCTGTTGCTTTGACAAAGATTTTTTTATTGTTTGTCACAGGTGCTAGATTAATAGTATTTGGAACTGAGCATCCCCTCCCCTTTTTTCTAATCCCTCCAACAGGTCTAGTACAGATATCAGCAATGAAATCTTCCACATACTGTATTGCCAACATGCTCACAATTTATACTCATACAATTAAAGTCCATTCTGCTGTGACTGCTGACAACAGGTCAATTGGTGCCCAGTGTGATGATGTAATTGGTGATATTAACTTTGTTCAGTAGTTTTGGACTGAGATTTCATAATCTACACCACATGAAATGAGAATATCAGCCATCAGATAGGAAATGCTTTCAGTCACTAATGTGGTCATATTAGAACCAGTGACCAAGAGGTGAAAAGGATCTCCATTCTCAGGAGCCATAAAATCTCTCTATTTTGAAGCATGTAGTATTTGCTACCTGATTTTTAAAGGTACTCTATAGATAACTTTTTTTATGACTGTGACAAAGAGTCCTGTGGCACCTTAAAAACTAACTAAAGTATTAGAGCATAAGCTTTTGTGGGCTAATACCCACTTCGTCGGATGCATGCAGTGGAAGTATCCAGAGGCAGGTATAAATAGATAGGCAAGAACCAGGTGGGAGATAACAGGGTTAGTCCAATGAGGCTGAACCAGCTTGTTAACTCTAATCAGGGAGGGTGAGGTATGGATAGGATCTTTCCTCTTATCCTTAATACCTCACCCTCCTGATTAGAGTTAACAAGCTGGTTCAGCCTCATTGGACTAACCCTGTTATCTCTCACCTGGTTCTTGCCTACCTATTTATACTTGCCCCTGGATACTTCCACTGCATGCATCTGACGAAGTGGGTATTAGCCCACAAAAGCTTATGCTCTAATACAGGCCTGCATAACATGCAGCCCGGGGGCCACATGCGGCCCACTCAGGCTCACTGTGCGGCCCGCGGGGGTGGGGTAAGTAGGGGTGGGGCAAGCCTAGCGGTGGGGTGGGGGGAAGCAGATGGGGGCGGGGCGAGGGCGGGGCTTTTCGGCCCGCAGCTGGTATTTTTGCAGTAATATGGCCCTCGCTGCTTTCCGAGTTGTGCAGGCCTGCTCTAATACTTTAGTTAGTCTTTAAGGTGCCACAGGACTCTTTGTCACTTCTGCAATTCCAGACTAACACGTCTACCCCTCTGATTCTTTTTTATGACTGTGTCTTTTGTCCTAGAACACTGACAGATAAACAGAACATCTCAAAAGAATCATTAACTTATTCTGAGAAGATCCAAGATAAAGGCAAAGAACACTCACGTAAGCAAATAAAGGATATTTGTTTGAAAATTTGGGTCATTACAGCTTGTTTCAGTTTTTCCAGTGATAGTAGTGAATGGAGAAGTCATGATATTCTGCATGATTTATTAAGTAGGGAACAAAACTGAATCGAGAGAGAAATTTCCATTAGTAGCATATTATGGGTAGTGGTAGCTGCTCCATATTTAAGGGATCATTTTCTAGTAATCTATTAGTGTGTGCATTTGGCCGTTGTATATTCTTGCAAATTGTACTGAATAAAGTTCAAGGCTGGGTGTGACATGCATGGTTGATGGGACGGTGGGATGTGATGAAGAACGAAAATAAAACTTGAATTGCAGTAAATCAGGGTAACTCAAAACTGCTGGGAGGTTTGTGTAAACCCATGTGACTTGACCAGTTTCACCAGGCTCTAGACAGGCCTTCGTCTGGTTTTGAGAGAATTACTACATAAAAGTGAAAAAATTAATCTAACTGTAGGCAAAATCTCACAAGGGTCCCGTTAGCTTTGCCACTGTAATCTGTTCACAAGTTTTGAAAATATAGGAACCCTTATAGAATTATGTGTGTTAGGCAATGACACTAGGCTGTAAGATGAAGAAATGGCAGTGCTCCCCAGGAATCTTATATGCAGATTTTTAGCTACAGAAAAGCCATTCTAAACTCGCACAAAAGGCTTTTTATTTAACAAAGGCATGGACTGCTGGCAGATTCATTCTGTAAAGCCAATTACAAACCAGAATAGTCAAATGTGGTCACTAACTGTCCAATGTTCAGAAGTATTTGATAGGATCTTTTGGGACACAAATCACATATGTAGATAGTTACTGTGGCTCTGATTCAGTCAAGTACTTAACATGTGCCTGACTTTTAAGCATGAGTTGTCCAAATACCTTGCTGAATCAGGGCCTTATGTAAGTTTTTGTTAGCTTTGTTTTGCCATTTGTGTTAATGAACCAGTAGCAGGGTCCAGAGTCCATGTTAACTTTCTGCTTGACAGATAACAAATTTAGTGCTTTGAGATCATACACAAATACAAGTGCTGAGTCAGAAGGCAAGATTGGGGATTGAACTCAAGACTGTTCTCAGAAGTTATATAGGAAAAAACTATAATGACAGTCACATGATAAGAGAAGAATGGGAGAGCACCATCAAGCAGTTATTACTGTCTAGGACTAGGTTGTATACCCAGAGAATAGGAGGGAATCCTGTTTCTTTTCTAGTAGAACTTTTTTGTGAGTTTTTCTCTTGTTGTTGTAATCAGTGGACACTGAAGTAAAGAAATATAACCTTGAGGGATGAATCTGCTGATTAAAAGACATTCATTTTCTATTGCTGAGCCAGCAGATTCACTCCAACTTGTCTACCCAATCCCACACGCTTTGAGGTCAGGCCCAGATTTTGATATCCACTGAACTGATGTAAATCCAAGTAACTCCACTGAAGTCAGTGAGGGTTGCTTACTGGTTTAAAACTTACATAAAGTGGAATGAGAATGGGGTCCAATGCTAACGTAATTGGTCTGATTCTCCTCTCATGAATGCCAGCTTTACATTAGTGCAGGATAATTGACTTAGTGGAGTTACTACTGATTTACCTCAGAGTGGGACCAAGATCCAGTTAAAATTTGACTTAATTTTAAGAAGCCATCCAACTTGACCAATATAATATTATAATATTTGTTTTTAATTTATTTGCATCCCTTCTCAATTCCCCTTTTTTTGTAGGGCTACAGGGGTTCTCAAACTGGGAGTGGTGACCCCTCAGGAGATTGCAAGGGAATTACAGTAAGGTCATGAGCTTACAGCTCTGTGAGGCTGATATTAAATTAAATTATTCTTCCCCCATTTTTAATTTATGGGAGGCAGGTGTCGCACACAGAGGCTTACTGAGTAAAAGGAGTCACCAATACAAAAAGTTTGAAAACCACTGGGCTACTTAACAGCAGAGACCAAATGAGGTATTCTGTAAGGGATTTCTTTATTTCAATGCTTATAGACAACCTTTGCCTTAGTAGTAATTTACTGCAGTCAGTGAACGATGCATTCTATTATAATTTGCTAATGCTGCATTTTCCCCCACAGGAAAAGATAAAAGGGGGTTTCACGTGCTGAAATATTTTAGTACTTAGCCTAATTGAAAGTGATGTCTGCTGTTTGTTAAATATGTATGTTTTTGGAGCTAGAAAAACCTCTGCTTAACTTTCCAGGCTACAGGCTTATAAAGAGGGGATTGATAAGATAGAGCAGGGGCTAAAAGGAATGGTATAGAGACAAGCAGCAACTTAAGGGAAGGATAAGGGCTGGTGAGTATAGAACAGAGTATTCTTTCATGAGGGCCACAGTTAGTAAAAAGCTCTTAAGAGAAATTTAAAGCAGGGAAATAACATTTTGCCAGCTTGTTAAGCCTCGTGCTTTGTTGCAGTGGGTTTTATGGTTTTGTTGATCAAACCATATTAGAGGAGAATGGGTGGTTTCTGTTAAGTCTTAGTTCTGGGAGTAACAATAATTCAGTTCTAATGCCAGCTCCATCACAGATTTCCTGCTTGAAGCTGAGCCAGTCCCAGTGGGCCAGATACTGCTCCTATTCAAGTCAATACCATAAATGTATTGACTTTAACAGCCAATCCTGTTCTTACTGCTCTCTCAGGCCTCAGTTTCACTCGCCATAAAATGGGGATAATTCTTAGTCCATGAGTCCAACTTAATTAAAGCTTGTAACATGATCTGAGATTCTTGGATGAAAGATGCTATAAATATGGGCTTGGCACAATTAGATTTTTATTCTTTTATACAGTAAAACCTTGGGAATGGAGGTTGTTCATAACTCTGAAGTATTCGTAACTCTGAACAAAACTTTGATTGATCTTTCAAAAGTTTACAACTGAACATTGACTTAATACATCTCTGAAACTTTTCTGTGCAGAAGAAAAATGCTGCTTTCCCCTTATTTTTTTAGCAGTTTTTGTTTAAGACAGTACTATACCGTATTTGCTTTTTTTGGTCTCTGCTGGTTGATTGAGGACTACCACTTCCAAATAAGGTGTATGGTCGGCCAGTCAGTTCATAACTCTGATGTTCTACTATAATTTCAATAGAAATATCAAAGTTTATTTTAAGCATTTTTTTCTATTTTTAAATTTTCACAGTTGCAGGAACTAAGGGGGAGAGTCAGACAATTATTTAATGACAGATGTTGCGATTCAAAAAGTTAAAGTTTTATAACTGTTACAATACAAATTGTCAACATCACATGTCAAAATAGAAAAAGTAAATAACCTTACATCAGACTCTGGTATGTTCTCAAGCAGCATCTCTTACATTGCCTATCTGTAAATTTCAGTGCTTATTGATAGAAATATTTTGTCATCAGTTTGCGTGTGTACAGTGAAATGCTTGATAATATTTATGGATAAAAAACTAATCCTTCCACACCTAATTAAATGTACAAAGTTCTATTTTAATTGCAGTGCTTTTCATCTTAAAGGCATTTCACTAATTGACAAGCCTGTGCATGGGGATCTAGTATTTGTGCTTCAGCTATTTATTTGCATATGTGTGGTCTTTCCCCCTCACCTTTTAAAATGCCTCTACTGTTTCTGGAGCCTATGAAAAGAGTAAACACGAAGGAAAATATTTTACTTTTTTGCTGCTCAGTGACATCTGCTATTTATTTATTATATCCATCCCAGAATCTGTCTCACCTGTATGTCAGAATTCTGCCTCCCATAATCATTTACATCCCAGAGTTAGTGATTTGTAAATATTTGTGTGAATAAACATGGAGGATTCACTCCCCTATTTTTCTTGGGGGCTTTTAGTTATTCACCAGTATGCAGACACTCAGCCATTAAATGGCTGAAAATTTGTACCAGAAATTGCATTATTTGCTATTTGTTACTCTCTCTAAAAAAAATTCAGCCATTCAATCAGGCAGTAGAAATAATACTATGTATCATAGGGGTTCAGTCATCACCTTGATCAATCACTCCATTAGCCCTCAGAGAGAGCACACTGATCACAACGTCAGACATGTTGTTCTAGCCAGTCCTTCAGCTATCCACTGGCCAGGCTGTTAGTAGCACCAGACCCCCAGTTGGCATAGCGCACAGTAGCCTAGAACTCCTGAGCGATCTGCTAACTGCAGCCTCGTAAGCAGCTGAAATTTTAGGTGCACACCATCAGTGCCACACCAGGCTAGGCTGTCATAACTTATAAACTATTTAGCAAAATTTGCAAATGATACTTATGTTTATATAAACTAGGATCTGTTCTTGAACGACTTGTAAACAGAAAGTCAGTTAAGCTGGTTGGAAAATACATAATTTAGAGGGCTGCTCAAATTTGTTTTATTGAAACTGTTTTTTCCTGGAGAACTGGGTTTTCAGCTAAACAAAAATTTTCATAAAAAGCATCTGCTTTCCATGGGTAATTAATTTTTTGTTGAAAAACCAACTTCCTGAAAACTCAAATATTTGTATTTGGTTCTGCCACTGTGATGTCTCGAGAGCTGCAGTTCATTTGCCTTATGACTCCCATTCTCCTCTAGGGTCAGGCTTCCATGAAACACTGCCTCTCCACCAAAAGGAGAGACAAGGTACATCCCAGGAGATTTAATCCAGTCAGGGAGCTCAGCCCACAGAGGAGAATGGGGGGTGGGGATGAGGCACCCAAAACTGCAGTTCCTATAAGGCACTGCCGTGGCATATCTGAATCAAAATATTTTAGTTCTAAATATTTTGGGGAAAAATTCTTCCTCAGGAAAATAAACATTTCTGACCGGCTCTAATATGCAGTGAAGAATTCAGCCAGCTGTCCCCAGAATCCAGACAAGTAATCTTAATCAGTGTCATGCTTCAGTAGACATAAAGTGACCCAGAAAAGTGCCAACGGGGGCAGGACCAATCAGAGCTGCAAGAAGACACAAAAATCTTTCCATCTACTGCAAGGAATTTTAGACTGCACTTAGTTGTGCTAACCCCTTTGAGATGAAATGTTCATTTACTTTGTTGATGAGCTCAACGTACCTACATACAGGCAAGTCTCATCTTACGCTGGGGTTACGTTCGGCAGTCAGCACATAAAGTGAAAACTGCATATAGTCAAACTCTCATTCAGCTGAATGGCGGGCGGAATCGCCTGCACTACAGATACAGTTTTTAAATTATTGTTTTTCTCATTTTTGTTTTTTTGCCGGCCGCACAAAGCTGCATTTGCACATGTTAAATGCGCGTAAGATGTGACTCGCCTGTATACAATTTGCTACGTCATAGTGTGTTTAAAAAATAATATGAAAGGGTCGGTTTTTAGTTCCATGTTGGTTTCAGTTAGTGCTCTGAGTTCATCAACCGTCTATACCTCTGATACAATTTGATCTTCAAACTATGTATAGTAGTTCTTCAACTATGCCTGGAACTTATTTTGCTTTTCTGAAAATGAATAATCTTCTCATTCAGCCTTTAGCCAGTAATTCCTTCCCAGGCTCTTTCTATGTCACCACGTGCCTCTGCTGTGTGAGAGTTGTTTTCATTTGCTGCTGCTCTTACAAAGCCTTTAGGAAATGGAATAATCAGCTCTTTTAGAATCTTTTGGTTTATTTTCATTTTTTTCCTTTTTCTTCAAGCAGCCACATTACAGACACTGAAAGGGTATTCACGTTCATATAGCCATCCTTATACATGTGTAAGGGTCTGGGATGTAGGCAGTCATGTCTAGTGGTCACAGCTGGCCTGAGGCCTACCTGCCAGGGACAGGAGTCACCACGCCAGAGTTGAAGGAATTGCAAGGCCAGGTCCCGTAAACAAGAGTCAGGGTCAGAGTAAGGCTGGGGTCAGAGACTGGCATAGGCGACACATGGGAGGTGGGGGTGTATCATGAGGTCACATGCTACCCCAGATTTCTGCCAGGATGAGAGTTGGGCTGAGCACTGCTGAAGGGAAACACGCCAGCAGCAAGCACTCCTACTGAGCCCTATTAGTTGTCACTCAGAGCAGGGAAGCCAGACTGAACTGACAGCACAGGTCTCTGCCAGAGTGAGTGCAGGGAAGCCTGCAGCTGCAGTTATCTGCTTGAATATGTGTCTGGGGTGCATGGAAGGGAGCTCAAGGAGTTACTTGGGGCAATGGGAGAGGGTTGGCAGCAGGGCTCAGGGAAGCTGGAGTGGGGTGGGGAGCCCAGGGAGGTAGCAGGGGCAATGGGTGGGGATCTGGGAGAGACAGCAGGGACTGGGGCAATGGGGAGGTGGGTGGGGATCCCAGGGAGGCAATGAGGGCCAGGGATGATTGGGAGATGGGTAAGCGGCCTGGGGAAATGAGAGGATGGATGGGGGACTGGGGGAGGCAGCAGGAGCTAGGGCGCCAAAATACAAGTTCACCCAGGGTGCCATTTTCCCTAAGGCCAACCCTGGAATGGCTGGTCTTAAGGATGGGCAATCACCAAAGATGCTGTGGTCAGGGGGGTGCCATGGTCAAGAGGGAGTTGCTGGAGGGTACCATGGCAGTCACGAAGAAGTTGACCGTGGCTCTGGTGTCAAGGGGAGGGAGGTTCTGCCATTGTGCCCCCCCAAAATTAGCAGTTGCCAGTGACCGTCACCTATGGCTGGAGATCAGAGGTAGCAGCAGGTTAGAATCAAAAGGCAGGAATCAGAGTTGAAGTCAGAAATCAGGAGACAAGACAAAATCTGGTGTTGCGGTAGGCCAAGGTCTATTGTGGTTACCCAGACAACTTCCTGGGGCAACTCCTGAGGTTAAATAGAGGCACTTGGCCAATCAGAAGGCAGCAGAATAGTGTCACCCTGGGTCTCATAGGCGGTATTTCCTGTAGCACCTACTCTCCACAGTGCTCCCTGACCAGGGCCTCTTGGTGGCACTGTGGAAATATTAGCTACCCCAGGCTCTGCAGACCTGGTTTTTAGCCCCTAGGTCCTTAGAATATGTCATAGCACTACAGTGACTCAGCCTAATCTCAGTGACCTTGATTCTGTTCTCAGTTATGATGGTGTGAATCAGAAGTAACACCACCAAAGCCAGTGTAAAACTTGTACAAGTAAGAGCAAAATGAGTCCTGGTAATGTTTGAAAGTACATTTGAGTTGGTGTGGATAATAAAGAGAGTAATGTGACATTTAACACTTGTTTCTGGAGAACGGTTGAGCTACATACCATGTCTGCAGTGAGTAGAAATTTGGCTTATTCTTTTGAGACATTGATCTAGAAGTGTTGCTAACCTGTTCTCTTCAGTTAAAGATGTGCTTTTGCTATTCCTGTGAATACAATAGATTAGAAAAACCATATTCTGGCTCTGTATTGTCTAATTTTTCTTCCAACAAGGAGTCAATCTGCTCCAGAAGTCCAGCTCCTCTTCATCTGCTTGAAAAACATAACACAGTATATGCTTGTGATATGTAGCAGCAGGAGACCCATAATTGCATAATCAGCAACTTCCTAAGTGACCAACTCCAACAGATAGGGGAAATGAATTAAACTGACAATAAAGATTATGACTGGTGGAAAAGAAACCCTGAGTCTTGCATCTTGTCAACATGGACATGAGGTTATATCTTACAATGTTCTCCCCGGTGGTTCAAGTATATAGGAGAAGAGTGTCTATTGATTTAGAATGTCCTGCTTGAGCAGATGTTTCATCACGCTAACTGCTTCCTGAAGCTTCCTGGGTCAGGATTATTCTGCCCTTAAAGGATATCAAGATGTGCTTAGGTTTTACATGTCATCCAAACCATTCAAAGAGCATGGGTGTCATGTTGGAAGTCGCTAACTGTTTAAGCATTCTGCAAATCATGTTTAATCTTTAGCAAGTATCAGCAATGATTAACACCATTTCATGATTCAGTGACTTCAGGAATAGAGATACTTTCCAGATTATAGCACTTCTACAGCAAGCTGTAATGGAGGACTCCCCACCCATTTTTTAAATACTTGATTTTGTAATGATACCCATAAAATTTCTAATTGTGCTGGATTCTTTAAAAAGAGTTTGACAGAGGACATTGGAATTGTTGTGCTATGACTGACTATTGCCTATTTTTTTCTGCTCTTGTATTAGTCTGGGGAACATTGCTTCATAGAGCTGTGTCATAGCCATCTCTGGAAAGTGTCCCAAGTGAAGTAAGGAGGCACAAATCTACTGGAGTCGTGTTGTTTATTCAAAGTGATGTTAATTTGAATTTTCAGTCTTCTCTTTGAATAACACTTCCCATTCTGTTGATATTTATACAGCAGATAGTGCAAAAAACATTTATAAACTTACTACAGCAGACTGAAAATAAACATTGCCAGAGCACAGATTCACAATTATGTCTCAGGCAACAATAGACTTTGCAAGAGTGGCAGCACAAAATATAAATAAATAATTAAAGACAAACTTTTCTGGGCCGTTAGGGCCAACCTTATAATAATAATATTTTGTACTTCTATTGGTATCCATACTTTGAAGATATCAAAGCATTTCTGAGGTAGGCAAATAACATGGTCTTCATTCTACAGAGATACCAAACCACAAAGAGGTTAAATCCAATGTCATACAGTGAGTTAGTTGGCAGAGCTGAAAGAGAACCTATGAGTCCAGGCACACTATAACTATTAGATATAATCATATTTTTTATCTTATTATAGCCTGTGGTAGGTGTATCCTTGGGATAGTATTGGTCATTATTCTCCTTATTTTCCATTTTTCATTACAGTTGAAATTTTTGACATCAATCTTCATTTTGATTACTAATTTCAATTTTTCTGATGACTTTTACTCAGAGATCTCAAAGCACATTACAAGCTTTAAATGATTACATCTCAACATCTCTGAGTTGTAAGGATTATTATCCTCAGTTTACAGATGGGGAAACTAAGGCACACAGAAGTTAACTTTCTCAAGGTCATACAGTGTGTCTGTGACAGAGCTGAGAATAGAACTCAGATGTCCTTCCCCTACTCTAAAAACTAGACATAGGGTATGTCTTCACTACAAACTTAGGTCGATTACTTTGCAGTTGATTTTTCAAAGCAGACTGTATAAGGTCGATTTTGTGCGTCCCCACAAAACACAACAAGTCGGCAGCATTCATCCACAGTGTTAAGAAAATGATTGTTAGGAAAATGTAACTTATAATGTTGTAGTATGATTTTAAAATAGCCTTAGACTTATAATCTCACTCCCTGTATATGTACTATTGACCCCTAGTTTAACATGCATTTTAAACTTGCATTCACCCTGTCACAGCTGTGCAGGCGTCATAGTGTCTGAGTACCCCTAAGTGTTTTGAACCTCCTGCTTACCAGACAGGTAAATGAAATAGATTAATACCAACAATGAATGTAATAGCCATTAAGTGTTCCCACCTGTGTAAGTGGATTGAAAGTCCCCCTCCCTTATCAACACAGGGGTATAAAATATCCTCACACATGTATTGAGGCGAGCCAGTTGTTTGGGTGATAACCCCTCTGACTCCTTATTGCTTGCAATAAATCTTTTTTTTCCAGAAGTCTACTGAGTTATGCCTGTCCTTTGAGGTATATTGGACTAAACTCCAAAGGAAATAAGCAGTTTTTGCAACACACAGTACTGTGGAAAACGTTGACATAGGGAGTGGTGCACTGTGGGTAGCTATCCCACAGTTCCCGGAGTCCCCAGCAGGCACCATTTGGAGCGGTGCACTGTGGGTAGCTTTCTCCGTTCCCTCACCCCCCACCCTGCCCCTCCCACTGTGAAAGCAACTGCAAATGTTCCCGGGGCTTTTCCTGTCTGCAAAGTTCTGAAAGTTCCCCGGGGCTTTTCCTGCAAATGTTTGCAAAGTTCTGAAAGTTCCTGTCTGCAAATGTTCCCGGGGCTTTTCCTGCAAATGTTCCCGGGGCTTTTCCTGCAAATGTTCCCGGGGCTTTTTCTGTCTACCTGCCCAGAGCAGCGAGTTGAGAGTGCTGTCCAGAGCAGTCACAGTGGAGCATTGTGAGCGCTGTCCAGAGCGGTCACAATGGAGCACTATGGGACAGCTCCCGGAGGCCAATAAAGTCTACATGCATCTTCACTAAGCCACAGTCGACCCAGAGAGGTCGATTTCAGTGCTACTCCTCTCATCAGGGAGGAGTACAGAAACTGATTTTAAGGGCCCTTTAATTCGACGGAAATGGCGGCTGTGTGAGGACGGGTGCACATTTACGTCAACTTAACATCGCTAAAGACAACGTTAAGTCGTAGTGAAGACCAGGCCATACAAGCTCCCTTTGTTACAGATTAGTACCATGTAATAGTTAGCTAACGGCATGAGAGAAAGAGACAAGGAAACAGTAAAAAGAGTGAGGATATTAATAGAATAGGCACCACAGTAACTTAATGGAAATATGGTAAGCAATGGGACCTGGTAATACCAGGGTACAAAATCTATAGCAATGATAGAGTAGGTTGTGGCAGTGGGGGCTGGCACTATATGTGAAAGAAAGCATAGAGCAAATAGAATAAAAATCTTAAATGAATCAAACAGAACCATTAAATCTCTCTGGATAGAAATTATTATGCTAGAATAATAAGAATATAGAAGTAGGAATATACTATCTACCACATGAACAGGATGGTGGTGGCGAATGTGAAATGCTCTGGGAGATTGGAGATGCTATACAAATAAAAACTCAATAATAGTGGGGGATTTCAACTATCACCATATTGACTAGAAACACATCCCCTCAGGATGGGATATAGAGATAAGGTTTCTTGACACCATAAATGAGTGTTTCTTGGAGTAGCTAGTCCTGGAACCAACAAGGAGAGAGGCAATTCATGATTTAATTGTAAGTGGAGCACGGAATCTGGTCTAAGAGGTGAATATAGCTGAACCACTTGATAATAACGACCATAATATAGTTACATTTAACATCCTTATGGACAGGAGGGACACCAAAGAAGCCCACCACAGTAGAATTTAACTTTAGAAAGTGGAATTACACAATAGTGAGGAAACTAGTTAAACAGAAATTAAAAGATACAGTCCCAAAAGTGAAATGTCTGCAAGCTGCATGGAAACTTTTTAAAAACACCATAGTAGAAAGTCAACTTAAATGTATACCCCAAATTAAAAAACATAGTAAGAGGACAAAAAGTGCCACCATCATTAAATAACAAAGCAAATGAAGTGGTTAGAGACAAAAAGGCATCCTTTAAAAACTGGAAGTTAAATCCTATGGAGGAAAATAGAAAAGTGTATAAACTCTGGTAAGTCAAGTGTAGAAGTATAATTAGGCAGGCCAAACAAGAATTTGAAGGGCAACTAGCTAAAGATTCAAAAACTAACAGCAATTTTTTTAAAGTACATCAGAAGCAGGAAGCCTGCCAAATAATCAGTGGGGCTACAGGATGATCAAGGTGCTAAAGGACCATTCAAGGAAGATTAGACCATTGTGGAGAAGCTAAATGAATTATTTGTATTGGTCTTCACTTCAGAGGCTTTGAGGGAGATTCCCATACCTGAGCCATTCTTTTTAGGTGACAGATCTGAGGAATTATCTTAGACTGAGGAGACAGTAGAGGAGGCTTTGGAATACGTCAATAAATTAAACAGTAATAAATCACCAAGACCAGATGGTATTCACTCAAGAGTTCTGAAGGAACTCAAATATAAAATTTCAGAACTATTAGCTGTGGTATGTATCATTTAAATCGGACTCTGTACCACATAACTGGTGGATAGCTAATGTGATGCCAATTTTTAAAAAAGGTGCCAGAGGCGATCCTGGCAATTATAGGCTGGTAAATCTAATTTCAGAACAAGGAAAATTGATTAAAACTACAGTAAAGAATTGTTAGACACACCGATAAACACAATTTATTGGGGAAGAGTCAACACAGCTTTTGTAAAGGGAAATCATGCCTCAGCAATCTATTAGAATTCTTTGAGGGGATCAACAAATGTGTACAAAGGTGATCCAGTGGAAATATTCTACTTGGATTTTCAAAAAGCCTTTAACTAGGTCTCTTGCAAAGGCTCTTAAGCAAAGTAAGCAGTTATGGGTTAAGAGGGAAGGTTCTCTCATACATCAGTAACAGGTTAAAAGGAAACAAAGAGTAGGAATAAATGGTCATTTTTAGGGTGACCAGATGACAACAAGGAAATAACGGGACACGTGGGGGGAGGGGGGAAGGGGAGGGAGGGGCGGAAGCGGGGTGAGCGGGGAGCCATGAGCTCACCCACACCCCACGGAAGCATGGGGACAGGGGGAGATATGCCTGCCACGGTGCAGGGCGCCCCTCCTGGTCTTGGGCTGTGCTCAGGCCAGCAGAGAAGGACCCCCTACCCCGCACCATCTCCGGGACACAGGCCGGCAGAGCAGGAACCCCGCCCCAGCTCCGGGGCCAGGAGCAGCCCCGCTCCAGGTCGCAGGCCAGCAGTGCAGGGACACGCTCTCCCCCGCCCCAAGGCTCTGAGGCACCTGGGGAAGTATCCCGCAGCGGCAGGTGGGTCCCTCCCTCTGCCTCCTGCTGGAGTCAAGTCGGGCTGGGCAGTGGCTGAAGCGGAGTTCCAGGGGGACGTCCGGGGGCTGTCTGCCCTCTGCCAGAGCCTGCAAGCCCCGTCCCTGCAGCAGGTGGAGGCGCGGAGACCTCCTCCCCGCCTCTGTGCCTGCCTGGGGCCAATTTGTAAGCTCCTGCTGGGAGCTGCCCCAGGCAGAAGCGGTGAGAGGCACAGTGGCGCCTTGCTGCCGCGCCTGCAATCCCGATATCAGGACAAAAGGGCGTCCCGATCTTAAATCAGTCGGGACGCGGGACAAGTCCCCTAAAATCGGGACTGTCCTGATAAAATCGGGACATCTGGTCACCCTAGTCATTTTTCAGAA
The DNA here is from genome assembly GCA_007922305.1 of Dermatemys mawii. Taxonomy (NCBI): domain Eukaryota; kingdom Metazoa; phylum Chordata; order Testudines; family Dermatemydidae; genus Dermatemys; species Dermatemys mawii. Next base: position 30,010,032 of record ML677366.1, on the reverse strand, counting down.
CGGAGGGAGGTAGTGTTGTCCCACGGGGATCTATACTGGGACGAATGCTATTCAACATATTCATAAATTATCTGGAAAAAGGGGCAAACAAAAAAGTGGCAAAATTTGCAGACAATACAAAATTACTCAAGACTATTAAATCCAAAACAGACTGCAAAGTATTACAAAGGGATCTCACAAAACTGGGTGACTGGGTAACAAAATGGCAGATGGAATTCAGTGTAGATAAATGTGAAGTAATGAACATTGGAAAACATCATCCCAACTATACATACAAAATGATGGGCTCTAAACTATCTGTTACCACTCAAGAAAGAGATCTTAGAGTCGTGGATAGTTCTCTGAAAACATCCACTCAGTGTGGTACAGCAGTCAAAAAATCTAACAGAATGTTAGAAACCATTAGGGAAGGGATAGATGATAAAACAGAAAATATCATAATGCCACTATATAAATCCATAGTACTCCCATACCTTGAACACTGTGTGTGGTTTTCATAGAATCATAGGATTGGAAGGGATTTTGAGAGGTCATTTAGTCCAGTCCTCTGCACTGACAGGAGGACTAAGTATTATCTAGACCATTCCTGACAGGTGTTTGTCTAGCCTGCTCTTAAAAATCTCCAATGATTTTTAGTCAATCCATCTCAAAAAAGATATATTAGAATTGGAAAAGGTACAGAGAAGAGCAGAAAAATAATTAAGGGTATGGAACAGCTTCTGTATGAGGAAAGATTAAAAAGATTGTGACTTTTCAATTTGGAAAACAGACAACTTAGAGGGGATAAGATAGAGGTCTACATAATCATGAATGATGTGGAGAAAGTGAATAAGGAAGCGTTAATACCCCTTAACATAACACAAGAACCAGAGGTCACCCAATGAAATTAAGAGGCAGTAGGTTTAAAACAAACAAAAGGAAGTACTTCTTCACACAATGTACAGTCAACCTGTGGAACTCATTGCCAGGAGATGTTGTGAAGGCCAAAAGTATAACGGGCTTCAAAAAAGAATTAGAGAAGGTCATGGAGGATAGGTCCATCAATAGCTATTAGTCAAGATGCTCAGGGATGCAATCCCATGCTCTAGGTGTCCCTAGCCTCTGGTTTCCTGAAGATGGGAGAGGATGACAGGGAATGGATCACTCAATGGTTGCCTGTTCTATTTATTCCCTTTGAAGCACCTGGCACTGTCCACTGTTGGAAGACAATATACTAGGTTAGATGGACCATTGGTCTGACTCTGTATAGGTGTTCTTATGTTCTTAGTAAATTAAAATGACACAGTTGTGTGGTGCTGCCTGATAATTAATGTGGGATGTACTAATTAAATATGATGGCAGGGGTTACCAGCTGGTACTGTTACACATAGTCTTACAAGCTTTTTTTCTTAGAATGAGAGCAAATATCTCATCAAGAAATGCTGTAATGTTGTTTTGTTTTGTTATGCAGTGGTCCTTTGAAAGAAGCTGTGTCAGATAGCAGACAGTTTTCATTTTGCTTTACTCTCTGTTTGGAGCCAATTCCTGAGTCAGGGTAGCAAATGACTAACTTTTTAGCAATGTTTAACACTTTTGCTTCAGTTATTGCAGGCCTCTTTGAGGCCCCACAACCTCCTTCAGTGACCTTTCACTTCTTGTGAACTTGAAAAGTCTCATTAACTTAATTTCCTGTGCAGTCTTTCTTTATTCTCTACTTTTACCTTTATCTGTATTTTTTATAATTCTCTACAGTTAGGCTGGATCCTCTGGTCTGATTAAGCTGGACTCAGCATGGATTCAAGGGGGCAATGTCGGTTTTATGCTACCTTTGTGGCTCCTCTATCCATATATCTCAGTTGTACTTTATTTCAAGAAGCATAGCTCATTTTAGTTTTCCAAGCTAGCTATGCTACATACTACATACTGTATGCTATTTGGTGTACCCTGGCTTTTATTGCTGAAAGTTATTTACATCAGAACTAAAGAATCATGGAACTGAAGTTATAGCCTGTTTACACAGAAGGGATTAATCCCTCAACATTTTAAGTTTTCCACAAGAATAATTTTATGTGCCCCTCATTTTGGATCTTTGTCCCATATTTTCCCCTATTTTAAGGCATTTTGAAGGCTGGTTTGGTTGTGGTACAATTTAGAGCAGCTCCAGGGCTGAGGACTGCTCTAAGTTGCTCCAACTTCCCCAGCAGTAGAGTACAGCTGCTCTCTGGCCACATCCTCTTTCCCCAGACTATGCCTTCCATGCTGACTCTACCGCATCTGGGAAATCCCCTTATGCTATGGAATACTCAGGATACCAACTATGCCAGCTGTGTGGAGTTTTTATGCTGCTCTGGATTGCCTTTCCTCCCATTTTTGGACATATCTGGCTGTGTGAACAAATGTCATTTCTGAAACTGTCATGTCCAGACCGTGAAATAGACTTCTTGTCAGCTTCAAGTTTGGCATATGTGGAGTCGTTGTTGGGAATGAAACAGCTGTGCAAGAACTATGGAAGAACACAGTCACAGCTTAATCTTTTTCCTCCCTTTCCCCTGACCCATCAACTGCTAGATCTGTGACTTTCCCATGAAAAGAATAGGTCGGTTCTTTGGCAACCCCAAGTCAGATTTGATGTGAAAATAAAAAAATAGATTATTCAATTATAGCAGTTGGAGCATGGGAGTGGAAATATATCCTGCTGTCAGGGAACAGAAAGGCCCTACTTAGTCTCTGCATCTGCTGGGCTGTTTCACCTTCTGGCAGTTTTCCAGATGCCAAGATATATCAGATAATGCTGTAAATTCATTTTTTTTAGTCCTGAAGCTTAATATCTTGTTATGAGGCAATACTGTGAAAAAAGCTCAAAGTTTCATAGCAAGTCATGCAATCTAGCTTAAGGTTTGCTTTCTCCTTTGTTTCCTTGCAAAGCAATCAGACTGGAAAAGCATTAAAGCTCTGGCATGTGCAAAGAGCTTATTTTGTTTGTTTGTTTTGAAGTATTTATAACAAAAATTGCTAGCTGAGTGTTAGAATTTATAATAATTCATGCCAAATAGCAACCTACTGTTTACTGGCCTGTGTCAAATGTAACCTAGTATTAAGAACAGAGCAGACTGACTTCCATTCTCCAAATCTTGTTTGATAGTATATGAAAACCAAAATGAATATCAGATACTTCTCTTAGAATTGATTTCAATTCTAACTGACATGAAATAGTTTCTGATGAGGAGGCCAGACTGCAGGCATTAGCTAAAACCTAATAAACTCATTGCTGGAAACCTGATCAGATCACCTGTATGTTAATTTTGCTTAAAACAGGTATTAATCTTATAAGAATATATAAATTGCTGTATGTATTAATCTCACATGCAATGTTGATATCCCATGCTATAAGAAAACATGTATGTTTTGCTCTATGACCTTGAGAATGTTTGCTCTGAACTTATGAACCCAGGCACGGGACTTGTTCCCTGCCCTTCCTTAAGGACTATCAGAATCATTTGGGACATCAAGGAACATTGCAATAAAAAAGATTGGTTAATGGCCCCATTGCACCAGGAAATGCTATGTGCAAAAAAGTTTGCCCTGTTTCTTAGAAGCTGAATGAAAGAAATAAAACAAAGTCACATGAAAATTTTCCACCTCTTTGGCTGTCTAAACTCTGACAGGCCTAGAGGCACCAAACTGAAGACAGAGATCCCCTGGGGCTGCCTCTTGGGTCCGCCCTGAAAGAGTTTTAGAGTTAGCAGATCACTAAAAATCTGGCACTCATAGGATTTAGATAATTTATCTGTGTGTATATGTTTGGTTGCTTTAATCTATAAATAACTTTCTTATTTTTTTTTCCTAGTTAATAAACCTTTAGACAATTTTTTATGGAATTGGCTACATGCATTGTCTTTATTGTAAGATCTAGAGTACTAGTTGATCTGGGGTAAGTGACTAGTCTCTTGGGACTGGGAGAAACCTAAATGTGATATGATCTTTGGTGTAAGTGACCATTTATCACTAAGTCCCATTTGTCTCAGTGGAAAGATAGTCTGGGGCGTCTAAGAGGACTGTCTGTGATTCCATGATAAGACTGGTATAGTGATCCAGGAGTTCACAGTTGTTACTGGCTTGGTAAAATCTAATTATAGAATATACCACCAATTTGGGGTATCTGCACTGTTTTCTGACATTCTGCCCTGATGTAGGCATTCACAGCTGTGAGCCACTTGAAACAGCATGACAGAGGCATCAAGGTATGAGTATCCACAGACTATATTTCATTGATGACAGTATGTTCTAGTTCACTTAAGTTATCATCCAAAGGATCATAATGGGCATCAGAGGATAAGTCAGGTCTCCCAGAATAACTGGACCTATGTCTACTCCATTAATGTCCACAGTAGTCCTTGGGGAAAACCAGTCCCTTTCTCATTAATTAAAATAGAACTGAGTTCTGAAAGATCCTAGCATTGTGGACCCTTCTAGTCCAGCCTGCACTTATGTCTGTAAACCTACTGTGGTGGTCAACCAGGTCCTGAAGCACCAGGTTTAAATACCTCTTTCTTGTTTATAAATTCTGCATCCTGATAGGAGGGCGTATGCTGGGGTGTTGTATCAAATGACAGGCACATAGATTCTGTCATTTGTCCCCAAAGAGTTAGGGAACCCATGTATGCAAAGCCATCAATAATCTCTGGAGCACTACCCAGCTTTATGACCTGGCTGGACAGCACCTTCTCAGTGGCATAAGGCCTGCATGAGAATGGCCCCAGCAGTTGATCTCCCCATGCCAAGTTGGCTTGCTATAGACTGGTGGCATTCTGGGGTGGCCAGTTTCCAGATGGCAATGGTGATCTGCTTCTCTACGGATATGGCACACTGCATGTTGGTACTACATTACTTGTAGCTGTAGCTCTGGGTCAGTTCTTCACACATCACAAAAAACGTAGTCCTTCCCACCCTGAAGTTCTCTCACTACAGCTGGTTGTCCCAGCTCTGCAGAACGATCGTCTCCCACCAATTCATGCTGGTTTTCTAGGCCCTGAAACAGTGACGAATGCCACATGGCAGATCCAGGAACCAGTGTTCTAGTTCCAACAAATTGGCATTGTCCTCTTCTTCTTCATGCTGCCATCACCTCAGGCTGTTCTTCTGCAGCTGGAGGAGCTGCTGTGTCTGCCATAGAATAGTCTCCTGCTCCTCGTGATCTGCTCAGTGGTATGTCGGGCAAAGTCCGCTGTTGAATTCATCTGGCTTTAACTGCTGTAATACAGCCCAACCAGCCTCTTCATATTTGTGCTTGTCACCATAGCAGTACTACGCATTGTTGGGTCCATGCTAGAAGACAGCAATTCAAAAATGGTGTGAAACTGACCAGAAAGGGTGGTGTGGAGAAGACAGTGGAAACATGGGATTTAAAAAAAAACCCATGGAATCACCTGGCTTCCCACAAATCACAGTGAAAACAATTCTAGGATACATGTTGGTCAGTTGCGAAATAAAGGACCATGGGATACTCACCGAGAACATTATGCCCTCAGCAAACCACTGCCATGTATTCACACCTTGTGAATTGAAAATGGAAAAGATGTTCTGTGTTTGCACTATGTGTGACTTACATTCTGCATATTACCTGATGCTTGCAAAGAGCTTTGACTGAACCCTATGTAGTTAAATTCAATGTGTGTCCATCCCCTCTTAGTTTCATGTCCACATACAGCCATTTACTGCTACTAGTTACTCCATTAGTGTATGTCGTAATGATCTGTGCTGGGGCTCTAAAGATCACAACTCTCCTGATGAATCATGTGAAGGGTGAATATGGTTCTACATTATGACTTTTTTTTCCCAATTTTTTAAGTTTTCTAAAAAATTAGGAAATTATACTTTTAAAAATACCTATGTTAAAAGAACTTTAAAGTTGCAAAGTCAAGCATACAGAAGTTTAGAAACACCAGAATTAAAGTTGCCCATGCAACTTTAATTTGATCCTTCCTGCATATGCATTATAATAGTAATCTTTAATTACATGATCACATGATATTTTTTTCGCTGATCTACTATCTTGATAACTTGCCTTTCAGAGCCTTTATGGACTACGTTTGCTGATAGTGTGGTCAAGATGAGAATAGATCACTCATGTTCACAAACTCCAATAACAGTTCATCAGATGTTCAAAGAGACTGTGGATAAATATGGGTCTCTCAATGCTATGGCCAGTAAAAAGAATGGAAAATGGGAAAAGATCACATTTGCAGAGTATTACAATCTTTCCTGGAAAGCAGCCAAAAGCTTTTTGAAGGTAAGTATTTAAAAAACAACAGTCCAAACCTCTACTTGTTATACAGATGTTTTTTATTACAGGTCGTAGCATGAAAACATTCCTGTGGGTTTTCAGTCCTTATGAAGAGTAGCAATCACATGTGACTGCTAGAATCTTCAGAACAGCATTTATTGAAGTAAATCTCTAGTAACTGTACTATTCAAATATTAATGAGACACCACTCAATCCATAGTAGAGGATCAGTGTCATCCTGGAATGCCTCATGGGATTTACCTTCCTTTTAAGGATGGTCTATTTGATGGCCCCAACAAGTTGTGCCTCTTAAATTTCTGAATTGCCTAGCAATTTTATTTTTTATGATTGACCAAGACAATGAGAGGCAGATTAGTAAATATTTCTATTTAATACATTATATTGTTATAGTTATATTTATTATACTATTTTAGTTGTATATCAGACAGATACTAATATTTTCAATGGTAGCAGAGGGCACTGATGCCTGTGCTTGCAAAGGTGTTGGCAGAAACAGTGGCAAAGTCAATAGGTGAAACTCTGCTTGCGAAAGCAGTTGCAATCAGGGAGTCAAGAGTGGTAGTCACAGAGGCGCAATACAGGAGTCTTGGTTGACTATTGTTTTAGAGTCTGTGACACAGATTGGTGGCATGGCCTTTAGATTATCTTTTAATGCTAAAATGTCAGGTTAGTTAGTTTTCATTATATTTTAGAAACTAGTGCATATTTTTCAGAAAGAATTCAAAAGAAAATAATGCCACCAAAAGTTGGCACCAGTAGCATCTGTCACTATAGACACTAACAGAGCAGCGCTACATGAACACCTAGGTTGGGCTCTGTTCCCTCACGGGCAGAGGATGGAGGGCACACAGAGCCATCTCCTCCTGTGTAGGGAAAGGACACAGTCTCAGACCTAGTGCTCCTGAGAATGGGGACTTGCTCCTTGGGGATGCAAATTACAGAGAGGGTCATAGAGAGGGCTGATTCATGGCCCACCTCGCAGAGTGGGCTGGGCGTGCAGGGAGAACATCCTTAAGGAATAGTGCAGCATGCATATTTCTCCCTGTTCTCCAGGGAACTTGAAGTATAATCCTTTGCAGAGCTGCCCCAGGGCCATACAGCTCTGCAACACTCCTCATTCAGAGCTATCCACAATCTGGCCCTAAGTATAATTAAACAAAACTAACCTGGTAAGGTGAAAAGGATTTAGTAAAGATTCTGAGTATGGGATAAGTCTAATATTTGTTGAACTTCAGTTCATGTTGCAAAGCCCTTCTGTTTTTAAGACCTTCTTTGAGGGACTAGGCTGGGCTGAGAAGTTGGGTATGAGGGGTGGGAGAGTCTTATGTTTTCATGAACTTAGGGGGTGTTAACTGCAGACAGTGGTTCCAGTTGTATTGTGTACTGTATATGGTCTATTAATACATTTTGCACATATGCCTTGGGCTATAGATGGGTACATTTTTAAGTGCGTAAATAATAAAGAGCTCCAAATCTATTTTATTTTTGTGTTCATTATATCTTTCTCTCTAATATATGCCTGCATTACATATCCCAGTGTTGCTCTTTTGTTTTTAAGCTTGGTCTTGAACGATTCCACAGCGTAGCAATACTTGGATTTAACTCTCCAGAATGGTTCATTTCAGCTGTTGGAGCTATTTTTGCTGGGTAAGTTTTGGATTGGTGCTAAGACTAGTGATAAATGTTTTCCAGTGTAGCATTTGGTTCTGTAGAGTCTGATCATCCCCTCCTGTAGAAAGGAGGAGAAGAGAAACCACATTTCATATTCCTTGTGAACTCCAAATAAACCACCTCTTTTCTTTTATAGCCACTAAACATATTAGAGATATTGTGGCTCACAGTGCCTCAAGGGGTGAGTTAAAGATCCTGTAAACCATGACTGGTTGTATTGCTTCATTTGCAAATATTACCATCTCATAAGTATGTTCAGTCACAGGGTAGGGTACTGTTACTTTCCCTGTATCTAAAGTAAACCAATCCACATCATCATAAAATGAGCCTCTTTGCTAAAGCCCCAACTGCAATAGACACACAAGATATAATACTGTCTCTTATCTCTGTTCCTTGAACGAAATAGACCAAAGCCTACCAATTTTCTGTCAGTGTGGCTGGGCCTGCCCATGCACTGATCCCTGGCTTGATTCCAGTGTGGAATATGACATTGATGGAGTGACAAGCAAAGTAGTAATCAGACAAATTCTGTCAGACAGTGTCTGTCTGGCTAATTCCAATAATCAGTTTCTTGGTTTGGTCTTTCTGAGGGTGCACCTACACCAGCAGAATTCAAACTGGTAATTCACCATCAGTGCAGCTCCATCAGTGGCAGAAATAGTGGAGGATGTCCTTTAAAGAGGACGTAGGCATTTTTCTACTT
>ML677366.1:29920143-30001365 GCA_007922305.1 Dermatemys mawii | reverse complement strand
AGTGTATCGTGTTCAGTGTTCTTCTCCTTATCCCTCAAGTTCACCCTTTTTTTTTTTCTAACAGAGGAATTGTAACAGGCATCTATACAACCAACTCTCCTGAGGCCTGCCACTACATTGCTTATGACTGCAAAGCCAATATCATTGTGGTGGAAAATCAAAAACAATTGGACAAGATAATGCAGGTATGGGGTTGCTTTTGTAACTTCTGAGGTATAATTCCACTGCTCATGATGCTGTGAAATACCAGATATTTTAGCTGTATAAGGATCATTTGGAATATCTCACAAAACCAGGGACAGAACTAATATTTTTTTGTCCTGAAATCACAAGCCTCTGCCACCTGAGATATTCGAGCTGAAGCTATATAAAAAATACAGTGCCAGTGACAAACAACTGAGCAGTTCTCATTCTATCCAGTAGATAGAACATGCTAGCCAGTTTGTTACAGTGTTATCTGACAAGCCATTTTCGATGAAGAGCATCATATCTTAATTCTGAGTGGGGTATCATAGTCTGCTTCAATGCAAGTGATTAGGATGGCAAAAATTCATTGCAATAGCGATTTCACTGTAGGATTAACTAGTGCAATAATGCTGAGTTCTGATTAACAGGGTGACCTTTTATGGGCTGACGCATTTCATGTTTTTTTTATTATTTTGGAACTTGCTGGATTGCACCAACTACTAGGTATATTTTGTACATTTTGGGGGATAAAATATTCCTAAACAAAGCGTACGTCCAGACAGATACTCTGTTTCCATTTACACTAGTTGAATACCATGCTATACTATCAAAAGCAAGTGAGAAACGTATCTGAATCCTGATGCTTGGTTTTTTATACATGTTTTTATCTAGAAAGTTAAAAGGAAGCCTGTGGCCAATCATGTTTTACCCAGCTGAACATTTTCTGTGGTGCTTTTCCAGGAGAAATCTGTGCCTCAAACATAATACACATGTCTTGTTTTTAAGCCTGTGGGTTTATCATGCTAGTAATACTTATATAATGGTTAGTGTGGAGGCACTAGCCATTGGCATTCACACAGGTACAATTTCACCAGTTCAGCTATCCGTGGTTCAGGTCAATAATATAGGGGCAGCTTTGGCTGACAGTGCACCATGATGCAATCAAATGCTTCTGACAAGGATAGGCAGAACTACAACATGGGAACTGAAAGTAGCAGCACTGGCATCTAGTCGAGAAACTAACCTAACATTTTTACAGGCTAAACACACCAGCTAAGTATTCAGATACAATAACACTCTTTCATTTTTTTTCTATTTCTTTGAAATTGTCAAATTGCTTTTAATTTTTAAAATGATATGTGTTTATATATAAAATGTTTAAAATGGGGCAGAATATTATCAAAAACTTAACCAAGGGCTGGCTATTTTAGAGACCATCTCTGTCTTCATGTGATAACCACAGCAGCTGTAATCTGCTCACTTCCTACCCTAAAAGCATCACCCTCACTGGCTGAAATACAAAAAGGTTGGTGGCAGGTCGTTTTAAATTAAGGTCCTCAACTCAGGAGGGACTTTAGTTGGAGCACCTTGGTCCAGCACAGCATGGGTATAGTCTTCTCTAGAGCATGCTGCAGGGCCTGTGTGTTTCCCCAGAGGCATTGGGATGAACTGGGTCTGAACAGCTGAGGGAAGAGTATTATTTGTGGTGGGTTTGAGAGGTTTTGTGGATATCAATCTAAGTCAATTTTTGGAATCTTTTGATAGACACTTTTAATTAAATCAGAAACAAGTGAATAATAAATTATACACTGCTGTTTTTTAAAACCCCAACAGATCTGGAGTCGTCTACCATCCTTGAAAGCAGTTGTGCTATACAATGACTCTTTGCCAGAGAGACATCCCAATTTATATATGGTATGTGAATTTTAGAGCGGTGTAACAATTCATTCACATTCACATTTGATGTATTTCACTTTCTTTTCTGTCTGTGGAATGTCTGCAAGAGGATCACAGTGTTTTCAACTGTTTGTTCTTCAAAATACTTTAGTGTAATTTTTCATTAATTTTATTTACTCTGCAGTTTGTTTGATAGTTGATATTCAAAGTTAGAGCTACATTGGCTGGCTGGCTTGGTCATTTGTTATATTTCAGTTACTAGATCAGATTAACATAATATTTACCAGACTTCTGGTGAGACTATACTTGCAGAACTTTTGTTGTTGTTGTTTTGTTAATACATTGTCTGCTCAGCTCTAGTGAATTGTGGTCAGTTATGCTTAATCTGCGGACTAGAAAATGCTTGTACTCTCACAATCCATTGTCAATATTTTTTTGTCCTATGGAGCCTCCTATTCTGCTAATCTTTGTATTTATAGCAAATATTTCTATCCACAAGCAACTGCTGAATACAAGCAACTATTACATATGCAAAGAGTAAAACACTGGTTCTTGTGTATTCATGGTCTTCCTTAGCCCTTACTATACAACAAGATTAGGGATAAAATTAAGGATCAGCCTCATGGTCAGCTGTAGGCCCAAAATTTAAGTTTAAAAAATAAGGTTTTACAAAACCTAACATGTGTAGAAGAATTTTCTTTATTTATTGTTTAAATGTCACTGAAGATAATTTTCTAATGTGAACATTGAAATCAGCATTCTGCTTGGAAATGACTGTGAATTAACAGTGGAAATCCCCTGCTTAGTTTCATTGCCCATGCTGAATGAACTGCAAAAAGAATACAAGCATTTAGTAGAGAGTGAATAGTAAACAATCTCTGAAGGCTTCAGATATCAAAACTGTAAGTATTTTACTAGTAACAGAAGTGAGGAGAAAATGTTTAACATATTTATGCTGACATTGTTCCTTCTCTCTGTATTGATTTTCATATTATAAAACACTTAACTATACAAAGGCACATAAACATCAAGAGTGTGGTATACAAAATGCAGTGCAATAATAAGAAAAATTAATTTGCAGTGTAAAGAAGCACTTATTTAATCATATACATTTGTTATTAAATAACAGTAAACAGTAGAAATTAATTCACATTGAGTTCCAAGTGTCTGAAAACTTTGAAAGAGATAAATGATATAAAGTTTATATTTTCTAATAGTGGAGGACAAAATGTAACTGAAAATGCTACTGATCTAGTGACAGATCTGCCATGTTTTTTCACTGAGAGAGAGTAATTATTACATCGGTTGTGATTATAAGAATTGGCAGTTGCCATATTTGTATTTCATACAGAGGCATTCGGAGATCGAATCACCAATGGTAGAGATAGTGGTTTATTAGCTTTGATACAAACCCAGTCACATAAAACACAGGATATTGAAAGAAGAAGGTTTGTGTGTAACAGATTGACAGATGAGATCATTATACAGTAATGAGCAGTTGCTGCAGCTACAGCAGACTCCTAGTCCTCTGGACAGTGCATGTTTGCATAAATCAGTAGATGTGTGTGACTTTACCCTTCAGTCTCTGTGGAATGGAAACAATCCTAGTGCAGGTGCTGTTCAAGTAAACAAAGCCTAGGCAACAGGCTCACAGAGATTAATGCTTGTGGTATGAAAGAGAGTAAGGTCAAGAATACAAGGCATGAAGAGTCGAGACATGTAGGAACAAATCCTGACCCCGCACTGTTGCCAGTTGCCAGTGGAATTGATGCAGTTCACTATGTGGGGAGGAGCATGAAGAAACCATGAAGGGGTCCACACCCTCTACATGCCATGAAACTGTGCTCTGTGGTGGGCTCCTGCATGGCGAGGGTTTAGATGAGGGATGGGGCTTGAGTGGTGTGTCAGTGACTAAAAAGGAATCCCAAGACAGACTCTCCCATGGAGGGGCAGCACCCCTGCCATGAAGAATACTGCAGGTTAAATGCTGAGATATCAATCGCATAGTGCATCCTGAGGGGAAGGATCCATCCTTCTCATCTATGTAAACTCTCCCTTGCCACCGCCACCCTAAAGCCCAGTTGCTGATTACAAGCTTGGTGCAGTGTCCAGGATTTGCCCCTAAGACAGAAGTGGGGCAATTGCTTGCAAGGTATAGAACTGGGGTGCTGCCCTCAGTCACTGCTCAAGTACAGCTGTGTAAACATTATATGAATAATCTAGTCTGTCTCAATGGGAAAACAACCCTTTTTGGTTCTCCTTCCCAGATGCTATGACTACCCCACTCCATTACCTATTAACATTAAAATAATTGGATCTTAATGTCCACATGTTACATTCAGACTCATATAAATGCATTCTAACTACACATATCTGATAGTAATAGAACATATTGGCCCAGATTCTCCATTCTGCTAAGGCAGTTTTGTGTTGCACAACTGGACCATATGCTTGCAGCATAAATTAGACTAGAACCCCTCGTAGTCTCCCTTGTTCAGGGATTGGACGATCCTGAATCAGAGAGCTTCAGCGAGCTTCCCGCCTCTGCTCATCTTCCCTAGGTAGTGGAGAACTAAGGCCATTGTTCACACATTTAAATAATAAGAATACTTGGTTTTTACGTAGAGCTCTTCATTCTAGAATCTCAAAGTGCTTTACATATAGAATAGACAAGAAATAATCTATTGGAAATCCAACACAACTGGACGGTGTACTTGGTGTTTTAATTATAAGCTGTGATACAATTTACTTTAAAGGTGAATCGAAACCATTTCTAACATGAGTTCTGAATCGCATTTTCAGCCCACGTGACTAGAAAAGTGAATAGGAATGTTATTCCCTAAGTAGTTTCCAAAAGAATTAATAAAACTTCACTGCCTTTGCATACTCCACTTCTAATATCTGTATGTTGGGCTGCTGATTCAAAACTTTTGGGATAACTTGTGGAGAAGGGACTATGTAATATACAGATCAAAACTGTGGTCCTATATTGGGCTTAGACCCCTCAGATAGGTGAAATTCCAATTTACCTGAATGGGAGTTTTGCCTAAGAAAGATCAGAAGAACCAAGCCCATCTTAATTTTTCTGTCCTTTTTCCAGACTCTTACAATATTGCAATTTCCACACTTGCTATTAGCTGGCTCCTTGAATTTTTTTTTCTCCATTTCATTTTGTAGATGGAAGAATTTATGGAGTTGGGAAATGAGATACCAGATGCTACACTCAATGACATTATTAGCTTTCAAAAGCCAAATCAATGTTGTGTGCTAGTATACACTTCTGGAACAACTGGGAAGCCAAAAGGAGCCATGCTGAGTCATGACAATGTACGTACTCTAGAAACAGCTTTATGACGAAGATCCTCAAAGCATGAGAGTGTTTATTTCTGTGCTTTAGAAAGAAATGGGATCATGGTGGAGTCTCCAAGCACTGTGGCACTCAGTTTTAAGGATGGAATGACAAAGGAAACTATATATTTCTGAAAAACTACAAGCTCTTTTCATAGCTGAGTTTATAAATGACATTCTTTGGTTCAAACAGTCGATTGTGTGATAAAACACTATTACCACAAATATCTTCAAATAACCTCTCAAGATCATCTTTAAAAGAATCATACACCTTAGCCATCCAGTGTCACAGCAGCCTGATATTAGAAGCTTTTTCAAGGTTTTACTAAACTTGGCCTTTTATCTGGAACATTATTACCTTTCCAAGTTACATTCATTTTAGTTCCTCCTAATTTAGTAAAGAATAGCAAAAGTTTTGTACATTCTACTGCCTTCTTATTCACAAAATCTGTGTCTATGTTGCTGCAAACAGCCCACTCTCTAGTGCCAAAGAGAGGCAAAAAGTCAAGTGGAAAAGAGATTTTACACAAAAGTCTGCTCACCCAGGGCTAGAATATGGTTGGCCCTTACATGGCTATGCAGTGCAGAAAAGGATTAAGGAAGTTGCGTGAACACTTGCATAGCCCATGAAAGGGCTGACTGGAATTACAACTTCTGCTCTTGATGGAGCACAGGGACTGATACTGAGAGCAATTCATCCTAAAATAGGGAGTAGGCAGAGCAAAATCTGGAAGCAGGACACGCTGGACATGATGGACCAAAGGTCTGATCTAGCGTGGCAAATACTGTGTTCTTTTGTCTCAAAGGAATGTGGTATAGCTTCTATTTTGCTGTCAAACTATTTCTGGCTACTATTCACAAGCAGGCTATTTTTATGCTGATCAGCACAGTGGAAAACATCCTTTGCCTGTTACTGTGCAGCTGCCTTCTTTAGGCAAAAGAAGTTTCCTTCTTCCCTTATTCTAAACCTGTGCTGGGTCAGGCATTCATCCCCTTCATCCCCACCCTATCTGACATGCGAACATCACTATATGTTGAGGGATTTTTGGATGCAAAGCAGATAATGCAGCTACATATTTAGAAAACATCTTGTCAAGCCTCTTTGTACTCTTCTTCCTCAAGCACTTGCCCGATATTGCTTTCTGCACCTAGGTCAGCCTCCCTCAGCCTATACACCATGGCTAGTATTCCTAATGACAAATACCATTGGTGATACTGAATGACTTTGTGTAGACAAATTACCCTTTCTGTCATGTGAACTCACTGTTCTGCAGTATTTATTGCTGTTTTGTTTCAAATGGTATCCTAGAAATGCTGTGCTGATGAAAGGTGACAGATTGACCTTCCTGGGCATGGGATTCTCTTTACCCATAACAGGGCAACACACAGGCACCAACTTTTCAAAGTGTTGGGAGTGCTGGACCCCTGGCTCTGCCCCAGGCCCCATCCTTACTCCACACCTTTCCCCGAGGCCCCACATCTTACCGCCCTCACTCTCCCCCCTTCCCACCCCACTCCCGCCTCTTTCTGCCTAGTTCTGCCCCCTCTCCCAAGCGTGCCGCATCCTCACTCCTTCCCCCCAGCCTCCTGCATGCTGTGAAATAGCTGATTGTGGTGGGTGGGAACTGTAGTGGGGAAGCGGGAGGCGCTGATATGTGGGGCCTGCCAGCCGGTGGGAGGTGGTTTGGGGGAGCTGATAGACTGCTGATGGGTGCTCAGCAACCACCATTTTTCCCAATGGATGCTCCAGCCCTGGAGAACCCATGGAAACGGCACCTATGGGGAAGCTGCACAAGCTTCCATTCATGGGTCTCCCAGTGTACCTCAGACCGGACTGGGAAGGGCCATCTTTAGGAGTGAAATGGGGAAATGGTCTAAAATAAAGAGGTGAAATTTAATAAGGACAAATGCTAAGTACTACACTTAGGAATGAATAATCAAGTGCACAAGTACAAAATGAGAAATGACTGTCTACATAGAGTATTGCAGAAAAGGATCTGGTGGTTATAGGGGATCACAAACTAAATATGAGTCAACAGTGTAATACTGTTACAAAAAAAGCAGAAGTGACAAAGAGTCCTGTGGCACCTTAAAGACTAACTAAAGTATTAGAGCATAAGCTTTTGTGGGCGAATACCCACTTCATTGGATACATCCGACATAGTGGGTATTAGCCCACGAAAGTTTATGCTCTAATACTTTAGTTAGTCTTTAAGGTGCCACAGGACTCTTTGTCACTTCTGCAATTCCAGACTAACATGGCTACCCCTCTGATTCTTGACAAAAAAAGCAAACACCACTCTGGGATCTACTAGCAAGAATGATGTAAGCAAGGCACAAAAAATTCTTCTACTCTAATCAGCACTGACAGGGCCTCAACTGGAGTATTTTGTGATCAGTTCTGGGCACCACACATTGGGAAAGTGGAGGAAAACTGGAGAAAGTTCAGAGGAGAACAGTAAAAATTATTAAAGGTCTAGAAAACCTGACCTACAAGGAGAGATTGAAAAGATTGGGTTTGTTTAGTCTGGAAAAGAGAAGACAGAGGGGCGACATAACCATCTTCAAGTAGATAAAAAATTGTTATAAAGAGAAGGGTGATAAATTGTTCTTCTTAACCACTGAGGACAGGATAAAAAGTAATGGATTTAATGGGCAGCAAGGGAGATTTAGATTAAATATTAGGAAAAACTTTCTAACCATCAGGATAGTTAAGCAAAGGAACAAATGTACCTACGGAGGTTGTAGAATCTATGTCACTGAAGGTTTTTAAGAACAGGTTAGACAAAACCTGTCAGGAATGGTCTAGATAATATTTAGTCCTGTCTCAGTGCAGGGGACTGGATTAGATGACCAATAAAAGTCCCTTGTCCCTTCCAGTCCTACATTTCTATGATTCTATGAAGGCGTAGTTCGGTTGTCTTGTCTGTTCAGTCCATAGGCCCTCTGGTGAGGTTAATCGTGTTAGCAATACCGACTGTGTATGTAAGGCAGGAATTGTAGTGCTTACAGGGCAGCAGAGGGAAAAACAGACTGCCACCATTTCATTATATTTCTTGAAGTTCATTTGCTCTAAATAGGCCTTATAGATGAGTGACAATCTACATGTTGTTAAGGGTAGTGATATCTCTAAAAACACATCAATTATAAAGACAGATTCATAGTTTACTAATATAACAGGAATGGCTGCTTAACTTTTATTAAAATAAAACAAAAATAGTATTTAACATCATCTTATTTATGGGAACAGATAACCTGGACAGCAGCACATGCCAGCAGAGCTGGGGATATGCAACCAGCAGAAATCCAACAGGAGATTATAGTCAGTTACCTCCCACTCAGCCACATAGCTGCTCAGATATATGACCTCTGGACTGGGATCAAGTGGGGAGAGCAAGTCTTCTTTGCTGAGCCAGATGCTTTAAAGGTACCTGTAGTACTTTACATTTACATTAAAGTTAATTTTTTCACCAGCAGAAGCACTAAGTAAAGCATTTGGTTTTAAGGAGATGCAGGAGATAATTGCAAGTTTTATGTAACCACTCTGGAAACGTGAATTCAATGGGAGATGTAGGCCCAATACTCCAATGCCCTACGGCCCCATTTTACCATAACCCTGAGTCATGCCTAGAACTCTGGTCCATCAGGTCCAAAATCACAGACCTCTATCACTTTAGCTAAAGAAGAGCTCCTGTAACTGATAGCAATAGTGGGTCTCTTACCCTCTCTGTACACAAAGTTAGTTCATTACATTATGAAAGGAAAAAATAATATAGCCAGAACCTGAGCCCTTTTTAAGGCAGCAGCTTGAGGATCCCCCTGGCACAAGAGGGAGTGTAAGTGGTGTTCCAGGTAGGCAAGATCGGGAGGATGGAAAGGAGGAGTAAAGTCAACGGTGCCCCCACACCCTTCCCCAGCACACACACAGTTGTGTGAACACTGTTCTAGCTCATCTGGGGATCTAGCTGAAATAATAGGCTCTGACTTCAATGATATTCTACATATAAGTGCTGCAAGACATAGCCCACTAGGAAGAAAAAAAACCTCTGTAACACCAAACCTGACTTTTGCAATATATTGTCTTATTTTAACAGGGCAGCTTGGTCAACACACTGAAAGAAGCACAGCCAACATCTCACATGGGAGTTCCAAGAGTATGGGAGAAAATCATGGAGAAATTAAAGGACACGTCTGCTCAGTTGGGGTTTATGAAAAAGAAAGTGTTATCATGGGCCATGTCCATTAGCTTAGAGAGGAACCTAAGCTGCTCAGGAAGGTATACTTAGTAACAAATGCTAATTTATCTATGCCCAAAGAACTCTTTCTGCCCTCAATTATCCCCAAGTAGCACCATTTCTATTCTCACTAGCACAGCTATTTTGTCTGGCAATTGGCTTTCAGCATTATCATTTTATATTTTGATAAAAATCAGTGGGGGGAAAAGATGTTCAATAGCATCTCATAAAACTGATCTCAGATTCAGTGTCTGCTGGGGTATCTAGTTTGGTCTGGATTTTTAAAGATAGATTTTGTGTCTGGCACGAACTATCCCATGTCTTGCAGCAAAGGTTCTGCCCTGGGCTTTACTATAGTTTTCCACTGGAAATTGCATGTTTCAGGCTTTGGCATCCATTTCAAGTGTATCAATGCATTTTTATCTGATTTTCCAAGGTCATTAAACTCATTGCCAGGTGTTGTTGTGAAGGCTAAGACTATAATGCAGTTAAAAAAAAAGATAAGTTCATGGAGGATAAATCCCTCAATGGTCATTGGCCAAAAAGGTCAGGGATGCAACGCTATGTGGGATGACAGGCGATGAATCACTTGATGATTGCCTCTTCTGTTCATTGCCTCTGGAAGACAGGATACTGGGCTTGATGGAATTATAGAATAATTGAAGATTAGGGTTGGAAGAAACCTCAGAAGGTCATCTAGACCAACCCCCCTGCTCAAAACAGGACAAACACCATCTAAATTATCCCAGCCGGATAATTTTTGACAAATATTTGTCAAACGGGTCTTAAAAACCTTTAAGGAAGGAGATTCCACCACCTCCCTACGTAACCTATTCCAGTGCTTCACCACCCTCCTAGTGACATAGTTTTTCCTAATATCCAACCTACACCTTCCCCACTGCAACTTGAGACCATTATTTCTTGTTCTGTTGCCTACCACCACTGAGAACAGCCAAGCTCCATCCTCTTTGGAACCCCCTTTCAGGTAGTTGAACGTTGCTAGCAAATCCTCCCTCACTCTTCTCTTCTGCAGACTAAATAAGACCAGTTCCCATAGCCTCTCCTTATAAGTCATATGCCCCAGCCCCCTAATAATTTTCGTTGCCCTCCTCTGGACTCTCTCCAATTTGTCCATATCCTTTCTGTAGTGGGGGGAGGAGAGGGGAAAACTGGACTCAGTACTGCAGATGTGGCCTCACCAGTGTTGAAAAGAGGGGAATAATCACTTCCCTTGATCTGCTGGCAATGCTCCTACTAATGCAGCCCAATATACCATTAGCCTTCTTAGCAACAAGGGCACATTATTGACTTTCATCCAGCTTCTTATCCACTATAATCCCCAGGTCCTTTTCTGCAGAACTGTCGCTTAGCCAGTTGGTCCTCATCTTGTAGCAGTGCATGTGATTCTTCTGTCCTAAGTGCAGGACTCTGAACTTGTCCTTGTTGAACCTCATCAGATTTCTTTTGGCCCAATCCTTCAATTTGTCTAGGTTACTCTGGACCTTATCCCTACCTTCCAACATACCTACCTCCCCACCCCCCAGCCTTAGTGTCATCTGCGAACTTGCTGAGGGTGCACTCCATCCAGATCATTTATGAAGATGTTAAACAAAACCAGCCCCAGGACAGACCGCTGGGGCACTCTGCTTGATACCAACTGCCAACTAGACATCAAGCTGTTGATCACTACCCATTGAGCCCAATGATCCAGCCAACTTTCTATCCACCATCTAATCCTTTTTTAATTTGCTGGCAACAATACTGTGTTAGACCATATCAAAAGCTTTGCTAAAGTCAAGATATATCACATCCACCACTTCAAAATGGATTCCTTGAGGACCTGGTCCATGATTTTTCCAGAGACTGAGGTGAGGCTGACTGGTCTGTAGTTCCCTGAATTCTCCTTTTTCCCTTTTTTAAAGATGGGCACTACATTTGCCTTTTTCCAAGCATCAGGGACCTCCCCCGATCGCCACAAGTTTTCAAAGATAATGGCCAGTGGCTCTGCAATCACATTAGCCAACTCCCTCAGCACCCTCGGGTACATTAGATCTGGCCCCATGAACTTGTGCATGTCCAGTTTTTCTAAATAGTCCTTGACCTGTTCTTTCACCACTGAGGGCTGCTCACCTCCTCCCCGTACTGTGCTACCCAGTTCAGCAATCTGGGAGCTTACCTTGACTGTGAAGACTGATTGAGGGATTCAGAAAAGGATTGAGTACTTCAGCTTTTTCTACATCATTTGTCACTAGTTTGCCTCCTCCATTCAGTAAGGGTCTCACACTTTCATTGACCACCTTCTTGTTGCTGACACACCTGGAGAAACCCTTCTTGTTGTCCTTCACATCCCTTGCTAGCTGCAACTCCAGTTATGCTTTAACCTTCCTGATTACACCCTTGCATGCTTGAGCAATATTTTTATACTCCTCCCTAGTCATCTGTCCAAGTTTCCACTTCTTGTAAGCTTCCTTTTTGTGTTTGAGCTCACCAAAGATTTCTCTGTTAAGATAAGCTGGTCACCTACCATATTTGCTATTCTTGCTGCGTATCAGGATAGTTTGTTCCTGCACTCTCAGTTAGACTTCTTTAAAATACAGCCAGCTCTCCTGGACTCCTTTCCCCCTCATATTAGCCTCCCAAGGGGATCCTGCCCATCAGTTCCCTGAAGGAGTCATTGTTGTCTTTTGGCATAAGTCTGATCCAATATGGCTGTTCCTAGGTTCTTATGTTATCTACAGAGCCCTGAAAATTGATCATTCCACTCTCCACCAAAAAGAAACAGTTTTATAGAGCCCTGAGGCATGATAGCCCTTGATTATGAATTTATATACAGCAGGGGAGAAGATCCTATAGGGTATGTCTACACAGCAAAGAAAAACTTGCAGCTGGTCCATGCCAACTAACTCAGGCTCAAGGGGTCAGCTGTGGGAGTGTTTCATTTCTGTGTAGACTTTGGGGCTCAGGCTAGGGCCTAGGCTCTAGAACATGATGCGGTGGGAAGATCCCAGAGCACTGGAAGTCTACACAGCAATGAAACAGCCCCTCAGTCCCAGCTCCACAAGCCCGAGTTGGCTGGCGTGGGTCAGCTGCAGGTTTTTCTTTGCTATGTACATATACCCATAGACATTCCAAAAAACGTTGCATGTCTGTACTGATTTACTTGTATGACTTTTCAGTTTCCCAGATAGGTTTATCAAATTGCCTAGACAATGAGGGTCCTGTTATTTTAATGATCATAGATTTTGGTGGAACTAGCACATATTTAAGTGATAAAGAATCAAGGAATAGTGAAAATAGTGGTCTCCACAATGCATTTCACCAGTCCTTCATGAACCTGCAAAACTGGGACATCCCTGGAATTTGGAGTTAGTATTCAGGGAAGGACATTCTGTAAATGATACAAAATAGGAAATAATGTGCCTAGACATCCAAAACCAAATGATGAACATGTAATTGAAACACAAAGTTGGTTTGTTTTGGAAATTATTTACATTTCCTCTGAATTCCCCATCTTTCTCTGTGTTTTTTTTCCACTCAGCAGTGACTTAAAGCCCTTTCAAACAAGATTAGCAGACTATTTAGTACTTGCAAAAATCCGCAGTGCTCTGGGATTTTCCCACTGTCAGAAGCATTTCTCTGGTGCTGCTCCTATCACTACAGAAACTCTGGATTTCTTCTTGAGTCTGAACATCCTCTTGTACCAGGCATATGGGATGAGTGAGACCACAGGCCCACACTGCATGTCTGGGCCAAATGTTTACAGACGTCACAGGTAATTTTACAGAATCTTTTAGATGCAGAAACCAAACAAACCTGCCAACGTGAGAATGCCCATGATGCATCCTGTTCTCACTGTTTTTATTTCCCACTCTCTCTTTCACCTCCTTGTTTTTATGGCAGTTTCTGGGTAATTAAGTCATGGTACAGAATTACACATTATTCTGTGAATTTGCCAAGTCTTTGTCTTTACTTTTAGAGTCAAAATCTGTGTATTTCAGTGTAAATAAATACAGAGCGTATATAAATACAGTCTAATAAAAACAACATCCTATGAAACCCTCTTTGTAAGGCTAGAAAATGTCCTTCTTGCTTGAACCAGGGCTCTTGATTCTTCCTCAGCATTCAGTTTTGTTGAGTTCTTTGTCAAAACCAGAATGCTTATATGCCCAGACTGTGTGCTTACCTGTCTGTAATAACTTTGCAAAGACACTACTTATTTTATCTAGATTTCATATAAACATTAATAGGAAAACCTTGTTTGAAGCAGTAACACCAGGTGGATAATTATTAATTTTCAAGCTGCTTAGATTTAACTCTACATAGATGATATTCACCCCTCGGTAGAAGGCTCTCCATGCTGCAGAAGCCCTGCATTAATGCAGATTTGAATCATCCTGTTTCATGTATGATTATTATTGCTGTAATTTTAACTGTTGAGACCCAATAATGGATCTGTGAAGTTAACATAGTCCCATTATTAAAAAGTAACATATGGTTTGCTGTATTAGCTTTACAAAAGTTTGATAGGCGGTACTTGTCCTTCACCCCAAACCCTTGCTCAGCCTTTAAGGAACTTGGGTAGAATGATTGCATAGGGGCTGCAGGCCAAGGACATGAGCAGACTAGTCTTGAATATGTTAATACAGAAAAGAGTGTTGGGCCGGACAGTGGAAGAAGCTACTGGGTCTTGCTTCCCAGATTCCATTGGCCAGGAACCTCATATAGGCAGAGAAAAGGGTGGGACTGCTCTGGATCAGGGTTTCTTTTTTCCCTCCACTTCTTGAACAGGGCAGCTACGCAAAGCCTGATTGATCAGATTTCACGCAAGATTATGGAATTCATTCCTGTGTGATTTATGCTGCTGAGTGATTTAGTGAACTAGGCGCCCTCCTAGAAATTTATTTTACCAACCAATTATCCTAAATATAAATGAAAGATTAGAAGAAATGTGGGATGAATCTCCAAGGGCTATTTTCTCTTATCTCAATGTTTCTCTTATCTCAGTGTTATAAACAATCAGAAATTATTTTCAAAAGTATGAAATTACCTTAACTGTGTGGTTTTTGTACTTTTTAATCCGCAATAATTTTCTCCTTCTGTCAATGTTGCAATTCTCTTCCCCTTCCTGTCATGTTTTCTTTTAATCAAGGCGATGGCATTAATATTCTAGTACTACAAATGTGGTGATTTTACAAAGGATGCTGTGATTTTTAGAGGGTTTGGTCCAGCTCTAGTATGCAGCAGTGTTGAGCAATTTGTGGGAAAGGACATTGATGCAATAGTGGTAGAACGAAGAATCAGTCGTGCTCTGAAAAAAATCTAGTATAAATGTTCCAGCATGCCAATACTCTGGATATTCTGTCTGATATGATGTTCACTAGCATATGAATATCAGACTTCCGGCAAGTTTCAGTTCAAATGCAGCACAGCTATACATTTTTGTTCTTCTTAGGGGCCCAAGAGAGAGTGAGTGTACAGTGAATACAGAATCAGGCTTTTGAGATACCAATTACTAGCAGATATCACATCCCAAAGCAGATATGTTCTTTAGCATCTGTCAAGAAGAGGTGAATGCAGTCAAGTAGTGCATTAGCGAATTCTGAAAAAATCTGGAACTGATATTCAGTCTGCCTTCTTAATTATTTATATCTCTGGCTAATATATATCCGCACAACTATCTGTAGTTTCTCCAGACTATTAATTCTCACCCTCCTACTGATTAATTTAAAGAGGCACAATTCCAACACTGCGATTGTTAATTGTTTCATTGGTGATCATTTTGACAGAAACATCAGTGTACTCTATCCCACAAAAAAAAAGTTGCCTCCCACATCTACTTAGGTGGCAAAAGCCCTTATTGCACTGGACCCAGTGGTTTCACCCTTGTCAATTTCTACCACATATTTAAGCATTTTTACTACAAAAATCTGCAATCAATTTAAACAGAAAATTGGGAAAAGACAGAATGAATTGAATATTATATATTGTGATGGAGTCAGACCAGAAGGGTATAAGAGAGTGCTGGAAGGCAGGTATATTAGTCTCAGGATGTGCAGGTCCCTGTTCCCTGGATAGCTAAACAAAGGCTACTCCAGGCCAATCAAGACACCTGGGGCCAATTAAGAACCTTCTAGAAAGGAGTAGAAACAGCTAGCCAATCAGAGACTGGCTGAAACCAGATGAAAACCTCCCAGTTAGTCAGGTGGGTGTGAGTGTCAGGAGCTGTGAGAGGAAGTTGTGCTGTTGGTGAGATTGAGTGGTGGACAACATATCATACAGAAGGAAGGAGGCCCTGAGGTAAGGGTGAAGTGGGGTTTGAAGAAGCGGAGACTGCTGTGGGGAAGTAGCCCAGGGAATTGTATTGTGTTTTGTGCCTAAAAGGTCAGCCATCTTAGCTGATACTATTAGGGTCCCTGGGCTGGAGTCCGGAGTAGAGGGCGGGCCTGGGCTCCCCCCTTTTCCATCTTCCATACTGGCCTGTGATGAAGGTAACTCACTAGGTGGTGACTCTTGCCAATTATACTGAGAAAGGGAGGTCACTCTGGGGCCTAGATGAGTTTCTGAGGCCCCTAAATCTGCCAGGAAGCGCAGGACCCACAAGTACAGACTTGGAGCTTTGTCACAATATATATATATATATATATATATATATATATATATATACACACACATATACATACATATTTATATATATATAAAATAATATAATTAATTCAATAAAATTCTCTATTTACACTGCTGCTTTACATCAGCTGAGATTCTGACCCGTAACTGTCTAACAATGGTGGGGATGTTTTTGTTTATACCCTTTCAAGGTCTTAGAGATGAGATACTGTAAAGGTTCACTCTATATTTTATCTGGCTTTTCTAGCATTCCTTATGAATCTTTTCCTTCTTGTTCTCTTGTAGCTGTGGCAAAGTAGTGCCTGGCTGCAAAGTGAAACTGGTAAATGAGGATGCAGAAGGCAATGGAGAAATTTGTTTTTGGGGAAGAACTGTTTTCATGGGTTATTTAAATATGGAGGATAAAACAAAAGAAGTTTTTGATGATGATGGATGGTTGCATTCTGGAGACCTAGGAAGACTAGACAAGGATGGCTTCCTCTATGTTACTGGAAGAATTAAAGGTAAAAAGCAGTCTCCTCCCAATGTTTTAAAGTAACTATTCAGTGTTGTTCAGTCATACAACAGATAAGCACATGGGAATGTCATATTGGATCAGGCTTGTGCGTCACCTGGTTGAGTGTCTCCAACTCCAGCATCAAGTGCTTGAGAAGGACCCTCCCAATAAGTAGATGTGAGAGAATCTGCTCCATGAAAGTCTCATCCTTAGAGACTGGCTTAAGCATTGCAACATGAGGTTTTATCTCCCCTCCAATATTCATTTTGTTAGCATTAACAATAATTCTGGATATTTTGTTATTCATGTAAATATTCAGTCCCGCTTTGAATCTTGCTAAGTCCTTTGCCTTACTGACTGATCAAAATATTCAGACAATAATGTTAGGCAATCACTATGTTTTGTATTAAGTTATGAATCATGGGGCTACATGCTAGAAGAGGGTGCCTAATGAAATAGGAAAACTCATTGTACTCTTTTTGCCATGTGGGAGCTGGACATCTGAAATGGCTGTAAGCTCCGCGTTTCCAGACCATTTGAACAATACCTCTTAATTTTTGAGAGTAGAAGTTAAAAAGAAAGGATAAGTTAAAGCAAAGAGGAATATTTGGGTCTGGTGATGGTATTTTGCTTGAAATGTTGCCCAGGGAAGGTTTTGGTCATTGTTTGCCTGAAAGCTCTTTTCCAAGATACATACTCAGAAGGGTGATATTTTGTCACAGTTCAGATGTTTCCTAAACTACCTTGTGTAATGAGTAACTGTAACCCCAGAAGACAAGATGAATCATGAGGGAAGTAGCTGCACTTGCTGGTGAATTTGTAACACGATAAGATTACCATGTGCAGTCAATCCTGGTGGGCTTTATTAGATGCTATAATTAGCCTGCACTGAATGTGATTATTTTGGCCTCCCTTTATTCTCTGCCTTTCCCTTTCTGGTTACTTTTCCTTTCCCCCCATGTTATTCTTTAACAAAGTGGCCCAGTTTGATTATCTTAATGTTTGCATTGCACTTATACCTTCAGTGATGGGAGTGTCATTTTTGAAAGAAATAAATACTGTAAATTAAAGATAAATTAAAGCTAAGTGAGCCAGTTTGGACAAAATAAATATTGCCTGAATTTCCATGCAAACTTCAAACCCAAGTCTAAACCATTTAAAATATGTTGGAAGGTCAGATAAATTCCCCTCCCACTGAACCTTAAACAGGTCTCCTCCATTTGCTGAAATCCATCTCAGCAGATCTGGCTGGTGTCCAGTTCTCAAGAGTTCTGGCAGGACTTTCAATGCATCAAGGATGAGAGGGACAAATGATGCTGTTTTGTGATATCTTTGACCCAGAGAAGCTCTTAAGATTTGAATAGTCACATATGAGAGATAGCTAGATAAGAGAACCCCCTTAATGGAACCTCGTTGTAGGTGGGGCAGAAGCACTTATGAAATTACAGGGGCTCTGGGGGGTTTGGAAAAGTTGAGTGAAAAGTTGAGTACAAGCCGAGTACATTGGTATGTACATACCTATGTACATTGGCCAAACTGGACAGTCACTATGAAAAAGGATAAATGGACACAAATCAGATATTAGGAATGGCATATACAAAAACTTGTAGGAGAACACTTCAGTCTCCCTGGATACACAATAACAATTTAAAGGTAGCCATCCTGCAGCAAAAAAACTTCAAGACTAGGCTTTGAAGAGAAACTGCTGAGCTACAGTTCATTTGCAAATCTGACACCATCAGCTCAGGATTGAACAAAGACTATGAATGGCTAGCTAACTACAAAAGCAGTTTCTCCTCTCTTGGTGTTCACACCTCCAGATCAGCTGCTAGAAGAGGACCTCATCCTCCCTGATTAGAGATAACAAGGAGGTTCAGCCTGATTGAACTAACCTTGTTATCTCTAACCTGGTTCTTGCCTACTTATTTATACCTGCCTCCTCTGGATACTTCCACTGCATACATGCAACGAAGTGAGTATTAGCCCACGAAAGCTTATGCTTCAATACTTTTATTAGTCTTTAAGGTGCCACAGGACTCTTTGTCAGTTCATATACAGTTTACCACAAACTTTAAAGAGATATATAGACAATGACATTATTTCACCCAAGAATCATCTAAATGTTAATATTCTCTGAATCAATAGTTATAGTGATAGAAAGGAACTGTCTGTTTACATGGCTAACATCTAACAAGATATAAGAAAACACATGCAATTAGTATCACCTCTAATTTTCTAGCAATACAGGTTTGCATTTCAAAGTTCTAGCCTATCTAACATGTCTCTAAAGGTTGACCCTGGGTCATTTAGTCTGAAAGCTACTTAACCCTTTCTGGCCATGTCACAGACTTTTTTAAAATCATTTTTTTAATTTGAAATGACTCTTCACTTTAAAATGTCTTTTGTTTTTTAAATAAAACTAATCAAAAACATTTTAAAATGGTCGAAAACAAAACAAAACATTTTGATTTTGAAAGGAATGAAATGTTCAGAATGAAATGACATTGTGACTTGATTCGCTGAAAATTTCAAAAATGTAGTTGTTCATTTGACCCTAAACAATTATTAATTATTGTATATTTAATTGGCAGCAAACCAAGAAATCCATTATTCATCCAGCCCTACTCTGGACTGCCTCCGTTACTCCCTGGCTGTTCTGTGCCAATCTGCTTCTTCTAAAGATCCATCTCCATGTGCTTGCTTGTGCTGACCTGCCCCCTCTGGCTGGTTTTAAGATTGCTTTTAATTATTTTGCCAGCAGTGAAAGGGCTTTTGGCAGCTTAGCAACACTAGAGCACAAGGAGAATGAATGCCAGATAACACTGACTGGTGCCTAACTGCTGAAAATCCCAGGCTATCAGTAACACCTCAGAGAGTCATAATTAATCTTCAGTTAACCAAGAGTTTAGGTTATCTGCAGTCTGGAATAAAGGGTTTTGCTTTTGCATGCACAATAGTGTGCGTTTGTGTTTATTAGAGAGAGAGAGAGAGAGAGAGAGAGAGAGAGAGAGAGAGAGAGAGAGAGAGAGTGCCCTCTAGAGATGTTGCAATGGATATATGTCTTTCAGGAAGGTTAATTTTCACATCAAAACAAGTTTTGTTCTCTTTAAAAGCTATTGGTATTCCTGGTATCTTCTGTTAGCAGGAATGTGATAAATGGTTCAGCCCACTCTTTAGGCAGCTGTAAGGAAATTATTCAAATTCAACTAATAAGTTTCTTTTTATGCCTAGAGTTAATTATTACAGCTGGAGGTGAAAATGTGCCTCCGATCCCAATTGAAGATGGGGTCAAAAAGGAACTGCCGATCGTTAGCAATGCTATGTTGATTGGAGATCAAAAGAAGTTCTTGTCAATGTTGCTGACCTTAAAGGTAAACTACTTTTACTGTTGTTTTCAGCAAAATTACACCCCACTAAACTCCTGAGATCTAAAATCTTCCAAATATTTTGTTAGTTTAGTGTGTGTGTGTGGTGTGACGACCCCACTAAACTCCTGAGATCTAAAAGCTTCCAAATAATTTGTTAGGGTGTGTGTGTGTTGGGAAAAATGTTCAAATTACAAAGTCCGACTCATCTGGGTAGATTTGCTGTGAGCAAGCAGAATTTGGCCCTTATGCTATATAGCAGAAAAAATACTTCACATTCGTTTCTAATATTCTTCCATAAACAAAAGACTTACTTTCAGTCTAAAATTCAAATTCACTCCCATTAAGAAAAACCTGAGAGAGCAGAAGTGAAGTCTCCATGAGAGAATACAGCGTTTGCCTTCTCTATTCTGTCTGCTGTCACTGTGCACAGGCAGAGTCCTTAGAATTTTAAAGTCTCAATACATAAAAAACAAAAGGCAACACAGTTTCATAGCTACTTACACAAAAGGCTTTTCTGGCCATGTATTCCCATTACAATTTATGCTTAAGACAAAGAATGTTTGCCTTCTAACAGACCCTATTTTTCACCTATTTGTTCCTTTTGGGAAGAAATCAAAGAATGAATTTAGGAACAAGATTAGGAATAGCTGAGCCACAGGATCAAGCCCAACCGAAAGATCATCCTTTGTTAAAATGCAAATGTTATAGTAACAGAATGAAAACAAGGGCCCAGTATTTTATTATATAAAACTTCTTGTCTTAGGTGTCCCAGCATTAGTCACCCTTTACATTTATTGTCTCTGTCACTGACTCCTCCCCACCATCAAGTGTAAATTTTTTTTTTCTAATTTTAAACAGCAGCTCTGTCTCGAGAGATCAGACAGAGCTGTACAATTGTCAGGAATCCATTTTTGTAAATTGCATCTTGAATACATTTCTTGAAATAATGCAGCTGATCTGGAAAAACACAGGGTATGTCTACAATGTGATTAAAAACCCGTAGCACCCAGTCTGAGAGCCTAGATCGGCTGACTTGGGTTGCAGGGTTAAAAAGAGCAGTGTAGAGGTTCGGGCTCCAGCTCAAGCCCAGGCTCTGAGATTCCCATTCCCTCACAGAGTGTCGAAGCTGGGCTCCAGCCCAAGCCCAAATGTCTACACTGAAGTTTCATAGCCCTGCAACATGAGCCCAGCAAGCCCGAGTCAGCTGACCCAGGCCAGGTCTGTAATATATTGCAGACATAACCTCAGTGGTAACTTATTCAAAGTGTATACAGCGCTTTTTCTGTGTTAAATATTTTGACATGTTTCAAATGTGATTACGTCACGTACATGGCCATCACATATTAGCCAGCCTGTTCACATTATGTGGCCAGATTGACAAACTATCTTATCTAGCAACAGTCTACAAATGATCCAGTCCAAACTGCTTCACTTAAGTTTTGATACTCTGAGCTGCCCTCAAATCCCACTGGTTTGAGTGGGGATTGTGGACACTTTGTGCCCTCTTTGAGCCAGCCATTAATACTGAAACTCTGTCACTTGATATTGTAGAGCACTCTGGACCCAGATACATCTGAGCCTACTGACAATCTGACTGAGCAAGCCAGAGAATTCTGCCAGAAAATTGGCAGCAACGCCACTAAAGTGTCAGAGATTGTGGCAACAAGAGATCAGGCTATTTACCAGGCCATTCAAGAAGGAATCGACAGAGTCAACATCAAGTCCACTGCCAGTGTTCAGCATATTCAGAAATGGGCAGTCCTGGAAAGGGATTTCTCCATTTCTGGTGGAGAATTTGGTAAGACCTCTGCCTACTAATCTATACTGAGATACTTAGTGAATACAGAAGGGATGTGGAGTATTGTAAGATTGGGATGACTATTTCTCAGGAATGGTGGAGCTGGGAGTTACATAGCTCTTCCCAAATACTTGGAAATTATCTGACAGCAATTCACACTGTCAGATTACAGAACAATGGTATTGATACAATCTTAGGGATGTCAAGCACTCCAGGATAAAATCAATTCATATTACAACTTGAAATTTAAACCATGATTTGTAAAATATGGGAGCTTCATAAAATCCTTCCTATAACATACTAGTAAGTTATCCTTGTTCATTTTTTTTAACATTAAGAAATTCAAGAAGTCCTACAATTTTGGTGCTAGAGAAAGAATCAAAAATACAAAAAAAATTATATAGTCTATATGCCAACCTATTTAATAATCATTAATTGTGTCCACAACTTTTTCTCTTTTTAGAAGAAGGTCAAATGCAGGCAGTTTAATCAGAGAAAACAAAATCTTATTGTAAATCTTGCATAAAAATTAACTGGGAAATCAAGGTCATTGTTGGGAGAGAAAATTATGAGCAATAATTAAAGATCTGTTCTAGTTTCTTCCTTCACCAACTTTAACTTCTAACTAATGAAATACAGAATATTTATGCGGACTCCTGTAAGTATTTAAAGATGTATTGGGTGACCGGGATCCCAAGGGAGCCACATTGAGGTTACTCAATTCAGGCAAACTGCAAAGAATAGGGCAGGCAATCCCCAAATCTAGTGGATATGCCAATTCTAAGATTTAGCAAGCCAGCACAGAACAGCTTCTGTAATTCCATACTGGTTACCCAGAAGCCAACAATACAGTTCCCTTAAAGTAACTCAGCTTTAGACCTCCACCTAGACACCCAAGTCAAATATGAGGATTACTGAAAATCTCATTCATCATATAAGAAAGCTCTACCAATCCCAAAAGATCAAACACATTATCTTCCAGGTTAATGAATATTCCAGATCTTACCCAAATACACACTTACGGCCAATCTTTATTAACTAAACTAAAATTTATTAAAAAAGAAAGTACTGGTTAAAAGATTAGTATCATGAGTACCATTCTGAGATCAGTTTTATAGTAGAGATGGTGAGTGTTGTGGTTCAGAATTAGTCCAATGTTCATATTCAGAGTGATCCCAGAGGGACTGGAGATCTCAGTCTTACGACTCAAGCTTCCCCACATAAAGCGTCAAGCAGATCTGAGATAAAAAGAATCAGGACCCAAGACATCTTTATACAGTTTCAGGCCTTCTCTTGACAGCATGGAGTCCTTAGGCGAACAATAGGTAATCATAGAGACTTTGAAGTAGACCTATTTCCTAAGCATCACCGATAATTAGCTACATGGATTAACCTAAATCAATTGCTTGTTTTTCAACACTCACAGGTGATTTGTTATATACTCCAAAGAGAGATGAATACAGTAATATTATTATAGGTTTAAGATTAACAGCCATGTTAGTCTATATCCGTAGATAAGACAATGGAGACTTCTGGCACCTTAGAGACTAACCAGTTTATTTCAGCATAAGCTTTCATGGGCTATAGCCCACTTCATCGGATGCATAGAATGGAACAGAAGTAAGATGTATTTGTACACAGAAGAAAAAAAAAAAAAGGTTGTACATTACCACACCAATTTTAAGAGGCTGCTTAATTTGGATGGGCCATTATCAGCAGAAAAAAACCCTTTTGAAATGGAATCTCTTTCTGATAGGAGATAACAACTATTGAAGGTAAATTAACTAGGGAAATGCAATCTATTAGTATAATGAGAGAGCCAGCCAGAATCCCTGTTTAGCCCTTGGTCTATAGTGTCCAATTTGAAAATTAATTTCAGTTCCTCAGTTTCTTGTTGGAGTCTGTTTCGGAAGTTTTTCTGTATTAAAATTGACACCTTCAAACCTTTAATAGAATGGCCAGGGAGGTTGAAGTGTTCTCCTAATGGTTTTTGAATGTTATGATTCCTGATGTCAGATTTGTGTCCATTTATTCTTTTGTGTAGAGACTGTCCAGTTTGGCCAATGTATATAGCAGAGGGGCATTGCTGGCACATGATGGCATATATCACATTGGTCAATGTGCAGGTGACTGAGCCTCTGATGGTGTGGCTGATGTGATTAGGTCCTATGATGTTGTCAGTTGAATGGATATGAGGAAAGAGTTGGCATTGGGCTTTGTTACAAGGATAGGTACCTGGGTTAGTGTTTTCGTTGTGTGATTGCCAATGAGTATTTGTTTCAGATTGGGGAGCTGTCTGTAAGCGAAGACTTGTCTGTCTCCCAAGATCTGTGAGAGTGAGATCAACTTTCAGGATAGGTTGTAGGTCTTTGATGATGCATTGGAGAGGTTTAAGTTGGGGGCTGAAGGTGACGGCTAATGGTGTTCTGATTCTTTCTTTGTTGGGCCTGTCCTGTAGTAGATGGTTTCTGGGTACTCTTCTGGCTCTGTCAATCTGTTTTTTCACTTCCCCAGGTGGGTATTGTAGTTTTAAGAATGCTTGTTAGAGATCTTGCAGGTGTTTGTCTCTCTCTGAGGGATTCGAGCAAATGCAGTTGTATCTTAGAGCTTGGCTGTAGACAATGGATCAAGTGGTGTGTCCTGGATGGAAACTGGAGGCATGTAGGTAAGTATAGCGGTCAGTAGGTTTACATTATAGGGTGGTGTGTATGTGACCATCATTTATTAGCACAGTTGTGTCTAGGAAATGGACGGCTAAAGCCCACAAAAGTTTATGCTGAAATAAACTGGTTAGTCTCTAAGGTGCCACAAGTCTCCATCATAATATTATTATGTTTATAGTTCATTTAAATGTTAAGATCTCCTTTTGATCTCTGAATTAGCAGAATACAACATAGAAAGGAACCATTTGATTACATGTTAATCTCTAGCAAGATATAAGTACACACATACAATTAGTATCACCTCTAATTTCTAACAATACGGGTTTATATTTCAAAGTTCTAGCTTATCTGACATAGATTGACCCTAACTACCATTAACATACTTTTCTAACATATCTCTAAAGGTTGAATTTGGGTCATTTATCCCACAGGATGTTTAACCTTTCTGGCCACGTGTCACATATTGTCTGAAAGATTTACATTGTTGCCAAATACACAGAACATCTAGTAAAGGAAGAAAGGGACCATGTCAAAGGTGGGAGGCTAATATACATGTTGGGGGGCTTTTTTTTTTTTTTTTTTGGTCAGTGTTAGTTTCTTCCAGGATATAATGTTTGTCTTGAGCAGCATCTTGGATATTGTCTATGGGTAAAATTTTCAAAAATGCCAAAGTCACATGCCAGTTGTCCAATACCAGAATGATTTCTGATTAAGTGAATTTGAACTGTGCTGGTGGATGAAAAGATTGAGGCCTTGATTCCTTCATTCACAACATTATTTCAGAACAGCAAAATTCTGTATTCTAGTTTGTGGCTGAACTGAGATGTCAGAAAAATAGCAGTGTAGTATCCATTAAATTCTATTTCTTTAATACTTCAGACAGCATGTCATCCTTCCTCTAAATTGATAGGATTATAACAATGGGGTGTCCTTTATAGGAATGGGGTTCATGTTTACGAAGTCGATATAGATGACTTTTTTCCAAAAATCTGATTTTTTAAAAAATGAAGTCTTGGGCATAAATGAATTGTGGGGTCTGTCTACTGGGGCTACTGCAGGTTGAGGCAGCTATTTGGGAAATAATGCGTCCACTTCTACAGCCCTCATGACTAATTTCTTTTCACTCAAATCCATCCACACAGTAGCTATAGTTACCTCCCCTGCCACTACATCTCATCCCACTGACTTAAATCCCTCCAATAGTTTCTTGACTCATTCTATCTCAGTTTCAAATTAAGCTTCTCCTTCAAGGCTCTGTACTTATACCATCAAACGATTATCTACACCAATTGTACTCTTAGCATGTATCCCATGCATGTGAGATTGGATCCTTTTTTGATTGCAATATTTGCTATGGCTGCATCTGCTTCCTTCCACTCTCCTGACTAGTGTAGCTGAGGGCATACTCAGTTTCTTCTCTCCATTCATTCTGACTCAGCTATCCCCTACAGCCTCCGTGAATGGCGTAAGCATATATCTCTCAACTCCCATCTGAGCCCTGGCTACCGTAATGCTGAGTTATTACATTCCTTGCGCCTTTCAGTATTATAATGATTTTGTCTAATGCATATCACATGAGATTGAGGGGGAGGGGATAGAGAGAAAAGTAAACAAAACACAACCTCACAAGTTTTGCAATTTTTGAGAGGCCCCTGTGCGTATGTTACTTGGGGTTGTTGGAATCCAAAGCTATGGTAACTAATCTCTGTTTTTCAGGTGGTGTCAGGAAGCAACTTGGGGTGCGGCGGGGGGAGAGGGGAAACAGCACCTCTCTCTGATAAATAATTGGTACACACACAAGTGCTTCCACCCCAAAATCCTTGTTTTTTATTGAGTACAAAGCACACATCTAAAATAGAAATAACTTAGAGCATCCCAGAATATAGTTAACTGACGTCTGAGGTGGTATTCAGTGACAGCAGCAGGTTTCTGGTGGCTGGCCTTTCTTCTAGGTGCTGGGGAGGTAGCTGTCAGACTGCAAGCTCATAGAAATCCTCTCAGAAGAACTTCTCCAAAGTACACATGATAACTAAACTCTTTTATATGTAATTGAAAACAAAGCATAACACAAAATAACCCTAGTGGGCTGACCATTTCCCTAGCAATAGCAAAGAACTCTGTCTCTTATAGTAAAGCAACTCTAGCAAAAAAAACCTTACAGACTGACACCCAGACCAAGGTCAGCTATCCTTTAGTAGCAGTGTAGCTGAGCAGATGTTTTTTGTCCACCTAAGCAAGGCCAAATTCTTTCTCACGGTGCAGTGTTCTTGCTTCCAGTCTATGGTGACTGAGTGCACAGGTGGCTACAAGTTATATCAAGGCCAGGGCTCTTGTAACAAGTAGACACAACATTGCTAAGAGCAAGTCTACATCAGCAGTGCTATACTGGCACAAATGCACTGCTGTAATGTGTCTGGTGAAGCTGCTCTATGCCGATGAGAGTTCTCTCCCAGCAGCATAATTATCCACCTCCACGAGAGGCAGAAGCTATGTCAGTGGGAGAGCAGCTCCTGCTGACATAGTGCTGTTGTGAACAGCACTTAGGTTGCTGTAACTTGCATCACTTGGGATAGCTGGGGCGAGAGAGGGGGAGGGTGTCACAGCCCTGACATTGCAAGTTAGATCAACTTATGCAGTAGTGTAGACCTGCCATAAGAAAGTGCTCTTTAACTAAGGACCTTAAGGATAAAGCTTGATTAGTCCTCTTAAAGTATTACTAAACTGGGCAGTAGGTACTTTGTTACCTCTGTTCATGAAGCCTGATGTGCTTTGTCCATCAGTCATTTGGACTGATTGTTTCGATTTCTGCCCCCGCTATTCTACAGTTCCTATGGGAGATCAGCCATTGATGCAACAGGCACATCTACTAGTCAGTCCCTTTGGAGGACTGATGTACTAGGGCTCATTAACCCTCCAGCTAGGAAACTTTGCTGTAATTTCTCTCTCCTCTTGTAATCAACTTTGGTTTGTTTGTTTGTGGTATGTTTTTTGTTTTAGGTCCTACAATGAAATTAAAACGACTTGCTGTTCTTGAAAAATACAAAGATGAAATTGATTCATTTTACAAAGAATAAAAGTAGTCTTCGTGCCAAGTATTGTCTGCAAGTTTCCCATGAAGCAAAATAAATTCACCAACTCTCTGTTACAGGAAACAGCTCCCAACAAATGCATTTGAGGTTTTACTTTTCTAGGCTAGCACACCTACCATTTGTTTTGCACCCTATGCAACAGGCATTAAGAGAAACATCCATATAAAGATCTAGTTGTAATTCTGCCTGAAAAGTAATAAAATTTCTTGCTACAGATAAGTATTCATATTGCCCTGTGAATATTTTACTTTTGGGCTTAAATGAGTTAAACTTAATGACTTACTAATGTGGGTGTAACTGATTATTGTAAGGATGTAGCTTGCATTCTTATAGACTAAGAAACACCCTGATTGATATTTCCTTACAGTTTTTATAGTTCTGTAATAGGCTAAATTGATTAATTCAAATGTTTGGTAGACATAACTAATCAAGTGGCACTGTTTAGTGAAGCTGTTACATCCTCATAGTATCAATGGCCATTGAGCCCTAACTGAAATTAAAAGATCAACAGTTCTATAATGCTTTCAGTGAAGAGCAGCTGAATAGTCTTGTACCAAAAGAAATGCTACACCTTGTGGCCTAATTAATTCCTCTTTCCAGCCATGTAGCTTGTCAGGTGAGTTTTAGATTGATCAGCCCCAAAAAAGACAATGAACTTTTTTTCCATCTTCGGTTCATGCTGAAAGACACGTCAGTTTAGCATTCCCAAGAGTCAAGTGACGACTGTTGATGGGCATGATCAGAAATAACAGCCTAACATCAAACCTAGACCAGGGTAAAGGATGTCTCACTCAGTGCAGGGGCCCTGATTCAGAGTGGATAAAAGTCATGATTTTTTTAAAAAATATTTAAATGCAGATTTTAAAAAAAAATTATTTAAAATTAAATTTGAAATTGGCAGCCTCTAAAGCCAAAACATTATCTATTAATTATTTAAATTAAAAATAAAGCAGTACATTTGCTGTTGAGTTTTAAAGACAATCAAAGCACTGAATTGGTGGGAATTTGACTATGCATTTGGAACTAGCTTGTTAAAATGCTCAACCAGCTTTTGACAGAAGTAGTCTTTTCTTCAGATATAGAGAGAATATTTTCTTCTTTTCTGTTTATTCAGCTAGTTCAGTTCAATGACTAGTTCATTCAAAGTTAAGAAACTGTTGGAAGTTGGAAAAAGAAGCAGAGCTTGTTTTTCTCTTCCAATCTAACAAATAGGTATAAGAGGATGAGCTTTGCTAGTACTAAAATCTTGATGCACATAGTGCCTAGAAACTATCAGTTCAATTCACTAATTACAGATACTGCCTTTGTTTAATCAGTTAATTTTAAATGCAAAACTTGTTTTGACAAGAAAAAAGTTTGTACTCAGCACATAAAGTAGTTTAATAAAAAAATTAAAATACTGTTTGTGCATTTAATTGAATTTGGATTTCCATCTAAATAAATCTTGACACAAATTGCAAGTTAAAAATTTAAACTATGTAATTGCTTAAGTGTATAGCTAGTGGATCCACCTGCTTGGCAAAAAGGAGGAAGTTTAGAGTAAAGGATTCTATTTAATTCCAAATCATCGTTTTAATGGTTACCAACTAGAATCACCATTTCTTTAGGAAAATAACTGAAGTACTAATGCAATACAGTTAAAATCAGATATTTAAATCAATCAATCCTGCGCTGATAACAGGCCAGAAAACAAACTGGAATACTAGGCATCTTGAAGTTTCCATCTATTTGCAGCACTTTGCAAAATGCCTACTGCCAGAATTTTGAGGTATGTCTCTTTGGCTATTATGACCCAAAAACATCATTTGTTTTAAACATGTGCTTGTTAAGAGTTTGAAATCTTATTTATATATTAGATCTTTACAAACCTGTGCTACGCCTTTTCCTCCCCACCAAACCAAATTGCTTAAAAAGCCTGATTTTGATATCTGGTCCTTATCAAAAGGAAGATAGCACCAGCTGAAGCAAGTGAAAGTTCTACAAAAAGTTTGTCCTTTACTGAAAATCATGTGTTAGAGCAAGTGCTTGTAAGAAAACATGCTCAACTGTACCGCCTCTATACATAACTGATATTTGCAATAAGATGTACCTACTCAAAGCATTAAACAAGTCTGCAGCCTAGGCTTATTAAAAACACAGCAAATGGTCTGACTTGGGGAAGTCTTTATTTTCTCACTTTGTGCATAACAGTAATTCAGTTTCTTGCTTAGCATAATACAAAGGAATTAAGGGAGCAGCAACCACTCGATGCACATTCAAATCAAGCTCAACCGCTGCTGTGGTACATCCAAGAGAAGAAAAATTACCTTTATCACTAGCAGCAGTTATGAATACACACACACACAAAAATCTTATCCCTATCACTGCCATAAGGTAGCAGAGCTATAACAAAAAGTTGGGATGCTTATTTTGCAGGGCAAAGCCAAGTGACTTTGCATCACTCGGTTTTACTTTGGAAACCCCCAGACTGAATAAGGAAATAAGTGAAATTAGTGGCATGGGATTTATAGACAGAATTAACCTGAATACAGGTGGGGTACAGATCAGAACCATAGCCAGGAAGATTGGTTTATATGTATGTTAAAGGATGTAGGGCTGGAGCTATTTAAGACATTTAGGGTAGTATCTGTCATGTGTGTCCATGATATCAGCATATGGAAATGAGAAGAGGACTTAACTTCATGGTCTTTGCTGGGCTTAGTGAGCAAATGCCTGGAAACCTCATATCAACATATACAGTGAAGACAGATTATAAGTTCCAGAAATATTAAGCATCAGAGCCAAAATTATAGATCATTGTACTAGATGATACCCAGTTTCAAGCTCTGAAGCAATCCCTTGTTACCTAGTCAGTTACATTCAGAATTTGAGAAAGTTACTAATCAGTACATTTAAACATCAAAAGACAATGCAATACATAAAAACAAAGTAGAACAGAAAAACAGTACAAAGCTACAGAAAATTTATATTTCTGCCTCACACTATAGAGTGGAAGTCAAGGACTTTTATCATCTACTTATTAGGAGAGCTTTATTGTAAAATAAGTAAGAGTCTTCCTCTTATCGCCACCTTCCGAGAATATTTGGATACATAGCTTTGTATGATTTTACTTTACTAGTATTATTTCTCACACCTGTTTTGATGCCTTGATCTTTATTCAGAAAAATATTTTAACAGATTAGATATCTGTAAAGTTTTAAGTCTTTATTCATACATTTAGAGAACTTTTTGTTTTTCTTGGAACATCATGGCACCTGAAAGTGTCTCTTCATTGCTTCTGATACAACATTCCTAGTAAGTTTCATACCCGTTTGTTTACAAAAGTGTCATCTTGTGCTATTTTAAGGCCAAAAAGCCTATTTTGTTCCATTTTAAGACCAACAAAATAGATTTTAAGCTTTCTTTAAAGGTGCTTTTATAATCATGATAATTCACTCATCTTGATATTTACAGTAAGTCTTTTGAGAAGTAAAAATCACTTAATTGAAATGTAAAATAGTAAACAATTGCAAGTGATACAATAAAGGAATCCACTTATACAAAAAAATTTCACCAGAGACAAGTAATAAATAAAACAAAGCACTTGGAAAAAGTCCACTGAAAGCAGGCACAAGCATTATTTGTATCCATCTGGGCTAAATTTATTAACAAAATGGCCCCATTTAAAAAGTTTGCTCTCTCTTGAGATAGGCAAAGCAAATCTATACGAATTGCAGATGACTATATAATGTATTTGTAATGTGTCCATTTGGAGTGATTTGCAACATCAGTGGTATGAGGAAACTTTAGTCAATATCCTGTACCCTGCGACAGATCTCTGCTGTGTAGTCCGAACACTTTGAATTACCTCCCAAATCTTTTGTTAGGACCTGGGGGGGGGGGGGGAGGAAAAAAAAAGACATTTTAATTTAAAAAAATGTGAGTATTTTAGCTTCTAAATTAATTTTCCATGCTGAACAAAGAGTATGTGGTACTATGCATGCAAGGGAACAATGTTAACTGCCAAGGTTCTCTGTACTGCAATAATTTTAATAGAAATGAGCTTGCAAACTGCAGCATGTACAGAAGCAAATTCAAACAGCAGGTTACCACATGTTAAGACATTAGCACCATCATTATGTGGGATAGTCATCTATCTTGGATGGTTTAGACAAAACAAATCCTGTACCTTGGCAGGGGGTTAGACTAGATGACCCTTGTCATTCCTTATGGTTCTATGATTAGTGATTTTATCTTTATTCATAATTTAGCTGGAATTACTGCCTAAACATATTTAGGTAAAACTGTTGTAAGCCCTCTGGCTTCCTAGCTGCACAGTAAAACAGCTCCAACTATTATAACTTCATATTTCCTGGAGTTAGCTTTCTGAAGTTTCCTTTAGGGCTGAAGTTTTATATGCTTAGGTTTAGAGCAAAGATGAGTAATTCTTACACAATAAAACTTCCCAAGGATTTTATTTATAAATAACCACACAACAGCAGCATAAATACAGAAGTTGAAACTTAGCATGTTCATAGTTCTTGAGGAGTGTAATGAAGAGGCATAGCTTCCCTCAGAGGCAGACGAGAAGGGAACGCCACAAGCCGCCTGGTGGGTGGAACCAGGAGGGCCACACCCCATGCACCAGAAGCAGAAGGGCGGGACAGGAAGAAGTATAAAAGGCTGGCTCAGCAGGTCAGTTGAGAA
Source organism: Dermatemys mawii (assembly GCA_007922305.1). Taxonomy (NCBI): domain Eukaryota; kingdom Metazoa; phylum Chordata; order Testudines; family Dermatemydidae; genus Dermatemys; species Dermatemys mawii. The sequence continues at coordinate 29,969,195 of ML677366.1, read as the reverse complement.
GGAGCTGCTGAGACACAGACACTTCTTCCTCACTGCTGGAGTGGGATGCCAAGGAGAATTGCTGCTATTCTGAGGACTTGCACAAGCTTCCTGCCACTCCCAACGCTGAGGAACTACTACCGTTACTCTTGCGGTGTATCCTGGGAAGACTGAGGACAACCCCTGGATGCAGGTACACCCAAGGGTGAGAGTAGGAAGCAGCCCTGGGGAACCAGACTGCTGTGTGGGAGTGGTATTGCCAGAAATACGGTCAGCGTGCTGCAGATGGATTCCCTGCTGACTCTGGGCTGGAGCGCGATAGAGTTGGGTAGACCTGGGTCCCCTTACACATGGAATGGCAGTACTCCCCCTCCTTAAGCCAGGAGGCCTGCGTTCCTCAGGCACTCCCTCCCTGAACTCCACAGACTGTGCTTGGTGCTCGCCCCTGTCTGAGCCCCATAGACTGTGCTTTATGCTACAGCTCTGCCTGACTGCAAGCCCTTGAAGGCTGTGGCCACCAAATAACACTAATTCCCCCTTTCTTTGTTTTGGAGAGTATTCTATCAGACCAGACTGCATGGAGGTGTGGCCTCCCTCAGAGGCAGACTCCGAGGGATGTCCATACCTACTTAGAGAGGAGCAAGATCTATACTGGGGAGGGGAAGAAAGCAAAAAGTTAATGATAGGCGAAGCTGCTGAATAGGTACAATGGACATCTGTTCAAATTTTTAGTCCCACTACCCTTATGATGACAAAATGTGGGATAATAGAGCATTGCCTGGTCCCTTTGGTAAGGCATGATAATGGAGCAATTTCTATGATAAGACCAATGGTCTCAGACATTCAGCAAGATTCTAATAAAGTGTATATGGAGGGCCCTGCAGGTATAAGACGTGACAATTTATAATAGGGTTTTGTCATTTTCACTGCACAATTTTTAAATGAAAGATGAGTTTTTTGCATTGTGAGCATATTATATATATATCCATAACTTAGTGAGCCAGTAGTAAACTAATGCTTGTTCTATCAACCATTACTGATCTACAGATAAAGGACTTCCAGTCCAGACAGCAGATCTGGCGCTTTTTAGAAGCATTTCATATTTACTTGTAATTTAAATGGGATTTTTAAGTGTCTCTGATACATAGTATACAGCCACCACAAATAGGCCAATTATAAAATGAACATTTTTTCATTTTATCTTGTTCAATATTCACATAAAAATCCATTTATAAGGAATTACAAAGCACCCTCCCATGCTCCTGGACCAAAGAATTTCACCATGGTGGCTAAGTAATGTTCCCTTTCTTTTTTAAAAGCACACTCTTTAGAATCTACCCACCTGCACTTTAAAGAGATGAAAGCCAAGATGGCAGTGAAGAGAATTGGTAAGACTCAACTTCTGGAAACATTAATTCAAATTTTACTCATGTTACAAGTGAAAGTCAATTTGGTGGTTTCCAAATCTTAGATACTAACTGCATAAGAGAAGCCCTGTACACAACTGAGCAAAATCTAGCTTGTGTGTCAAATTCTGGCCTCATTTACAGCCATGTAACCCTACCAAGTCAATGAGTTTGCAGGGAAGAAGCTTAGAAAAGACACGAGTCCAGAATGGGAACAAAGGTGGTATAGGTCAGGAATGAGATGTTTTGGGAAAGTTGTGTGATGAAGCTTTTACAAGACATACAGACAACACTAGATTCAACCAGAGATAGGCAAATCAATTCCTTCACCTTCCTGAGCACTAAATATACACACAGAAAGAATGTGTATTTTATAATTTAGATTCCAGGGGTACCAACTAAAGCCAACTCCACTGTTGTGCATACAGGGGCCAGGGCCAGTCTCAGGTCTAGGACTTCGTAAACAGAGTCTGTCCCAACATGAGGGTGGAGACACACTGCACCTTTTCAGGGAGTGCAAGTCTTATCAGAGAGCTGATTCTGCAAGTCCCCCAGGGTTTCCCAAGGCAGTGTGCCCACTCCTGCTGAGACAGTGAGCCTCTGCATCCTCCTCAATCTGTAGTTTAGGCTTTGGTGTTCTATATTAATTATTGTAGAGATAGGAAGAGTGATAAGGTCAATATTGTGTAAACCCTGAGAATACCTTTCTAGCTTTAATTGTATCAAAACATGCAGTCTCAATTTTTGTGGCATACTCATGCAGTCCCATATGACGTAGCATCATCACAGCACTCAGAAGAAGGGCAGTTGGATTTGCTAAGTCTTTTCCTGCGATGTCTGGGGCTGTTCCATGAACCTACAGATAAAAATGAAATTAGCTATATTATAAAGTCAATGTATCAAGCCTCTAGTGTCTGTTTTCTCTGAAGTAATCTAGACAGTTGAAAAATTGATCTGAGTTAATATTGTAAGTTATTTCAAATTTAATTCTTTTGAACAAAGCGTATTCATCCAATCGGTATATAAAACCATAATAGCTTAAGGTGGGGAAGGTGGAAGAGTTTCAAAGACAAAGAAAGGGGAATTAATTCTGGTTTCCAATTCTCAGTGCAAGCAAATGGGAATTGGACGCCTAACTTCTTTGTACTTTTCAAACCTTTCCCCGAAAAATCCAGAGGACATGGATATCTAAAAGGTGATGTCACTGACAACTAAAAATTATTCAAGAGCCTTTCTAAAATACGTAAGTAAATTTATTACGATTCCTGTAAAACTTTTCTATTTGAAATCTTGGTTTAAAACAGTGCACTGACTATGTTATTTCCTTGACTATTCTAAGGCAATCAAAATAACTAATCATTTTAAAAGTAACATTTCCTTTTATGCAGAATTTAAGTAAGCTTCACAATTAAAGCAGTCAGACATTTTGCAGAGAATGTATTTCAGTAATGGCTACAGGATATCTTGTAGTTTTAGGTTTCTAGGCAAAGTTAGTTAATAAAATTTCCTCTTGCAAAAGAGATCTTACAGATTCAAAGATGGCGATTCCATTAGCTCCAATGTTTCCGCTTGGTGTTACTCCAAGGCCCCCAATCAATCCAGCACACAAGTCACTGGAAGAAAAAACTGTTCATGTAAATTACAAAGATACAACCTTCTACCAAAAAGGTATACAGAGATTTTAATAGTTTATTTCATGTTAATAAAACAAAGTTTAGCTGTCAACAGCCAGCGGTTAGTGTGCTGAACCCTGTGGCAAAAAGGACACATAATACGTTAGCTATACTACAGCAGCATGATGGAGGATGAGTAGGACTACTAGACCAACAAAAACAGTTTAATGAGGAAAATGACAGGGGAGCTTCAAATTCCACAATGGGCCTACCAAAATGATAGAGCAAGGTGGAAAACACTAAAAACTTGCATACAGCCGAGGAAAGTTTGGATAGCCAATCAGCACAATACAAAAGGTACCCAACTCTCCTCCCCCACAATACATTTCAAATATCAAAAAAATCAGAGGAATCAGTTAATAGGTTTTATGTAATTATTTGGAGGTCCTTCAACGTATAATCCAACATTTTCCCCAATAAATTACAGGAATTTCTTATAAGAGCTGCCTATAAAGAGGCCAGAACTTTGCTCACAAGAAATCTGAATTACTAACAACTATTATGCAAAACTGAAGGAAACAGGTGTTAAATGATGCAGGATTGCTTTGCTCCTTCATTACTGAACAGCCTATATGATCTGTGAAAGAATTAAAGAAAGCGGCACAAAAATCTGGCTTCAGCAGGGTTTCCTCCAAGATCAGTTTGAGGCAAAGACTAAGCCAACAAGTGCCCATAAAACAATCCTGAAAGGGGAAGGCATTAAACAATCATTGTCAAATGTTGATATTTAGAAAACTATTCAAGACCCACTTCTATACTAATGCCTACAAGAAATCAGCCACCCAATAGGTGCTAAATAAACAGGAAGTGGGAAATAGTCTAATAGTTCTTTAAATTTAAAATAAAGGAACTAGCTTTGCTTGTATGTTTACCCCTTCTCCATCCTTTGTTTGTCATTTCAGCCATTAGACACTACAAGGTAGGGAATGTCATCCAATATCTGTTCAGAGGGTAGAACATTTTGGGTACTATGTCATAAGGCATTTCCAAAAAGCCATAGGAGCAGAGAGGCAGTTTACAGGGAAGTGAGTGTATTGGGGCCACCTACCTTTCTGAAGAAACCCTTCTTTATCAAAACTGAGCACAAATGTAAAATGTTTTAAGGAACTTTCATTAGAACTCAAATTGATGGGGCAATCTATACTAGGTAAAAAGAACATATGCAACAATGTTGAGGAGAATCAAACTAAGATGCCAGCTAAACCTCAGGAAAGTAAACAGAGCTATCAGGCAGAACTTTCAACAGCAACTACAGAGAAAACACTACCAGTTGTTAAAGCACATAGTATTAAGTTTCAGCTCTATATTTTGTTCAACCAGAAGGTGATTAGGGAATACAGTAGCAAAGGAAGAATGGGGTGCTTCTAGGTACCTAAAGGAGAGCTGCTTGTTGAGCTAAGTGGTCTCTTCCCTGCTATCAGTACAGAATATGAAAGATGGATTCTACAATGAATTAGTTCACAATGGTATTTATACCAGCTTTACTCAACTGCAATAGCCAAAAGCCACTTCGTCATGCGGGGGGCGCCAAGAGCCACAAAGAATTAAACCTATTTAAAAATGTAAAAATGCCTGTAACAAACATATTGTAAATTAAGGAATTCATTCATCTACACAGCTAAAACTAAAATTACAGTCAGAACAGTACTAGGATCCATAGAGGGACTCTTAGTTAAAACCTCATACCAATTTTGAGAAACCTGGCTACGGTGTAGGTATTTCTGTTCTTCCTGAGACAACTGCCACCCCACAATCAAGACACAATCATGGCCCAGAACCACAATAGTATATAGGCTTTGACTTCCATTGATTTCAATGGAAGTTAGGAGCCTAAACACCTGTGTGAATCTGGATTTCAGATTCAGGAGATTTCTAAGGGTTAAGAAAGCAGAGAACCAATACAAGGCTATGAAGCCCCATGCAACTCATAGCAACAGAGAACTCACTGCAACCTAGGACTTTATTGAAATGTATTTTAAACACACACAAATATTATGTTTTTTAAAATAATTTTTTTATTTATCATATCTAATCACTGGTAAGGGGTTTAAATCCTCCATTCAGTGTTTTGTATTTTACTGTATGTCAGGTTTAGTCTAGAAAATCTGTAGCTCTGAAGTGTGAGTATGTATTCCACTGACATCTGAAAGTAAGCTATTCTGTAGTAAACTTCTCTCTTTTCCAAGGCTTCTGGGGAGGGAGTGTGCACTGGGGGCTGGGCCTGGAGTGGGTTCCTTCCCTCTCCACCACCTTCCTGGTTTTGCAGTGACTGCAGTTATTTGTTTGTATTAGTGGCCTGAATCAAAACAAACATTTTAAGATTTCCTGGATGATACAAGAGAAGCAAGGACCAAATTCTTAAAGTTATATGCACACACATTTAAGACTTCAGATTAAAGACACTAGTTTTTGCTAGGTGATAAGAACAGCATGAAATTCGATTAGGTAAGTGTTTTATGGCAAATAGGTCTGGCAGTTGACTTCAAGTCAAATTAATTGTTTTGATGGCAGCGTGCTAGTGTCAATATTCCTCAAAAATGAAATTGAGAAAAACAGTAACTGAAGGTACCTTAGTAAGTATTTATACAGCTGTTCATTTCACACACATCCTTCCATTTTATATCTGAATCACATTTATATGGTATATGGACAAACACCATCCCTTCTGATGCCACGAAGCACAGCCTCATCATATAGCTCCCACGATACTACATTATTCTGTGTTGGATTTCAATTGCAACTTTTCTTTCTATGATAGTGAGAAACTGAAAGGGTTATGTTTCAACTTTCTAGATGCTGAACACAGACACCCACTTGCCTAACATTTAATCTGAATGGTAATCTTGAAAGTGATGGTATTTTAAGGGTTAATTTATAATCAGCTCACTTCTGCTTACCTCAGGATGTCCCCATACAGGTTTGGCATAACAAGCACATCAAATTGTGATGGATCCTGTACCATCTAGGAAGAAAACTGTTTTAATTTTAAAGTCGTGTATCGCAACTATAAAAAGCTGGATATAATGGATTAAGTACTCACATTCAGACACACAGTATCAAGGTACATTTCATTAAATTTAATATCTTTATAGTTTTCTGCAGCTTCCCTGCATTTTCTCAGAAAAAGCCCATCAGACATTCGCCTGCAATTAGACAAAAGAGAAGAACGTGTTAGAGCAAGTATTAAAAAGCAACTGCATCAAGATAAGTACGGATGCACCTCTGGAACAAGACTATACTGAAAAATATAGGCTAGATTCTCACTGGGGAACCCAAAGATGTCTTTTCACTTTTTTTTTTTTTTTTTTTTGTGGGATCAGCCAAGAACTGGTGGAGCAAATTAGGGCAGTCTCTAAGTTTGGCTGGCCCTGTAATGGCCCCCTGGGGCAGGAAATTACCGGAGATATTTGTTTGACCATGGCCCACTTCTGCACCCAACACTCTGCCTATATGGGAGGGTAAGTGCATGTATGAAAAGGATGGCGTAGAGTTGGCTCTGCCAGCCTTACACCACTTGGTGATTCCCCTCAAAAGGGGGGAATCCCAGCTGCCTGGTTAAAGCAACTATAAGGCTGTTATGTCATGGCTCAAACCAGCCGCACCAGAAGCCAAGATCTGGCCCTAAAAGTCTAGTTTAGCAATAGATCAAAAAATTACTTCACGTGTTAACTTTTCTGATTTCATTGCATTAAACACATTCTTACAATTTACCATATGTTCAGAGCAAAGTCTTTATCCTTATCTTTGACAGTATGGAAGCAAAGGTTTGATTTGTTTTTAATATATACACATCAAACTTCTCAATGTTTACTATACAGAATGAGAGCTAAGTTGTCAGAACCCACAAAACTGATCTGAATTGAGACCTCTATGAATTAAACTGCATTTGTCAGTTGCATTAAAGACAGAAGTGAGATTGACAAAGTAAACCAGAAATTAGATCTGGAAAAGTACATCCTCCCAGCAAGCATATTTTGCACTATGCAAGTGTTTTTTGGCCAGAACACTTTAATATTCACCTCTGGTATGCATCACTAACGCAAACAAAAGTGACACTTTTGTAATTAAAGCCTGAGTATACAAAAACAGGCAAAGTAGTGTTAAGCAATTCCATACATATTGTGGCTCAGTTCTGAGGCTTATTGTGAAGTGCTTTGAAATACTTGGCTGAAAGTCACCGTCTACAGCAGCACAGCTATAACACTGTAGCAGTGTCACTGTAGCCCAGATGCTTCCTACAGAAAGGGTTTTTCCATTGAGGTAGGTAATCCACCTCTCCAAGAGGCTGTAGCTATGACAATGGAAGAATTCTTCTGTGAACTTAACCAGGTCTCTACCGGGGGGTTAGGTTGGCCTAACTACGTTGCACAGGGTGTAAAATTTTTCACAGCCATGAGCAACGTACCTAGGTTGATCTAATTTTTAAGTGTAGACCAGGCCTATACATGCAAGTTTCACTTTTGGTGTTTTTATTCTTAAATTTACTATTAAAATAGGTAAGAGCACAGAGAGAAGGAGCATACTAACTTGTCAGTGATTTGCATATGTAACTAATACAGTCCCATCAACACTGGGTCAATTTTCCCCATATTGCTTATGGTTTTCCCCACTAGCATTAATGGTGTAACACATCTGAGGGAGATTTCACAAGTTACTGTGCATCTTCAAAACGCTCAAAATCCATAGTTTTTATATCCATTCATAAGAGTTTGTTACTTTACGATGTCAACATACATAATGTTTGCTTTGTGCACTGCAGTAACATAGCTTCTATTATTGTTTCTGGCATACTCAAAAGCAAATTCAGCAATACGTTTGCTTGCTTCTTCTGTGATGAGTTTGATACTTTGTACAACACCGTCAACAATCTGAAAAACAGACAGTTATCACACGTAAAAACTTAAGCTGATCTATAAAGCAGGAGTTGATAGTGTGGAGATTTGGAACAGCATCATATAATTCTAATGGGCAAGTATCTGCAGAGCACTGTACACAAGGCATTTCACATTAAAAATAAATTCTGAATCAGAAGAGTTAATTTTAAAAAAATATTTCCTAATTTTGCCATACAAGCTTGCAATTCAGAGGATAGAAAACCCTGCCAGAAAATGAACTGTTTCCCAATAACATACCACATGCTCAATTCCACTGTATTCTCCTTCTGTGTTCTCTCGAATTGTGACAATATTTACATCTGTGTAAGGGGTTCTGTAGCCTTCAATTGAGACACAGGGACGAACATTTGCATAAAGATCAAAGGTTTTACGCAGCAGTAGATTCATCGAAGGATGCCCAGCAGCTATTGGTGTTTTTAAAGGTCCTATAGTAATACACAACAGGAATGAGTGAGATAGAAAAGTACCAGTCTAGAGTTTAAATTCACTACAACCATCATAGATAGATCTAGGCACAGTCTCATGGGAGACCTGGGTTCCCTTGTCAGGGTCTTGTGTTGACTGGAGCTGAAAGGCTGAACAACTCTTCCTCTAGACCAGGGGTGGGCAAACTACGGCCCACAGGGTCCTCCTAATCAGCCCCTGAGCTCTGGCCAAGGAGCCTGCTCCAGCCCCTCCTCTGCTGTCCTCCTCTCCTACAGCCTCAGCACACCGCACGAGCCGTGCTCTGGGGGGGTGCAGCTGCACGACAGCACATCTGGCTCCAGGTCAGACACACTGCACGCTCCAGCAGATCAGCGCAGCAGTGTGTCTGGCTCTGGGCCAGCCATGCTGTTCTGAGCAGCTCTGTAAGAGGGCTGGGGCATGGATAGGGCGTGAAAGTTCCAGGGGGCCTGTCAGGGGGAGGGGGTGAGGCTAGGGGTCAGGGCAGTCGGGGGACAGGGTGGTTGGATAGGGGGTAGGGTCCTGGGGATGACTGGGGGCAGGAGGGTCTCAGGAGGGGGCGGTCAGGGGACAAGGAGCAGGGGACTTAGATGGGGTGGGGTCTGGGGGTAGTGGTTAGGGGCGGAGGGTCTCTGGAGGGGGTAGTCAGGGGACAAGGAGCAGGAGCACTTAGATAGGTGGTGGGGTCCCCAGGGGAGGGTTAGGATGGGGGCAGTCAGGGGACAAAGAGCAGGGGGGCTTAGATGGGGTGGGGGGGTCTCCAGAGGGGGTGATCAGGGGACAAGAAGTGGGGGGTGGGTTGGATGAGTCAAGAGTTCTAAGGGGGGTAGTCGGGATGGGAAGGGGGGGGCAGGCTGTTTGGGGAGGCACAGCCTTCCCTACCCAGCCCTCCACACAATTTTGAACCCCAGTGTGGCCCTCGGGCCAAAACGTTTGCCCATCCCTGCTCTAGACCATTAAAGAGTGAAGTTGTTCTGCTGTTTAAGAGCCAATCTGTAACCCCTCTGTGATGGGGCAGACAAGCCCCGCACTGAGACAGAGGGGGTTAACCATTCCCTCCTAGCAGAGGAAGCCATACCCCAGAAGCTCTAGTGGGCATGCTCACGCTGTAAGACCAGTATAAAAGCCTGCAAGACTGCTCAGTCAGGGCTGGCCGCTGAGGAGGAAGGATGCTCTGTGGAGACTCTAGCCCAAGAGCAGTCACAGCCATTACCAGAGAGAGCCGAGGAGCCAGGATCGCAGCTCAGAGACCCGTGGCGAGTGAGACCCAAGCAAGCAGAGGTTGTTGCTGAGGATCCCAGAGACCCTGGAGCTACCAGGAGTACTGGAAGTGGAGAACTGAAGGAAAGTGACCCAGGGAAGGTAAGAGAGTGGTACCTCCCACCACTGTGAGGTCGGTGTGTTACGGTCAAGATTCCCCACCAACCCCAGTCATTAACCCCCACCCCCTTCCAGCGACATGGTTGTGACTTGATTCCTGTCCCAGGCTTTAGAAGGATCCTGGCCATTGGGCCACGCTGCCATGGAGGCACCACAGATAGAGACTTTGGCTGTTAGGCTGCACTCTCCCATTAGGAGAGGAGAGCGAGAGAGTGACTCGGGCCATTGGGCCATGCCGTTAGAAGAGCTGAGCAGACAGACTCCAGCTGCCAGGCCATACTCTCCCGTCAGGGGAGGGAGAGTTAGGAGGATTCCAGCCATTGGGCCACATTGTTATAGAAGCCTGGTATAGGGACTTCGGCCACTAGGCTGCGCCCTCCCGCAAAGGAGTAAGGTTTATAAGGACGCTAGCCATCAGGCCCCAAAGAACTGACCACCAAAAGGGTGGTAGGATTGTCTGAGGTGTGGAAGAGGCGGGGTTATCTCTTGCCCTCCTGACCCCAAAGGGGGCTGACGAGGTACAATTCCCACCACACCCTCTATTCATGTTGATTAGCAATTAACACCACAAACACTCTCATTGAATTCAATAGGACTACTTGGGGAACAAGGTATTACTCAATGAGAGCAACAGAAATCACATTCCGGCTATGAAGTATTCCAGCAGCAGGGGAACCGGTTTGTGCTGTGTTAGATATGAGCTCCAGTCCAGGGTTCTATTAATAGTAATATTTCCATCTCTAATAGTCCTCCTCGTGAACCCATGAAAAGTCTGACACTAAAGACTAAAGAGGTGGATAAGGTAACATCTTTTAGTGGACCAATCTCTGTTGGTGAGAGAGAGAGAAGCTTTCGACCCTCCACAGAGCTCTGATTGTCAATATGTGGCATGCACCTTCATTTGGCCGTTCACAAAATGTCACCCTGGGGGGGGGGGGGTATACCCCCACATAGACTAAAAGCATTAACCCAAAGAGGGCTTAATTAATGTACCTACAGGGTAGGTCAGGTTCAATTAAAGATGAGTCCCAGATGGGAAAGAGCAGGATGGTTACTATAAAGAGGAAGCCCAAATCAGAAGACAGCTACAGGAAGAAAAAGGCAGAACTTAGAAATCCCTTTTGAGGGTATGGAGGGGTCTGCTGGGCCAGGGAAGGACTTCAGGGCAGAAGAAGGAAAAAAGATCTTGGGATCCTCTCCTAAGAATATCTGGCAAAGGACAAGGAGAGACATGGTGCAGCCCCTAGGGTGGAGTAACTCTGATGAAAGAGCAGGCCCCAGTTTTCTCAGAACAGAGCCTTGGGAGGCATTTAACTGGGGAATAGAGTACAGGGAAAACTGAATAAAAAGATCCAAGATGGAGGAGGGCAAAAGTTGGCTTACATTTATTTTTTCATTTGAGATTTCTTGGGGGACTCCAAGCGAGGGACCCCTATGAGCCATGGCCATAAAAAAGGTGCACCTTGCAAAGTCATGGACCTTAGGGAGATGGAAAAGTTGTAGTACCTGAGACAAATACAGGTACCCAAAAGGCCCAGGAAGGGGCTGTTGACAGGCTGAGGTAGAAAGAAACCCAGGGAGGTGGCAGGTCAGAATTGACAGACCTTGCCTGTTCACTAAACAGTTCCTGAGCTGGAACCCAAAAGGTGTAGGAGGACCTGGGTTCCCCTGCTAGCAAAGGTGGTGTGAATCCCCTTTATAAGGGAATATGGACTTTTGAACTCATGAGATGAGTGCAAGGCCCTCAGGGCCCAGAGATGGCGTGGGGGAAGAAAGACGATGTAAGGACACTGGCCTTTTGTTTGTTGGACTGTTACTCTGGAAGGAGCACTATATAAGTGACCTGGTCAGAGGACTAAGTCTTGAGAAGAGCAGCAGACCTATAGTTGGAGCAGCTGTTGTCAGGGGGCACCATAGGAAGAAAGCCTGGTACACTATGCCCAGTCACAAAGGGTAATGCCACCAATGAGTCAACCCTCCAATAAACCCCAATTGCTGAATTCATTCACTGAAATGCAATGCCATTTATGAAATGGTGTGGGTGGGCCTCACACAGGGAAACTTAGAGGATACTTACCTACACATTGGCCAATTCTAGCTAGGAATGCTCACTCATTAAATGAGCAAGCTGCACTAAAAGTTGAAATAAAGGTCATGCTTTGAAGTTTCAAATGACTACTGTCATGCAATCCGTACCCTAGAATTAACCATTCTATTATGGTGTAGAGCAGTGGTTGTCAAACTGGGGTGTGCGAGCCCACGACGCTACCACCAAGCCCGCCCGGGAGACCGCTGAACTCCGAGGTGGGCTATTTTAGTCCCACCGAAATGCCACCGCCACCTTCCGGTTTTTGCGGCAGCATTTCGGCGGACATACCCGCCTCGGGGGCCGCCAGACTTTTTCCTCCGTGGAAGGAGGCCGCGGGGGAAAAACTTTGCAGACCCCTTGTATAGAGTATGTCTTTTACATTGCCACACTTGCTTCCAGGAACATCCTCTCCCTTCCCCCGTACAAGCAACAGTTGCTTTTAATAGCTCAACATTAACCCCTGCAGTACCTTTCAGTCCCATCTTGTTTTTATCCATGGATTCTTTGGCATCTAGAGGAATCATCCACTTTCCTCCTGGTCCCTGGATAGCTGTAACATTTCTCTCTTCCCACTGAATAGGAGCCTAAACACATTTGTTCCACATTATTTTCTGTATTAGGAAAAGTGTTTGTGTGTGTGTGCGCATATATATATTTTGCGAGAAGAAATGCTGAAGAGATTTTGCTCAAACCTCCCAAAGTAATTTATCTTAGAGCTGATAAGCATAGGCTATTTCAGCCCAAAGAGAACTGTTTAGAACCTCCTGTTTTCACATGCCTAACTCTTTAAAGGAGAGTCTTAATGTAACTAACTACTGAAGGCACTATGAGATCCCTGCTATAATATTGTTAGAACTACTTCCACCATGCTATCTACATTTTCTGCTTGTGTTTTCAGTATGGTGATCTGTTAGATATTTTTAAGAAATACAAAATTAGTTTAAAAACTTTTAAAATTAAACAAGATCATCAAAAGTTCCTAAAAGACAGGAACAGATGTGACTGTGCTGCATGTATAAATAGAATGCTGGGAATGTTCCAATCAGTCCCACTCATCAGTACTGTCTTAATTTTCATTTACCTAGAGAATCTCCTTGTTACAAAAGGTTGGCACACGTTAATTTTTTCAGGAAGGCGTGTAAAGGAAAGATACAATTATGCTGTCATAGATGAAAAATATAACTGTATGCTATGCTCAATAAGCAACCACTGCCTTTGAAACTGAACAAATTAGAGCATTACTAGTAACTGTTAACATCCTTTTTTTAATCTTGAATGAGTTGATTCCCTATCAGGAGTAATCCAAATTAGACATACCCTGTCCATCTCTCTCAGATGTTAGATAAAAACTTATCAGTGTTGTATTTAAGTCTGTTCTCTGCCTCTTAAAACTGAACTATGTATGAGCTCTTTAATATGAAGTTATACCTCATATAAGCAAAAGTCATTAATCTAAGCCAACTGTGAAAAAGGCTATCTTGTAGTAGGAAGTAGAATTTTAAGGATAAACTCCTTTTTGGTACCAATGGTGGGGAACAATTTTAACTTACCAAGGTAATTTCAGAAGAGGTACATTTTGATTTTGTATGCATCTTCTCTCAAATTGAGTAAATTCTCTGCATATGTACTATATCAGTCTTTGGACAGATTAGGCTTCCATATTGCAAAGGTAAATAGGTTTAAAGTAGGGCTGTTAAGCAATTAAAAAAATTAATCTCGCTATTAAACAATAATAGAATACCATTTATTGAAATATCTTTGGATGTTTCTACATTTTCAATATATTGATTTCAATTACAACACAGAATACAAAGTGTGCAGTGCTCACTTAATTTTTTTTACAAATATTTGCACTTAAAAAAAGATCATATTTTAATTCACCTAAGTAATGTAGTACAATCTCTATCATGAAAGTTGAACTCACAAATGTAAAATTATGTACAAAAATCCTGCATTCAAAAATAAAACAATGTAAAACTTCAGTGCCTACAAGTCCAATCAGTCCTACGTCTTGTTCAGCCAATTGCTCAAACAAGTTTGTTCACATTTGCAGAAGAAAATGCTGCCTGCTTCTTGTTTATAATGTCACCTGAAAGTGAGAACAGGCATTTGCATGGCACTGTTGTAGCTAGTGTCTCAAGATATTTACATGCCATATGCACCAAAAATTCATGTGTCTTCATGCTTCAACCACATTCCAGGGGATGTGTGCCCATGTTGATGACAGGTTCAGCTTGATAACCATCCAAAGGAGTATAGACCAAGCATGTTCATTTTCATAACCATGAGTCAGATGCCACCAATAGGTTTATTTTGTTTTTTTGGTGATTTGGGTTCAGTAGTTTCTGCATCAGAGTGTTGCTCTTTTGAGACTTCTAAAAGCATGCTCCACACCTCATGCCTCTCAGATTTTTGGAAGGCACTTCAGATTCTTAAATCTTGAGTCGAGCACTGTAGCTATCTTTAGAAATTTCATATTGGTATCTTCTTTGTATTTTGTCAAATTTGCAGTGAAAGTGTTCTTAAAATGAACATGTGCTGGGTCATCATTCGAGACTGCTATAATATGAAATATATGGCAGAATGTGGGCAAATCAGAGCAGGAAACAAATTCTCCCTCAGTTCAGTCACAAATTTAATAAGCATTATTTTTTTTAACAAGCGTCATCAGCATGGAAGCATGTCCTCTAGAATAATGGCTGAAGCATGAAGAGGCATATGATTCTTTAGCACATCTGGCACATAAATATCTTGTGACGCCAGCTACAACAGTGCCATGCGAATGCCTGTTCCCATTTTCAGGTGACATTGTAATTAAGAAGTGGGCAGCATTCTCTCTCAAATGTAAATAAACTTATTTTTCTTAGCGATTGGCCGAACAAGAAGTAGGACTGAATGGACTTGTATGCTCTGAGGTTTTACATTGTTTTGTTTTTTAGTGCAGTTATGTAATAAAGCCTATATTTGTAAGTTGCACTTTCATGATAGATTGCACAACAGTACTCGTATGAGGTGACCTGAAAAATTTCTCTTTTACAATGCAAATATTTGTAATAAAAATAATAAAGTGAGCACTGTACACTTCGTATGCTGTGTTGTAATTGAAATAGATACCGTGGGACTCCGCAATACCACGACGATCGGGATCCAAAAAAACCCAATCGCAATAATGGCGGGGTCGTGGTATTGCGGGGTTCCGCCGCATCAAAGCAGCGGCCGCCACCATCAGGAGCCAGCCGCGCACCCCGCTATCAGTGCATTCGCGCTATGGCGGGGCGCAGTATTCCGGGGTCCCACTGTATTTGAAAATGTAGAAAAAGATACGTAATAAATTTCAGTTGGTATTCTATCGTTTAACAGTGTGATTAATCACGATTAATTTTTTTTGAGTTAAATCATGTGAGTTAACTGCGATTAATCAACAGCCTTAGTTTAAAGCAGGCCTGCACAACATGCGGCCCGGGGGCCACATGCGGCCCGCATGGGCTCACTGTGTGGCCCGCTGGGAGTGAGTAGGGGTGGGGCAAGCCAAGCGGTGGAATGGGGGGAAGCGGATGTGGGCGGGGCGAGGGCAGGGCTTTTCGGCCCGCAGCTGGTTTTTTTGCAGTAATATGGCCCTCACTGCTTTCTGAGTTGTGCAGGCCTGGTTTAAAGCAATAGTGGATTAATTTCAGATAAATGGCTAAAAACAAGCCAATGTCTTTAACATATGCTTTTCTTTTATTTGTATCCACAAATCAAAGTGGACAAAAACACCTATCATTTGCTACATATTTACTCAATTAGATAATTCACACGAAATACTGTAGCTTATATTTCTAAGAATTAAAAAAACAGTATTTGCTGCAAACTTCTCGTTCCTTTGCCAAGAAGTATAGGGCCTGTCTTCATACTGCAACCCTAACCAATCTGTTATATATTAAGCGTCAGTATTTTTTCTCTTTTTGGCTAGTGATACCACCCAGAATCTTGACAATTTGGTGAAAAATTCCGAAGTGGAACCCTCACAAACTCAAACAAGAGTCATAAGTAAACCCCCTATGCACGTACTCACTTCAAGTTGTAATGTACATGACTAATAAGGCAAATGAATTGCTTACTTTAGCAGCATCAAAAATCTTCATAACAGCAGCAGAAATCTCCGGTCCTATGCCATCTCCTGGGATTAAAGTTACTGTCTGTACCTATGCAAGAAGTCAGATAGTACACTTAAGGAACATTGCATTCATCAGAGCAATTACAAGTGTTTTGGTGAAAATCAAGCTAGTTGCTAGAACAGAGAACACTCACTCAATTGCCAAAGACACTTTAAAGATGGCACCGCACTAAAGAGGTGTGCAAGCAGGAAGCCTGTTTCCCAGACAGCTTGCATAGTGTTCCAAGGAATCCATCTGGTGCCCCAGTCTTTCTGAAATACAGAAGTGTCTAACCTAATTGAAAAGTAGCCTTCCTATTCACACTTCTCCCCAGTACAATACAGGAATTTATTTCTTCCTGGAACTTTGTACAGGAGACAGCGTTGTCCAGTTATGTCATGTATACTAGGACCTACCCTACAACAGGCTCCAGTCATGCTAACCTATTCCTAGAGAAGATTTTGTTTGAAGGTTATTTTATTAATTTTGTGAAGTCCAACATTCATTTTAAAAAACTTCACTTATTTAGCTTTAAGTGATCTCCTTTCTAGAACGTTTTAGCAAAATGAAGTTATTTTTCCACCATAACTTCTGCTTAGTTTCCCCGGCACTTTGTTTCTGGTGTCATGCTTGAAGCAGAGGAAACTGACAGCTTGGACTCATCAGGTATCATGGAAAGCAAATGAACAAACTTGGTTTAAAGATCTAAGAACTGCTACTCCAGGTTCACTTTTACCATTAATTTTGAATCTTGAAAATAGGTCTTTAGTTTTCAGACCAACCTTCATAGGAGTCTTTTAGTATCAATAAAAGCAGACCCAGACAAAATACTGTCTGAAAAAGCCCTGATTAGGATCCACTGTGAAAATACAAAAGGTGTTTCACAATTGGCACATAAGATAGCATTTCAATGTATATTTTGTGAGTATCTGAATTTCTTTTGGATGAAACAGTTATTAAGGTTAACTATAAAGAAAAAAGAAAGTGGAGATTCAAAGAAATGAAACAAACTATTGCAGATGTGAGGACTGCTATTTATAAGACTCATCAGTAATGTTAAATACACAATTATTTGAATGTCTTCAAGAACTGCCATGTCCTCCAATACTTAGGTTGACTGCTCTGTCACTATGTTTGTGTTTTCTTTCTTCCCCACTGATCTAACTGGATACATAGAAATGTATGGCTGTAGTACAGTCACAAGAAGAATGCAAGATCTTGCATTAAGTCTGAAATGCCAACTCTAGTGTACCTGGAGTCTGAGGTGCAACACCCATTCTTAATCATTTCACTAATATACAACCCATGGGGAACTTCTTGGTTTCTCTTTTCCCCAGATGTTTTACAACTCACAGTGCAGAGCCATGATATCATTAAAAGCCAGAGTCTCTCCTAAAATGCACACCATCCATAAAATAGTACACATAGCATTGATACATACATCAGTCATAGTAATCTTCAAAACCCTCTTTAAATAAGCCTTCAAGAGCATTCTTGTGTGCATTTTGTACATACACACAGAGGGTAAGAAACCCAAATATAATCAAATCACTTACAAAAACAAGTTCAAGAGAAAAATCACACAATCATATTATAAACTAAAATGAAGCATTACAGAGGGACTTCAGAAGGGCAAACGTCTAGATATTCTAAAAGCAGCAGTTTTTAAATGTCAATATTAATACTGGTATAAGTGTTTAAGGAATTCTTTAAAGACTTCATAGGTATAGATTTGAATAAAGCTACAAGACATTTGCTAAACAACAAGTCTACTGCTTATAGAAATCTTTGCAAAATAAAAAGATGCTTAGAAGCTTCTCAACAACGTTGCCATTGAAGTTTCTGTAAAAGTTTTCAGAAGGGTTGATTTCTAAGCCATCACTATCCTATTAATGTGATCAAATGATGTGAATTTTCCATGCAATTACTATCCTTTTTCATAAGGGTTTTTTCAAATTATTAGTCTAAAATATGATTCTTTTTAATGTGAAACTGTCTAAAGACATTGGTGTTAAAATTAGTCAATAGAAATCTAACATGGCATAAGAGCATATGGCCATTGTACTTGTAGTTTACCTTTAAAAGGGTGTGGAAATGTAATATAGCAACCCTATCTTATTCAGTAAGTTGCCCAGTACTTTTACTGAGAAACTTCTCAAAAGAAAAAAAAATACTATTATACTCACAGCACTACTAAAACATCTGGTCACCTGTTTTTTGTTTTTGAAAACTCCTAGCAACCGAGACACCTGTAAAAAACAAAGATATTTCAGAGTGGTAGCTGTTTTTACTGATACAGACTTAAGGAGTCCTTGTGGTACCCTAGAGACCAACAAATTTATGTGGGCATAAACTTTTGTGGGTTATAACCCACTTCATCAGATGCATGGAGTGGAAAATACAGTAAGCAGGTATAAATATACAGCACAGAACTGAAATTAATTTTCAAACTGAAAACCATCAAATTAGGCCTAAATAAAGACTGGGAGTAGCTAGGTCACTACAGAAAAGGACTTTCCCTCTGATACTCACACCTTCTAGTCAACTGTTGGGAATAGGCCACATTCACCCTAACTAAATTGGCTTTGTTAGCACTGACCCCCCCACTTGGTAAGGCAACTCCCATCTTTTCATGTGCTGTATATTTATATCTGCTTACTGTATTTTCCACTCCATGCATTGGATGAAGTGGGTTCTAGTCCAAAAAGCTTATGCCCAAATAAATTCGTTAGTCTCCAAGGTGCCACAGGGACTCCTCATTGTTTTTAAAGATATTTTAGTGTGTGAACAGAAAGCAAGACAATATTAATTCCTAATACTGCAGCAGGGTTGGATTTTATAGTACACTTATTTCAGTTCACATTTTAGACAAGGAATATCTTTGCTAACATTAGTTATCATACATTTAGAACGTAAATATTTTCTTAAGATGACCAAAACTTCCAGCTTGCAAACATTTTAATTACTTTGTCTTGTATTTTCAAGAGTTTTAAATGTACACTCTGCTACCAACAAATATTTCTTCTTGTATTCATTAATTTTGACAATGAGCTTGTAAGATATTGACCAAATGTTAGGAAGACAGAGTAAATTCCACCACAAATACTATGTGGATTTCAAAGTCTAAAATAAGAGAACTTTGGAGTCTCCATTAAATATTTGTCCTTGTGTCCAATAAGTTGTGAGAAAGAAATGTTTTATTATAGGAACAAAAATTTGTAAAGGCACAGTCCATTAAAGACATGGAAATGAAGGGAACACACTCAGATACTACACACTGGACCCAAAGATGCAATAATTTTAGTTATAGGATTAATGGTTGACTAATTTTAATTAGGCTGTAACACCTAATAGCTCTAGTTAAGTACTAAGACCGCATTGTGCTAGGTACTGCCCAAAACATAAAAAAGATCCCTCCCCCAAAGAGACAACAGATGGATACAGACAGGAGAGTACAAGGACACAATAAGACAATAAGCTGAAGATATCCCTTCAAGTGGGGAGCTGATTCAAAGTTTAATTGAAACTTACAGCAAAATTTGTGACAAAACACAAGTCATGAAATATGAAAACACTGTCTTTACAAGTATTGAGAATTTAGCCCAAGGATTTTGCTGCAAGATTTGATTAGTAGCAGCCTTGATGGCACTTAAAATCCAGGGATAGGATTTTCAGAAGCACTCAGCATTGGTCCGACTACCACTGAAACCCGTGCAAGTTTTACCACTGATTTTAATGGAGCAAAGCCAGGCCAATGGAAAGCACTTCTGTAAATACCATTCCGCGCATTTTCATATCTGGATTGCACTCATGAATATAGCGGAATTTTAACTACAGGTCTGTTTTAAAAGTGGTTATATTACTAGTATTATTAGTAGATATTACTAACACGAAACATGTTATACCAGCAAGCAAGTGCTGCATATCATAACTAGCCGCACACTTGAGAGAGAAGCAGGCACAACAGAAAAGGTGAATCGGCTTAGATATGTAAACACCTGGGTGTCTTCATGGCATAGTTCTTGCCTGTGGTATCAAAGGACAACTCTGGAGACAAGTGAAAATTATAGACAGGGGACTGTATTATAGACATCTAGTGTAGTATAGTGGTTGGAGCACTGTGTTTACTGGAAGTTACAAGCTTGAGAGAGGATTCACATAGTGAAATTCTATAGCCTGTGTTACGTAGGGCCTTTGACTAGATGATCAGATTGCTCTATTATGGCCTTAATTATGTTTCAATGAATTAGAACTGTTTTTGTCCAAATTAGTAAAAATTTAACAGAGGGCTCAAAGAGGTTGAATTTTTCAATGATTTGGCATATGCTATGTTGAATGCAGGTCTGGTAGTAAAAGGTTATTGTTCGCTGGAAAATATTGAAAAGTATTGTTCACCATGTTGTGGACAGTAAGTGGATGCTATTAAGTATAGGCTGGGCATCTTTCAAGTGGATCAGAGGAATGTTATTCTTGTTTATACAACACAACTGACCATGTCTGTGGAACTGCTTCCAGAATAACTACCATTTTCTAAAAACAAAGTGTTGGCGGATGTGAGTGCAGAGGACTGCAAGTCAGAATATAAGCACAAAGTATTAGTAAGCTTGTTTTTTCCAGACACTAGAATGAAAGAGATAACATCAATTGATTGTGAAAGCGATCCTATCGTTAGACTAAAAATTGAATCTAACTCTAAAATGTTAAATAAAAGAAGAATATGGGAGCAAGTTGTTAGTAGCTTATTCAAAAACACAAGTAGCAGTAAATACATTAAATTGTACATTACTGAGCACTGGGAAAAATTAATTATTTCCTGCTTTATTGCTAAAATATGAGGCACAGCAGAGGTAAGAAGAACTCTCTCTTTATATTGCTACTAGTTTGAAGAATTGTACTGCTCTCATGTGCAAATACCAATGTATGTAAATTTACAAGGAATAATCAGAACCAGCTAAAATATCAGCTGAAGATTCTCCATATACTACTAGTGCGACTTTCCTCCCTACAACAGCCCTCAAAACATTTAACCTTGGTAAGAACCAAGGGCTTGGTTACACTTACAGCTTTATAGCGGTTTTGGTTATACCTGTCCTCGTATACAGCTATAGGGGTGGCGCTATAGCATGTCCACACTGAGACCCACCAGCGGTATAGCGTGGCCACATTTGCAGCGGCACAGGGAGTGGTGCATTATGGGCAGCTATCCCAGCACTCAGCTGGGAGCAACGTGCTTCTCAAATGAGGGAGGGTGAGGGGGAATGTGTTGTGTGTATGCGGATGGAGAGAGTGAGGGAATTTTCATCCTTCTGAGAGCCTGTCAGCAAGGTTCCTTTGAAATACAAAGTCTTCTCTGTCACACAGGCTCCCTCCCTAAACATTTGTATTGCTTATCTGCAGAGTTAAGAAGGAAACTTTGAAAACATACTTCCGCATTCCCCCAGCTGAGTTCAAAACAAAGGGAAGAGATGTCAATTGCCTTAAATGGCTTGGGTCATCTCCAGAGATCACTCAAAGCGCTTGTAGTGTTAATACCCATTCACGCTGGTGATAATACAGAACAGTCAATACGCAATAGCTGTTAATCCTCTGGGAAGGGAGGATGACCAGGACAGATATAACTGTGGGATTATAGCACTCTATGTGCCTCGCCAGTCTGGACGGGTAGGAGGTTATAACGCTCCTGGAGGCTTTATAGCGCTATAAAGTGCCTGTGTAATCAAGCCCCAAGTGTGTGTCCATGGACACCACTACCATGCTCCAGAAACCCCACACAATCCAAATGTGGCAGCCTCTCAGGAAAACCACTAGCTAAGGGATACAAATGGTACAGAATAGGGCCTTGGCCTGCAGTGGATAAAGATGGGAAATACTAATGTCAGTACTGACTTGAGAACAAATGTCTTACAAATGAAGTACTGTGAAATACAATCAGGAGGTGAAAGGAAGCGAGTCCAGCTCAACCGGCACCTAAGAATGTTCTTCCCAGTGCTAAAATAATTCTGAAATAAAATAGCCAAGATCTGCAGTTGCGGGGAAGCAAGCAGCGGGGCTCCCGCTGTCCTCAGGGAGCCGCGTTACAGGACAGGATGGAGAGGTCACCACCGTCCTAGCGCCCGCCACCCAGAGAGGAGAAGGGGGGATTCAAGGGCACCAAACGGGCTCAGACTAGACTGAACCAAGGGCTACGGCCTTTGACCCCTAAGAACCGCGCAGCCCACGAAGCAGCCACCCCCGGGCCTGCGGCTTCCCAGCTCCCTGCACCGGGAGTCAAGGACACTAGCAGGCCTGAGGCCCCGTTCCCCCAACCGTGGGCATCTGGGGACAGCGGGCCGAGAAGCAGCGCGGGCACTGGACCGCGCCCCCGACACCCGGACAAGGGCCCCCGCGCCAGGAAGCAGCCAGGGGAGCATCGGGACGCAGCAGGGCCGGGGTCGCTCCCCCGGATCACGGCCCCCATGGGGGCGAGGGGCCAGACCCGCCCCGACGAGGGTAAGCACCGCACAGGGCGCCCGCTTACCGTGGGCAGCCATGCGGCGGCGGCCATGGCGAGTCCTGCTCAGTTCCCCGCCTGCGCTGACGAACCCACCCCCTCAGCGCTCGCTCTCGCTGCGCAGGGGCCGGAACCGGCACGCGCAAGAGCACCGCCCCCGCCTCGCAGGACACGCCCACCCGCCGCCCGCCCCAGAGTGAGGCTGTCAGTCAGACAATGGATGATGCTCGAGTAGGGTTAGTGACGCGACCTGAGGC
The DNA here is from genome assembly GCA_007922305.1 of Dermatemys mawii. Lineage (NCBI taxonomy): Eukaryota > Metazoa > Chordata > Testudines > Dermatemydidae > Dermatemys > Dermatemys mawii. The sequence goes on along the minus strand of ML677366.1, from coordinate 29,946,446 downwards.
TCCTTCAGCCACCGCCTCTCGCAGAGGTGGGGCGCGGTGTTCCCGCCCACCGGGGCCCGGCCCCCGCTGTGCAGAGAAAAAAGGGCTCGAGGCAGGGCTGCTGGGCTGGTCTTCCCCTTCCCCCATAGTCTAGGCAGGGCGAGGTGCCGGGGCGGGGGAGTGTCAGAGGGGACAGTGCAGAGTGTTCTCCCGCATCAGAAGCGGCCGTTTCGTACAGGGTGGGCAAGAGACGTTCAGCGGTCTAGAGAGAATGGCGGCCGGGCCCTGCCCGCAGCAACCCCCGCGGAGGCCTGCACAGGGTTGTTCTCCATTAGCCCCCAGGACGCTCTCAGCCCCGCGCAAGGCGCATCTTCAGTCAGCGAGTCTCTGCCTCGGGGAGCCCCGCTGCCAAGACACGGAGCGGGCCAGGCGGTGCCGGACTGCCCTGAGCTGGGAGAGACCAGGGCCAGGCTCTGGGATTTGCTGCGAGCCTCACAACAGCTAGTGTTTGTCTCCTGGAGTTAGCTCATTACCACAGAATCTCCACTTTCATTTAAAACAACAAAAAAGTGAGTTTCGAGCCTTCCTGGGTCAGAAACGTTTGAAAACACAAATCCTCCGGCGTCCCACTCCCCCCAGTACAGAGAACAAATCCAAATGTATTTTTAAGACACTCTCGATATTAAGGGGCCTAGCTTGTGGTTTTTGAGTTGTGATTGTTGGTCTTACCGGGTAGCAGCACTACTCAGCCTTGCATATAGTCCCTGTGAAAGGCCCCGAGCTAGGGTTTGTCCCTGAGTAAGGCCCTGTTTAAATCATTTGACAGACTGCATGGAAATTGTGAAATTAGTCTAATGACATGTTTTTTTCCAACAGCAGGGAGTCAGGAGTGCCTTGCTGTTGTTGAAAGAATCACTGTGGTGGGCTAATTCAGCTGCTTGTAGGGAGTTAGCTTTCCTGGCAGCCAGCAGGAAAAATGAGAGAGACAGTACTGACCGTGACAATAGGTAATGATTAAGAGCCTGGCCTGGCCCACCCCACAATGACCAAAGAACCAAGCCTGAGATCCACCACTTGGAACATGAACAGCTGTGTGAAGAGGCTCTACCCTGGTGTGAGGATCAGGGTGAGACCAGGGTCCATCCCCCAACCCTGATTCTACAGCCAGGTCAGGGTCCCTTCACACCTGTAAGCTAATTGGGCCAGGAGCTGTTTCTTAACAGTGTATGAACAATGCCTAACACAGTCAGTCCCTGATATAATAGTGTTCAATTGCTCAGAATTTTATCAAGACTTCATGATATTTGGTTATTTTCTCAAAGCCACAGGTCCCAGAGTCATGTGACTATGTGAGACTCTCAGCCTTCATTTTAAGTAAAATGTATTTAGCCCCAAAGATTGAGAGAGAAGCTGGAAAACATGAGCGGAATGCATCCTAAATGCTCAAAAACCAGTAAGCAAATATAAAGAACCTAAAACTTATTTTTTTTTTTAAATCTCATGATATTTTTGTGGCCCAGTTCATGATTTTTTGACTGCTTGGGCTTGACAAGACTATATCAGCATTTTTAATTCTTTTTTTCCCCCCCACTCTATCCTACATGTGCTTAAGGAATCAGCCTTAAAGTTTTGTCACAAATTTGTTGATCCCTGCAAGAAGTAGGGCTATTTGGGAGTGTGAATGATAGAAAAACCACAGAAGGGGTTCTGTCTTCAAACACACATAGTTTTGGTTTCACCTGCCTTCATGGGGAAAGCAAGCCAGTTGCTAATTTCTCTCAGATGTAGTGCAGCAATGGGGATCCAAATAGCTTCCTGCTAACAAAGCAGGCTTTTACATGTGCATCTTATTATTTTCTGTGTGTATCCAGGTTGTTTTTTTTTTTTTTTTTGACAGTGGTGCATTTTACTGGGAGCAGAATTGGCCATAAGACCTTATTATGTTGGCAGGCGTGGGGAGCTTTCGCAATGCTGCAATGGCATCAACAGCAGGAGTTCTAGCATAGAACAGCATATCTGTTCTGAGCAAGGCTAAACAACATAGTGGTAAAAGCTCCAGCACTCCCACACTTGCTAGCACTGGTGTAGCTACACCGATGGCAGTACTGTGCAACAGTGGTGGGAGTTTCCCTGGAAAAAAAAATCTCAGTGGAGAGACAGTATAGTGTCTTCTAATGACTACTGCATTCAGGGCATCATTAGCTGGGGAACTTATGATTACAACAAATTCAGTCTGCTTTGGACAACCATTGACTTTATCTGTAATTTTTAAAAGGATATTTTGCACAAGAAAGTGTTTGGCCCTAGGGACAAAACATAATGTTACATTTTACATTAAATATTATGGTTGAATTAGACTTAATGAAGTGCAGTCAAAGCCCACATCTTGCAAGATAATGTAGTGAATTGTATTAGATCAGATGAGAATTACTGTGAAAGCCGAAAAGCTTGGCACAAAATCTACCATTCTTACTCTCATATCTGTTTAGCATGTAAAGTTAATATACGAGTGTGACAGAGTAGGAATGTTCTTAATGATTCCTCTGACTATTGTGTGAAGGTGTCCATACCTGAAGCTGTAACTTGACTCCAGCTGCGGGGGAGAGGTCACTAGACCTAGCCCAGGAAGAAGACAAAGGAAGCAGGGGAGAGGCTAGAGAGGGAGTTTCAGTCTGAAGCTGGCTGGAGTCAGGCAGGGAAGGGCAGAGGGGCTATCTGGCTCTCTGGCCCCCAAAATGGATCCATCTGAGGGTTCACATTCGCTGTACGGCCTGTGTTAGACCATGTACCTGTCATCTAATAAATCTCTGTTTTTCTGGATGGCTGAGAGTCACGTCTGACTGCGGAGTTGGGGTGCAGGGTCCACGGGCTTCCCCAAGACCCCGCCTGGGCTGGCTCACTGGGGGAAGCGCACGGAGGAGCAGAAGGTGCTGAATGCTCCGAGGTCAAACCCAGGAAGCTGTAAGCTGTGAAGCTCCTAGCCTGGGAGACAGGCTGTTCACAGAGAGCAAGCTTCCCCTCAAAGTCCTGACTGGCTTTGCAGGGAGCAGTTCCAGACCATCGCCCCGGAGACTCCGTGACAACAAGTTCCAAATAATTGAAACTGCATTAGAGTTTACATAGTGAATATTTTCCATCCATATAGGGAGAATAACAATGTAGCTAGACTTCCCTTTCATAACCATTAGATTTTTTTGTATGTGACATCCAATAAGGATTTTGTTCTGTCCTCAGATCTATAGAGTACACAGTGCCAAACACACTGGAAAGTTAGCATTCTTTGTGGCCACTAAGCAGGATGAAACCTGGGATCTTATACGCACTGTGTAGCACATGCTGTAGCAATGAAGAATTTTCCACAGCAGATTCAGTCTGAAATCTTCCTACTGGGAGTTTCCTAGCTTATTTTGTTTGCATATTTTACATCACTCATTGTTTTATTATGTATAGAGCACCTTCAAGTGTACATAGTGCTTTATAAGTCTTATAAAAGACAAGGAGGCAGGAAAACAATAAAAGGAGACATCAACAAGTAGATTAACATAAGAAGGCTTTACAAGAGAAGTTAATTTTATGGAAAGATTACAAGGAGGAAAGGGAGAGAGTTTGAGTCAGAGAGAGTTCCAGATGTGGATTACAGCAAGAAAAGAGATCCTTTGTAGAGAGTGGAAGAAGGAGACAAAGCAACCAGTCAGAGTGAATATTGAGAGAAGCAAGATGTTTCTAGATATTTAATACAAGAATTACTGAGTGAAATTCTATGGCTTCTGTTATGCATGAGCTCAGACTAGATGATCATCATGGCCCTCTGTGGCCTTAATCCATAATGATCTGTAAATTGCTGAATAAATATTCAGCCAGTGGTTTCAGTTATGAATCCATAATATATTCTTTTTCACTATGGTAGCTGGTTACTGCTAACTTAAACTCAGACTATGGGTCAGTTCCTAGTCTGACTGAAATCATTGGCAAGCCTCCCACTGACAGAACAAAGGAACTGGCCACATATGAGAAGTCTGGTACATTGGTATTTTTCCTTACAAGCTACTGTTTCTTGAAAGACTACATCCTTGTGTGACACCCTGTACCCTATGTTCACCATTTTTATATAGTTATGATATATTGTGTACAAAGTATGCGTTATGAGGTGGTATTTGAAAACTCATTCTTTTCTGAATATTATTATCCTGCTGAAATGTGTGTAACGTAATTGGATGTCAAAATGAGATTTTGCTATATGATTATTACTGAAATATATTGTAATTCTGGGTAATGCCCACAAACCATTTTCTGAGAGACAAAGACACACTAACATGCCAGCAAGATGTTAAAGAGCAATTATCTGCTTAACTGGTCATCCACCAGTGTGGAGAAGGTATAGAAAATAATTTGCATTTCATCCCAGAAATGCTTTAAACTTCATGAACATGGGAAACTATTTGCACTCAGGTGGGAGGTAATCCTCACTCCTTCCCCTCCATCTCTACTTACAGCAGCAAGATTGCTTGAAAGACAAAAGAAGCATCATTGAACTTGGGGAATGGTCCTCGTCTGAAGATTTTCCAGCCAGAACAGACTGCTGTAAGCTTTTAGTGCAAAAAACTCCTTTTTTGCCTTTAAACATATTAACCATGGTTAAGTTTGGGAATTAGTTTGTGTGTTTTATCCTTTTATTTCTTTTGTAACCAATGCTAACTTTTATGCCTTATCACTTGTAATCACTAGAATCTCTTTCTCTAACTAATACACTTGTTTTATTGTTTTATCTAATAAAATATTGGATAATATCTAAGTAAAAATCTAATATTGTTTTGGTTGAAGTGTTTGGGAATCTTTATTCAGGTCAACAAACCTGGTGCATTTCCTTTGTTGAAATGACAGATGTATTATGAGCTTGCATTGATCAGTAGTGCACTGGACAGTACAAGGCAAACATTTCTGGGGGACAAGGCTGGGATTGAGGATGCACAGGTATCATCTTGTATGTAATTTATGGATGTCTGGGCATGATATTCATGTGTTCAGTTGGGAGTGATTTCACATGCTCGTGGCTGTGTGTGAGCAGAGCCAGGAGGGGTTGCTGTTCACCAGCAGAGCATTGTAAAAGGCATTACAGGTTGGACAGCTCAGGGGACACAGCAGTCCAGCAGTTCCGATTGAACCTGTCAGTCTGTGGTGAATTAGGACCCTTTTTACTCTGTTCCCTAGTACATGTAAAGAGGCATCATGCTATTCCTATAAAATTTTTGTGCTGATTACTTTCAATGAATTTCTAAATTTCAGTCACAATGTCAATTTGCCATATCTAATGTTATGTGAAAACGGAGGGGTTTTTACACAAATCATTAATCATAAAAAAGGAAAAACCTTCACAGAAATCTTCCAGAAACAAAATTTACCCATTATCCAATAGCAAAATAAAGTTTCATTACTTTTGTGTCATTGGTTGGGAGTGAGAGACCTGGATCTCCTTATCCGGGTATGTTAAATACTACAATAGTAAAACACTTTTACATAATTCAGGAGAGTTTTCTGGGATTAAATTTCTGAATTTTGGCTTCTTTCTTTCTAATTTAAGCAGGGCTCTGGGGATTGGTAATGGAACAGAGTCACTGGTTTAAATACAGACTAGATGAGTAGTCACTGAAAGTTGTTCTCATGTGATGGCTGTTTGGTAAGCACCTTGCTTGTGTGAAATGAATTTGAAGGTTGCAGTCCAATTTCCAGTGGAAAGGTCTCCGCTTTCAGACATATACATCACAATTTTAACCTTTGGTAGGAGTCTCATCATTAAGGTCAAGTATCTGTATGGTCCTGGAGCTCGAATTAGCCTTTCACCCTTAGACATAGTTTCTCCAATCAGTGTTGAAGCACATTGTGATGGCAGTGTGCGAGAAGCATGTACGGCTGTTGCCTGTATCAACATAGAGCAGAGAGAGAAGCTGCTTATTTTCTTAGGGTTCTTTTGTGAATCAGTCAGTTATCCTATGTCTTTGTTTTAGAAGTAATGATTTTTGCATTGCTTATGTAGTACCTTTCGTAGTCTCATTCATCAATTATTTACAATAGCTATATAAGGACTATATCTCAAGGATTTCAAAACCAAAAGACAGCATCAGTGCAAGGTTTTTTCTGCTCAGATTCTCCTTCTGTACCTTTAACCAGGATTCAGTTCTGTGAAGCATTTCTTTGCTATTTTAGCATTTTTTACCTATTTTTGAGTTTGTTGTCTGGGACTGTGTGTGTTTAAAGCTTGTTTTTTGTGTGCCATTTGCAGCGTGTGTCTCTGCATCTCATTTTAGATATTTTTCCCCCCCCCCCCCTCCAATGTGTTTAATTTTCACCGTAAACATTCAGGGGGAAGTCTTGCCTCCACTGAGATCATTGGCGCTTCCCCTTCCCCCAGTAGTTGCTGGGAAGATGCTTGTTTCACTTATTCTGTTTGTGCTCACTTACAAATTTTACTGTCCTTTCTTTCAGTTTTCTCCAAGGAAATCGCTCCCCAATTCTGTGATGCAGTCATAATAGTCTGCTTTGCTACCTAAATCCTAGAAGACTGAAAGACCTTTGCTAATAATGCTTCTGATTGTGCACACACCATTTCTAAAATTACTGTATGATATAATTTAATGAACACAAGCAAACTTTGACATTCTGCTATTCCATTCCCAAGCACTTTATAAACTTTAATGAATTAAATCCCACAACAGCTGTTTGTGGGAGATAAACATTATTATCCCCAAATTGCTGATAGGCAAATAGCAGCATAGAGAAGGGACAACTAGGTAAACTAAGGCCTAAAGAGATTAACTGAATTTCCTCAGTGTCACATAGACAGACAGGAGTAGAACCTAAGGACCCTATTCTCCCCTGCTACAGGATACAGGTAGCTCCCATTGACTTCAGTAAGTCAGTATGACTTTAGTAAGATTGGAGTGGATGCTGTAATGGAAGTACAGGGCCTTGGGAGTCCCTGCCTCCACTTCAGACTTCTCGTAACCACTAGACAAAGCTCACGCCTATCTCTCCTTTTATTCCTTCTCCTTATTGTGCACCAATACAGAGTAAAATGCCATCTGCCATCTGTTAAAAAGAGAGAACACAATTTTTCTTCAGTGGATCTACTAGTTCTTGCTTTGTCTCCACAGAATTTTTTTGTTTATGCATTCTTACTAGTGGAGTCCTTTATAGCAGCAGTTCTCCAACTGTGGATTGGGACCCCAAAGTGGGTAACAATCCCATTTTAATGGAGTTGCCAGGGCTGACTTAAACTTGCTGAAGCCCGAGTTCCACCGCCTGGGGCTGAAACTCAAGGACTTTAGCCCTGGGTAGTGGGACTCAGGTTACAGACCCCCTGCCTGGGGCTGAAGTCCCTGGGTTTCAGCTTTGGACCCTCCACCCAGGGTGGTGGAGCTTTGGCTTTGCCCTTCCCCAGAGGGCGGAGGGAGTTAGGGTGGGCTTAGGCTTCAGTCCCCCATCCCATGCTCATGTAGTAATTTTTGTTGTCAGAAGGGGGTTGTGATACAGTGAAGTTTGAGAACCCCTGTTTTATAGTATGAGAAGTTTAATTTAGTTCTTAAATCCAGTAATCATTGTCAGATGTAGTGTATATATTTCAGGGCTTCTAGATGCCCTATAAATTGCACTAGTGGACAGTGCATCAATGGAAAGTCATCCCTAGTTGAAATGTAATGTTTCATGTTATCACCCCAAGGCCATGTGTTTATCAAAAATATCAAACTTGTCTGTGATCAGTTTCTCCTGCAGTAAAGTATACAAAATCGTTTCTCTAAATCAAAACTGTTCTTTTGGAGTCCACCCAACAGAATTTGTCAGCAGGGTAGAACCTTACATGGAAGAGCTAATTCGGCAAGGAAGAGGATGGGAGAGAAATTCATGGAATAGTGGGTCTAGTGGCCCTATATCTTATTGTACCTCAGGTTCTGATGTTTTCATATTTAACAGCAAAGCTTAGATGCACCAGGATTTGGCTTTGCCTGCTCGTCTGACACTTCTACTGATTTCTGTTGCCATGAGAGAAAGAAGGAGACTTTGTCTGATCATGGTATCTCATGGTATCTTTTACCATGAAAAGGAAGCCCTATTTTTCCTTCTTCTGTTTTTTCTTGCATGTGTTTGTCAGGGGAAATTGCATGATAAAACTAAGCTTGTGAGAAAACTGAGAATACTTCAGCATAATTGAAGACAGAAAAGCTGTTGTTGTAACCTGCAATTTTATGTTAATATAGTGTAATAGAAGGGATCAGGCTAAACTATGCATATGGCTATTAAGGAGTTAAAGATGAAGGGTGCATTTTCACTAGGAACAAAGATGTGATCTTTGAATTAGCTAACACATGGTAAAATCTTACTGAAGACAAGGCAGTTTGTTTAGACAAGTTAGTAGTAGATCAAGTTATAAAGACTATGAGGCAGCCTATGATTGACCTGCTAACTTGGATGAAAACTACAAACTGTCTTGTCCTTGCTAGGATATTACTATCGTAGCTAATTCAATTTAAAAACACATTTTTTCCCCTAGTGAAGACAAGGTCTTAGACTATGAAAAAGAACCTTAAGTTTTAGCACTAGCTTAGAGGTGCATGATGCAATATGTAATTAACTCAAATTGTGAATGGCTACACCTTTTCTAAAGATGTAGCAAAAGGCATTGTTCAGTGTGTTCCCTCCAATACCCATAAGCCAGTGCACCCCAACATGACTATGTTTTATAAGAGCTTCAGACTGTTAAAAGTCCAACTATAATGTGACATAGCATACTGTACTCCACTCTGAGTGAGAGTGAACAGCATCGAGGTTTGCCAGATTTTGTTGATTTACAAATCAATCACAAACAGATCCTAAACTTGCAACTATCATCAGAATTTGTTAGTATTTACTGAATAGTTTGGATGAATATTTTTCAAATTCTAGGTTATTTGTAATTGATTAAATTATTTTACTATTATTTATTACTTGTATTGTGGTAGCATATAGGAGCGCTGATCATTGTGCGGAATTCCATTATGGTGTGCACTGTACAATCAGAGAACATTAATTACTCGCTATTAACTTTAGTTATCTGCTATTCACGGTATGTGTGTGTATAAGTAGTATATTTTCTGCTTCCTGAATGAATGCATGAAATTTTTAAAACAGATGACTAATGATCTATGCTCTTCAGTATAAATGTTAGTAAGTTGATTATTGTATGTACCCATTCTTTTCAGTTATATTTGCTGAAGGCATTTTCCAAGTTTGATAAACTTTACCTTGCTAGATAGTTTAAAGGCAATTTACTTGGCAAATATTTTAAAGATACTAAACTGAAATGTGTGTGATGAAAGACATGTATTGATAACACTGTACAGCCTCAGCCTTGTTATGTACATAAACGTGTGTTGATTTCACGTAGTATCTCATATTACAAATACAGATAAATGTTGTATAATAGTCCAAATGACCAGTTAAAGCACTCTTAGGTACATACAGACACAGGGAGTGATAAGAAGTTTGTACTTTATGCCAAGTTCCCGTAAAACCTAACCAGTGAATGTAGCAAGATAACTATGCAATGATGAAACAGGGGGCAGTGTTATAGAATAGGATACTTGAGAAGAGATGGCTAATACAATGGGACCTCACCACTCCTGTGGTTTGTGTGTTCTTTTGTTTAAATAATTATCTACATATTATTATTGAATACACGAAGAGACTCTTCAGACTGTGGAAAGAAGCCCCAGAGATGCAATGTCTCTAACTTTCACAAATTAACCCCAGGACGCTTTTCATTTGAAGGCAGAGAATTATTGGAATATCCTTCGCCTAAGGACCAAATTCAGGACTGCTGTATGTGGGGCAACTGTATTGAAGTCAATAGAATTGCACCCCTTTTGCCAGTTCTGTACTTGATTCAAGGACCACATTCTTTGCACCTTTAGAAGACAAGTTCATATCCCTGGAATCCATCCTAAATCTGGTACTTTTCCATTTAGAAAGAAGGGTGGGGACCCAGAGAGACAAGATTCCTGCCTTGTGCCAAAGCTATAAAAAGGGCTGGAGCAGGACAGAAGGAGCTGCCAGTCATGAAAAAACCCTGCTTATCATCTGAGATGTCTGCTGGAACTAACAAGGACTGTACCGGGGAAAAGGATTGGGCCCAGATTAGGAGGTAGTCTAATCTGTGAGAGGGAGGGATAGCTCAGTGGTTTGAGCATAGGCCTGCTAAACCCAGGGTTGTGACTTCAATCCTTGAGGGAGCCATTTAGGGATCTGGGGCATAAAATCTGTCAGGGGACAGTACTTGGTCCTGCTAGTGTAGGCAGGGGACTGGACTTGATGACCTTCAAGGTCTTTCCAGCTCTATGAGATAGGCATATATAAAGAATCTTCCTGGATTATCTTTGAGGGTGAGCTTTTACCTGTAATCAGGTTCTTAATGTATTAGGCTTAGATTTGCATGTTTTGTTTTATTTTTCTTAGTGACTTACTTTCTTCAGGGGAGGGGGATAGCTTAGTGGTTTGAGAATTGACCTGCTAAATGCAGGGTTGTGAGCTCAATGCTTGAGGGGGCCATTTATGGACATAGGGCAAAAATCTGTTGCATGATTTAATTGGGGATTGGTCTTGCTCTGGTCCAGCAGGTTGGACTAGATCCAGGTCTCCAAACTAGGGGCCAGATCCAGTCCACAGCTTCAATTTGTCTGGCCCTCCAGCTGAGCAGGCACAGGGAGAAGCTACCACTGCCCTGTACACTCCCTCCCCCCCGCAAGCTGTTGCCAGCAGCTCCATGTGCAAAGGGATGAGTGGCCCCACAGTAGCTGCTGGAGGAGCAAAGGGAGGAGTGCAGCAGCCGCCAGAGGATCAAAGGGGGATGATATTGCATTTTTTCACAGTCACTTCGGCCCGCAAAGCCCCTTCAAAAATCTAATATGGCCCTCATCTCATAAAGTTTGGAGACCCCTGGACTAGATGATCTCCTGAGGTCCCTTCCAACCCTGATATATTCTATTCTATATTCTATTTTGGCTGTTATTACTTGAAATCACTTAAATCATACTTTTTATACTCAATAAAATCACTTTTGTTTATTAATAAACCCAGAGTAAGTGATTAATACCTGGGGGAGCAAACAGCTGTGCATCTCTCTCTATCAGTTATAGAGGGAATACAATTTATGAATTTACCCTGTATACGCTTTATACATAGTAAAACAAATTTATTTGGGATATGAGTCCCATTGGGAACTGGGTGTCTGGGTGCTGGAGACAGGCAACCTGCTGAGCTGGTCTGTGTTGCCGCAGGCTAGCATGTCTAGCTCAATAAGACAGGGTTCTGGAAGTCCCAGGTGGGCAGGGAAAATGGGCTCAGAGGTAATTTCAGCACATCAGGTGACAGCCCCAAGGGGGTCTCTGTGACCAAACCCATCACAAGCAGATCTCCTTAAACTTCCTGCAAAAATATGGAGTTAACCCCATTCCTTAGAGCCTGACATCCCTTTTAGAAGCCTTTTGTGAGAGTGCACTGTAAACCAAGGGATTCAGGTGTTCTCTGTCAGATTTCTTTGGGTTTGCAGGGAATTCCCCTGGGGTCTAGCTTCCCTTAGAGTCCTTTTATCCCAACTTCTATGCTAATATTTTACTTTATTATGGAAACTGGAATAGGAATGCATGAGGGCTCCAAAAGGTCCATATCACCTGCCATATACACAAGCTGTAAGTGCTCAGTAGCAGATTGGAATATGCCTGTCATGTAGACTAGGAAGCTGCTCTGTATATGTAATCCACTGGTCAGTATGTTATCCTTCCCCGTCTCTGAATAATCAATGGGATATGATACCTAAACCATACTGACCAGTGAGCTCTATACTTACTCATGTCTGAGGGAGCTTCTCCCAGGCACCTGAGGTCCAGAGCAGTTCAAATACTAGATAAGCCCCCACTTACATGCCTGCTTCTATTTTGACTGATACACCAGTCTATGATGCACTGGGCACAGAGGGGATAGGTAAAGCACACAGACTAGTGGATTATATACACACTATTCAGCACAATGGAGAATGAGAATCCACAGCATTAGTTTTTTGTTAGGATTCGCAAACTTCCGTTATAACTTTATGCTGATCCCACTGAAGTCAAAGGCAAGCACTCCCATCAACTTCAAGGGGAGCAGTATTAGGTCCTTTCTCTCCCTAAACACAGACAATGGAACACCTCACATCTTATTTCCATGTTCTGGCTGCAAAATCCTCAGTAGCCTCTCAGATCATTTTTCAGTCATTTGGCTATATACTAACGTTGCCCCTATACTGAGGAGGAAGTGGAGCAGTAAATGTCTCTGTCATTTCCTTCTGATGATAATGTTTACTGTAGCTGCTAATTATACTAAGCTTTTAAAAACATGAATCAGGCATATTATGCCAGGTAAGAAGTGAGCAAACGAGGACATCGCTATTTTAACTGTAATAATCTTCTCAGCCCTAGTAATCACAAGATTAAAAGACACTGAGTCCAGTCTGTCCCTGGCATAATTCCAGTTACTTCCTCGTAGTTGCACTGGGAATAGAATTGGCCCTTTAAATCTAGTCCGATCTTCTGCATAGGCAGACAACTTGAAATACATGTCTTGTTTGAGGATTCCTGTCTAACATAAGCCATTTCAATGCTAGCGACTCTGCTGCCACTGAAATCAATAACATACTCATCCATTTGAGTGGTACAGGATCTCATGTACTTAGGATAGCTATAAAACATTCTTTAGTTTTAAGCATGTGAATATAGTCCTCCTACAATCAATAAGACAATTTATATTAAGTTAAGCATATGCATAAGTATCTGCTGGACTGGGACCTCAGAGCCACCTTAAATGGCCATCATTGGCTGCTGTACCTACTGACCCAAAGACTGTAGTTATAGCCTATAATATCTTTGTAACCTAAAAGGAATGCACACAGAAATTATGAAGTTCTGATAATTAAGGTTTCAAACTGGCACTGCAACAGTAGCACATGATCTGTATGAGACTAAATTGGTAAAAAAATCAAAGTCTGTTCTTCAAAAAGGGCTAGGATTTGCTGGATATATTGCAGCAAATAACTATATATTATTGCAGCAGATAACTCAACCAGACTGGCTACAAATATATACCTTTTTCATAATGAACATTGCAATTTGTGTCAATTTGTTTCATTATTGAGCCTGGAGACGTATTTTAAGGGGTAAGCCCCTAATTAGGCATAATCATAATGTCTCAGGTTGCTGTCTTGTTAAATCTTATGGGCTAAAAAGGATCAGGCTATTTAGTAGATAAATGGGAACCCACCAAGGTTCTTCAGAAAGTGATGTTAATTCAATGGGTCACACTCTTCTTGCTGAGCCCAAATTGAACCAGTATCCCAAAGCACATAATTACAATGGTGATGGCACTACAGAAAACCCTAAGAAAAATAAATCTCTTCAAGGTGGCCTTTTGCTGCTAATGGCTGCTGTCTTTTGAATTGTACATCTAAGGTAGGTCTTGGCCATTTAGGATCCCATAGTGCTTTTTGTAACACTAGCATGGAAGACCTAGTGTCCTGAACAAATTCCAACCTATGTTGTTACGTTCTGTCTGTGTTCTGACAAATTCCTTTGTTTTAACTAGATACAGTGATGGTCTTCCCTTTCTGTCCGTAAGGCTGCTGTGTCAGTGTTACTGATAGTATAAAAGCTGCTATGTTACACATTACAGATGGATACATTTCTTTAGTGGATAAAGTGATTCATGTATGTACCAATACTTAATCTGACATGCCACAGAGCACCATGAAAATTACAAAATGTGCTATTTAAAAATCAAGAAATAATAATTAAACCACTGTAGATAGCAGAGGAGACAAGGCAGCCTTGACCAGTTCTTTTTCCCAGCTAAATCATAGAATCAGAAGTATAGGACTGGAAGGGATCTCAAAAAGTGATCAAGTTCAGTCCCTTGTGATGTGACAGGACCAAATAAACCTAGAGCATCCCTCACAAGTGTTTGTCCAATTTGTTCTTAAAAACTTTCCAAGGCAGAGATTACACAGCCTCCCTTGGAAGCCTGTTCCAGAGTTTAACTACCTTTTGGTTACGAAGTTTTTTCCTGTTATCTAACCTAAATCTCCCTTGCTGCAGATTAAGCCAATTACTTTTTGTCCTACTCTCAGCTGACATTGAGAACAATTGAGATTTGTCCTCTTTATAACAGCCCTTAACATATTTGAAGATTGTTATCAAGTTCCCCCTCAGTCTTCTTTTCTCAAAACTAAACATACTGTTTTTTTAATATTTCCTCAATGGTCATATTTTTTAGACCTTTAATCATTTTTGTTGCTCTTCTCTGAACTTTCTCCAATTTTCCCACACCTTTCCTGAAATGTAGTGTCCAGAACTGGACACAATATTCCAGCTGAGAAAAGTGGAAGACTTACTTCTTGTGTCTTACTTACAGCACTCCTAATAATACATTCCAGAATTATGTTCACTTTTTTTGCAACAATGTTCCATTGTTGACTCTCGTTTGGTTTGTGATCCACTATAACTCTCAGATCCCTTTCTGCAACACTCTTCCTAGGTAGTCATTTTCTATTTTGTATGTGTGCAACTGATTGTTCCTTCTGAAGTTGAGTACTTTGCATTTGTCCTTATTGTATTTCTTCCTGTTTACTTCAGACAATTTCTTCAGTTAGTCCAGATCATGGTGAATTTTAATTCTATCCTCCAAAGCATTTGCGACCCCTCTCAGTTTGGTATCATCTGCAAAGTTTATAAGTTTATTCTCTTTGTCATTATCTAAATCATTGATGAAGATATTGCACAGAACTAGATCAGGACCGATCCCTGCGGGACCCCACTCAATATGCCATTCCAGCTTGACTATGAACCACTGATAATTACTCTCTGGGAATAGTTTTCCAATCAGTTGTGCATCTACTTTATAGTAGCTCCATTTAAGCTGTATTTCCCTAGTTTGTTTATGAGAAGATCAATGGAAACAGTATCAAAAGCCTTATTAAAGTCAAGATATACGACATCTATGACCTCCTCCCAACCACAAGGCTTGTTACCCTGTCAGAGAAAGCTATTAAATTGGTTTGACATGATTGGTTCTTGACAAATCCATGCTGACTGTTACTTATCACCTTATTATCTTCTAAAAAGAGTTTGCAAAATGATTGCTTGATTATTTGCTCCATTATCTTTCTGGGTACTGAAGTAAAGCTGACTGATCTGCAATGCTCCAGCTTGTCCTTATTCCCCATTTTTATAGATTGACACTATATTTTCCCTCTTCCTGTTCTCTGGAATCTCTCCCATCTTCCATGAGTTTTCAAAGATAATTGCTAATGACTCAGATATCTCCTCAGTCAACTCCTTGAGTATTCTAGAATGTATTTCATCAGGCTTGCTGACTTAAAGACATCTAACTTGTCCATAGATGCTGACATCTGCTGGAGCTAGTGGGAGCTTGATGTCCCTGTCCCGATTCCACCCCTGCTCTACCCCCATTCCAGCCTCTTCCCCAAAGTCTCTGCCCCTGACCCTATTGGACTCCTTCCCTAAATCCTCACCCTGGCCCCACCTCTTCCCCGCTTCCTCCCCTGAACATGCCATGTTCCTGCTCCTCCCCACCTCACAGCTTGTTAAGTGGCGAAATAGCTGTTTTGTAGTGGCAAGCACTGGGAGGAGAAGTGGGGATGTGGCGCGCTCAGGAGGATGCAGAGGTGAGGTGAGCTGGGGTGGGAGGACAGGGTGGTGAGCTTGGCTTCTGGTGGGTGCAGAGCACCTACCAATTTTTCCCTGTGGGTGCTCCCATCCTGGAAGAGGAGGGTGAGGAAGACAGTAAACAGCAAGCAAGTTGTGAAACTGTTCTCCCGTCAGCCAGAAACTGTTCTTCACTCTGGAGCCAATAGCCTCCACAACCTCCCAAGGTGGGTTCCTGGACCATGACACTGACGAAGGCACTTCTGGTGAGAGTGCCTTTGTAAATAGAAAACAGGGTTTAAAAGAAAGTGTATTTAATTATTCATTTGTCCTGACGACTTGGGATGCATTCGCAGCCAGAACAGCTACTGGAAAAGTCTGTTAACATGTCTGGGGATGGAGCAGGAATCCTCCAGAGACATCTCAGTGAAGCTCTCCTGAAGGTATTCTGAAAGCCTTTGCAGAAGGTTTCTGAGTAGGGCTTCCTTATTCCATCCTCCATGGGAGGACACTTTACCCCGCCAAGCCAGTAGCAAGTAGTCTGGGATCATTGCAGCACAGAGCATGGCAGCGAATGGTCCTGGGTTTTGGGTGCATTCAAGCAACATTTGTTTTTTATCTCTCTGTGTTACCCTCAGGAGAGTGATATAATTCATGGTCACCTGGTTGAAATAGGGGAATTTGTTTAAGGGGACATTCAGAGGTGCCTGTTCAAGGTGAGTTGTTTGCATTTGGCTGAAAGAGCTCAACCTTGATGATAGCCACACGGTGCGGGAGGGGTAAAGCAATCATCCCAGAGAATTGAGGGGGGGGGGGATTGTGCTGCACATCCACATGAAAATATCATTTTTCTCATTTTATAGAATGGGAAACCCGAGGTACAGAGATTCAGATTAAATTGACCCAGATTTTCAGAAGTATCCACTACATTTGGGTACCTTAATTTTTGGATTCCCAACCTGAGGCAGTGAGAATCTCTTACGGCCTGCTTTTCAGAAATGCTGAGCACTCACAACTTCAGTTTACTGATGTGGCTTAAAGCTGGGCCACTCCGACAATGTATCTTTGTTCTTACCATTTCTTCTTGATACTGGTGATTTTTTTGGGACAGAAGGAGGACATGATCTCATTGCACCTTGAAGAAATAAAAATCATTTGCAGTCAGAAAAATAAAGGTCAGTTTGGCCATATACCAGGTGCAGCGGGTTCAACCCTCTGATTTTCTAGTGGGTCTTTATCACATGCCAGATCTCAGCAGCAGTTACTTACACTAGGTCAGGGAACAGTCCTGTTATTCTAGTTTTTTTCTTTAATATTTTCAAACAACCCAACTATATATTGTTTGATCATTAGACTGCTATGTTTTCAGTATTAAAATTCAGATGACTGTCACTGTTGTTTGGCTCTCTCATTAATAAGTTTTGGCAAATGCAATGCCATCTCCTAAACTCAAACCATTAACTGGTAAAAATGCTGTAATGTTTTACACCTTTAAAGCACCGTAATAGACTGATACTGTATTTCAGTAAATCTAATCTTGCATTCCTACTCATCATGATCTGAATTGTCTGCCTTGGAACATCATATGGTTCAATAACTCGCAGAGCTTGTTTACTACAGATTTGATACATTTACTTGCAATGCTACTATTATAGATAGTTTCCCATTTCCAGTTGCTATATACCAAGGCAAATCTTATTTCCAGCACCCAGCCCAGCTAACAGGCCTGGGTAAATGGGTCTCTACAGGGAGGGGAAGAGCCCTGGGATGGGGTCCGGGTCAGGAACATTGTTAATATTGGGCCCATGAAGTCAGACCTCATGATATGCAATGTGTTGTCAGTGGTATCTGTTAAATATAGTTTAGTGAATTTCAGTGCTGGGTAAAAGTGCTGGATTAATAGCCTTGGAGACTGAGGTTTTATATTGACCAATAAAATAAATGCAGTAAAGGAAGTATCTGTGCAAGCTCCTCCCCACTGCTTAACCAGTGTATTTCAACCATGACCTGGAGGGAATATCTGCAAGGGTGAGAGAAGGGTTGAGCCTACGTAATGAATTCAGTCCTTGGCTTCTGCTATCAGTGCCAGTGGTTGTGATGCCTTTTTTTTCTACAAACTGCTGTCCATTGGAGAGTGACCACCAATTTATAATATTTCACAAGGCCACCAGACAGAGAAATTCTGTTCACTATCCAGCACAGCCCTGATTTTCTCTGTGCTGTGCTGGTACTGAGCCTGGCTTAGAGGTGGTAGGGGATGTAATATGTTTCCCCAACACTGGAAAATAGGGGGGTGAACACACGGGGCAATGTCTTCCCCTTCCAGAACAGCTTTGAGCAGCTCTGATAGCTTTCCTAACTGCAGATGTCCTGTGAGCATAGGTGATGTGCCACTGGTCACACCCCGAACCAGGGATAGACTGGGATTTGTACCTTAGTGGGGGGAGAATCTGACTTCAGCTACCTTGGTTCCCTTAGTGCCTTGCAGGGCAAGATTTAGGGGCAGGTGACCCGGGAAACTGCCTGAGGTCCCAGGCTTCAGAGGCATTGGGCTTGGAGTGCTGTTTTTGTTTAATGACTTTGATGCATGATTTGTGTGCAAATTTATCATCTTATATGACAGAGACAAATCACGCATGCAAATCGTGCATCAAAGTTGTGAAATGGGCTACAAATGCAACAAAAGTAAGGTATCCAAAAGTTTAACAAATGGAGGAGGTGCCATTTGATCTAGGGTCAGTCCTGGTGCCTTGTTCTAACCAGTAGGCATTGCTGCCTATCTATACAAATTATTGTATGCAGTGGTGATGTGGCTGTGTAGGTTCCAGGATAATAGATTAATATTTTTCATTGGATCAATTTCTGTTGGTGAGAGACACACTTTTCAGCTTACACAAAGCGCTTCTTCAGGAAGAAACTGCAAAGCATGTCTCTCTCACCAACAGAAGTAGGTCCAATAAAAAATGATGCCTCACCCACATTGCCTCTATGCAGTCTTCATTCAATTAAGAAGCAGGCTGGAGTGTGTGTGTGTGTGTGTGTGTGTGTGTGTGTGAGAGAGAGAGAGAGAGAGAGAGAGAGAGAGATCCCATTGTGCTGGAGTGTCCAGGGTGGTCATTTGTCAGCTGCAGTTTTAGAAAAGCTAGCTGTAGTTTGTCCAGAAGCCCATTCCACTTACAATAACATGACCAAGGTTGGGGGGGGGTTGTTTGTTTGTTTGTTTCACCTCGGTTTATTGTTCTTACTAGCACACTGATGTTGCCTGCAGCCCCTCATGTTCAAAATTACACCTTGTTCCTGTATTTCCTTTGACTTTTAGCTGGACCCAGCGCATGGCAGCCTTTCCCTCCAATAAAAATCCACACTTGGGTCCTGTCCCTGATGGACTGAAGCAACCCAGCTAGCCGGAACAGAAATGGGTTATCCGGCGACACCTAGTGGTGCAGAGCTACTCTTACACCGGGAATTTACAGAGAGGGAGTGCCGCCGAGAGACAAGAGACCGCGGCAGCAGAGTCCTGGTTTCCTTCTGACACTGGACGCTCCTCTTCAGTTTTCATGCCACACAAGCCCTGTATTGTACTCGAGGAAAACACAGGGGAAAGGACGATGGCACCACCATTTCTGGGTGACACCTGCCTGGGATTTTAACCTTCTCCCTCCTGGCACGTCAAAAACCAGCCTCTGCCAAGGTTCCCAGCAACGACTTCATTGCTCCTTGCTAGCCGGACAGGTGCAGGCAAGTGCAGTTCAATGCGGGCTTGGGGATTTCTTCAGCACGATCACGAAGTGTATATGCTCTAAATGCCTACAGTACAGAGGACTCTTGCAACTTCTTATGTGATGCATTTGCACAAAGGGAGAATTCCTCATTTAAGATGGGTAATAAGCAAACGATATTTACTGATGAACAGCTAGATGCCTATCAGGTAAGATTCCTAAGCCTGCATTAAGGGGAAGGGGGTGATCTGAATGTGCTGCTCTGGATTTTGATGTATGATCCAACTTAGCTTGTAGGGACCTGTTTATACTTTACTGTCACTCTCCCTCACCTCTTATACCTGTTAATTAGACAACTAGTATGGGTTTCTGCATGCAAGTCCAGTAAGAACTCTTCTCCCTTCACCAGGAATTTGAATCAAATCCCAGACATGGAAGGCCAGGAAACAGAGATTAAAGTTCGTGACCACAGTAATAAATAGGAGGGTTTAGAGTGATCCTTGCATTGAGCTTGTTTTAAAAAATAGATTGTATCAGTCAGACACACTTGCACTTCATGTCTATGATGCCGTCAAGGAAATTCACAGATAGGTCAGTTTCACGTCTCCTAACAACCATGTACTGCAAAGATGTAGAGAGGTGTTTCAGTTTTAATTGGTTCGATATGATTGCTGTAGGTTTGCTCACACTTCTGGGTGGAGATTTTCCTTCTCCCCCTGACAGAGAAAGATCTGCATTTTGGGAGCAGCATTCTCCAGAAGTGACAGGTTTTTTGACATCTTTTTGAATACAGTATGTCACCTCAGTTGCAGTTTTTTCTGCCCACCAAAGTCTTTCCCCATCTCCATTCACAACATCTCAGCACACTGCAGAGATGCCTTAAGCAGAGTGGGGAGCTGCCTGTACTAGCTGGCATCTTGCACAAATCCAAGAGAATAAAAAATGACACAATATAAACTAGCAGAAAGCAGAGAAAAGAGGAAGCTGTATAACCATCCTGAGAGGTATACAGGGCTGGCTGCTTTCTTCTCTTCCACAAGGTGTTAAACAGTAAAGTGAATAGTGCAGTAAATAACATTCAGCTTCTCTCCTGACCCAGGACCTGATCTAAAGTCAATAGTCTTTTCACTAGCCTCAGTGGGCTTTGGATGAGGCTTTAAAATGGAATGCATAATTTCAGAAATTAGATTCGTTTAGAACAACCCCAGATAGGGACATTCTCAGATTTCTTAATATTTAACAAATACTGAAGTAGGCAAATGGTAATGCTCTTCTATAGTTTGCCTGATATTCTCACCTAAAAACAGCTCTCCTGTGGTGAAAACAGGATAGTTTTGTAATACAATATGAGAATAAATACATTCACACGCTGATCCAGTATCCTGACTGGATTCTTCCCTTTCATAATGTCACAGATGTGTGCTTTGTCATGTTCATATAGTGATCACAAGCAGCATGTGGGGAAGGCTCATTTAACCTCACTTAGTTGCTGATCTCACCCCAACCTGCCATCGGTCACTGCAGTATATTCTGTAGCCCAAGCAAGCTTAACAAAGGCTATGTTTATAGCAATGCTCCACAAGCTGTGGAGAGGGAAATCAGAGATCTGTAAAACACCAAATGCCTGTATTCCTACTACCAATAGAACTGAACACAGAGCAGAGACCCAGCTGCAGTAAAACAAAACAAGACCTGAATGTAATTAACATTAACATCTTGGCACAAGCTGGTAAATGTTAGAGCTGAAATGCCATCCTTAATTCATCACACTTCATCTAGAATTTGCAGCCCATACGTTTCATAACCTTGAGAAATTTATCTCAGACCCTTGCAGTAGCTAGGCACAATGGGTTGAGTTAGCCTAAGGAATTTCTCTTCTGCAGGAGGTCATAAAATTAATTGGAGTCAGTGGATTTTTAAAAGGGCTGGATAATTTTATGACCAGTAATAACTTTTGTTTTTATGCATGTTAAGATAAGGGCAATTGAATCTCATGCTTCAGGACATCAGCTAATCACCTCATGGGTCAGGAAGGAATATTACCCACATACTCTATGCAGATAGGTAGGCAAAGTGTTTTGTTGCTTATTTGCCTTCTCCGGAGCATCAACTATTGTACATTGATGGAAGCATGAGTAAAGGAGCAGGACACCCTATCCTGCTTATCTCATACAAGCAGTATCATCAAGGGTAGCAGGGCTATCTGCATGAGTAAGGCAAGCAAGATTTTAGCCTTTTCCTTTGAATATCCCAACTTGGGTAAGTTAATTGCAGTTTCCAGTTTACTCAAGCAAAAAGCCAAATTCCCCGTGTGCTGATTGTCCCCATCTGAAGGACTTCTGTGGCACACACCTCAGAGCTTCTTTTCCATTCTTCTCTGAGGGCAGATTCAGGGATAAATGTTTGGAACCTCTAGATCTGTAGGGATTTTGGAAGCACCACTATAGCCTTGGGGAATCTGCACAGAGACTTCTTTCTTCCATGCTGCATTGCGTTCTCCCACTCTTCACCCTGGCTTCCTGCTGACCGAAGACCCCTGAACCACAAGAGCCTGTAGAGTGTTCCACGGGGATAAGGAAGAAGCAGCATAACTCCCTTCATATTCCAGAGTAATACCATTGATGCTGAAGATGTACACCATCATAAGTGGGGCAAGATGTGACCAAGAGTATGCAGGAAGTTATGCTACTTCTCTATCATGTATTTGGCAGTGGTCCCCTGGCTGCAGTAACTTACATGCTATGCTGTGTAGGTTTGGGGAGGTGGAGAATAGGCTGGAGACCTGCTGACTCACCTGCCCTCTTTCCACCATTGGAATTCTTCAAAGATGTCTCTGTTGTGCATAAAGCACTGAGCCCACAGCTTTTTAAAATATAGACTTTCCATTGTTTGGAAACAGTAGGTGGGAAATTCAAAGGGGCCTAAGAGAGCTAGGATGCCAAATCCATTGAGCCTAGGACTTCAAGATCTAAATAGAAGAGGCTCAACCACTTGAGCTAAAGGACCAATTCCTTATAGAATATGTAAAGAAAACAAGGAGTACTTGTGGCACCTTAGAGACTAACCAGTTTATTTCAGCATAAGCTTTCGATGAAAGCTTAATTTCCGATGAAGTGGGCTATAGACCACAAAAACTTATTCTGAAATAAATTAGTTGGTCTCTAAGGTGCCACAAGTATTCCTTGTTTTCTTTATGGATACAGACTAACATGGCTGCTAATCTTATAGTATATGGTATATATAGATACCCTTGATATGCACCCATGTGCATGTAACTCTCAGATGGTCTTAATAAAAGAGAACTCACCTCAGCAACATCAGTAAAATGAATTAAAAACATTACTTATTAAATGTTGTAAAAATATTTACAATGGACCTTGCAGTTTGGTCAATCCTTATTTTGCACTTTGGTAATTGGAATTAGGTAGCTCTCCCACACAAAATGCCAGTGTCACATGTTGGGCATAAAGTGGAATGACTTAATTTGTAATGAAGTCCAGTCGACAGACTTTTGGGGCCATTGTCCACAGATGCCGTCTTACAATTTCTGAACATGACACAAAATGTTTCAGTGGACACTATTCACTTGTAATACCAGGGTAAAATTCCACTAATTTAGGGGTGGAGGCAGCCATGAGGCAAATCCTCTATTACATGGGTTCATCAAGTCTGTTTTGATGTTGTACTCTCAGGCCACCAAGCCATTGCAGCCACATGGGAATGTGGGGACAGGGGGTTGCAGGACGGGACGGGGGATGGAGTGCTGAATCCGGGGGGTACTTACCTCAGGCAGCTCACCACAAGTGGCAACCAGTCCTGGCTACTTCTAGGTGGAGACGCAGATAAGTGGCTTTGCATGCTGCCGCTGCCCACAGGCACCTCCCCTGTAGCTCCCATTGGCCACAGTTCCCAGCCAATGGAAGCTACAGCGCTAGCGCTCGGGGTGGGGTGGGGGCAGCACACAGAGCTGCCTGCCGCACCTCCACCTATGAGCAGCCAGGACTGGGTATAGAGGGGGTACAGGATCTGGGGTGAGGCTGGAGATGAGGAGTTTGGGGTTCCAGAGGGGGCTCTGGGTTTGGTGGGGACTCAGGGCTGTGGCAGGGGGCTGGGGCTTGGGGTTGGGGTGCGGGCTTACCTTGGGCGGCTCCCGGTCAGTGTTGCAGCAGGGCTAAGGCAGGCTGCCTACCTGTCCTGGCTCCATGCTGTGCCCCAGAAGCGGCCAGCCAGTCTAGCTCCTAGGCAGGGGAGAGGCAGAGGAGGCGCCACAGTGCGCGCTGCCCCGGAACCAGATCTGCTGTCTGCTTCCAGGCTGCAGTGCAGTGCCCAGATCAGGTAGGGACTAGCCTCCCTTAGCTCCCCAGCACCGCCAATCAGACTTTTAACGGCCCAGTCAGCAGTGCTGACTGGAGCCCCTAGCGTCCCTTTTCGACCAGAATACTGGACAACCAGTCACCCTAATTAGATTAATTGACTTCAGTGGAACTCACAGGAGTCAGACCAAGGTCCTAATCTCACATTTCATATTGCCATTGAACATATACCACAATAAATTACTTTTACTGTCTGTCAGCATCTGCCTCAAATTGCAGCTACAGTCATTCAAAATAACAACATGAAGATCTTAAGTGCTCTTTCATGACACTCTGACAGCAGATTTTAAAGACAAAACTTTACCAAAAACCAATGAATAAAAAGCAGTTTTGGCTTTACTACAGTAAATTATCTTGCTACAGATTTAGGTAGTCTAGATGTTAAAGCCTGCATTGCACATTCTTAATCTTCCAATCCAGTTTGTGTGTTTTTTCTGAGATGAATCAAATGCCCACTTAATAGCTACCATCATCAGTATAGATCTAGTTGGCATTATGATGGTCAGTTTTTAAAATCTGATTGCAAATACAGACCCCTTTTCAGCAAGGTACTTAAATATGTCCATAACTTTAAATCTGTGAGTAGCCCAGTTGACTTCAGGGGGGCCATGCACGTGTTTAAAGCAAGAGCTTGAATACCATACTGAATCTGGGCCATATTGATTTAGAAGTATAAAATCAGTTTATATCTCACAACAGCTCAACGATAATCCTAGGGACGTATTTTTATCTGTACAGTAACTGATTATATTTGTAGAACATTTGATGATCAAATCTTAAAAAGCTACTGGAATCCCAAGAAAAATGACTGAATTATTATAATTAAGAAAAAAATCACTAATGAACAGTGGTAGAAATGAGGATACTATATGGAGACGATATTTGTTTAAAGTGGCAAGAACTCCTGTACCCACTTACTTGGGATCGACTCAGGTTAATTCATTATTTAGTTTCCTGATTGCATCTCGGCAAAATCTTCTTTGCCTCAGTGCAGTACAATATACATTTTGACATACTGTGAAAAGTAATTAGGAATTTTCCAAAGTAAAACTATGGAATAAATATTTTTTAAAAAAATTAAAAAAGATGCAAGTGTTGCTGCATCAAACACTTCTTGTTTCTGGAGGCTGCTTATGGAATTTAACTAAAATATATATTTAACTTTTAAGGGCCTGACGCTGTTCACATTAAAGTCAGTGGCAAAACTCCCCTTTGGTTTCAGTGCGTGAAGGATTAGGTTCTTGTTACTTTTTGCCTCTGTTTGTCATCGTCTTTTAGAGTAATTGGATTTGATATGACCATTTTGCACAATTATTAGACAAGGTGAGAGGTAATATCTTTTATTGGACCAATTTCTGTTGGTGAGATAGAGAAGATTTTGAGCCACACAGAGCTCTTCTTCAGGTCCTGCATACATGATTATTAGTTGTATTACAGTAGCACTTTGAGTTCCATTTTGCTAGGTGCCATAGAAACACATTGGAGCAGGAACACTGTCTCTTCCTGAGAGTTATAATCTAAATAAACCAGCTACACAAAGGGTGGGAGAGCCAAGATCCTCAAAGGTATTTTGTTGTTTAATTTCCATTGATTTCAATGGGAGTCAGGCACCTATCTACCTTTGAGAATCTTGGCCAAAGTGACTTGCCCAAAGTCCCAGCAGCTAAAGTGCAGCAAAGACTAGAATCCAGATGTCCTAACTCCCACTCTTGATCCCTACTCTCTATGCTATTCTGCCTTCTACTGCTGTAGAATAAATGTTTCCCCTACAGATTAGCTTTCAAATGATAGTAATCACTCCTAAACCCACACTGTGTTGAAGTTATGACTCATCTGGGGTTGATCCATTGACTGCAATTGTGCCTCACTCAATGAATTAAAAACATGCCCATATTCTACCATAATATTTGCCTGGTTATTTCGTCATTCTTAGAATCCTCTAATGAAGCTGCTGCCAGCTCATAATTTGGGTGACCAGATGTCTGTTTTTTGACCAGAACACCCAGTTGAAAGCGACCCTGGTAGTTCCGGTCAGCACTGCTAAGGCAGGCTAGTCCCTACCTGTCCTGCCAATACACTGCATCCCAGAAAGCAGTTAGCAGGTCCGGCTCGAGGACAGGAAGTCCAGGGGGCTCCATGCAATGCCCTCACCCTTAGCACCGGTTCCGCACTCTCATTGTCCAGGAACCAGCCAATGGAAGCTGGGGGATGGTGCCTGCGGTGGGCGAGAGAAGCATGTGGAGCCTTTGCCCCCCTGCCTATTAGTGTCGGACCTGCTGGCCGCTTCTGGGGCACGCACAACACAGTGTCAAGACAAGCAGGCAGCCCGCCTTAGCACTGCTGTGCCTCTGACTGGGAGCTGCCTGAGGTAAGCCCGTGCCCCAGCTCCCTGCCCCAGCCCTGAGTCCTCCCAAACCTGGAGCCCCCCTGCACCCTAAAACCCTCATCCCTGGCCCCAGCCAGAGCCTGCCCTCCAGCCCAGAGCTTTCACCCCCTGCACCACTGCCCCAGCC
>ML677366.1:29620388-29920133 GCA_007922305.1 Dermatemys mawii | reverse complement strand
GGGAAGGGGTGGAGAAGGGGATAGGGCCTTAGAGAAAGGGTGGGGCTAGAATGTTCAGTTTTGTGCCATTAGAAGGTTGGCAACCCTAATATACCCTCTGTGTAGCATGTGCAATATAAAGAGCAGAATTATACACTTGTAATCTTACAGGTTTATTTATCCTTACATAATTGATGTGATAAATGTGCATTGCAGTAATCTCACAAACGTGAAGTTTTACTCTCAGAGCATCATCATCTGTGAATTCTTTGTCAGTCTTCCTGCATCCCCTTCTTGTTTTCCATAGCCCAATGTGAAAATATTTGCCCCCAGAAGTAGTGAATGCTTTTAAGTCACTCAGTGGGCTCTGCTGCTGCCATTCATAAACTACAGGCTGCACTTTTGTGGCTGGCAACACCAGAAGATTCCATTGAGGGAATTATACTCTAGGGCCATCTATATACTCTGGGGCCATCTACAATGCTGTGCTCTGTATGTACACTTGACATGTTGGTAAAAGTAAGTATCAGCATTTGGAGCACAATTATCTATCTCCCTAACTGTTAATGCTATTGAAAATCTGCAAAGATGCAAATAAATTTTACAGCAAGCTCTTACAGCAGGAATAGACAATTATTTTTTGTCTATTTTTTGCCTATTTTTTGCCAAATGCTGCAGTAGATGGTTTTATTCTCGGTGTCTAGACAGAACTCTTCATTATTTCAAACTTCTTTTAATGCTAGAACCAAGAGTTTAGGTCCAAATTTCTTGGTCAATGTCCAGACTCCAGAGAAAATAATAATAATAATAATAAGTTAAAATATTTCAGGGTCTGTACAAAAGCTTATGGTGGTCCGGATTTGGACTGCAGTCTGCCTATTGACTACCCCGGCTTACTAGACTGGGAGAGAAACTATTTACATTCGTGTCAGTGCGTCATTGTATCTCAATACCCCTAAAGTCTATCAGTGTGTTAGCATGAATCCTCATCCACTAGCTGTGGCATATTTATGGGCACAGACTAAAGCCCCTTCCCTCCCATTATTATAATAACACATTTAGCAGCCTCTATAGTGTGCTGTGTGTATCTCAAAGCACTGTCTAAAGTTGGGTAGGGACAATTAACCCCATATGAGAAGCAAGGCTGGATGATTTGCCCAAGGTCACATACCCAGTCAGTAGCAGTGCCAAACCTGATTTGCTAATTCAGTGCCTTATCCTTTGGACCATAGGGTCCTTATAAACTTGACTAGTTCAGCTCACCTGTTCTTTATTCCGCTCCTGAGCATAGAGTCTTCCATCTCCCAGGATGCTCAGTTAGCATGTGTATCCACACAGCACCCTAATTCAGATTATAGTTGCATTTAAACAAAATGATGTTAATTTAAGGACTGGAGTAAAAAATGCCTGAAGCTAGCAGGAGGCATTTACATTTAATTTCACCTAGTCACATGCTCTGAGAAGCTATGCTGGAAAGATCTACAATTTACAAGGCCTAATTACAAAAGGTCAAAGGGGTGCACTTGTGGACTTTATTGGGTAATGTGCAGACTCTTGTTCTCTCAGTGAGTAGCTCATGACCTGTCAGGACACCTTAACTCCAGAAAGAGTGTCAGTGAGGGAGACCCTTGTGTTGAAGGTACCCTAAATGCATGTCTGTTCTTTAGCTTTGCCTCTTTGCTTCCCCTTCAAATTGTCTATTTCATGACTCCTTGGAAAACTTCTGCAAAGCTGGACCAAGGGCTGTTTATTGGGATTCAAGGCTCTGTCCTAAACCACACACGATATATCCTGTGAAATGCTGAAGTACAGTAGATGGTTTTATTCTCGATGTCTAGACAGAAATCTTCATTATTCCAGACTTCTTTTAAAGCTAAAACCAAGAGTTTGGGTCAAAGTTTTTGAACTATCCCATTTTACAGCTTGGGTTGGAGTCAAAAGTCTCAACCCTGCTCCCACTGAAGTCAATGGAAGTGTTGCCATTCTCTTTAAGGGGAGGTTTAATACGCCTGATTCTCCAGTGACCCTTGTGTAGGTGTTCATAGTGCTCCTGTGCAAATCGAGGGCCAAGCACTACTAGATTAGAATGGTAACATCATATCCTCACTTTACTAGGTGTAAATGTGTATTATTAAATTACAAACATTTAGGGCTGATCTACACAGAGCTTTTGCACTGATTTATTAACAAAATCTTTTTAAAAATGATTTAGCAAAATTGGTGCCAAAACTGTTTGTAGACCAACCCTTGCATTAAGAGAACATGAAGAATGCAAAGTGAAACACGCAAAAGTTAGGAAATGCTAAATTATGGTTATTTATGCAGCCTTAATTCAGCCCTCTTGTACACATACTATTTTTGCCACAGAACCCTGGCTTTAACCAGGGCTTTATCCTGCATCATGAAAGTTAATGGAAACTGTTCTTTAGTTTGAAAGGGAGCTGGATAAAGCCCTCAGTGCTGAGCTTGGACAGTAAATGAAGCAATTTTCTAGTCTTTTTTGTGTGTGTATGTTTTTTAACATTTTTCTTTTGAAAAAAAACCTCCCAAAATTCTATCAAGTGCCTTTATTTGTTAGACAGCAGTAGAACTCTGTGTATCAGAACTCCTGAGTTCTCTGTTTTGCTCTAGGAGGAGAGTATGTTCTAACGATGAGTCCAATGGATTGAAATTTAGAACTCCTGAGTTCTATTTATAGTTCCACGAGAAAAGTATGTACCAAGGAACTAAAGTTAGGACTTTTTTTTTCCTTTTTTTTCTTTTTTTTTTTTTATTCTGTAGGTATCAAAGGTAAGTATGCAGAAGTAGCCCAATGTTACCGAAATCATATCCAAGCCTATAGATTTGGAACATTCTTTGTGAGAAACAGTGTGGCTTAATGCAGTGAGAAACAGTGTGGCTTAATGCAGTGAGAAACAGTGTGGCTTAATGCAGTGGCTCTCATCCTTTCCAGGAGTCTGCTTTGTCTTGCATACCGCTAAGTTTCACCTCACTTAAAAACTACTTGCTTACAAAATCAGACATAAAAATACAAAAGTGTCACAGCACACTATTACTGAAAAATGGCTTACTTCCTCATTTTTACTATATAATTATAAAATAAATCAATTGGAATATAAATATTGTACTTACATTTCAATGTATAGTCTATAGAGCAGAAATTTTAGATTGTACTGACTTCACTTGTGCTTTTTATGTAGCCTGTTGTAAAACTAGGCAAATATCTAGATGAGATGATGTATCCCCTGGAACCTCTGCGTACCCCCAGGGGTACACATACCCCTGGTTGAGAACCACTGGCTTAATGAATGAGAGTTTGATGTGCTATATTAGAGATCTCGATTAGAATCAAGCTGAGGTGGCGGGGGGAGCGGGGGAGGGAGCGGATTCTGCCTCTCTCCCAAGCTGGGGCTGGGAAGGAAGGCCGTTTTTCCCCAGCAGTCCTGGAGCTGGGGAAAGTCGTCACTTTCTCTGGCCACTGCAGCCTAGCTTGCCTCAAATGCTCCCCACCCTCTCTTCTCACCTTACTGTCCCCTCCCACCTATTCCCTATTCCCCCAAAGGCCACCACCTCACTTTACAAGTGCGTCTTCTCCAGGGTCCAGGCACCTAATTAGTGGAGCCATGCCTGCGTGGCTCCACTAATTGGGTGGGTGGCCTTTCATTCTCTTGTGTGCAGTCGCCCAGGCATGCACCTTAGAGGGAACTATCCACAGTCCACCTGAATGGAGCTTGCGGACCAGTGGTGGTCCGCAGATCACAGTTTGAGAACCTCTGGAGTAGGGGAATGAGCCCTGCCCAATAGTAAGGGTTGTATAGCGCAGAGGGTGGGATTGGAGCTTATGGCTACCTGGCTCTCAGTCTATGCACTTTTTCCTAGGCCAAAGGGAATTTGGGTGAGGAAAGTAGGAGCAGGCACCCTTTTGCCAGTGTTCTAGCATTTAGAATTCTGTGTTCACTTTGAAGGGCTGTGGGATGCTCATTTTCACCTGAAAACATGTAAAGTACAGCCTGGTAGGAGATCAGATTGTACCAGAAACTTGTGCATATGCATATGCACAAATGATGATTTTCTGTGGCTTAGATTTTCATAGGGGCAGCAAAAGGCACCTCTCTGACCTCAGGACTATTGCTCTGCTGCAATTCAACTTCCTGCTGCAACCTCGTCTCAACCTTGTGCACCCAGGAATGGGTGGCTGGAATTTATCCCTTAAAACACAAGATGGCTATTAATCCTCCCATGAGAATGGAAAAGAATCCCTCCCCCATTTATCTTAATCTCCTGCTCCAAATAAATCTCTTTCAATAGTCATCCAAATTAGGGTTAAATTTAAGAACTGATCACCTGTGCTGAAAGGCCAGTCTTCACTCTTGCTTATTAAGGCAACACATAATACTACTTGGAGCAAATTTTAGATGCTGAGCACATTTGAACAGACTCAGACTCTTGATGTTTAGGCATTGTGTTCAGTATAAAGGTGATGGGATACGGGGGAAGGAGAATCCTGAAAAGTTAATTTGACTTTGTTTAGTTTATGACCAAAAGAAGCTCATTATATTCACTGCCCAGTCAGATATACAGAAAAAAGAAATTTAATGGTGAAGGTGCATTAATAGATAATGTGCACCTTTGGTTGCATGACATTTAACTTCTAAGGCCATCAATGACCCTTTAGAAGACATCTAATTAATTTTTATTTTTAAGGGCACTGGGACAGCTTGAATGGAATGTGAGGTCCACATAAAAGAAGGAGGAATCCTCTCAGTGGCTAAAGCATGTAATATTGTGCATTTCCTACTTGTGAGCAGAATCTTGGTTCCAGAAACTTTCACACAGAGAGCACCTATGGTGGGCTGAAGGTAGTTCACCCAAATATATAACACGGGGATCAAAAAGAAGGGGAATATTTTGTCCGGGATCGTAGAGATAAATTCTTAAGGGCACATCCTGACTTTGAGCGAATTGTTATAACTTGGTTTACTATGGACATTTACACCACTGCTTTTATGAAGTTCACTGCTTTTATAAAAGTCCACTACTTTTATGAAAAATGTCATGGGAGCTTCGATACCCGTGCAGTACAGAAGGTGTGTGGTCGTTAAGGTCTGATCAGAAAGACCCACACACAGGAATGTACATAGTAGTAAATGTTCTATCTTTTGGAAAGATGGGGTGTTTCTGTTGGGATTTGAAATTCTAGTTTGAGGGAGGATGGATATTGCCAATCTAAGGGCTGGTCTACACTACCTACTGGATTGGCGGGTAGAGATTAATCTTTCAGGGATTGATTTATTGTGTCTTGTCTAGACACGATAAATCGATCCCCAAGCACTCTTGTTGACTGCAGAACTCCACAGTGCCGAGAGGTGCAGGTGGAGTCGACGAGAGAGCGATCAGCACCGTGAAGACGCTGAGGCAAGTCAACCTGCATACGTCGACTTCAGCTACGCTAGTCACGTAGCTGAAGTTGCATATGTTAGATTGATCTCACCCCTACCCCCCCTTAGTGTAGACCAGGGCTAATACATAGACCACTAAACCCATGTCTCTCCCAGCCCCATCCACCCTCCACTATGAAGGAGGTAATATAACGTGCTAGCTTACTACTTATTATTTCTCATTATATAATTTTCTGTATGAATGAAATCGCCAGATGAAAATTAGATGATTCACCTCCACCATCCCGGCCAAAAGTCTTTAATTAAATTGGAATTAAATTGCCAGAGTTCCAGCCACTACAAAATTTAATAAAATTATTTACTGTATGGCAGGTGGGATCAGCCAATCTTCTCAAATGCAAAACACTTTTTAGACTTCGGGCTGACATTTGAACATGCAGTCCTGAAATGAGTTTATAGACAGCGTGTTACGTAAAGTGCCTATATAAAAGGATGATGCCTTTGTTACTAGAGAGAAGCTTGAACCAAAATCCAGGATGCAAACATCCTTGAAGTTTCTATGATGGAACAAACCAAAACTACCGCTATCAACATGCCTAAACTTTGGGGTAGTTTTAATCTTATCCACACCTTGTAAAATGGCAAAGCCAGAGTCCATAGTCAGGAGTCAGAGCCAAGGGTCAAAACCTGCGGTCAGAAAGTGGAACAAGTATGGTTTTAGGCAAGGATGGACTCAAGGCAGGGACAGGACCAAGGCAAGACTCGGTTCAAGACAGGAGCAAGGTAACATAGGAGCAAGTACAGTGGTGGGCATAAGTATTAAGAAGATAGCAAGCTGCTGTTTTGCTGACTTAAGACCCACCCTGCTGGCCTCAGCATCCAATCAGACTGCTGCTGCAGGCCAGCTGTACTGATGAGGCTGCCTGGAAACTAGTTCTGCTGCAGGCCTTAATTCCTAATGTTTACACTGATGACATTTTCATCCTCTGGACAGACAACCTAAACTCCTTCATAGATTTCCACCACAACTTCAACCACCACCACCACCACCCATCCATTCAAATTTCTCTAGACCATTCTCACATTAGCATCAACTTCGTGGACTCCATCATCCACTTCAGTAAAGGTTCTCTACAGTCATCTACCTTCACAGATCAAGTAACCACTCCAAACACACCAATAAATCTGTTTTCTACAACCAGGCACTTAAGTACCATAGAATATGCTATGACAAGAAAGTCTGGGATATACATCTTAGTTCACTTAAAAACACCTTCACCCAACAAGGTCACTCCATCAGAGAAGTAGGTCGTCACATCATAGAATTGGCTACACAAATACCCTGAGAGAACCTGCTTCAATGCAAAAATAAAAGCCCCTCCAATCACATACCTCTCGTTGTCACCTGGAACCTATATGGTATATCATCAAACAATTACAACCCATACTTGATAGAGACCACATCCTAAAAGTCATCTTTCCTGAACTCCCTCTTCTGGTCTTCAGATAATCCCCCCCAACCTCTCCAGGCTCATCTCTAGAAGCAAGCTCCCCACAGACCAGGACCCACAAACTGAAACTGGCACCAGACCCTGCCAGAAGAACAGATGCAAAACCTGTAGCCATATCTCCACTGCTATGAGGATGAATACCCCCCACAACACACCTTTAAAAATCCATGAGTCTACCCATGCATATCACAAAATGTGGTGTGTAGTAGGAAGAGGGCCTGAAATATAAGCCCTTGTATCAAAGGCCTAATATGAGGCCTAAGGCCTGGGCTAAAGGAGTGATCAAAACATAAAGCAAAGTCAGGCTGTGACTAGAGACAGGGCTTGCTCACAGAACCTGGCAAGAACGGCCAGTATTGCAGAAACACACATTCTTAAATAGTGCTAGGCACAAGAATACATACGCAAACACATTCCAGAGGGATTGTATCAGAACACTTCAATACCAACACATTCCCCAAAGATGACAGGAACAGGCTGACCCGTCCTAAAGATAAGGTTAGGAGGACAGCGTGATGGATAGAGATGTTTTGATTGAACCAACATGTACAAGGTAAT
The DNA here is from genome assembly GCA_007922305.1 of Dermatemys mawii. Classification (NCBI taxonomy): domain Eukaryota; kingdom Metazoa; phylum Chordata; order Testudines; family Dermatemydidae; genus Dermatemys; species Dermatemys mawii. Next base: position 29,912,686 of record ML677366.1, on the reverse strand, counting down.
GGGTGGCACCTAGCCCCGTCAGAGGGGCAATACGTAACTTGTTTGTGTCGGTGCATAAAGAGGTATCTTAGAGGGAGTGTCTTTGGCCAGTCGAGGGGGGAATGGAAAGTCCTGCCAGTCACTGAACTGCATCCATTGTCACAGGCACACACGTGCTAGTATAACTATAGGCATTGATCTGGGGAGCTAGGACTGTGCTTCATTGACAATAAACCTAACCAAGTGCCTTCGTACCTTAACATATCTTGTGTTCATTGGGCGGTTCGCTCAAGGTCTGCTGTGCCAGCTACCTGCACAGAACTGGGATGGCACACAGAGGGAGCACATGCAGCCAAACATCTAAAAACATGGTGTACTTCTTCCAATGCACTAAATGCTCCAATAACAACTATGTGGGTAAAGCAAGACAATCACTCTTGAATGAACTTACACAGAAAAATGATAAAAGACAAAAATATCTTATCGCTTGTGGGCGAACACTTTTCACAAAGCGATCACTCTCTGTCTGACCTCTCAGTCCTCATCCTCAAAGGAAACCTGCACAACATTTTCAAAGGACGAGCCTGGGAGCTTAAATTCACAACTTTTCTAGGTACTAAAAGTCATGGACTGAACAGAGTCACTGGATTTATGGCTTCTTACAAAAATCTGTAACCCTCTTCCCCACCCCACCTTTTTTCCCCTTCCCACCCTTCCATGACTGGTGAGATGTTAATGGGTCACTTCACTTCATATGGTCCCTTGAAATATGTTAACTACAGATGCTAAACAATCTGTTCTGCCTTGTATATAGTTGTGACACTCTGAGTACATTTCCCAAACCTGAAGAAGAGCTCTATGTATTGTCTCTGTCACTAATAGAAGTTGGTCCAATAAAAGATATTACCTCACCCACCTTGTCTCTCTATGCCGCTGTAAGACCCCATTGCTATTATAAAATATTCATGTTCAGACTTGGCTGAGGGACATTGTCATGGCCTACCCTTGTTATAAAATATGATGGTTTTTTTCCTGGGTGCATTGTGGAAAGCCATGTAAAGGATGGGTTCTCAATCTGGGGCTCAGCACCACCACCTCTGGATGGCCAGTGGGGACTCCTGAAATATTTTTCTTTTTAACCTGGGATCACAGTTTGGCAAAGGTTGAAATTCACAGATGGAGAGGACCCAGGGAAAGGAGAGCCTATCTTAGGAGAGAAGATAAAAAAAAGCTAGGCATGTTTAGCCTGGCAAATAGAAGGCTGAGAGGGGATATGATTATTGTCTATAAATACATTGGGGGAGGGAGCAAGATGAGATATGTAAGCTAAAAGACACTGATAGCACAAGAACAAATGGGTATAAACTGGCCATGAATAAATTCAGGGTGCAAATTAAAAGAAGGTTTCTAACCATCAGAAGAGTGAGGTCCTGGAAGAGCTTCCCAACAGGAGTAGTGGGGGCAAACAATCTAGTTTTAAGACTGAACTTGATAAATTAGTGAGCAGGATTATGTGACAGGGTTGCCTGCAATAGTAGAGGACTCAGCATGATGACCTTGAGAGTCTCTTAAAGTCCTATGTCACTAAGTTTTAGCCTAAGGCCCTGGCAGGATTAAAACATGGCTCCCTAACATGATTCAACCATGCTTTTTTCTGTCCCTACACTCAAAAATAAACTATGTTATACAATAGCTGGGCAGCCACTGTGTTTCCAAATCATCTTTAAATGTGTTTATTTCTGGAATGTAGAGGAGCTTAAGTCATTCTTAAAAGATCTTTTTCATCCACTTGCCAGGGCCAGCTTCAGGCACCAGTGTAGCAAGCTGGTGCCTGGGGCAGCAAACAGCAGGGAGCAGCATTCCGGGCGCTGGCAGGGCGGCGCGCTCTGGCATTTTCTAGCAGGACACTTGCGGCAGTTCCACCGAATGGGGGGAAACTGCTGTCGGCAGCACGTCTGTGGCAGCTCAACAGTCTTCCGTCTTCATCTACCTTGCATGCCGCTGAAAGACGATTTTCCCTATTCAGCGGCACGCCTGCAGCAAGTCAACAATCTTCCTCTTTTGGCTGCTTGGGGCGGCACAGAAGGTAGAGCCAACCCTGCCACTTGCACCATCAATCCCCCATTAGCTCACTAGTTAAATAACAATTTCCATTGCTTTCCTGAGTCTATATAATTACAGAAAGATTGCTAGTGACAGCATCACATTTATTTGTCAAACTACACTACACCAATTGGTTGGTAAATGAAGTGTCTTTAAACTATACCATGGCAGTAGGTGTTACATGTGCTGGAATTAATGAAGACTTAACCACCTGGCTCTTATTTCACTTTGTGCAGTTCCAGACAATGTGACATCACTGTCAGCAGTTCACAAGGAGCCCTCTGATTGTGCCCTTGTAACACTAGTCTGTTATACAATACGCAAAAGGAGGAGCAGCTTCTCCTACCACTTCACATAGAGAGGAGCAAGACAACTTAATAATTGATGGGAGCAGGCGTGATCGCCTACCTGAAAACCTGAGACAACCTAGAGGATGCTGCTACAGCCAGCTATGATGGATCTGTTTTGCCCTTCCTGGAAGGAACAGGCAGTTGGCCAAAATGATTCTCAGTGCAGGAATTAAATGATTTTTCTTCAGAGGTCTAAAAAGCAAGAGTATTTGCTTCCCCCCACCTGCTCTAATCAGGACATTTAATGGGTCAATCATTATTACCTTGTCACTAACTGACTGTGAAAAATGCAATATATTTTATGTTATTTACATTAAAAGGAAAATAATTAAGGGCCAAATCCTCATGCCAGCCTGATTAAGCTGGGCAAGTTCTGGGCACTAGAGTATGGTGGGGTGGAGCAGGAGGAATCCTTCTGCCAGGCCATGGAGCTGCACTGCTGAGGCTCTGCTCCCTTCATTTGCCTCAGCCACAGACTGGAAGACCAGAAGATGCCCATTCCCTGTGTTTCCTCCCCCAGCATTGCGCCTAAATTCATATCCAAGAGATCAGTACCAGCTCTGCCACCAGGAACCCTTTCCAGCTGTGGAGGCTGGGACTGCATTTGCTCCAAGTAAATAACATTATAGACCAGTCAGCCTAATTTTGGTACCTAGAAAGATACTGGAACACATTAATAAACAATACATTTGTAAGCACCTAGAGTTGAATAGGAAACAGCCAGCATGGATTTATCAAGAACAAATCATGCCAAACCAACCTAATATCCTCCTTTGACAGGGTTGCTGGCCTTGTGGATGAGGGGAAGCAGTAGATGTGATATATCTTGATTTTAGTAAGGCTTTTAACAGTCCCACATGACATTTTCGTAAGCAAACTAGGGAAACATGGTCTCAATGAATTTGCTCTGGGTCAGTTTATGCTGGAGAAAGGCGCTGGATTTAGAGCTGGTGAAGAGGAATTTTCTCTTTATCCACAGAACTGTACACTGCAGTATGGGCAGCAGCAGGTTGTGCTTCCCCACAGTGCCTGACAATGAAGCTCATCCTTCACCTCATGTTGGATCCTGCAAGGTGCTGAGCAGTCTGACCTCAATCCAGCAAAACACATAGGCAAGTGCTTAGCAAGTGCGTTGGTAAATCAAGGCCAGAGTGCTCAGAACCTCACAGGACTGAATCCCTGGGGAGCATGCTGATCTGAATGTGAATTTTCTATGGTCTATTCAGTTGTTGGCCAATACTAAGACTTCCACCAAGGCCATCAGCTAGAAGCAGTAATGATGATGGGCTTTTTGTGGTTACGGTCAGAAGTGCCAAGCCTCAGAAAATACTCCCATTCATATGAATGTTTGTAAAGGGTGACTAAAAAAAGAAACAAATATGGTTGAACCAGATAACACTCAGAATCACCATGAGCTCTGGGTGCTGTGCTTAGTGGTAGTCAGCCAGCTCTGCTCTGAAGTTTAGTAAATTATTTCCAGCTATGCAATGGCTTGTGTCTCCAAATACCATTGGGAAAGTGGATTAATTTGTAAGTTCATTGGAGCGGGACCATCTTTTTGTTCTGCATTTGTACAGTGCCTAGGACAATGGAGTCCTGGTCCATCTCTGGGACTCTTAGGTGCTCCCACAGTATAAATAAGTATTAATAATAATAGTTTGCTATTTAGATTGCTGTATATATTTTGCAGTAAAATTTTAAAAGACAGATTCCCCCAAGTCCATTTAATGCATGTTTTTGGCACAAAGCTCTCCTTATTGGCCTTAGTCCCCTTTCTAGTCTGGTCATCTCACAATTCTGGGGCTAACCTGAGCAATGCTCCATGTAGCACATATAGCAGACATGATATGTTTTCTGATGTTTCAGTCAAGCAATAAATAAAACCCTTCTGACAGTGGCATCCTCAGTTTTAGGTTAGTTCACATTTCAGCTATTTTACAGCCTACATTTCCTAACACCTCATTGTGAGCCCTAACCAGGCTATGCATAAGCTTACCTTCTTTCCAGGAATGTAGAAGCCATTTTCTTGCAGTTGATAGCTGTATCTCTCTAGTACAGTAATGTGTTTTCTTTTTTAACAGGATTGTACCTTCTTCACTCGAAAAGAAATCCTTCGGTAAGCAGAGCATATTCCATTCTTCCTTCATAATTTGTATGGAAAGGGCCAAATTATGCTCTCCTCACTCATGTGAGGAAACTCAGTAAAGCCAATGGGACTATTCATGTGAGTAAATGAGCACAGGATTTGGTCCCAAAATGTACCTATAATACACAAATGTATGAACTCATCAATACGCTACTAGCTAGGGAATCAGTTCTGCTACTGTTCTTATTGTAATACTGTTACATTGGCAAGACAGGTGATAACAAAAAACCAACTCTTGTGGTACCATGGCAGGGAAACTCAGGGAAGTCATTCCTCTGTTGAATGCCTGCCAACTTGTACTATCATCTAAAAGAACTTTGTATTTGCTAAACCTGCTCAGTTAAATCATTAAAGGCCTCATCCTTTCTTGTTAATGAAAGTTTTGTGTGAGCAGGACAGGTGGGGCCAAAATTATAGTAACTTTAAAATGTGTTGGCATATGGGCACCTGAATTTTCATGAAGATACTAGGGCCTAATCCCATTCTTCTGAAGCGGGCAAAAATCTCATTGACTTCAGTGGAGGTGTTTTGCATCAGTAGTGCAAGATTGAGCCATATTGCAATCATCTGTGAGAAATGGCACTGTCTTTGCAAATGTTAGGAGCTGTGTTGAGCTCAGGCATAAATATGTGCTCTGTGTGGAAAACATTCTTTGCCTTGTGTCTGTAAAACTCTGTGAGTCAAATGTTCAGTGAGTTCTGTCCACAGAAGACTAAATGGCTCCATGATGAATACATAGTTATTGGGAAAGTGGAGGTGAGTTTTAGCCAATAACTTGGATTATCTCACTGTGCACAGAGGAAAGGGTGCAGTCCTGTCCTGGGTTTCCTCAAAGCCACCAAGAGATGCAGCCACTTATGCTGGGGCTGACGTTTCCAGTCTCTACTGTGTGTAATTTATTATCTAAAATACTGCAGGGCTGTAGGGGAGCATTTCTGTGATGTGAATTGACTAGACTGTGCTAGCATGTGTGCAAGGGTGGGAGTGGATGCAAGGGCCAGACAAACCCAGTCCCTGAACATAAGGTGTGAAAAGCTGTTGCAAGCTAGCACCAAAACAGGCACTAACCTCTTCAAATGTATGCTGCAACAGGAGTAGCAGCTGCTACTCTCTCACCTTAGGCTCCCAGACATTGAATCTTTCCTGGCTGCATACTGTGACGGACTCGGTCACCGAGATCCCCTTGGGACTAACACCTGATGTACTGAAACTACCTCTGAGCCCATTTTCCCTGGCAGTTTGGGACTCCAGAGCCCTGTCTTGTTGAGCCAGACATGCTACTCCGCTGCAACACAGACCCAGGGTCTAAACCATGCCCCACAAAGCTGCAGACTTTAACCAAAACTGTTCAGCAGGTTTCCTATCTCCAGCACTCAGACACCTAGCTCCCAATGGGATCTAAACCCCAAATAAGTCCGTTTTACTCTGTTTAAAGCTTATAGAGGGTAAAATCATAATTGTCCATTTTCTATAACACTGATAAAGAAAGATACACAGCTGTTTGTTCCCCCAGGTATTAATCACTTATTCTGGGTTTATTAATAAACAATTGATTTTATTAAGTATAAAAATTAGGATTTACATGGTTTCAAGTAATAACAGACAGAACAAAGTAAGTTACCAAGCAACATAAAACAAAACAGCAAATCTAAGCCTAATACATTTAAGAAACTGAATACAGGTAAATCTCACCCTTAGAGATGTTCCAATAAGCTTCTTTCACAGGACTAGGCTCCTTCTTAGTCTGGGCCCAATCCTTTCCCCAGTACAGTTCTTGTTAGTTCCAGCTCAGGTGATAACTAGGGGATTTCTTATGACTGGCAGCCCCCTTTGTTCTGTTCCATCCCCTTTTATAGCTTTGGCCCAAGGCGAGAATCCTTTGTCTGTTACCCGCTGTATACAGGAAGGCTTACAAATAAACAGAGCCATTTACAACCAATTGTCCTGGTCAATGGGAGCCATCAAGATTCTCAACCACCATTAATGGCTCACACTTTGCATAATTACAATAAGATTTCAAAGTAATACTTCATATTTCTCGCTTTGGATACAAGAATGACACATTCACACAAATAGGATGAATACAGCCAGTAGATTATAAGATTTGTAATGATACCTTACAGGAGACCTTTTGCATAAAGCATATTCCAGTTACATTATATTCACATTCATAAGCATGTTTCCACAAATATATGGAGTGCAATATCACACATACCCCCTTGGTTCCTGCTGAGGTTAGGCAGCTCTACACCATTCCCTAGCAAAGGCTGTGGCTAAAAATTATCCCACAGGTTGTGATTTGTTCTAGGCCTGGCTGTAACTTCTTTAACAAAGCGTTGTTCCCCAGCCGTGTACCCCCAGGAACGATATGTTATCATTACAGCTGGAAAGGCATGTCATTTCTGTGTTCAGTGTACCCTACAGAAAGCCATGCAGATAAAATAAAAATGAATGATAATTATATGTCCAGTTAAGGCTGCAGGACTCTCAATTCTACTGAAAAACAGCAACTTAGACAATAACAGGATTTTTCACAATTGGTACAGAAGAGTGAAGTGGGCACCACACTAAGGGATAAATTGTAATGTAACTTTTAGAAATTGTTCGGTGATATTCGTGGGAGTCTGATACTGAGAGAAAGCATATAGCTTCCTGTGACAATTCAGCCTGTTTATGCTGACATGGCAGCAGTGTATCCATCAAGAGCTCTGTAGAAATCACCTGATGTTGCACTCCTGTTGCACAGGTTAATTTGAGTCTCATATGCACGCACACACACACACACTTTTATCCACATCTCTAAAATGAACTTCTAAAGCCCCTTCCCTTTGTGGAACTCAAAGCATTTTACAAACATTAATGAATTAATTGTATCTGGACTACTCTCCAGTGAGGGAAGTAATTATGATGATCTCCATTTTAGATAGAGGAAATGTAAGGACAGAGAAGATAAGTGACTTGCCCTGCTTCATACAGGCAGTCTGTAGTTAGGACTGAGTCTGTAGATAGGACAGGGAGTCTGTGATTAGAATGAGTTAGGACAAATACACAGCTCTCTTGATTTCCACTCCTGGACTTTAATCCCAAAACCATTCTCAGCAGCACAAGGGTGAAGAATGCTTTTGATCATTCCCTTTCCCATGTTGATAAAGGAGGTATGTGGATAGGATCTGGAGAACAAAAGGCCAGGAGAATCTGTTGAGAAATATTGATCTAGGAGAAGGTTATAAAACTCTTTAATAAATTAGAGTCTTTGACATATAATCTGGAATTTGTTTCAGCAGGCATCTTTCTGATGCACTCTTAGGTGACACAAAGTTAAGTGGTTTACGTTCAAGGTTCTGTTTGGCTATGAGTTCCAATTTCATAGGGCACGTTAACAGAAGGTCAGAATGTTTGAACCTTTTTTAGGTGTGGTGATTTTCCAAGCCTGATTGAATGCCACCTTTCTCTCTCGAGTCATTTCGCTCTCTCCTATTAGTTCATTTCTGAGGGCATGCTGGAAACACTCAGGCCATGGTTACACTGGCACTTTATAGCGCTATAAAGCCCCCACGAGCGCTATAACCTCCTCCCCGTCCACACTGGCAAGGCACGTAGAGCGCTATAACTGCTGAGTTATAGCGCTATTGTTAATCCACCTCCGCATGGGGAATAAGGGCTGTAGCACAGCTGCTGTAGCGCTACAGCAAGGATGTGGACACCCACTGCGCTACAAGTAATCTCTGGAGATGCCTAGAGCCATTTAAGGTAATTGACGTCTCTTCCCTTTGTTTTGAACTCGGCTGGAGGAATGCGGAAGTACCTCTTTAGAGTTTCTTTCTTAATTCGGCAGATAAGCAATGCAAATGTTTAAGGAGGGAGCCTGTGTGAAAACAAAGCCTTCTGTGAATGGAGGCTCACTGACAGGCTTTCAGAAAAACAGAAAAACCACTGTCTCTCTCCCTCTGCATACACACAACGCGTCCCCCCTCACCCCCCTCGTTTAAAAAGCACGTTGCACCCAGCTGAATGCTGGGATACCTGCCCTAATGCGCTGCTCTTAATGCCACATTAAGTGCCCCAAATGTGGCCATGCTATACCGCAGGAGCATCTGAGTGTGGACATACAATAGCGCTATACGTATTACTGTATAAGGGGACCGCTATAACCTATAGCGCTATAATCTTGTAAGTGTAACCATACCCTCAGTAATAGAACCAATAGCCGGGGAGAATCATTGACTTCATCACAGTCAGAGATGGAATGAATTTCTGCTAAACATACAATATGCAGGATAGGCAGTTCAGAAAGAAAAAATTATAGACCATTGAAGAATTCAGAACACCTGCATTAGAGGCCTGGCAGGTCTCGAGTGACAATGAGTACTAATGTGTCGACTAAATTTGTGACAAGAATTTAATATTTGGAAAAAAACAGATATAGGCTCAAAAATGTGGAATCCCAGCAAAGAAAGGAATTAAGGATTTAATTTTCTTCATTAAAGTTCTTATTCCCAAACTGCTAAAGCTCAACATTCAGAAGAATTTTTTTTTATCAGAAAAAAACTGCTTTATACCCAGCCTCCTCACAGCCCTGCACCAGTAACCAGCTTACTTCAGCTGTCTATACTCTGGGCTAGAAGCTCAGCTGTGCCAAGTCTAGACTCACTGCAGAGTTGGAAGGAAAGGCCACCTTTGTGCTTCCAATTCGGGCTATCCTCTGGTCAAAATGGCCCCCAGCATAAGTTAGAGCAGCCTGTTCTAAAGTATGCTATCTATAGTGGTCTGAAGGTAATGACAGTAATCTCAAAACTGGCAAATTGTAGCTATATAAATAATTTAGAACAACTTGTGTGGTCATTGCTCCACATGGCACAAGTATGTGTAGTATGTGGGTTCATGAAATTTGAACAAGCACATTAATGACTGAGATGCTGATAATATTTAACAGGATTTGAAAGAGACAATGTAAGAGAGCAAATTTCCAAGTAGAGATCATGGTTAATATGTTATTGTAGGAGAAACCCTAGTTAAAACTCCTGATACATGTCTATACAAAGAGAATGTTTCTGCAATAGCAACTAAACAGCTGCAGAAATAGTTAAAATGGAATAGGTTCAGATATTTATATGATTTACAAGTTCATTTGAGCAATTCTCTGAGTTATTATTGATTACCAAGCACATGTCCATTTTATGTGCTACTTGCTGATGTGGCAAGCAATTGAATCCATCCTTTGTTTCTATAAAAATAAGGCTAACTGATTAATGTTGTCCTGCTCCAGCTGTCTGATTGAACCCACAGCCAATCTAATTGCATTGACAGGCAGTTGTCAGTGATGATGAATCGGTATAGCGGCAATGAAGTAATTTGTTCAACAGGATCCTCCCACATGTTAGTGTTTTTATCTCTTTGGCCCACTGCCAGATTGGTTGCCTTATGGCATTGCCTAGGTCTCTAGTCCCTGTTACACTGATTAGGTCTCATCATACAGAGGATTTGTGTGGTTGTCAGTTTCTAGGCTCAGGAGGTTTTCTCCTGATGACTCTGAATTAATAATATTCTCCTTCCTGAGAATCAAAATTATCTTGATTTTTTGAAACATTGCTTAGCCTTTGATTTTAGCAAGACCTCTTCAGAATGATCCCTGTTATGTGATCTTAGTCTCACAAGATGGGAAGTATTAGCTAGTGTGTTTGATCTTCTAAGCCATCTGACAGAAGGAAAATCTGAAAGATCATTTGTGGAAGGTAAGATAGGTTTCTGCTTATTGTGGTCATTGTTTGTCTCAAAAACTTTTTTATCTATGCAGACATATATGTCAGTGGACAACCTAGAGATAGATTTGAAGCCTAGGAAGATGAATTGCATCACTTTTTTCAAAGCAGAAGTTTTGTTTGGAGACTTTTTCCTACAATATTTCATTTAGTGAATCTAGCTTGCAGACAGTGATGGACTGACAGCTCTGGTGACAGGAGGTCTTTGTCCACAGTTAGAAAGCAGACAGTAACGATACAAGCTTCCCCATGCTACCCTGTCAATGTGCCTGATCACTGACCTAGGAGGGAACACAGGGTCTATGGTTCAGATTTAGGCACCTAACTCCTACTGAGGTCAATGGAGTTACATACCTAAATATCTTTGAGGATCTGGAATTATACACATGTAATCATTGGCCCAATCACTGTGACTGATAGAAGGACTTGCAAATGTAATGGTGTTTTGTACGATCTGGAGCATGTGCACTGTAACAGAGAATTGGACTGAGACTATCAACTTATTTCACATAAACAGTAAAACAGACCTTACAACTGGTAGGGACTGTTGGTCACTACTGACTTGGGTCAGATATGAATGAGTGACCCAAGGAAATCGATCCTCTGTCTCATTATCACTTCCCTGATCTATCCAATTACTCGGCTATATTCTTTGAATCTACAGTTCAGACTCTGCTAGCTGTTGTAATGTTAGGATCCAAACACTTTGTTATGGGGGCATAAATACTTTTTGTCGGTAACCATCTGCTCCAAATAAGGTCTTTACAAACAATTTCTTGTGTGCTTAACTTTAAGCTAACCATTAGGGATAGTAACTGTTTTTTAAAATGAAAGCTGAGAGTCTCATGTAATGACATGACTCTAGAAGGTGGGGCTTTAAGAAAATCAACAAATATTGTGTGACTCTTGATACAATTATGAGTTGGCAACACTGATATCCCTCCCAAAACTCTTGGTCTTTTAAATATCCTTATTATAACTCTGGACATTCTTAACCATATTAATGTCCAGTCTATTTAAATTAGTTTTTCTCCATTGTCCAAGCTCAGTGAAATGCAAAAATTAAACAAGCAGTGAGAACTAAAATAGATCTTTATAATCCTTTCATCTAAGACAAGGTAAGATGTCAGTATTAGAGGGAAGGAAAATTGTTTTAAAATTGGATAGTGTTCAGAGTCCTCCTTTATTATTAGGGTACCCCAAAGTCAGGATTTGTATATAATTATATGGAAACAACCTATGAGCTTCAGAATTATATTCTCTCGCAACATATATAAAGGAACATAAGTCTTAGCACTGTATGTTGTCCAGATCACATGTACAGCTTTGTGTAGCAAATTACTCAACCCGCTTTGGACAGTGCTATCGTTAAAAAATTCAGGGCTAATTTATCAAGGATAATTGATCCCGAAGAAATCTGTGGCCTGTATTGCTTCTTATTCTGCTACTAATTTGAAAACTATAATGAGGAAAAATGACATACATGTTCTTGGACTGCAAAAATATATGGTGATCTAATAGCACATTAGTAATGCATAGTCACAGATAATGGATGAAGATGAAGAACAGACTCCTACAGAAAGTTGACAGGCAGCAGTTTATGTATCAGGACTCTGGGGGAAGAAGGGTTGTGTGCTAGTGCAGTGTCAACAAGATAGGACCCCACTGAATATGGGGCCCTTCATATTGATAGTAATAGCTAGTGTGTTTAATTTTATAAATAAGAGCCACAGATTCTTTCTTTTTACTCCATCACCCCTAGGGGATCCTTGGGACAAAAGACCTCTTTTCCCCTTTGATCTGGGCATAGTGCACAGTATTCCAAGTGGCCGACTTCTGGAAGCATCATATTACATTTGCCTTTTTCAAACATTTATCATTTTGACACTTACTCTGGTAAGACATATTATGATATGATATAGAGGGGCTCATGGAGCCTATGAGTCACTCCTCCTCCAACAGAAACAGGTGCCCTGTTCAGGGATCTCCATGCAGACTGGGGAAAAGAATTCACCTCCTAACCCCAGGGCAGGGCACAAGGAAGCAATCTAATCTAGTGGTGGGATATTAGATGGGAATCAGAAGGCTGTGGTTCTGCTCCCTGCTCTACTACTGACTTGCTTATGTGACCTTGGGCAAGGCACTTTAGCACTGTGCTTTTCATCTTTAAAATGGAAATAATGAATCTTATACTCCTTTGTAAAGTGCTTCGAACTCTGTAAATGAAAAGGACTTTATAGTAGCTAGGTAGAATTATTTGTAACATATCTATCACCTAGATCCATAGGCTCTGCAGCCCCCAAAATCCCTAAGCTGGAATAGAAGCTCTGATTCTTGGGCATCCACTGAGCAGAGGCTTAGCACCCTCTTCACCTGCTCTATCCCTTAGGCACCCTGCTGAACCGTCTCTCTGGCTGGGTTTGCTGAAGCTCCTGCAGTCAGGTTCCCTGGGCCCTGGTGCACAAAATGCAACCTTAGGGCTTAATCCCTTCCTTCCTGTGCTATAGTCGGGGGACAGGTGGCAGCTCGGTTCTGTCTGTGGCCAGCAGCAGACTGGAGGTCTTAGCTGCCTTCTAACACTGTGTGGGCAGGAAGGGACAAGCTGCTTCCAGCCACAGGGGAGCAGGGGATGGGTGGGAAGAGATGAATTCTGCAACGACATGGGCCAAGTCATCCCTTCCCCTGCACTCCCACCCATTCCACCCCATGGCTGGAAGCAGCTCCCATCCCTTCCCTCCCACACAGTGCCGAAATGCTGCTGCTGGCTGTGTTCTGATGTGAACCCTGGCAAAAATCTGGGGAAGAGGGACATGCAACCCTGCATGCCCCCCCAGGTTTCGCCTCGGGAAGACATGGCGCCAGGTACCAGGAAAGGTGAGTCCATCCCGGAGGCCCAGCCAGGCATGGAGGGTGGAGAGCACCAGGTAGGGAGGGTCAGGTCAGTCAGTCGGTCACCTCTCCATGTGAGAAAGGTGTATGGGAATGTGTGTGTGTCTGTGTGACCTCTCCCTGTGTAAACCCTAAAGCTTTAAAGATAAGAAGGTAAGTAAAACTAATCCAACTATGCAGCATTTCTTTTTAACAGGAGCTCAGTCAACTTGATGATAATTTGAATGTTTGTACTGCATTGTTCTGATTGCCAGTGAACTCACTTGAATATGAGTAATTTTAACAGGTGTCTCATATTCAGCGTAGGAAAATGTGGTCACCATAACCAATTAGTAAACTTGTTATATCACAACAGGCTTCTGTCAGGCCTAAATACACCTTCACTCCCAACAATAGGGAGCTGTCTACTCTTGTGGAGAACAGGGCCTTCTATGCCTGTTGGTGAATCTTCTCCTATCTGGATCGTATTCTGGTGTGTAATGCTCTTCCTTCAAATTTAGGGTTTATAATCAATAAGACTCTTACTGAATCAACTGATCGAGGTTTTTTCTTTCAGCTGAAAGGCTGGACGGTTAATGGATTCTGCAGTACCATTGATGTCCTTGTTTAGTTTTCATTTTGGTCGCATTGGGTTCAGTTCCTCTCTTTTTCCAGAATCCTATCATTCATGCCAATGGTAACATCAACATGACTTCTTTTTAAAATTAAATATAAAACTAGCAGCTGAATTTGTCCATGTGAAAGTCTTTGGGAATGCTCAGGAATCAGCTCCCTTGCCTGCCTGGTAGGCTAACTTGCAGTAAGCTGTCACGGCTATGCTTGCATCTACTCCATACAAGAGGATTCAACGTGCTTTCAGTTTTCATTCATGCAACAACTTATGATGGGTCAAATTCACACCATCCCTCTTGCACATACATAACCCAAAATAGGGTGCCTGGAGAGGAAGTGTGGGGTACTCTGAGCCCTACTTCTGACTTCATCAAAACCAGTTCAAGCTCTACAGTTTCTCTGCTGTTAGAACTGTGGAGTGGGTAACTGCATTGAAGTGGGGGCTGGTGCAAAGGAACAGGATTGGCTCATCCATAGGCTCCCTGATGCACCCCTCCCCCATTTCACCCAGATCATTCCAAGCAGTGGTAGGAGTAAAGGGATTGGAGGAGAAGGCCTTAAGTTCGCAGTAACTGCTTTTACAGTATGGACAAGACAAGAGATGAGGTCAGGTCAGGACAAATGATGGGGCTGAGGCACCACTTCTCAACACTTTCCACTAGAGCTCCTGTGCAGTCTCAGCTAAAGATGCCTGGCAGAGAACCCAAGGGAAGGCATCAGGAGTTAGCAAGGATGGATTATCTCATAGTGAAGGTCACTGAACTGAGACTAAGGAGGTCAATCCTTGTGTCTGCCATATATGTTTTATGTGACCTTGGACAGCTCACTGAATCTCTCTTTGCTTCTATTCTCCACCTATAGGTACGGGGATAGATAATACTCTGTCTGGCTTATCTGTTTAGATTGTAAGCTCTGCAGACATAGGTGCTAGGAACTAGGAGTACTGGTGGTGCTGCCGCACCCCCTAGCTTGAAGTGATTTCCATCATATACAGAGTTTACAGTTTGGTTCAATGGCTCTCAGCACCCCCTCTATACAAAATTGTTCCAGCACCGCTGGAGAGAAGAGAGAGTCTCTTACTGTCTGTATATACAGTGCAGTAGGGCCCTGATCTTGGCTGAAGCCTTTCGGCTCTGCTGTAATATGAATTGCACATAGTACTACCCCCTGCTCTCCCTTTAGGTGAATACTCTTTCAGGTTCATGGAGCCTAGCTAACTCAAGGAGGTGTAATTCACCAGTATGAATGAACCTGGCTTTACAAGTGGAGTGTTTAAAGAACTGGGAAAGGGATGTACTGAATGTTGCAAATGGCAAATTGTATTTAACTTAGAACACCTCAATGAATCAGGGAAATAGATGTTTCTGGAAAATGGAAAAAAATGTACAGAAATGTAAACAGAGTATTGTCTTGGCTTGCTATTATCAATTCAGTGAGACACCTGGGGATAAGAGATGGCACTAATGACACCAGAAATTTATTGTGAAATTCAACTTGCAGCATTTTCCTGTGTCAGTTATCTATTGTGGTACATCACAGTCTGACTGCCTCAAAACACTAATATATCCTGAGTATCATAACAGAAGTTGTAAGGAAGCAATATTTCATACCAGGCTGTTGTTTTTCCCTAGACACACTGACTCTTACAGCCTAGATGACTTCGGTCACATTAAAAAAAACCAAGGGGCTGATTCTTGGATAGGACTCCATGTGGAAAGTGAGGGAACCCCTGTCTAAAAAACCACTTGCAGGATCTGGGCCAAAGAGAGAGAAAAGAGCACATCACCGTGAGAGAGAGAAAGCAGAGTGTGTATCTCAGATCCTTGCATTACAAAGAAAAAAAAGGCTTGTGAAAATAGACATTCTTGGGGCTAAACTTGGGGTCAAACCCAGTGCAGATGGGTTATTCCATGGGCTGAAAAGATGCTCGTGTTTGGTGCATAGTGTCTAGAATAACAAAAACATGGGACTAGCACTATCACGGGCTGAAAATCATGAGAGGGAGGAAGGAAGGAATGGAGACTTCTTTGGATCCTCATGTTTCCTCCTACTACTAGTGTGACAGTTCTGAGAAACTTTATCTATAACCAGCATACATTATCTGACAGACAGTAACCCAATCAGTGGCATTTTATTTACTGTATAACTGTCTTCACTGAGTGCAGAGTATTATCTGCAAAATAGATCAGAGTGGGAGTCAGTTAACTTCCTGTTGCTAGTGTATGATCTTGGGCAACTGGCATCCTCTTTTATTCTGCCATAGTTTTGCCATCCGTACAATGGGGATAGTACTTGCCTGCCTCCCAGGGCATTGTGAGGTGGAAGTAATTACACCACAGGTCAATGGGGTGCTGCAGAAAGTGGCATGGGCTGAGGGATGTGCTGGCCGCCACTTCCCGCAGCCCACATTGGCCTAGAGTGGCGAGCCACAGCCAATGGGAGCTGCAATCAGCTGAATCTGCGGACACAGCAGGTAAACAAATTGGCCCAGCCCGCCAGGGGGCTTACCCTGCTGTGCCACATGCCAAAGGTTGCCAATCTCTGCCTTAGCTCAATCTTTGGTTGCGATCAAAATGGAAACAGTCACACAGAACCCAGTAGGAACATGGGTGTGTTCAGACCTTTCTATTGTCTTCTTGCTCAGAACCACACAGATTCTGTGCAGCTCAGCGCAGCAGTGAAGGCACGTGCACAACCTGTCTCTCCTGTAATTGCTGATGGTAACAAATAGTTAAATTGTCCCCTGTAAGGCAGCCGGTGAGCTATGGTATTCCTGTTATGTGTTTTGTCAATCTAATTTTCCAGCAGACAAGTTTTTATTCCGGTAATAATGTCTCTGTTGGCAAGACCATCTGTTTCTATTTCTCCCTCTAGAATGGTATAATTTGGCAAATACCCAACCCTGCAAGAATAGGTGTTCAGGAATGCTTAGCTCTTCCAGCTAGACCACACCAACTTTGTAAACAAAAGTTTTCATGCTTGAGATAGACTGAGCCTGGCCAGCAAACTAGTGGGGGAACATGGTGCCAAACAGCATGCTGCAGAGGGAGTGGGCAAATGCACCCAATAACCCTTAAAGCTTGAAAAGAAGGGAGACACTGGTGTATTCTCTTCTCTGCTCTGTATACTACAGGATCCCTTCTGTGCCTGCCTCCCAGACGTGAAAGATATGGGCACAGATGGGAAGTAACTGCTCAGCATAGCATGCTTTCTTCACCTTAGAGTGGATTTCCAAGCAAAAATCTGCCTAGGAGTCATACTGGTCATACCAACAGTGACCCCCATTTAAGGAGCTGGAAATCTTCCATGTAAAGGGAGCAAATACATCAAACTACTGATGAGGGAGCACGCCGCTCTTACTAGAGCAAGCTGCAATGCGGAAAATGGGGAACTGAAACAGTGCAATGGCTCTTGTTCTGTATACTCATTCTTGCACCATCACCCCACAAGGGGTGCTCAAGGTCCACACAGTTAAGGGGAGAAACCCCCTATATGTTCAGCTTATGAGGAAACTCATGAGATTGTGCCCAACAGACTGATTTTCATGAACCTCTGTTAGTAGATTGTAGATCTTTTTAATCCACATGATAGTAATGTATAACCTGAAAAGACCCTAGTTTTTAGCTAGTTTTTCTAGTTCCCTGATGAATGGAAAATATGGTTTCCATACAAGTTTTCATCCCCATTCAGGTGTGTTTTTTGGCAAAACTTTCCCCTTTGGTACCCCAGTTGGGATGTACCTTTCCTGGCAGTCTCAGCTGAGACAGGGACTGAGCTATTCTGCTTTCCAAGGGTGGTTCCTAGACATCAGAGTTGAGACACAGTGGCAAGATGGGGATTGTGGGGAGGGTGCATTGTGGAAAAGGAACTATGAGATTCTTAAACAGTGTTGTGAATACATATGACTGTGATGTTGGGAATAACCACAATACATTCGCTGAAAGATAAAGAACAAATCCTCCCTACTGTATGAATACAATGTTCACGGTAGTTTAATTATTCTAAAACAAAATGGTCACGCTGGCTGGCTCAGGAGCTTGTCAACACAAGTAGAGTAGTATGTGATTTGAAGTGGAAGTGGTGGTGAGGTTGGTGGGAGAATATTTAATATTGGTTTGAGTGCCTCTACAATTTACTTACTGAATTTACGGAAGGAATCAAGCTATATATGACATGTCTACTAAAAACTGGCTACATGCTTATCTTCTCACCCCTTCTCTTTCCTTTCCCTTTCTTGTACTATTTTATTGTAAAGCTAAATTTTATGAACACTAAGAAGTTCTCCAGTGTATTTCTATTCAATGCAGAGAAGATTTAAATCAGGAAACAAGAGAGTCTGGATCCATAATACATCAGCATAGTGACTGATATCATACAAACTTCCTAAACTTCTAAAATGCCCTTGTGGGTACAATCCCCCTCCTCACTAATTTTTCTAGACTTCCATCCTTCTATTAAGAACAATTAAGTACTGAGCTGCAGGTCCTGCTGGCTGAGGTTCAGTCCTGTAGTCTCTACTCTCGGTTTCTCCCTATTGTCACCATGAGGTCTAGATGTAGCGGTTGCTCCATGTTTCCTGCTATGAGGCTGCTTCAGGTGTGTGGTGGGAGTACCATTCTCTGCTAGGTTGTCCCAAACTCTTACAACTAGGGCTGTCAAGTGATTAAAGAAATTAATCACATGATTAATTGTGCTTTTAAATAACAATAAAATACCATTTATTTTAAACATTTGTGGATGTCTGCTACATTTTCAAATATATTAATTTCAATTACAACACAGAATACAAAGTGTACAGTACTTATATTTATTTTTGATTACAAGTATTTGCACTGTAAAAACAAAATAATTGTATTTTTCAATTCACCTCATACAAGTACTATAGTACAATCTCTTTATCATGAAAGTTGAATTACATTCAAAAATAAAACAATGTAAAACTTTAGAGCCTACAAGTCCACCCAGTCCTACTTCTCAGTCAGCCAATCACTCAGACGAACAAAGTTGGTTGCAGTTTGCAGGAGATAATGCTGCCTGCTTCTTGTTTACAATGTCACCTGAAAGTGAGAACAGGCATTTGCATGGCACTGTTGTAGTTGGCATTGCAAGATATTTACATGCCAGATGCACTAAAGATTCATATGTCCCTTCATGCTTCAACGACCATTCCAGAGGACATGCTTCCATGCTGATGATGGGTTCTGCTTGATAACGATCCAAAGCACTGCAGACTGACACATGGTAATTTTCTTCATCTGAGTCAGATGCCTCCAGCAGCAGGTTGATTTTCTTTTTTGGTGGTTTGGATTCAGTAGTTTCCGTATCAGAGTGTTTCTCTTTTAAGACTTCTAAAAGCATGCTCCACACCTCGTCCATCTCACATTTTGGAAGGCATTTCAGATGCTTAAACCTTGGGCTGAGTGCTGTAGCTATTTTTAGAAATCTCATGTGGGTGTCTTCTTTGCATTTTGTCAAGCCTGCTGTAAAAGTGTTCTTAAACCGAACATGCACTGGATCATCATCCGAGACTGCTGTAACACAAAATATATGCAGAATGCTGGTAAAACAGAGCAGGAGACATAGAGTTCTCCCTCCAATGAGTACAGTCACAAATTTAATTGACAGATTATTTTTAACGAGCATCATCAGCATGGAAGCAGGTCTGGAACGGTGGCTGATGCATGAGGGAGCATACAAATGGTTAGCATATCTGGCATGTAAATACCTTGCAATGCTGGCTACAAAACTGCCATGCGAACACCTGTTCTCACTTTCAGGTGACATTGTGAATAAGGAGCAGGCAGCAATGTCACCCGTCAATGTAAACAAACTTGTTTGTCTTAGCAATTGGCAGAATAAGAAGTAGGACTGAGTGGACTTGTAGGCTCTAAAGTTTTACACTGTTTTCTTTTTGAGCGCAGTTATGTAACAAAAAATCTGCATTTGTAAGTTACACTTTCACGATAAAGAGATTTCACTTTGGCACTTGTATGAGATTAATTGAAAAATACTGTTTCTTTTGTTTATCATTTTTACAGTGCATATATTTGTAATAAAAATAATAATATAACGTGAGCACTGTGCACTTTGTATTCTGTGTTGTAACTGAAATCAATATTGAAAATGTAGAAAAACATCCAAAAATATTTAACAAATTTCAATTAGTATTCTATTATTATAAGTGTGATTAATCATGATTAATTATTTTACTTGTAAATAATATTTTAAAGTTAATTGCGTGAGTTAACTGCGATTAGTTATCAGCCCTACTTACAACCATTGAGGAGGCAGGACTTCAGCCGGGAGTTGCTCCGATGCACAGATCTATCCCAGAGCCTGTAATACCAGATACAGAACCCCTGCGACATTGCAAAGAATCATTGGTGGGAGCAGGACATAAATCCCACATGCCTAAAAGGAACTTTGTGACTGATGGAAACAATCTTGACAGCCCTTCCAGCTCTGGTTCCTTAGTCCCGGGTTAAGGTGCCTCTTTCACTTTTGATGTGGTGAGTCTTGGTTCAGTGCAGGCTCTTAGGGACCACGTTTAGATTGTGCTCCTTGGGCCTGCTCATCCAGCTCTGAACTCAGACTCTTGGCCTGCTGTGTCCAGGCAGCAGCAGCATGTGCTCTCTCCTGCAGCCCAAGCAGTCCCTTCTCAAATGGCAGTCCCACCCTCTAATCAGAGGAGGACTAGGAGCAAGAAATAGGGCAGCAGCTATCTAGCTAACCAGGGCTCTGGGGTTTTGGAGAGGCCAGCCTGGGATCTGGGCTAGGGCTAGTCTCCACACTACTGTCTGCTGCTGATCTCTGGAATTGGGAGCTCCACATATGGATAACAATTGGGCTACAAGCCACACTAACGTATGCCCTACACCTATCCCTTCCTGAGCACAGTGGCTCATTTCTTTTAGGCCTAACACCAAGTCAGGTAAACGATGTTTCCCAGACTAATCCCATTTGCCTGGTTTACCTTGGCTGCAACCTCTTATATGAACCTCTTGAGAGCAGCTGCATATGTGCTCCTGAGGGTTCCATCTAGGCCCCTCTCTGCTCAGCTTGTGCACAAAACTGTCTCAATAAAACGCATCACTTTGATTGTACTGAATAGCTGAGAATGCCAAAAAGAGCAACAAACCACTGCTTTGGACCTGCTGCTGCTACAAAATATGGTGAGTACAGTCTGTGCAGCTCATGCCACCCCAGGCCATTATTCTGCCACTCTCTTCTAGGCTTCCCCTAGGGCAGTGGAGTACCACACTGTCCCCTATACAAGGCTTCCTATATATTGCACACTCCTGTGAATTTCTCTTGAGAAAGGCCTTGAGAAAGAGTTGAGGTCAGACCCTGGTTCTAAACACTAGATTCCCTGGCTCTCTCTTTTTTTGTGCTCAGACCACTAGAGTGCACATCTTTCCCTCCATTTTAAAACAGTACTACAAAAGAATAGTTAGTTACCAATTCCATTATCTTTTCTGTCCAGACTCCTGGGCCAATGTTTTTCCCATTCATATGCCTGTTTTACTGGAAGGAGATTAATTTCCTGAAAAGAATCTAGAACTTGGAGACTTCATTCTTACCTCCAGTTTTCTAGAAGCACTTAAAAGTTTTTATATGCACAAATTAAATTCACCACTGGCATAAGCAGCTACAACTCCATTGACTTTAGCAAGACCGAAGGATCAGGCTTAGAGTGACCAACTCTTCCATAGTTGTACTTCTTGCCCTAGTCTCAAATAGCCATGTAGCAATGTAGATTTTCTGTTTCCTTCAGGGTTTAAACCTTCACTGAGATCTTTCTTTATCTTGCCTGATAGACAATACTGACTTATGGTAAAATTCACTACTGGAGTGAAGCAGCACAACTCCATGGATGCCAGTGGAATAGTTCCTGCTTACACCAGGAGTGGACTTGGCTGGTGCTATGATTTAACCTGCCCACATAAGCACTCCAGTGGGAAGTGTGAGGGTGCATAACTCCTTGCAAGATTGGACCCTAAAGTAAAACACAGAATTTCTTTGCCTACAAAGGGTAGCTAATGCACAGAGAAACCTGCCTTAGAAGTAAACGGCTAGTTCATGTGTTAAATTAATTAGTAATGATGCAAATGAAGTGAAAATAATGTATAAAATGAATGTTTTGAATGGCACACTCTCATTTGAGCACAATCCAGCTCTGAAATGTTGTTGGGTTTTTTTCATAAGCTAGATGCCATATTTTGCACTGGAAGAAAATAGTATTGAGGGGAGCTATGCTGATTTTGTTGCATTATCTTGGGATAGTGATGGTCTGATACGAGTCATTAGTGAATGGTGAACTGGTTTATAATGACAAGATGTGACCTAATCAGCATTTCCCTTGATACTGATAGTTCTTTCCAAGACACATCATTGACACTGAAATCTAGTAAAGATATTTTGCATGTAATTTTCTATAAATATGCAAAGTGCTAGAATTCAACTTTGGATATTTTTATTTAAATGATTCACACTATCAAGTATGTTTGAGTAGATTCCTGATGTTGTGACAGTGCTGCTCCTGGTGGGACCCAACTGAGAATGCCAAATCAGGACAAATTGCTCCAAGCAGGACAGTTACAGTCCAAAGCTGGAGTTTCTCCACCTCTAAGGCAAATCAAACCAGCCGAACAAAAAAGACTTTGGTTTCACCCCACTGGCTAGCCACAAGTCACGCAAGCAATTCCCTTAGACACTCCAGTTTCCCAGTATCACCACCAGCAGCCACTCCTTCTGGGGACAAATGGTTATGAAAACCAATACCTTGATAAAAGAAAACGGTTCTCCCCAATTCCAAAGAGTCAGGCCCCAGACCCAGGTCAACATACAAATCAGATCTTACCCCAAAATCATGCTGTTGCCAATCCTTTAGAATCTAAAAACTAAAGGTTTATTGTAAAAGGAAAAAGATACAGGTGAGGGTTAGAAATGGTTAAATGAAATCAATTACATGCAGTAATGGCAAAGTTCTTGGTTCAGGCTTGCATCAGTGGTAGAATAAACTGCCAGTTCTAATCAAAGTCTCTGGAATACATCCACAGCAGGGAGGGGTCATCAGTCTTTTGTTCAGAGCTTCCATTTGTAGCGAAGTGGGAGCGAGACTGGAGACTGAAGACAAGATGAGGTGGGGCACCACCCTTTTATAGCCTGTCCAGGTGCAGAAATTTTCTTTGTCCTTTGCTGTGGAAACTTACAGCAAAATGGAGTTTTGAGTCACATGGGCAATCCCTGCCCCCTTGCTAAGACACAGGATGTGTCTGCCTTCCCTTAATGGGTCCATTGTGTAGCTGATGGTTCTTAATGGACCATCAAGCAGGCCGGGCAGAGCTAACAGCAACTTGTCTGGGATGTTACCCAGAAGCAAAGCAACAATTAGAGGTACAGACATTATATAGCCAAGATTCATAACTTTAACTATAAAAATGATACACACATACCGATAGCATAATCGTAATCAGCCAACCATAAGATGGTCTTAGATACCTCATATGACCCCCTTTACACAAGATTTGATGCCACTACAGGACCTTGGTTGCACCAATGATCTATATGATCCCAGATTATTTCAGTAACAGGACAGATATATAGGAGAATATATAATATTCCTGAATAAATATGTGCAATCTATTCTTACCTTGCCTCTACTACTAGCTTATGATATTATGAAAGCACTGCAGAGTTAATGAGACGTTTAATGTATTAGGGTCGAAATGTCCACTAAAGCTTCTACTTATTTCTAATCAATGGGCCATTACCAGCTTTTATCTTTTGTTTTCAGTAGTCCTCCGTGTGTGGAGTTCTTATTACGAAGGCAGTATACCCAGCTATAATATGTTGTCATTGCCTAGCATGGTGGTGATTTATGGGTACCAGGCCAAAGAAGAGTTTGTCTTTGGGTCTTGTCTTGGGAAAATCTGAACTTCGCTCTTATAAAAATTTGACAGCAAATGAAAACAGTCACTGCAGCTGTGAGAGCTTGGAAATAAATCTACTTGGCCATTTTACTAAGGAAAATTGGGTTAGAGAGCCTAACATGTGAGGTCAGAGGCTTGGGATGCACCTAGGGTGACCAGATGTCCCAATTTTTATAAGGACAGTCCCAATATTTGGGTCTTTTTCTTGTATAGGATCCTATTACCCCATAAACCGTGTCCCAATTTTTCATACTTGCTGTCTGGTCACCCCAGGTGCTCCCTTCCTGAGATCTGTCGCCAAAAGAGAACCCTCAATGGGTCTGCTCCCGCCTATGCGGAAGGGAGGACCCAATCACCTCCACAGCACCAACTTCTTCCTTTTTCTGCACAGCCATCAGAACACACATTGCATCAGGGATCTCCACAGGGTCAAGACTGAACAGGTCAAAGTACAGAGTAGATGGCTGCTTATCCCTCTCTGGTTCCTTGGAGATTCCCTGGAGAAGATACTATAGTCTGCAGGACTGCTTCAGCCAATGGAGCCATGTTGCAAGGGAAGTGAGAAC
Source organism: Dermatemys mawii (assembly GCA_007922305.1). Lineage (NCBI taxonomy): Eukaryota > Metazoa > Chordata > Testudines > Dermatemydidae > Dermatemys > Dermatemys mawii. The sequence continues at coordinate 29,888,350 of ML677366.1, read as the reverse complement.
TGTTGGGGGCTGGAATGAGGGTGGCATCCATGTGGTTGGCCCCAATTTCCCCCCAGATCCCAAAGGCTGGGACAGATCCTGAAATCTGTTCTAGGGGGCAAACCCCACGTTGCCCCTTTCTGACATGATATGGAGTTTTTCATGAGAGGGGAAAGGACCAGAGTAATTTAATGCAATTTTAAATTATTTCCAAATACTCCTCCTCCTTTGAAGGACATGGGAGAGCTCAGAATCTAGGTAATGCGAGAGAGACTTTCTTCTCCAGGTCACTGATCCATCAGATTCAACTCAGGCTGGTATGACCAGATGTCATCAGATGAAAAATGAAGTGTCTTCTGTTCCTGTAAGAACACAGCAAGTGTTGGAGCTGCTAACCTCTAGCATTGAGGTTAACTGATGTGCTGTATTAATTTGTGATTAATAATACTTTTCAGCAAGAGATGACTCTCAGCAGACAATATTCCATGCAGTGCCATTCACTGCAGCTTTTAGGAACTGGTAGCTGAATCTGACTCTCAGCACTGAGAACTGTACTTGTCCCAAATAGCGGCTGTTGCATGATTGACTGACTGTGATGATCTGCCTCATAAAAATAGGATTATGGCCCTAAAATGAAGCAAGAATTCAGTTTAGGAAATAGTCCCTCTATACTTTGGCTTTTACACTGTGTAAGATTGATTAGAAATGCATTCCGCTCCCCTGTCAAAATCAAATCTGAATCCAAGCTTGCAGAGGTGAAAAGCTAGTGCAGTAACCCAAGTAAACTGCAGCTTGTTACTAAAACACATTCCTGAATGACTATCTAGTGATGCCATGCTGCATAATCAAAGCTATTCCACTCCTTCATACGCTGTACTCTGAATGCCAGTTCTCCATTAAGGTCGACTGTAGAGATTGACAATACAACACTCAGATCCCATAAATCACAGTGTGATTGCCCAAAACAGCCTTCTAGGGAGTAACTGGTCTGCTCAGCAACACAAGTTTTCAGGGGATTTTGAAAATGGATTTCATGTGTGTCGCTTGAATAATGTTAGGTGGAACCTAATGTGTGCCCTAATTTGGCAACAGAAGCGGGCCTATGCTAGAATAAGATAGTAATATATAGAGAGGGAAATAAAAATGAATGGAAAAGATGTGCCGTATCCTTGATTGTGACTGAACAGCTGCCCTCTCTTCCTCTGTCCAAAAGATACTTTCCTTAAAGATGAATTGTTATCCTACAATGAGTTCAACACTTGCTATTTATATTAGACAAACACAGAAACAGATGTGCTATGCTAGATCTTCCTTGTATTTTTCTTCTCCTTTATTCGGAGTTCCATCATTTCCTAATTGTGTCGTTTCTCATCTGCCAGGATCTGCATCTGGATCACTTCTGCATCCGGGACATGAGGGAAAAGGGGCTGAGTCCTTTTTGGTCATAGTCCATGAGCAAAGCTCTCAGCTCCTGATCGGAGTGGGTTTTTTTTTTCCTTAAAAAATAACCCCTTTGTGAGCACAACTGATCAAGACCCTCATATGTTTGTGGCTCACCCATTGTAACTAATCTTTAACCCTTAAAACTCTCAATATAAAACTTTAAACTTTAATTAGTGTTGGGTTCTGATCTTAAAGCCCAATTGACCTGTGGCATGTGAATCCCGAAAAGACTACATTAATTGCCATGGTGCCTGGAGCGGCTCACAGCTAAGCATGCCAAACTCGGGTCAGACTGTCAGAAACCTGGGCAGACACTGCAGGTACTGCTGGTATATTCTATCATTAGATTTCACTCGACCAGTAACAAAAGTGTACTCCTGGCTCACTATACGGTGTTAATTTTACCATGGAGACACAGATAGTCCCCTTTATCACCCTGACAAACTGGACTTTGTGATGAAAGGTTGTTAACACCCAAAATCACATACACTAGGTTCTTCTAACCCCAAAGAATCAGTCATTCACCCCAGGTCATTGGATGCTTCTGGATCTCACACCAAAGATATGCTGTAGCCAGTTTCTTTAGTAAACTAAAGATTTATTAGCTAGGAAAATAAATGAGTTATTAAAAGTTTAAAACAAATAAACTACATAACAGGTGAGTTGAAGTTTATAAGTCCAAAATGATAGCAGAGATGTAGTACTCTGCCAGTCTCTTAGAATCTTTTCATAAGTTCCTCAGGGCTTCCCAGAATGTCTTTTGAGGGTCTCCGTTTGGTGTCTTGGAATGCCCCCTGACAGAATTCAGATGAATTAAAGATGCAGAATCATTTCCAGTGTGGTCTTTTTATAGTTGAAAACAGTCTTTAGAAAGTGTTTTCATCACCTCGTGGGCCTTGCTTTGTTGTCTAAAAGAAGACAAAGTTTATGGATCTTCCATTGTTTTTCATATAATGGCCCATGCTTAGAAGTCAACAAATTTCTCATTCAAAGTTCTAAAGCTCCAATTCCAGATGATAGGCTATTTAGAGATAAAGTAAACACAATGTGATGTCTAGGAACAATTCTTCATTAGATTTTATAAATCAAATAACTTCACATCTAAACATTTAACTACAGGCCTTTTGACCTAATGTTAATTAAGTACTGTTGCATACATAATGTAAAAGTAATTACAGAGTTACAGGACACAGAAAAAGGATATAGCAATAACAGGTTAATTGAGTTGCATTAATATACATTAAACAGGATGTAGATAGATGAAGACAAATACAATTAACATCTGTTCTAAAGAGTGAATTGCCTAGATATACAATAGTACCTTCTTTTGAAGTTCACCAACTAATGAACTGATACACTTAACACTTCTTTGAGGTCTTGACCTGAGCTAGCCAGCTGCCACATAAACTACCTCCTATTTCCCTAAATACACACTAGAATGCAACTTTAATTCCAGATATTATTAGATAAATTATGAACCAATGACTCTAATGGAGAGGTGCAGAGTTGACTACATAGGTGTACATAGGGTAGGTGCAGAGATAAAACTGGTGGAGTACAGCAAGTCACATGTTCACAAATGGCCTTTCCTACACTTTTTAGAGGTCTGTGTTCTCTCCCCCTAGTATCAGTCTCCACATGCTAGCAGGAGTTTAGAGAGGTGTGTCTATGGACACAGTCTAGTTTCAGCAGTGATTGCATCCCATAAAGATGCAGTGGGTACCTCAAGGAGCTTCCTGCAATCTCTTCCTTACCTGCCCATGCCAAGGACAACTGTCCTGAGAAACTGAGATTACCTTATCCTACAGGGCAGGGCTTTTCAAACTTCACTGCACCACAGCCTCCTTCTGACAACAAAAATTACTTCACAGCTCCAGGAGGGGAACCGAAGCCTGAGCCTACCCAAGCCCCACCACTCTGGGCAGGGAGTCCAAAGCTCAAGCTCAAGGGCTTCCGCCCCAGGCAGGTGGCCTGCAACCTGAACCCTGCCACCCAGGGCTGAAGTCTTCGGGCTTTGGCTTCAGCCCTGAGCCTCAACAAGTCTAAGCCAGCCCTTTCAAAGGGGGTTGCGACCCACGCTGGAGTCCTGACCCACAGTTTGAGAACTGCTGCTACAGGGAAAACGTTCCACTCAAATGGTGCATTCTCAGCCTGTGCCTAATGGCATTATCCTGCCTTAACTGTTTATTTTGTTCACAGTATTTAATCACAACTGGGACTGTTAGTCGAGCTAAAATTCTACTCTCTCTTCTCCTGTACTTTGTGCAGTCATCCATTATTCTGAATGAAATGTTTTACAATAAAGCAATTGTTTGTAAAGTTCAGCCATGAATGTCATTGCAGCAAGCTATTCATTCACTTGGTCCCATTTCCAAAGATTCTCAGAAACCTGTCAATATGTCCTGTCTGTCAGACTCCAGAAAAGAACAGGTACAGCCTTTCTTTTTTGTCTAAAAGGTTAATTATTTACAGGAAGTAGCTGGAAATCCTATTCCACTTCAATTGATCTATTCCCAGCTCTCCGTGCTCAAGGATCAATGCCGGAATAAACAATATATGAAAAAGCATAGGAGAAAATCAATAGATACATTTTAGAAAAAACATCATGGCAGTGAAATGAAAATTGCCTTGGTGAAAGAAGAGATAGAACTTACTGCTGAATGGGAAAAGTTTGTAACTGAGTTTCAGTTAGATTGTCTGACTTGCCTCTCCCTTCAACTGTGAGGGAGCTAGAACTAAAGCCTATGGGCCCAATCCTCAGCTAGTAAAAACCAAGGTACTGGTCCATTAGCTAGTAGATGGATGGGCCCAAGAAGGGAGAGATCTGCTCTGAGGTAACAAAGGAAACAATAGAGAATGGGTGGTAGCATTTGAACCCTTTTTGCCCTTTACGTCACAATTTCTCTCTTGTCTCTAACTCCCTGGTGTTTTTGTGGGAGGAGGGAGGACAATCAGATGGGTGAGCAGCTTAGTCAAAATGACTGTTAATTATTAAACCATTTATAGAGCACCCTGCCAAGCGTCCCTGCTTTCACAGCTAGCATTGGCAGAATGGATCTGATAAGCAGCTGTTGTTAGTTCAACTTTCTTTCAAAATAAACCTTTGTGTGTCTTCATAGAGAGACTTCTGGGTAAAACACATAGGTGCATTATTACCAAGTATAGGAAGGACAGATATTCAGGTACATGGTGCTGTGTTTCTCTACCTAAGAATATGCATTTTCCTTCTGATTCTAAAAATCAAACTTAATTATCTGATCAGAAGTGTTGTCCAATTCTAAAATTCTGGCCATACGTCCCTGCAGTAGAGCAAACTGAAATGGGTTTTATATCTCTGATAAGTTAACCACATGAAACATACTCCTTTCTATGTCTTTCTGCCTTGTTGTGTAGCTTAATCATTCTAATTGCCTGCCAAGGAACACTGCTTGCAACGTTCCCTTGGTGATGCCTCCTAACATTCATGGACTGCTAAAATGCCACAAAGAGATGCAAATATGTTGCAGGAATATCATTTTCCGTTATACAGTTGCAACAGTTAAATGTTTAAGCAATGAGAAAAGTACGAACAAGGAGACAGGATGCATTGGTCAAGGAGGCACCGCTCTTGCACAATTTTACTTCCCAAAGTGCTTTACAAAAAGCTAATTACATGAAATGGGTCCATGGTAATTAAGATGAGCACTATTGTTGGCCTTACACTTGAAGACACAAGTTGCTGGGTATCCTGTGAGACAACAAAAGCAGTTCTGTAATCTAATATGAAACCTGGATGCTCTTCTGAATGGGATGAGATTGACAACACCATACTCTTATTTTGCAGTTGAAACTAGGGTGACCAAATAGTAAATGTGAAAAATTGGGATGAGGGTGGAGAGTAATAGGAGCTTGTATAAGAAAAAGACCCAAAAATCGGGACTGTCCCTATAAAATCAGGACATCTGTTCACCCTAATTGAAACTCACATATCACGTTGATGAGCCAGGTCAGAATTTGACCCATTTCTATATGAAAGGATTGATTTGGTTTCTCTGGGCAAGATAGGGGGTTCATTAGCAAGAAAGGTCTTTTTATTACTCTTGGGGTGTGTTTTCTTTGGGCTAATGTTGTATGTGTCACAAAAAGGCTGAAGCTTGGTCTTTATACTGAGCAAAAATAACGGCTATGTCCTCCTAACTCTCCCCACTCACTGAGCCCTCAGCCATTGCTCTTATTTTAAAAAGTCAGGTACTGCACACAAACACGAGTCCACGACAGCTAGGATACATCATTGCTATCTCTCAACACCTGCCCACTATGGTATTCCTAGCAGAATGTTATGTGCACGGGGGACATCATTTACTGTGACACCAGCTAATTTGGTGAGCAGCAGAAGGTGCCTTTGTATCTCTACCAAAATTTCACTCAAGACTGGCTGAAATTCTACGCCCTGTGTTGTGCAGGTCAGACTATGATCCTAATGGTTCTCTCCTGGCGTAAAATCTATGAAACACAAACTGTTGCTTTAATTCCAGCAAAGCGCCCTGAAAAGAGCTATGGGGAAATGCTACTTTGCTATGGCTACCTAGGAGGTCACATTAGTGGCTGTGCTGAGGGAAGTTCTGGTGGATGGACAGCACAGAAGCCAGATTGGAGGGAGGGGACTAATGAGAGAACCGGAGAAGAGAAAATCTAAGCAATATGAATATGCACACTTCATTGTAGGTGTGCTTTGGAATGGAGTCCAGAATGGTGCCCAGCTATCCCATTGACAGTACATGTTGGGAGGTTTGGAGGGAAGGGAAGACCATATTTTTGTAGAATGAAAAACCATTCCTGTCTCTGAAGGCTAAAAAAGGTTAAAACATTAATTAATCCTCAAAAATTAATATTGGTTTGAAGGTTTTGCTTTCAGCTGCTTTTCCCAGTGCATTCAGAGAAACCCTTCCAAATGCTGTTTAGAGAACTGTTTAAAGCTAGAAATGGCTGCTTTATCTCAAAGTGTAGAGTATTTATGAAATTGCATATTGGACAGAGTCGGCAAACTACCTGTGTAATAGCAAGTGCTGCTAAAATGTGATGAGGTCAGTGGGATATTTAATTTCCTGTATGGCACAATTCTTGCTGTGCATCATAGTTGAAGACATTATTTTCCTAAGATGCAGGCAAAAAATATTAATGATTTAATGAAAGATCTAAACTTTTATATCAGTACCTCAGGATCTAATGAATACAAAGAGCCTCTGCCTCCCCAACTCCCAGTTCCCTCCCTAAACTACATTGTTATTTATTAGTATTTTATTTTAGTATTTTTATTTATTATTTAATGTTATTACTAGCATCATAGGCTGTGTTTATAAAGTGAAATTGGGTTTAGGAAGCTCTTGGTTTGCTTCTCTATGGGGGGAAAAAACCTAGAAGCTGTCTGTCGTGTTTCAACACACTAGCTGGATTGATCAGCTGTGTCAGAAATAGTCAGAGCAAGAGATGGAAGTATGCTTTGCAGACTGGTATAATTCATTGCTACACTAATGGGTCAAAATCTCCTCAGTGAAGGGTGTGCAGGTAGAAAAGGGGGCTTGGTTTATGTATCAATGGGCCAACCAAGGATGCCATTGTCCACTAGGGTGACAAAGGATACATGACTGTGCTCATAGTTCTTTAAACACCTTTCTGCCCTGGTCATTGGCCCTTGAGGGGTATGTCTATGCTGCGTGCAGGCCAAGCCTCCCAGCCTGGATCCACGGACTAGTGTTAGGGGGGATCACACCAGGATGCTAAAAATAGTTGTGTAAACATTGCTTTGGTGTAGCAGCTCAGGCTGGAACACTCCTACCTCAGGCTTGACAGCCCAAACTCCAGCCCCTAGCTACAACATTTACACAGCTATTTTTAGTGTGCTAGCGTGAGTCCTGCTAAGCATAAGTCTGTAGAGCTGGGCTGGGAGTCTCGCTCCCAGAAGTAATCTAGACATATTCCAGATGACCCTGTTCTTACATCACTGCAGATCAATTTGCGCAGACATACCTTAGGTGATCCTGTTCTTGCATATTTGCTGTGCAGCTACATCTAATGAATGGCCTTGGACCACATTTGCTGGTGGACATATTATATAAACTGGGCCTCACCCACCCACGGACTCACCAGTTCCATACCTAGCTTATTGTATATTGACACCTGTGAATGCCACTCCTGCTTTGCACCCTGATAAGGGCCTGTGGTGGGGTGGTCACCCTGCTCCTGCCCTGAGGGCTGTGGCGAGGGAAAAGCAGGGCTGTTTGGGAAAAGAGCCGCAGCTGTAGCCATTGCAATCAGGGCCCAACTGGTTCTTGTAAGAGGGCACAGGACCAGAAGGAGATAGACTCTCTCTAGCTTTCTAGAAAGAGGAGGATCTGGCTGCCTGGGAAGCTAAAGATGTACTTAGAGTGTATCAGCGCTGAGGAAGGGCAGAGGGAGCTGGGGAGCTCCAGCCTAACAAAGCCCCAGGCTGTGGGCCAGACTAAGGGCTCATGAAAGAGTACTAGGGCTGCAGAGAGGCAGCCAAGATCTGGGCAGAGGCAGCTGGTCTGACCCCACCCCCCTTTGCTGATGGTGAATGGTTGATAGACTGCAGTCATCCCTAGGGAGCAGGGGCTAGATGGTGACTGGCAGTAGCCACTGAGGCAAGGTGAGGGATAAGGGATGGGAGTTCCCCTGGGTGGGGAGACCCAGACAGTGGATTACTGCCAGGGGCAGGACCCAGATGTGGAGGGACACCGAGATCTGGGAGGGACACAGGGGCCAGCGGTAAGGGGGACACCGGTCTACAAAGGGTGCTCCTGGCTGGAGGAGCTAATTCCCAGGGCAACTGGCAGGAGGCACTGCACTGGTGAGTTGTGACCCCGTGACAGGCTCTAATAGACATTAGTTGCTGTTTGCATGTCAGGTACTGGATCAAGCTCTCTTTCTTCTCAGTAGTATGCAAGGGTTTAGAGAAAATTATGAAAGCAAGAATAATTAAATTAATAGATCTAAATGGTAAAGGAGATGTATTGCAGCACAGGTTTACCAAAAGTAGATCATGCCAGAATAATCTGATTTCCCTCTTTGAGAATATAAATGGCTTTTTTTAATAAGAAAAGCTCAGTAGATCTAATATATTTTGACTTCAGTAAAGCATTTGACACAGTACCTAATGTCAATTCATTCAGTTTAATTAATTTAATTCAATTAGGGAAGGTGGGGTCAGTACAAACATTGTCAGGTGGATAAGGAATTGGCTAAAGAGAAGAAAACAACCGGTTATGCTGAATGGTGAATTATTGTATGGGAGAGTGGTTACAAATGAAATTCCTCAAGGATCAGTCTTGGTAACAATCTTATTCAGTATTTTTATTAATGACTTTGGCAGAAGAAGTAGGAGCGTGCTAATGAAATCTGCTGCTGATGCAAAGTTGGGAGGCATCGACCATACAGAGGTGGATTGGAATATTATGCAAGAGATTTGAATAAACTTAAAGACTCGACTGACAGCAATGGGTGGAAATCCATTAGTACAAAGTGCCAGGTCATCCATTTAGGGTCTAACAATAAAAATTTCTGCTACAAGCTGAGAGCTCAACAGCTGAAAGTGACCAAGGCCATGAACAAATTCAGGCTGGAAATTAGAAGAATATTTCTAACCACCAGAGTGAGGTTCTGGAACAGCCTTTTGACAGGAGTTGTGGGTCAAACAACTTAATTAGTTTTGAGAGAGAGCTGGATAAATTTGAGTGGAACTGTATGACAGGTTGCTTGTGTTGGTGGAGGGCAGGGCTCAACAGCCATGGGGCTCATTTTTGGTTTGTATCTTATGTTCCTAAAGCTCATGCTTCAGGGTTTGAGCCAGCTATTGGCAGGAATTAGGAAGAGATTCCCCTTCCTCCTGCAGTGTATCAGGGGAAGGGTTTTTTTATCTCCTTTCTCTGATCCATCTCCAGCCACTGCCATCCCAGATGTGACAGTCGGCAGGATGGGCTAGGGCTCGGTGGTGGCAGTGAGCTTTCTCTCTGTCAGGTGTTTGACTAGTTCTTGCTCATGTGCTCAAGGTCTAACTGATCGCCATATGTGGGGTTAGGAAGGAATTTTCCCCCGGGTCAGATTGCTAGTGACCTTGGGGTTTTTTTTTGTTTTTCGCTGCAGTGTGTGGGAGTAAGTTACTTGACTGGACAATCTGGGTATAATCTCATTTAATCAATTCCCTGCCATTGTAGGGGTCTTGGGAACTGGTGCACTTTGGTCCCTCCCATTCTCTGCCTATGGCACGTGATAGTTTAGTCTCCTTTGGGCCTCATTTCCATTGTTGGAATTGGTGTGGCGGTTGGTGTACTCTGTGATATAAAGGAGGTCGGACTAGTTGATCCCTTCTGGCCTTAGTGCTATGGCTCAAGCAGCAAGACTCATGTTTTCATCATAGTAAATGGGGCCTAGAGCAGCAAAACAATGTGAGCCCATTTACTAAATGGAATGGAATTAGTTACTTAAAGGGCTTCTTTTTTGCTTGTTTGCAGGTTGCATGGCCGATACCATGAAATGGCACCGAACATTGTGCCCATGGACTACACCAAGGATCCAGATGTTAAACTACCTATACAGCTTATAATTAACATGCCTGAACTAAAGGTATTGCTTCTAACTGCTTAAAAATGGCATCATGTTAAATTTGCCTCAGTGGAGTGAGTTTGGTACCATGGTTGAGTGATCACTAATTAGGGTGACCAGAGAACAACTGTGGAAAAAATGGAACAGGGGGCGAGGGTTTATAGGCACCTATATAAGAAAAAGTCCCCAAAAATGGCACTATCCCTATAAAATGCGACATCTGGTCACCCTATAATTCATGTGAGAAGCTGAGTTCCTCTCCTTCCTATTCTAGGCAAAACCAATGTCAGACACTGCAGATGATTTATGTAACTACATGAAGTACAGACTGTCCCATCATCAAGGAAGCCAGGACCAGTATTTGAAAGGGGGTAGGGGAGTGTCTTATCATAACATCAGCTGAATGTATGCAACTCCTGTTTAAACTGATGGAAGCAGTGTGCAAACAACTGATAGGGCCCACGGGAGTTCCTAGCTCCATGTTCAGACCACTAAGCTAGTAAGTCTTTCACTGTGATCTGTGGAGAACTTGCTGGTGGTCTTCAGACAGCTGGCTTATCACAGGTGCTGGTTCCTCTTGTTTTCTGATGCTAAATTGCCTAAAAGGAAGCTGAGAACACACTAACTACTCCCCATATTACTTTTCCATATAAGCAAGAGCTTGTGTTACCATAGGGATATCACATGATCTTACAGGAAGGAGAGGGGGTAAGTGAGAAATATGAGTCCGTACATCTATCTTTTATGTAGTACAACAACTAAATGTGCCATAGTTTAATAGGACAAATGTGGATTGTTAGATCTAACCTTTTGAAGCAAAGTATTGAATTGTACCAGTTATGACATAATATGTATGTTAGTTTAAATAAGTTAATAGAGTTTCTATTTACTATCGTGAAAAAACCACAGTCCACTCACTGCTACCATCATTTGAAGTGTCACCCAAATGGTGCAAAAATGTAACTGCTGGTCTTCATTTCAATGATTTAGAAGATTTCTATAATGTAGCACAGCAATCAGCACCTGAATGGAAGAAAAACAAATGCAGTATTTTTGTGAAAAAATAAATGTACAGTTCTGAAGTCAGCATGCAGCGAAGGGTGATGTTTTAACAATGTGGGACAACATGTGGATAATCCATGAATCCAAAAAGTTTCCCTCCCATGTTCGCCATGATATATAGCATGACAATAGGAGCAGAAGACAAAATGAGGGCAATTCGAGGTTTATTCCTTATTTACAAACCTATAATATCTGCAATATTCCAAGAACTACTATTCTTCTGAAACATGTGAAATATGTTTTAAAACATAATGTTAATTTTATCATCTGTCAAAGTAAAGAACATTTTAATAGCTCATAATATGAATAGACTATTTTGGATCAATAAATATTTATTTCAAAGCCCTTTTAATCCGTCACCTACGTCCTTTTACATAAAATATCCTGTTATTAAATCTATAAAATATTTGTCATAGATTTCAAAGCATGTGTTAAAGGTGGGTAAGTGTTGTTCATATTTCACAGGTATACTGAGGCACAGAGGTTAATAGCCACATTCTTAAAATATGGCCTTTAATTTTAGATATCTCAGTTTTTAGTGGATAACTGTAGACATATTGATGAAGATTGTCTGACTTCAATGCCTAAAGTTAGGCTCCTAAATCCATATTTCAGCACATAAATCAGTGGCCTGATTGTCAGAATTGCCTAGCACCCAGCAAAACCAATTACATCTTTGGGCTAGATCCTCAGTTGTGACAAGATGCATGCAGTGCAGCTGAGAGGGGAGGGAAAACAAAGGTGGTTTAGTCTCCTTTTGCTGCTCACCAGCGTACAGCAACCCCTAGTGTAACTGAGAGCAACACCCAACTTGCTTTAATTTATGTGCTTTTGCCTATGGCCTGAAGGGGATATTCCAGCAGCCAGGGGCCTATGGAGTGCAAAAGTAAACTGTCCACACAGCCTTCCCCCTCTGGCTGCAAGGGTGGATGGCATAAAGCTTCTCTGGTGGCTCTGTTATTTCTAGGGAATTCCTGATGCTGGGGAAATAATGAGGGGGCCAGATGCACTGAGTTTCCAGTTGTTGTGTGTCACTAGGGTGGTGCAAGGCAATTAGAGTGGGATCAAAGATTTGGCTCCTCTATACCTGTGTCTATCAGATAAGTATACTTATCTGTCAAATGGGAATAATACTCACTTCTCTGACCTGCTTTCAGATGATTGGATAAATAGTGCTATACGCAAGTGCAAAGTATTGTTGTATGGGGCACTATTTTATACTCAAGATAGTGCCAGTTGCCATATCTACATTGACACAAAGTGAAAGGTGGTTTATCTGAAGAAACTAACCAGCTCACTTACCTAGTAAATAGGAGGGTAAAGCAGCATGTGCTTCACATTTAACATACATTTGCAGAATGGAAATATGTCCCCAGTTGTGTTTAGTCCCCAGCTGCTGCTTTTTCAGAAACATTTCATGCAAACTGAATTATGCCCCTGTCAGAAATCCAGTCATCACCCAGGGCTGTTTGATTTAGAAACTGTTTCTTTGACTCATCCATCCCATGCAAGGACATTTTACATAGATATGAAATGTATCTCTCTAATCTGTCATACTGGAAGCTCACCCATCATGGCAGTATCTAAGGGTTTGTGGAGTTTATATGAAGAGTCAGCACACTTCCATTTTACATAAATACCAAAATGGAAGAAATGGGGTAACTGAAGAGCTCTGGGTATTGGGAATTGTCACAGAGTCACCGGGCAATGCTCTGGAACTGCTCCCTATGAAGTCAGTCAGGACTCTGAGGGAGCCTCCTCTCTGTGAGCAGACTGTCTCCAGGGCAAGAAGCTTCACAGCTTCAACCTTCCTAGGGCTGACTTCGGAGCATTCAGCATCCCCTTTCACACTGTGCGCTTCCCACAGCAAGTCCGCACAAGCAGGCCTCCTTGGGAAGCCAGTGGGCCCTGCACCCCAACTCCACAGTCAGATATGACTTGCAATCAGCCAGTAAAACAAGGTTTATTAGATGACAGGAACACAGTCTAAAACAGAGCTTGTAGGTTCAGAGAACAGCACCCCTCAGTCAGGTCCATCTTGGGGGGGCAGGGAGGCCAGAGACCCATCTGGACCCCCCTCCATTTCCCCAGCCAGCTCCAAACTGAAACTCTCCACCCCCTCCTCAATGTTCTCAGAGAGAACATTAAGAACAGTCCCACTTCGTCACAGTAATGGGATATGAAACCCTTTGTCTTTAGTTCAGTGACACGAATCTAAAACTGGATTGCACCGACAAAAATTGTAACTGTCAGATGGTAATTAGTGGCCCTACAAGAAGTGAGTTATTAGGACAACTGGAAAACCTCAGTGCTGCTCCCATATGTCATCAGTCATATGAGATGGGGACATTGGCCTTCAGAACTAATCCCCAGACTGACCAGGAGGAGTCACCAGCTCAGCAGTAACTGGTGCATCCAGTGACAGGCCCCAAATGATGAAGTCTCTAGGAAGCTACCTACTATGAGAGACTATCCATTGATTAGGTGTAGTTGCAATAGAACATACTTGTTCCTAAATTACTAATGAGGCATAAAACAGAAGTTTCTTTTTAAAATGTGATCAGATTTTGGGTTGCAGGAATAAGACTCCCTCTCCTAAGATTGAGGCAGGCTGCCTAGAAAAGAATAGGATATAATAGTGTTATACAGTATTTCTTTATGGGCCAGAGTTCTCATAACTACCTTTAAATTCATCAGAATCTCTCTGGTCTTCTCAGTGAGAATATGCAAAACCTTGAAGGATCTTGGCTGGCTTTGAGAAGGGGTTTATAGGGGAAAGGAGCTGGATGAAAATGTTGGAACTTGCTTTTGTGAAAACAGTATGACAAAAATTAGTGTCAGATTTGTGGTTATTACACAACAGTTTGTTTTTCAGTTTCATCAGAGTTTGTAGATTTCTTGAAAAGATTGCTGTCAGCTTGCAATCTTTTCTTGATTGAGAAATTGACACTCAGACTGTTTGTAAAGAGATTACCTATATTTCAGTGGCTGATTAAGTTTGCTTCCTGTGAGGAATTTGGTTTGAAGGAGGGGATTTGATTTCCTATTTTTGCTGGGGCTGTCTTAAAAATTATTTGTACTGCGGCAGCTTGTAGGAGCCCCAGTCCTGGACCAGGACCCCATTGTGCTAGGGGCCATACAAATAGAACAAAAATAGTCCCCACCCAAAGAGCTAATAGTTGAACAGCAGTGGTCCCTTTGACTTGTGTGCAAAGAAAAGATGCATAATCTAGCTCTGCATTTGCAACTTTTCCAAATGTAATGCCAAAGAGTTTGCTATAGTGGTCTTTCCTATCAGTAGCTTTTCAGCATCGTAGAGTTGTAGATAAAGCTAATGTGAGTCTCTCTAAAAAGAAAGACAAAATATCTATTGAATTCTAAGTAAATCTGAGAGATTTCCAGTATACCTGGCTTTTCTCCTACAGTTTATTTTGTATCATTTGTAGTTACTGCCAAGACTGAGCTCAACACCACAGCCACAGGATCTGATAAATAGATAGAATCAATAATGCACTTTTCTAAATTGGATTGAGAGGGAATTAGATACAGAGGAAGAGGGATCACTACTACACACTAATGGTTGAGCCAGGCTGAATTTAAATGCAACTTCCATGACTCAAGGAGAGAAAGTTTGCTGACAGTCACAAACCTTAATCTGCCAGGAATCATGCATTATTTAATGATAAAGTGAGAGAAGAGCTTCTATTGCCTGAGGAGGATTCAGTGTTGGGACAGAAAATTATATATAAACATATTAGGCCAGATGCTCAGCTGACATAAATCTGTGTCGTTCTGTTGAAGTCATAGAGCTATGCCAATTTCTCCCACCTCAGGGGCTGTTAAATTAGGTTCTAGATTCTCTAAATTTTAACAGTTCTATTACATAAACACAGTGCTAATATATCAGGGAGCTTTTTTTAGTTCTAAATGGACAGCACTACTAATAGCCTGGACCATAAGGGTTTTTGACATTCATCTGAAACATGCTGAGCAGAGGTCTTCCTTTACGACTAGATGGCCACATCCATCATGATCATCTTGTCCTATACAAACCGTGACTGAAAAGCCATTGGTAACTTCACTTTAGAGTTAGCTTATATTGGAGATAGTCTTTTTGTTCCACCTGCTGTCCATAATGCCTTAGGCCCTGGTAATCCTATCAACCTGCTCCTGCAGAAACATCCATATGGGGGTCCTACAGCATTCTCATTGAACCATTCCACTGAGGATGGTTGGACCTCCATATCCCCCTGTGTAATAATCACAAAATTGCTCAAGGCCATGTTTACACCCTTGATTCTTCATCTGAGCTCTTCTCCCTGTGTTGATGAGGCTTGTGTGCTCTGTCCATTGGATCATTTGCATCTTTAAACATTTTGCTCCTTTCTGAAATGTGGCAAATAGTAAAACAGAAACCCAAGAACTGACACTAGATAAAGCAGCACAGACAATAAGAAAAACCTTTATCTGGTCATGAGCTGGATTTTTGAGCAGAATGTTAGGGTGCCAAAGAACCTGAGAAATTCTTGATCTGGAAAGAGACTGTGCCGAGCTATGGATACAATAGTCCCCAGTGTCTTTTGTTTGCTCCCTGTAGTGAAATGATTGCACATTGGGCTAAAATATGTCATTGCAGTTAGCAATAGAAAAAGTTTATTAGATCATTGCATCTGTTCCCCTGCCTTAGCTAAAGAACTCATCAGATATTAACCTCATAGCTAACATGATCTTAGCTAGTATCTAAGAGCTATGTGAAGAGCTCAGTCTCAAATTTTGGCATTTCTTTTTCATTATGTAGGGGAGGTAGCTTGGTTGATAATCAGACTGTTGATCATCCAGATCTATAGAAGAGGAAAGTAGAAACAAAAGAGACTTTAGTCTGGCAAAGGTATGCATGCACAGTCCATGTGTCACTTAGGCTACTAAGTATTATTATTCTTATTTAGCATCATGCATGGGTATTGTGCTTTACAAGCAAAAATAAAATGACAAGGGACTGAATTCTGCTAGTTACACACCTACCTACACTGAAATCAGTTTGGAGACACAGGTATAGCTTAGAGCAGAATTTGTCCCAAGTTCCTTCCCTAGAGAAGCTTAGAATATAAAGGAAATTACTAGAATTGGATAAAAACACAAACAATATTTGGTAAATATTCATTTAAATCTCTCAGAAAACTGGTAAAACAAGCTACAGATAAGAACAGCGGTGGGCAAACTTTTTTTGGCCTGAGGGCCATATTGGGGTTCCAAAATTGTATGGAGGACCGGGTAGGGAAGGCTGTGCCTCCCCAAACAGCCTGGCTCCCTCCCCTATCTGCCCCCTCCCACTTCCTGTCCCCCTCAGAAACTCCAACCCCTCTGACCACCCCCTCCCAGGACACCGGTCCCTAACCACCCTCTCGACCCCCCCCCCACATCCAACCCCTTCTGCTCCCTGTCCCCTGACTCTCCTTACCCCTATCCATACCTCTGCTCCCTGACAGGCCCCCTGGGACTCCCACACCTATCCAACCTCCCTGTTCCCCATCCCCTGACTGCCCCCCCAGAATCTTACCTGCTATCCATCCCCCTCTCTAAAGCCCCTTTCGGAATGTGGCCCCCGAACATGGGCAGAGGACTCAGGAGGAGGAGGGGCAGCCTCTCAGCCAGAAAGAAGCGGTGGTTTCCCCTTCAAAGCGCTGCTTCTCTTCGGCCAGCTGCGCAGCCACTGGTGCTCTTCCTGAGTCCTCCGCTGGCTTTAGCTGTGCTACCGGCACCCCCACCTCCTGCCTGCTCCCCTGAGACTGAAGGTGAGCTTCCCTCCCTGTTCTCCCCTGCCTCCGAAGTGAAGCCTTCTTCCCTGGGGGAGGGCACGCTGGTGCTGAGCTGCCCCAGTGCCCAGCCCTGGGGCCCCAGTGCCAGGGCACCCTGTGTTAACTTTTAAATCCACCCCTGAGTCTTGCCACCTAGCCCGAGCCAGCCATGCCACTATGCTTCCCAGAGCACTGGTGATGCGGCTCACTGAGCTATGGGGGAGCGAGAACAGCGAGGGAGGGGCCAGGTTTAGCCTCCCTGGCTGAGAGCTCAAGGGCTGGGCAGGATGGTCCCATGGGCCGGACATGGCCCAAGGGCCATAGTTTGCTGCAAATAACTGTTGTCCAGGGATGGGCAAATATGTGGTAAATTGATTTTGATTAATGAATATAGCTGAAAAAATCGCAGTTTGCTCAATCGCAATCCATGACCAGAGGTGAAATTTCTCCAGTTACTTAAGAATTAATCATCAAGCTCTAGCAATTCCACCTTTCCCTTTCTAGTCAAGTTCTTTACTAAAATCCATATCCACATGAGCAAATTAGTATTTGGGGGGATGACAGTAGATTAAGTTTCTTTTTAAAGGTTCAAAGATACTTTTCTCCTGCTTCTATATCAATTATTCCACTTATTATTGTAGACACAAGCAGCATCAAAACGTTTCTTCTCTTCCATATGATATTCAAGGCCAAGTACTGACATAAACCATTCCCAAAATATGTGCTCTTTAGTCAAGAAGTCACCTGGGAATGTCACAGAGTGGCAAGTCTTTGAATAGCAATGTCAAAGCTGAAACATAGGAGATTTAGTATAAAAGCAAAAAATGGCTGATGAGACCTAGGGCCATAGAGGCTGGGACTCTCAGCATCTAAGGATGTTAAGAGTCCAGCTCATATCAGTGAGAGATGGGGATGTAATTCCCAGAGGCTTCTCTGAAAATCTTAGTCATAGTGTCCTTGTCTACAAGTATGACTCCTCCTGGCATTAGTATATGGGTCTTAAGCATTCCAGATGAATCTGTACCATTGATTTACATTACACAAAAGCATGTCATCTTTCTCCATCCCATTCCTTATACATACTAGCCGCTTATTTGATATTTTGACCACAGCTGCACATTGAGCTAACACCTTCATTGAGCTGTTTATAGTGATGTCCAGGTCCTTGAGCTGACACTGTTAATTGTAAAGGTGTATGTTTTAACTGGTTATTTGTTATCCATATAAATGTCCATTCCCTTTTAGAATTTTGCTAAGTTATTGGCCTCAATGACATCTACTTCACAATTTTCTTTCTAATGTGCATTGCTTTTCATATGTCAACATTGATTGCTGTCATATTGCACTTTGTAGATTATAAAACTCCCTTATACATACTAGAAAGACAGACAGGATGGACCCAGAAGTTTTAAAAATATTTTTAAATAATTATCTCCCCAGCCCTTGGTTATATAACTTTTTTTAAAAAATCAGCAGATGATGGGTCACATCTGCTAGTGAACATTTTAGCTGTTTAAAGCATCCATCCATGATATGAACATCTCAGGTTAAAAGTAGAGATGGGTACAAACCAAAACACCCCAAATTTTGGGGAACTTCTCATTCTGACCAGTTCAGGTGAAATTCATTTCTGTTTCAAACATCCTAACATGACTTCAGTAATCCACATAGCATATTGTCTTGGGACTGGTCTTCACTAGGGCTGGGGATCAGCTGTAGATACGCAACTTCAGCTACGTTAATAACGTAGCTGAAGTCGGCGTCTCTACAGCTGACTTACCTGCTGTCCTTACAGCGGCGGCGGGCAGCGGTGCGCTCCCCTGTCGACTCCAGCTTACTCCTTTTGGCGAGCTGGAATTCCGGAGTTGACGGGGGCAGCTCTGGCAATCGATTTATCGCGTCCTGACGAGACACGATAAATCGATCGCCAAAAGACAATTGCTGCCACACGTAGTGAAGACAAGCCCTTGTTCAGGCAGTAAAACTCCTCCATTAAAGTCAAAGGGGATTTATGAAAAGTACAGGAGTGCTTGTGACAGCTTAGAGGCTAACACATGTATTTAAGCATAAGCTTTTGTGGGCTCCAGCATGAAAGCTTATGCTTAAATAAATTTGTTAGTCTCTAAGGTGCCACAAGTACTCCTGTTCTTTTTGCAAATACAGACTAACACGGCCACTACTCTGAAAGGGAATATATGTGCAAACACTGAAGGGAGAATACACTCTAGATTTATTTTGATATAAAGGCATTTCTTAATAACAACCAAACAGGAGTGGCTTGGTTATCTTGACCTGTTCACAGCCCTGAGTATTACTTTACTTATCTATGCCTTGTAACCTCATATTTCCAACATGAAATCAGCTCATGCTCACAGTACGCAATGTTCTGAATTCACTGATCGAACCACAGATAAATACAAATGGATGGGACTAAAGCAGAACGTGAATGTTTTATAAAAGGCTTTGGAGAAAAATGATAGAGGAGTAAACAACAATTTGCATGTTGTTTACTCTTCTATATATACAATAAATATAGATATTTATATCTATTGCATAGATAGAGGAGTAATATCTATACAATTATTGTATAGACAATAACTGAATTGTCTCTTCAATACAATTCTTAGTGCATTGTATTCCGGGACTGCGTTTCATAATTTTTGGATTTTTGGATATGCTACAGTGTATAACACATATACGTTGTAGCATATCCAAAAATCAATAGAAAGGGTAATGCTTATGGTAAAGGTGGATTAAAGGGTGGGTTAAAATAATGAGCCTAAAGATTAATGACAAATGTAATGAGCCCATCCAAAGGAGTTCTGATGATTTCAGCCCCGAGACTGATGTTCAAGCAGTCTATTAGATTGCAAAATTCTCAGCATTAACAGTTGTTTCCTTCTTTTCTCTCTCCCTTTAATTTGTATTGTGAAAGGTCATAAATTTGTAACTTAACCAGCTAAACCCAGGTTTTGAATTTTACAATGGCTCTTTTTTTAAACAATTAATGCTGAAGGGAACACAAGAAGCTAGGAAGGAACCCAATCCCACAGTTTATGTGAAAATGCTTTTTCCTTTAAATATTATGAAACCTTAATCTGTGCTCTCTAGAGCAGAGGTAATGGAATTACATAAAGGATTTGAGAAGTAACTGATACTTTCCATTGTGCAAGCTAAAGCTCTACCTCCCAGAGCCCCACTGCTGGAGCCCTGGGGTAGCGGCTCCAGGGGCTATTTAAAAGGCCCAGGGCTCCCCTGCCTTTACTGCCCCAGCCCTTTAAATAGCCCCCAGAGCCCCACCACTGCTACCCCAGGGCTCTGGCAGCTATTTAAAGGTCCAGGGCAGTAGAAGCAGGGGAGCCCTGGGCCCCTTAAATAGTCCCTGCAGCCCTGGGGTAGCGGTGGTGGGGCTCCGGGGGCTATTTAAAGGGTCTGAGGCTCCCCCTGCTTCTACCGCCCTGGGCCCTTTAAATAGCCCCCAGAGCCTAACGGAGCCCTTGGATAGCAACGGGAGCCAGAGTCCCCTATCTCTAGAGCCGGCTCCAACCCAGCCCCATACCAGTAAGTCTCCATTTCTACTTTCACCTCTGCCTACATTTCTATGATTCTGTTTCTTTTCTGAATAAAATGGGTGGCATGGATTCACATTTTTCCTTGCAGACTTTCTGTTCAATTCATTTGATTCCTGGAACTTAGAAGCAATGTGATATATTTTTTTCATGATACAGCCCATCTTGGTCACTTTCGTTTTCCACTTACAAAGATACATAAATATATTTGTGTGATTTGTTTGAAAATATATATTCAGCAATATATATACACTAAAATGCCTGAGTTGACAAACTTTGAAGTTCTTTGACTATAGAGATACCAAGTCTATACCTACATTAGTGAGCTATACTGATGCAGCTGCGTCATCGTAAGATCACTCAAGTAGCCACTCTATGCTGATGGGAGAGAGCTGTCCCGTCAATATAATAAAACCACCACAACGAGCGGCAGCAGCTATGCTGGTGGAGAAGCTTTCCCACTGACATAGCACTGTGCACATTACCACTTATGCCAGCAAAACTATGTCTCAGGTTGGGTGTGAGTTTTTTTTCACATCTATGAGAGACAAGTTTTGCTGACATAAGTGGTAGCGTAGACATGGACCAATTTACTGAAAGAGAATGTCATTCATTTGACTGTGACCCGCACACTGAGCAGCACTATTTAAAAGTCAGAGACAGTTTTGAAATTACTCCCTATAAAAAGCCATACTTCTGGGAGTGGTGTTGGCTGTTAAGTCAACAATGACCAGCTGACACATGGTGTTAGGCATGGGAGTGATATTATAGAAGTGGTTTAGTATCTGCTATAGTGTCAGGTTTTTGTTACACAGTAAAAACTTTATCCAGCATGAGAAAATGGGGGGTGCTGGTTAGTCACAAATTCTAGTTTACTAAGAGTTATACTTACCCATGGGATACCAATTTTCAAAGATCTAGAATACAATAAAATGAATAAAGTATAAAATAGTATACAGGAACTCACCAATCCAGTAGTAGTAGTGCACTGCAGAGTGGTTGGTTTCTTGAAGCACTTAGGTGTATACAGGTAAATTTTCGAGACAGTAGGGTTATCTTATGGCACTACATATCACTGTGGGCAGTGCATGGTGTACACCCAGATCACTAAAAATACACTTAACGCTAAAACTATACTAAACATAATTTAATCTTTCTTTGATTCAGAAGGCACTTCAGTATCTTCCAGCGCCTCAGGATCATCATTATCAACATCAGTTATCATAGTAGATGTAGAAGACTGGGCTGAATCTGTAATGACCTTATGACCAGGAGTGCTGGAAAAAAATTTATAGAGGGAGTGCTGAGAGCCACTAAATCAAACGTTAAGGCCTGTATATAATGGAAACCACTTCAAGGCAGCACTCCTAGCTCCAGCACCTATGCCTGTGACATACCCTGGAAGTGGCTTTTTTAAAATAAATCCCTGATAACAGTTTGCTTACTGGTGGTCTGCCTCTTTTGCATAAATGTAGAGTGCAGAATGTGCAGTTGCATAACCTCCTGGGCAGTATAATAGCCCCGGTTACTAGATTGAAGATTTGTGTTGGTAGATATTAGAAATGCTGGTTAATAGAGCTTTCTGGTTGATAAGAGTAAAAGCTGTTATCCAGCACTTTATCTAGATTTTTGAAACCTAAACAATTTCCATGCAATCTTTACAATTCCCTATTATTTTAATTAATTCATCCAGGGCCAAATTTTCCTTGCCTGATTCACACAAGTAGCTCCATTGATTTCACTGGGACTACTTTCATGAGTAAAGTAAGCAGGATTTGGCATCCAGATCAGTGTATCTGTGTGGCTGTTTACTTGGCCTGCCTCCGTCCTGTTCTCCACACCAGCCTGTTTTACCTCACAGGCTGCAGTTTGCAGAGGGGAGTCTGGAGGCTGCATTGTGTGTCTGCTGTGCTTGCTGCTTTCCTGAAGTCCCAGGTTCTAAAAATAAGCCTATGTGTTTTATGCAGGAGAACCCCTTCAAGGAGAGGATTGTGGAGGCTTTCTCAGAGGATGGAGATGGGAACCTCAGCTTCAATGACTTCGTGGACATGTTCTCTGTGCTCAGTGAAATGGCTCCCAGAGAGCTCAAAGCAATCTATGCCTTTAAGATCTATGGTAATGTGTGGGGATGCTGTAGATAAATGGCTCCATTAATTCAGATTAACTGTCTACCTAGGAGATATGTTCTCTATCAGCTCTGTGCTTAGCCAAAAAGCAAAATGGCTTATTTCTTCAAGGTGCTGAGCATTTTGGCCAATTAGCAAACATGCACTTAACTTTAATATCCACAGAACTACTTATATTCTTGAAGTTAAGCACATGTAGGATCAAACCCTAGGAAGAACTGTTTAGGTATTTGAGATGATCTTAGTGTAATTCAGGGATCTTCCCCTCTAGATATACTGTATTATTTAATCCACTGAAATGTCAAAAAATCTTGTCATATGTCATTGTGATAGCATATATCCAAGATAGCGTATATCCACTCCCCACTGTCAGTGCAAAATTACTGCCTCAGCTTGCCCTTTCTTTGAAATGGATCACGCCTTTCCAAGTTCAAAGTAAGGTCTCTCCTCCTGGGGTCTCACTTACGTAGAAGGTCCCAAAAAGCAATATCTCCAGCATTTATGCAGGAGATCTCCCCTTCTGAGCCTTCCCCTTATAGCTCCTTGTTTTCCCTTTTGGTTCCTTCTCTTTAGACCAGCCTATTCCCAAACATAAGAATGGCTGTACAGGTCAGACCAAAGGTCCATCTAGCCCAGTATCATGTCTACAGACAGTAGACAATGCCAGGTGCCCTGGAGTGAGTGAACCTAGCAGGTAATGATCAAGTGATCTCTCTCCTCCATCCATCACTTCTCTCTGACAAACAGAGGCTAGAGATACCATTCCTTACCCATTCTGGCTAATAGCCATTAATGGACTTAACCTCAATGAATTTATCCAGTTCTCTTTTAAGCCCTGTTATAGTCCTAGCCTTCAAAACCTCCTCAGGCAAGGAGTTCCACAGGTTGACTGTGTGCTAAGTGAAGAACAACTTCCTTTTATTTCTTTTAAACCTGCTGCCCATTCATTTTATTTGGTGGCTCCTAGTTCTTATATTATGGGAGCAAGTAAATAACATTTCCTTGTTCACTTTCTTCACACCACTCATGATTTTATATACCTCTACCATATCCCTGCTTAGTCTCCTATTTTCTAAGCTGAAAAGTCCTAGCCTCTTTAATCTCTCCTCATATGGGACATGTTCCAAACCCCTAATCATTTTATTTGCCCTTCTTTGAACTTTTTCTAATGCCAGTATGTCTTTTTTGAGATGAGGAGACCACATCTGTACGCAGTATTCAAGATGTGGGCACACCATGGATTTATATAAGGGCAATAAGATATTCTCTGTCTTCTTCTCTATCCCTTTTTAAATGATTCCTAAGAGTCTAATATCTGTACTGCAAAAAAACCAATCAAACAAGAAACATGCTCCCCACCCAGAACTGCAGCAATGAGTCCCAGAGTCCATGTGAACTGACTTGGGCTCACAGGGCTTGTTTTATGGGGCTAAAAATAACCATGTAAATGTTCCTGCTAGGGCTGGAGCCTGGCCTTCCCCAATGGCTTGGTTCAGCCTTTGTTCCTTCTAGGGTTTTCTCCAGATCTACCCTTTCCAGATCTCCCCCAGACTGAGCAATAGGCTTTGGCTTTTATGTCTTGACTTGCTGTGAGCCTAGTCATGTAATCACTCATGATTATCGCCCTTCTTCCCCAGACTACGTTTCTCAAAATTCTTGGCTTTAAAGGCTGTGGCTCTGCAACAGGTATATTGGGCTGCAACTGTGTTTAAAGAACTAGTGCCTGGCTAGAGGTAATAAGCCACTGTTTGCACTCTCCCATAACTAGAGGTAATAAGCCACTGTTTGCACTCTCCCATTTATTTTTGTACTGAAATGTGGGCCATTTAAAAATGTTGTATTTTTAGATGCAAAAATTGGTCCATTAAACAATTTCACAGAACTGGATGGGATGGATTGGACCCCCCGTTTTGGGGTTCCACCAAATGTGCTTGAGTCCCACTGAGCCTGCCTGTCCCACCAGCCTGGGCTCCCCTTACTCTGCACTACTGTAGCGGGTTTCCAGGCCCCTTTCCAGCACACACACATGTAGGAATACACTCAACTGTAGAGCCACACAGAGTCTGTGTGGGAGGACTTTGCTAGGGGGTTGCTCAGCACTCCTGTGCACACATCTTATGGAATGTAAACCCAAAATTGTATTGTCTTGCACTGTATAGAGATTTATATAGCATAAGCTCATGAAAATCGCCCCCTTCCTCAACGTGGAGGATGGTATACAGAGCTCTTTGACCCCAGTTATGAATTGCACAACCTGGGTTTTGGGATAAGCAAAGAACAAGTTTATTACCTAAAAAGGATAAATTTTAAGTGATTAAAAGGGATAGCAAATAGAACAAAGCAGATTACTGAGCAAAATAAATGAACAAGTAACCTAAGCTTAATTCACAAAAGAAAGTGGTTAGAAGTTGTAATTTCTCACCCTAAATGTTGTTTTAGGCAGGTTGCAATGTTTCTGCAATTTAGAGTTCCAGGTGTTTCTCTTCACAGCCTAGACCTCCCCAGCCTGGGTCCCCGATCTTTCTCTCCAGATTAGTTTTAGGGCGTGTTTACTGTCGTCATCCCGGGTGGGGATTCAGTGAAGAACAGGTGATCTGGATTAACTCACTCTCCAGCCTGATATACAAGTTACATAAGGCAGGAATCTTTTGTTTCCCTGTTGGATCCCCACCGCCATCAGTGGAGAAGTACCAGCAGTGTCCAATGTGGTATTTCATACCACCTGTCATCATCCTTGACTTTGCAGTGTTAGAGCAGCCATGAGACAAGGCTTATTCGTAATGTCCACAGGAAAGAACTCCAGGAAGATGGGAGATCAGCATCTTCAGAGACCGATTATCTTTACTAATGGCCCATCCAGGCTGATTGCTTATTATCTGGTGCGTGTTCCCCAAGTATACACACAGTTGTAATTGAATTCCTAACTTCAAATACAGAAATGATACAGGCATACAAACTGGATTGTTACATTCAGTACATCATAACCTTTCCAATGATATCTCAGAAAACCCATCTTGCATCAAATACATCTTAATTATGCAACATTCATATCATAAGCATATTTCTACAAAGAATATGGGGCATAATGTCAGATTGGAGATTTCACACTTTTCACTTGAGTTTAGAATGAATTCTTTAAAATGGTCAAATGTTGTTAGTAATGCAGCTAAAGGATATTTCAGTTCAAATACTGCACTTTTACAAGACTGAGTTTTTCTTGTTTCTTATTTTACAGGACTGGGACAAGTCCATGAAATCAAAACAAAATGCAAATGAAACCTCAGACTCTGAGATTTTCAGATTTCATTGTTAATTT
The DNA here is from genome assembly GCA_007922305.1 of Dermatemys mawii. NCBI lineage: Eukaryota > Metazoa > Chordata > Testudines > Dermatemydidae > Dermatemys > Dermatemys mawii. The sequence goes on along the minus strand of ML677366.1, from coordinate 29,862,462 downwards.
TTTGTGCAGCTTGATATAAACAGATATAGATCACCTAATACAACTAAGGAATTCTTTAATATAACTAAAACTTAAATACAATTAAAAGAAGGAAAGCCTCTAATTTTTCCCTATTTCTGCTCTTGCTTTGCTTTTTGCCCTTCACTCCTGCTGAACAGTTAACCTCTATTGATCTGTTTTGTTGGTCTGCTTATAAGTGTTTTACTTCTTGATTCCCATGCAATGGCATAATTTTCAGTGTTCGAGTGGCAAACACTGTAGGCAAATGTTTTCAAATTTGAGGGAAGGGGCAATCCCACAGTAACATTAACATTTAAAAGGCTTTTTATAAAAATAAATCCTAATTTTTAATCTAAATTTGTCATTAATCCTTTATGCAATGACAACATATATCAACAGATGCACTAAATAGCTTATAAATAAGGCTGTAAGAAAATCATGGGCCATGATTGCAAAAATTGCAGAAATTGTAGCTCTTTAGCCAACGTAACTTTTTGTAATTTCTCCATATATGAGTGACTGTGTTGTAAACTGAGCATGGGATCACAATGCAGAGGAACCATTTCAAGTGGGGATGTGGGGTACAGGGCAACTTGGGGGGCCTGGCACCGGCAGCAGCAAGCTACCCTGCCCTAGCCCACTCCTCCTCTGCCCCCTCCCATCCCTCATTCCACTCCTTCTCCCAAGGCCCCTCCCTGCCTCTTTCTGGCTTCCACTCTCTCCCCCAAGCAATGCGAGCAACCAGCAGGGTGGGACGGAGCAGAGTGGGGTAGGCTGGGGCCAGGTTACTCACTGCTGCTGGCAATAGGCCACCCCTAACTCCCCAGGCCATCCAGGACCCTGCATCTCCCTGAAGCTCAGAGCCCCCGAAAGCGTGGTGAGCCTAACATTGGTGGAGCTAGGTCCACGTTCCTAAATATTGGTGGAGTACGGGCACCACAGGCTCAGATTACTCAACACCTATGCCTGCTTAGGGTTTCCTTAGTGAGAGCAGAGAGAGGGAACCGCTTGGCTATAGCCCATCATAGAAAAGCAAGCAGGAAACAAACCTGCTACGTGTACATTTTCTTGCCAGACACCTACTAAATCTTAAGGCATACAAGGCTGCAAATCTGACAGTTCCATCAGACTTGGAATATTGCTGCTCAGTGGACAACTAGGTTCTGTGCTCATATGACAGTGGAATTGCTATGTGGAGATTTATTGGCAACTTATAAGCTGTTTGTATGTTAGAGCAGTACCATAATTTACTATTTCTCCCATCACGTGGTGGTTGTCTCAAAATGTCAGTGTTAGCTGAAACCCGAATTGATTGGTAACACTAAAAATAGTACTCTGCACATAGAGTGCTTTGTTTTCAAAGCACTTTCTAGACCTTAACTGGTCCTCCCAAATATTTGTTATATGGATGGGGAAGCAGACTGCTGTGTCCTTGATAAGGCCTTGATTTCATGACCTCTACTGGAAGTTCAGGCTACAAGTATGGATGTGATTACGTTGCCTGATAATGGTTGACAGAGAATATAAGCTCTACTAAACAGATATGCGGGCTGTCGCTTGCCACAGAAACTGGGTCAGATGTCTTTGGGGGAATCTAGATATTGACCAAGAGCTTTGGATTCGAGTTAGATGGAAATGTTCCATATTTGGTCAAGTACAGGATCTTCTGAATGCTAGCTAGTGCTTGCTTGTACCGTACAGAATTAAGTCCTGTTGAAATAAAAAGGGGGTTACCTGTTGTGAGAAAAGCTGCCCCCAAGTTTGCTGGGGTTGAAGACAGGCAAACATTTGTTTAAACTGTTTTCTTTTGTACACATTTTGTTAGAGTAAATTAATCGGGAGAGGAGTATTGACAATCTTCTTTTCTTTCTTCCTTTTCTTGTTTAGATTTTAACACAGATAACTTCATTTGTAAATCTGACCTTGAAAAAACCCTCAACAAGCTGACACGAGAAGAGCTAACAGCAGAAGAAATCACTCTAGTTTGTGAGAAGGTGATAGAAGAAGCTGATATGGATGGTGATGGGAAACTAGCATTTGCAGACTTTGAAAATATGATTTCCAAAGCACCAGACTTTCTCAGGTATAAGAATTGCCTTAAAAACTACCATTATAAGGAATTTAACTTAGCCCTTATGTTCATAGTACTGAAATGCCCAGATTTGTTCCAGATAACATGATCCATGGCACAGTAACACTGTCACAGAAATATATTGGTGTCCTGATGACCTATTGTATGCAGGAATATGGCAATGTTAATGTCCTGGAGATGATTAAATGTTTCATTTGGAATATGTGGAGTGCAGATCCAGACATACAGGCAAACCAAATTCCCACTCAAACAACAGCCATGAGTGAGATCACCATCCCTTCCTCCTGATGAATTTCAAAATGGTGCTGTATAGTAGACATCTCAGTACTGGTTATAAAAAATTGTTGGCTGGAAACAGCCCAAGTGGTATCTTCCATCATGAGTAGATGCCTAACTGGGAGAAACCCTAAATTCACTCTTTTCTGGGGTTTTGAATATGAAGGTTCCTCTATAGTATGGCTGGCATCTAGGGTGACCAGATGTCCCAATTTTATAAGGACAGTCCCAATTTTGATGACTTTTTCTTATATAGGCATCTATTACCTGCCACCCCCATTCCGATTTTTTACACTTGCTATCTGGTCACCCTACTGGCATCAAAGTTCCAACATTTAAGCACTGATCTGTTAAACTTGCTGATTAATCCATTAGTGGTCTATGATCTTCATTGAACTCCTCCTTAGAAGGATGTGGCAGCAGAGGAGCAGAAACTTCATTCTGACCAGTACCACATGCCAATATCTGCTGCTCCACAATCATGACTGTCATGGGCATCACTTTCTCTGGCTTTTTTTTTTTTTTACCTTTTTTCAATTCTGCCATGATCAGCCAATGGCAGCTCTGTTGTCCAATCTGCTGTGGACTTTTCCTTTTTCATCACTTTCAGCACTGTCACAGTCGGGGAATTGGCAACTCTGTAATCCTGTCTCTCATGGCCCTTTTCATGTTTACACATTCTGATGCCACACGAAACTGCTCAAAATGGCATATCCATTTTGGCCGCACTGATTTATCAGCAGTTACATCGTCTGAAGTTGTTATGGGAGCCATTAGATCTGTTGTCTTTATTCTGCTTCAGACTCTATGTATGTTGCTTCTGTCCTATAAGGTAGTTTGATCTACCTTTGTCCCTGTAGAGATGGCTCCCCTTTTCTGTTTCTAGAGCTCCATGCTGCAGCTCTCCATGGGCTCTCTCCAGGGCTCCATGCTGCAGTGTTTGTTTTTCTGTGTTCTCCTTCTTTTTGACCTCGTCTCTACTTCTCTAGGCTGGAGCTTTTCCTGCTCTCACAACCCTTCTTCAAGCCTTCTCTGTTCTCTCTCTGTTCAGCCCCAGCATGCTCTAGGCCTGCTCCACTACTGGTGGGTGAGGAACTCAGACTGCTCCCTTTCCCTACAGAAGAGTTACACTGACCTTTTTCTTCCTTTCCTTTTTTTTGGAGTGGTGGGGGGGTTGTTTTGTTTTTTGGTTTCTGCGCTTTCTCTCTTGTGCTCTCTCTCTGGACGTGGATGTGTCACTGCTGGCACCGCTAATGTCAGCCCAGAGACATGAGACTGAAAGCTCTTTAGTAGAGAATGATCTACTATCCAGAGGTCCCTCAATGTATTAACTCTTTTACAACATGCTAGTCCTCTCTGATAACAGTGGGACCCCATAAAACCTATGAGTAAAAGATATCTTTCTGCTGTTCTCCTGTACCACTGCCACTTCACCAGTGGAATTAACAGTGGGAGTACTAGCACAGGCAGAGTACAGACATTTGGTCTAAAATCCTGCTCTGAGCACAACAGTCTTTCAAATGAAATGGAACTTGTTTGTTTACAGACAGGCTTGGGGTCTCTTCTCAGCATTGCCATCCCCTGTGGGCCTGCAAAATGCTGTATTATCTGAAGAACATGCTCTGGGATCTGAAAGGGCAGTGCTTACTCTGATAACAAAAGACCAGACTGTTTTGGAGAGGGAGGGCTGGCTAACAAAAGGCCCAATGCAGTGAGGTGCAGAGAACTTCCTGTGAAGAGCAGGTTCTCCTCAACTCCCACTGTAGGCATGAGAAGATAAGGATGCCCAGCACTTAATGGAATTAGGCCCTCAACTTGTATTTATTTTTAAAATTATAGAAAGTTTAGGGCTGGTAGAGAAAAGAATTAAACTGAAGAGCATCCTCTTTCTGGAAGAGAAATAGGAAATATGTAACAAGGAGTTTGTCAGGGCTTGTTGGGACTGGCTTAGTTATATTTACTGGCATAATTTATTGAGTATAAGTCATGATTAAGGCTGCAAGTCTGTCACAGAGGTCATTGAAGTCACAGATTCCATTACTTTCTGGGACCTCCATGACTTCTGCAGCCTGTTGGTGTGCCTGACCCCAGGGCTGCCTGAGCAGCTTGGGCAGCCCTGAGACCAGCTGCATAGCTCCCGCCCCCAGCTAGAGCAGCAGTCCTGGGCTGCCGCCTCTCCTCCTCAGCAGAAGAAGTCATGGTCTCGGGTCACCCCTGCCAGAAGCATTAGCAGCGGCGACAGTAGTCCCAGGCCACCCCCCAGCACCAGCAAGCACCCAGCTCTCTCACAGCACCAGAATTCTTCCCAGAACTACCCCACAAACACCAGCAGGTTCCCTGATACCTCCCAGAGCACCAGTGGGTTCCCGGAGCACCCCCTCCCAGTATCAGTGGGTGCCTCAAGCCCCGTCCCCATAGCACCAGCGGGTGTCCCCCACTCCCTCCAGAACACCCAAGATTTAGTCAGATGTATGTAGTATAAGTAAGTTACAGCTTCCATGACCTCTGTGAATTTTGCAGCACTGGTGCATCTGAGCTCAGGACCATACCTGCAGCTAGGGAAGCCCTGGGGCCAGATGCCTTGCCACCCACTGCTCGGACCAGTGGGACCCCGGGCTGCCCCCTGCCTGGACCAGTAGCAGCAGGGCTGTGGGGCCCCAGGCTACCTTCCACCCAGACTGGCAGCAGCAAGTCTGCAAGCTGGCCCCTGCTGGACCGGCAGTGGCAGGGCCCCTTGCAACCCCCCTCTTGGAGCGGCAGCAGTGGCAGGACACCAGGCCACCCTCCCACCCCCCAGCAGCAGTAGGGCCCCAGTACCACCCTCCTCCAATGGCAGCAGGGGGGCCCCTGGCTGTCCCCCCAACAGCAGAAGCATCGCCCTGTGCTCCCTCCCCCCACAGCAGTCTTCAGGAGCACCCCCCTCCCAGCAGATAAGATTTAGTCATAGCTATTTTTAGTAAAAGTCATGGACAGGTCACGAGACCGTGACTTTTTGTTTATTGCCCGTGACCCGTCCATAACTTTTACTAGAAATACTCATGACTAAATCTTCGCCTTAGTCATGATCTATGAATATACACAAAAACATTGTGGTAATTTGTCCTCATGAAATTAAAGCCAGAAACTATAGCAACTGTATAATTCATACTGGTAATACAGAACCAGTTGAAATAATTAAATACTTTTCTAGATCTGCAGTTAGTTTGGGTTTTTTGTTTTGTTTTTTGGCGACTGATTTTCTTTTATTTTCTAAATGCTACTTGTGCCTATTACTGAGCATGAAAGATGCCCTCTAAACAAAGCAGGGAAAGTTGAGCTTAAAACCAGAATCAAAATCAATTATTTAGGCCACACTTACCAATTTTTCCAACAAATTGGACTTCTGGAAACCATGCATTTTTTCCCTTGCATGTTTCATGTTTAAAGGAACCTCATGAAAAGGGAGAGCTTCCACTTGTACATATTAATAAAATATTCTGTATAGCCCTTCAGCCTATCATGGTACCTAGATACTACAGTCATAATCACGTTATAGCCACCACGGGCAGATAATCCAATGATCAGCAAATCCTCTCCAGTCATTGGAAAGTCTTATGCATTTCAATTGCATTATCTTCCCCTGCTTCATCATTATGCAGAGATTTCATGCTTTGCTTACGGTGTCACAGCAGGTACTGTGTTACAGAAAGATGGTCTCCATTCCAGTCCAGGAGTCTCTCTTGTATAGTTAGTGAAGGGGAAAGATCTATTTTCAATTCACTAGTTCCCAACAGCCATGAATTTACACTGAGTGTATTAAAAAGGATTTTTAAAAATTAAATTTCATCTATAGAAATTTCCATTATAACTCTTGTTTAACAGGTGAAATTCACCACCTACCTTTGTGTTGCTGCATGTCAGAGAGGGTAATAGTGGAGTATCCATTCAAGTGCTGTCTACACAAATAATCACTGTTAAAAAGACCCGTGGGGCAGGGTGGTGTGCAGGTTGAAAATGGAGTCAGGATCTGCACTTTTGTGACCTCAAATGCCTGTAGATGGGTAAATTCCACTTTTCCCTAGTTAGGGTGGCCAGATGTCCCAATTTTATAGGGACAGTCCTGATTTTGGGGTCTTTTTCTTATATAGGCTCCTGTTACCTCCCACCCTGTCCCGATTTTTCACACTTGTTGTCTGGTCACCCTATCCCTAGTTCCTCAGGTTTTATGCAGGGATGATTGAATTATACCAGGAATGTTTCAGAGGGGACTGAACCAAGATCACAGACCTAAATACTCCAAATTTTGAGGAATATCATATTTTAAATCTGGACCCTATTTGTATAACCAAAGCCCCAGACACGAATGCTCCCTCTGTTTTGTTCTGGCCCTGAACTTTGAGGCTTGGGCTCATCTGTCCCTAAAAATAATTGCCCCTTGTTAACTTGAAACTGAGATGTTTTCCCCTCAACTCTTTGTTCAAACATAGAGCATTTAGTTAGTGTGCACTGGAATGGTGGCATTGATTTTAAAAAGAACAACAGAACCAGGGAACTTTGGGAGAAAATATATGTCTTGAGAATTATATGGACTTTACAAACACTTGTATTGTAAGAGGAAAAAAACAAGTAAAGCCAAGTTTGGACTGTTAATCTTGGAACCACTAGCTAGTTGTATGACTTGTAAGTAGCCTGGAGTACACACAGCAGTTACACGTATTTATTCAGCACACAAAATTTGAAAAATGTCACATTGCAATGAAATTTTATATTCCACTGATGCTGAGTGGGAACTGAGTGCTGCATGCCCACAGGGACATCACTTGAAGAAGGTCATTGACAGCATACCAACTCAAGAGGAGCTGCCACAGTGTCAATGAGAGAGTCTCCTATACATAAAAGGCTGCATGTCAGGCATCACTTGACTAATCAAGTGTGTCAGTTTGAACAATTTTAGTACCAGATACCCAGGCACTAGAGCGTTTCCTCTGAAATAATAGACAGCATTCTAACTTCTAACTCAGTTTAAAAAAAATCTCCTTTGTAAATTTCTCCATGTAGATTCGTTGGTTTTGTCCTTACAGTAAGAAATGCTGCAACTGTACATGTAAACCTGGTAGAGAGAATGGATCAGCTACAAGGGATGGGGGCAGGCATGACAGCTCTGTAGAGGCTGTAGTTTTATAGGCTGCTTGTGCCACCACTTTCTTTACAGCTGTGCAGTGGAGACTTGCAAACTGCTGTCCTAGAAGTCAAAGGCAGCTGTGGATGCTATATCATTCCAGTGGCTCCTGAGAGAGGATGAGACAGTGGAATATTTGTCCCTGCACCCTTTCTTTTCTTCTCCACAGCTTGTGACATTTTGGGATGGTGGTAAAGGAGTGAGCAGATAGCTTGCTGAGTGCAGGAGGTGGTGGGAATTGAACTGTGGATGTAGGTTAGAAAGCAGATAGATGGAAGAGCTGATAAACAGTTACACAGAAGGTATAAAGAGAAAGCTAGCAGAGAACAAGGGATCTCTGACAATACTGATGGCTCAAAGGACTATGTTAGCAATCCTCCTCTTTTCCACCCAACCCCCACTTTAATAACCACTTCTGCCCAGAGATTCCCTGCTACTACAATGGCCTCACAAAGCCATAGGCATACAGCTGTAAATCTATTCCAGGGCAAGGCTGGTCCCACCTGGCCTCCAGGGAGCATAAGGATGACTTAAAACCAGCCCTTCTGGTCGTGTTTTAATTGCAGATTGAGTGAGCCACAGGATCCTCTTTTTCCCAAGGAAAGAGTCTGTAAAAGAGTCTTGAAGTGCTCAGACTGAAGTGCTCCTGATAAGGCATGCCCTGAAGTGATGGGCTTCCTTACAGGCTTTCACTGAAAGCCATCTGGCTCAGAGCCTCTGACCCTGAGCCTTGCAACTAATCTCTTCCATATTTAAATCGTCTGTTGTGCAACACTGGTACAAATGCATGTGCAGTCTCAGGGCCAAGAGGAGGCTACATGCTGTGTCTTCTCCATGGTTTCTCATACAGCCACCATGTAGTGGCTACAGGAAATGAAACAGACAGTTCCCAGGAGCCTCTTCTAAGCAAGCCAGGCTGCATTCTGAATGTAATGAGTCACCTTTATCTGGTGCTTTATTGTTTGATCATTAGGAGACATTCAGCAGCTTCACAAGTCTTTGATTACACTGTCACCAGAGATGGTTGAAAGGGTCAGGATTCAGGCATGAGGATGAACCTGGCATAGAGTAGGGGTTCATGAGACTTCTGCATCCAAACTGGAAAACAGCTTCCTTCTGTTTTAAATGGAACGTGGAACACACATGGATGGGCATGTTCAAAGGTGGACATTGAGCATTCAGACCCCATGAAATTCATCGGGCTATATTTTTGAGACTGTGGGAACATGAGTATAATGTATCACTAGTCTTGTTTCTAACGGCTGTGCCTGCCTTACTGCCTCTTTGTATTATTTTTTGTAGCTGGATTTGATATGTTTAATTATCCACTGAAATAAGGGAATTATATTATTACTAACCAGAGCAAAGCATACTGCGGGCACATGTTGGACAACTGATCTGCTGTGACTGCACCTCTATCCCAAACTGCACACATCCTCCCCGGTCTCTCCTAGGAGCTCCTATTGAAATGCGATGACCAATCATGCTGAATCTCACAAAACTTTCTTAGTGGCAATAAGATGTAGATGTGCATTGAATAGGTACTAGCGCTCAGAGTTCGTATACAGATGATAGACAGGGTGGATAGTAAGTTGACTGGCAACTTCCATTTCATTGACTAAAGATCAAGTTCTATTCTAGGGTTTCAGTGGTAATGAAGCTTTTTATTTAACAGATGACACCTGCTGCACCTTCTGTGTACAATACAGTAGCATTTCATTGGACTGGTTCTTTGACACTGTGGCCAGCTGCTTCCCCTTCTCTGCTGTCACTAAACCATGGTGCAATACTTTGTGCTGACACCTCCTTTACTGTATATACTGTGGCATGAGTGTGTCATCACTACACAGAATGTCTCAAAAAATCCTTGACTGCTTTGGGCCTAGGGCTGCTATTCTACATACATACCACCGAGGGAGGGGAATGGAAATGTACTGAGTGGGGGCCAGGATCTCAGAAGGGGGCATGGCCTTAGGGAAAGGGCAGCGCCAGGGTGCTCAGTTTTGTGCAGTTAGACAGTTGACAACCCTAAGCTATCCTCGCTAATACCAACCAAGTTCCCCAGAGTCTCTTGGGCCAGCCACTTCTGTAACCATTCTTGCTGCTCGAAATGAGCGTCTTGCCACCAGTGTTGAATGGCAAATGTGCCTCCTGCTGTTTCTGCAGGCTCTCCATTAACTCCAGGAGCCTGGGCTAGGGCTGTTTCTGCTGCCCCTGTGTCCTTACCAACAGTTATATCACCTCCCACATCTTGCCTGGTCACCCAAACTGGGCGGGGTATCAGTCCATGTGCAGAGGCTTCAATCTTCCCTCAGTTCCAGAGGCCAATTGTCTGCCCAGTCACATTTAACAAGCTGGCTTCTCCCCAGCTCACAGAGAACCCACTGCCACACCTGGAGTCTTGGCTCCCCTCCAAGGGATTCTGCTGGCCTGCCTGTTACTTCTGGTTCTTGAGGATCCCTGGCTCTAACTCAATGGGCCTTGCTAGCTCCAGATGCACTCTTTTAAACCTAATTGGGGTCAGCTGAACAGTCATAGGTGCATTGGCACCACTCCCTCTTAAAGGGGCCAGACATCCTGTGATAGGCAGCTCAACTATGTGCAGCCCATTACTCTGACTGGATTATCAAGTTATAGTCCAAACCCTAAATCCATGTAGAAAACACTCTGGCTAATCACTTAGGTAACAATACACCTACAACAGTGAGGCATTTCTCTCTGTGTGGGCTAACACACAGGAAAAACAGCAATTTGCCCTAAGAAGCATTGCCTTCAATTTTCCCCAAGGTTAAATAGGTTTGCTTATTCATTGATCTCAATTTTTTCTGGTGTGACAATCTAGATTGGCCATTCCAAACAGTTACTGCTCATTGAATGGAAGAACATTTCCTGTGTCTGGACTGCATTTATCTCAAACTCCATTTATGGCTTCTGGTTCTCTTGTCTATCCAGTACCACTGGCAGTAATAGTCCTGTAAGTGGCAACTATCTTCATAATATTGGGCTGTGGTAGTGAAACATTTTTTCTCTTTATAAAAATGCTTGTGAAGGTCTCCAGATCTATGGAGGAAATACCTACCAATCAGGTACGGATATCACCACCACATTTTCAAAGATACCACTGAATTTATGTGCCTCCATTTTCTGATACCCAATTTGAGACACACATTAGCTCTTGTTCTTAGAGATGCCTGAGCACCCATTGACTTTCGCTGTAGTTTTGGGTGGTCAGCATCTCTGAAAATTAGCCCCAAAGGTTCCCAGTAACTGAGAAATCCAAAATGCATGGCCACTTCCAAAAATTATGGTTCTTCTTGAATCTGATGTTCAGAGGTCCTAACTGCCTGGAGTTTTCAGCGACTTCCACTGAGTCTATGGGCATTCAGCTTCTCTGAATATCTAGCTCAAGGTATTTCAAGTTTAGCACCTAATATCTGATCCCTTTTAAATATGCCGGTTTCATCTACTGATCTGGTGTCAGTGACAAAGGTACTCTCATATCTCTCCCTGCTCCCCGCTAAGAAAGCAAATCCTTCAGATGATAAGAGTCAGAAACTCAAGACTCCTGGATTCTGTTCTGACCCTTCCACTGGTTCATTGTGTGGCCTGTGGTAAGTCTCATAATTTCTGTCTCTTTCTCGTTCTGCAAAATAAGGACCCCATTTGTGAAACACTTTGAGAACCTCCTGTGAAAGGTGCTAAGTACAAAGCATCATTATCATTAAAATTAAGCCAATTGCATAATTATACAAGTGATGGCTATATGATCCCTACACTGCCTGTTGGGAAAATGATGAAGGCCAGTTTCATATTCAGATACAGGAGGCTGTTTTTAAATATTTGCTCTTGCACATACAACCAACCATGGATTTTTTTAAACCATGCCACACAGCTATGCACTTGTACATATAGTACAGTCATTATCTTTAGCAGAAGGGCCCAGCATTTGTGCTGATACCGGCTGAAGTTCACTCATAGTATAGTGACTTTTTTCTCTCTCATTTCTCCCTTTGCAAACCTTTATTTAATGGCACTGTGTAGGTTTAATCTCCTAGAGACAGTCTGCCAAGCTTTGTATTGCTGTCAAGGAAATGAAGATGCAGTAAAATGTATTGCCTGATTTGCACTCCTGTGTTGAGGAAATTATTTTTTTAAAATACTTTGAGAAAACTCAACTATAATCACTGACCAGGGCAGAGGAAATATGCATTCTTGGCTACCATCCCAGAAGCTGAATAAGTTGTAAATGATAGTGACAGTTGCTAGTTCAGAAAATTTGATCCCACTGGGTTTATTTCACTCAAAAATGTTATCATTAAGAGCCTGCTTGTAGCTTAATGGAAGCATTAGCACTCTGAACTGGCACAGAATAAGTGTTCTGTTCTACAAGACTGGTTACGTTTTCCACAGGAAATTGTTTTATAAATCATCATGGAAGCTTAAACTTATTTTAAGGCCTGAGAATGATACACAGCATAGCAATTTGAAACGGGTCTTGAGAAAAACATGACATTAGCAACACTCCAGAGCTGCCAAAACCAGACAGGGAAACACTAGATAGGATAAAAAGTATATGTCCTGATGGGAGATGTACCATCTCTGAACCTTCATCATCTGCCTTCATCCACTGGAAGGAGAACAGTCTGCACCTTGGGCCCAGTCCTGTGTGAGGCTGAGGAAGCCGCCTCACAAGAGGCACTAGCATCTCACAAGATCTGCCCCACAATGCAAATTTTTCAGATCTTAAGATCTAAGACGAAGGGCTTGGCTACACTAACATTTTATAGCGCTCTAACTTGCTGGCTCAGGGGTTGTGAAAAATCACTCCCCTGAGTGCAGCAAGTCTGAGCGCTTTAAAGTGCTAGTGTGGACAGGCTCCAAGCGCTGGGAGCGGGAGTGCTCGGAGCTAATCCCCTCGTGGAGGTGGATTACCAGGAGTGTTGGGAGAGATCTCTCCCAGCACGACCACACTCACACTTCAAAGCACTGCCATGGGAGCGTTCCCGCAACAGCACTTTGAAGTTTCCAGTGTAGCCCTAAAGCTGGTCAGGGACCTAGGGGAAGAGGAGGCTACTGCAGAAAAGTTTGAAAAAACGGGGAGGAAACATTATTATAATTTTTAAAAACCCCATAAACTCTAAAATCAAAAACTTTTTGGTTTTTGTTTTTTTTGACAAAAGTTGAGATTGTTCCCTGGAAAACAAATGCTTTGTGTGCAAAATTTAGTTTACTCAAAACCCCCATTTTCCATCAAAAATCGTTGAGATGGAAAATTTTTGACCAGTCCTAACAACAATGCTTTCACAAACAATAAATGGGTTTTCTTTGTTCATGGAAACTGAAGGTTCTGAATACTTAGGTTTTAAGGTGCTAAGGGGGATTGGGATTAGAGGAGTTACTAGACACGCTAGTCCTAGAGTTTTAACTGAAACTGGTTTAACACCCCTTTTTTCAAAACCCAATAATTGAGAAGCTCTTTGACAAATGCAGTCTGCATTTTACAGTCTCCAGGCTAACAATCTGGATTGTGGTGCACCAAAGCTGCCTGTGCCATAAATTTAGATTTTTAAGGCCAGAAGAGACCATTTAGATCATCTAGTCAGAGCTGCTGCATAACACCCATAGGGCTTCCTTGGATTGATTCCTGGTTCAAATCCAAGAGCTGTGCAGTTGGAGTGGAAAATACTTCATCTTCAATTGATATGAATATATCATCTGGCTTTTCCCCACATATTCTAGTGAGAATAGAAATATTTATTTAACATTTCTATGTTTTCTGCATTACAATTGTCAGTTCTACTAGTTCCAGCTAGTAATGGACCAATACCATTGTTAGGGTTCCTTTTTTCCTGATAAACTGAAAATTTTCTTAACTGACTTGGCAATAGATTCTCCCTGTGTTCTTTTGCATCCCTTATTGGTTTACTACAGTTTCTAGCTTAAAATTCATATTCATTGCTATCAACTTCTTTTTTCATTTGTTATATTGTTTTTAATTTTTATTTTTGCTTTCATTACCTCTAAGCCAGCCTGTTTTTTAATTATTATGGCCCTCTTTCCCAATTCTGGAATTGTGGCTTTTTGAGTATCTAGTAAAATGTTCTTAAACAGCTCTCAATTATCATTCATTTTTCTGTTTAAATTCTTCCTCCCATTTGATTTGACTCATAATTATTTTCAGCTTTATGAAGTTTGCCCTTTTAAAGCAACACTTCCCTACCAGGGATTCATGTAAATTAGAATGTCATACAGACAATGACTTGTTTATACTGATTTAGGTACTGAAATGTAAGTACAATATTTATATACCAATTGATTTATTTTATAATTATATTGTAAAAATGAGACAGTAAGCAATTTTTCAGTAATATAGTGTGTTGGACAATTTTGTATTTTTATGTCTGATTTTGCAAGAAAGTACCTTTTAAGTGAGGTGAAACTTGTGGGTATGCAAGACACATCAGACTCCTGAAAGGGGTACAGTAATCTGGAAAGATTGAGAGACACTGTTTTAAAGCGCCAAGTATATATGTTACTGATTAGGGATTTATTCTACTTGCACATAATAAATGCAATCAAGTCATGATCACTTTCACCTAAACACCTAACTTTTAATTCTGTGATTATTTCCTCTATATCTGTCAAGAGGTCTAATATTGAATTCTCCCATAGTGGATACAACACTTTTGGAGTTAAAAAATTGTCATCTGTAATATTCCAGGTGTGGGTGGGGAAATTGAACTGGCAGCATGACACCTCCAGAACATATCATTGAAGTTGAAGTCCTCCATGATAATGCAACTATTTTTTCCTACACATTTTAGATAGGTGCTTAAACAGCCAGTCATCCTGTTTCCTAGGCCTTGTCTACACTACCAGCTGGATCGACACGTGGAGATCGATCTATTGGGGATTGATTTATCGTGTCTAGTCAGGACACGATAAACCAATCCCCAGAGGCACTCCTGTCGACTCCGGAACTCCAGCTTGCCAAAAGGCGCAAGGCAGAGTCGAGTAGGGAGCCCATTGTCAACTGCTGCTGTCGTGAGGACAGCAGGCAAGTCAACCTAAAATGCGTTGACTTCAGCTACGCTATTCATGTAGCTGAAGTTGTGTATCTTAGGCCAACCCTCCCCGCTAGTGTAGACTAGGCCCTAGTATGATTTGGTGCTCAGAAGCAGACACCAGTCCTGTTTTTTATATGAAGCACAAGATCATTTGCTTGTGACTTGTCAGTGATTTGGAAACAGGTAATGCCATTTTTTATGAGTGCAATTTCCTATCCCCTTTATTCCATTTGATGCTTCCTAAATCGGTTAAAACCATTGTAACATTCCAGTCATATGACTCTTCCCACCCAGTTTCAGTAATACCAACTAGATCAAATTAATGCTCATAAATAAGCAATTCCAATTCCTCTTGTTTATTACCGAGGCTCCTGGCTTTGGGATATAAGCTATTTAAAGTATTTCTTCTCTTCAGTGGTTGAATAATTTTATTCTTGACATCAGAATTTTCTAGTACATGAGTTTTCATTTATGCCAACTTTTCATTCTCCTGTTTTGTTGTTAGTTTAATGCCCCCTTCGCTATTCTACCCAGACGGTCCTCTAACAGGTTGGTTCTTCTTCTTCTGAATGGAGGCCATCCAAACTGTACAGACCTTCCTGGTCCATCTTCTATGGGCGATGTTCCACTAAATCAAAACTTTCCCCCTGATATCACTTACCTAGCCAGTGCTTTGTTCTCAGAACCTTCACAACCAGTGTTCCAGTGCTTGCCATCGCAGTACTAAATGTAGAACTCTACCCAGAAAAAGCCTTTCACATTCTCTCTCTAAAGTCCCCTGTTTGCTGCTCCTATTCACCGGCTGAGTTTGCTGGCATCTGGCTTCTGTACTAAGCCTTGCTACTTAACTCCACCCCCTCGCTGCCAGCGAGGAATAACCACTCAATACACCTCAAACACAGGGCTGATGGCAGACCCGGAGGTCCCAATCACGCAGTCCTCACAAAAACACAAACAGACCTGTCTCATCTGACCTTTGAGGGATCCAGAAATTTCTGCAGCTGCAGAGGACCTCCTGGGCCAAATTAAGCATTGCTGTTATCAGGCCTTCCCCCAGTGGTGTCAGTGCAGTTCTATCTGTCTTATTCCAGGACTGAATTTGGCTCACTGAACAGATATTTCTGGGAATATGGACATTCCCTCCTCCACCTCCAAAAAAAAAAATAAACCAACCAGGACTTGACAGGACTTGTCCTACAGATAGATAACTAGCAAGTACAAATGCAGAATCCACTCCTGGATCTTAACCATACCAGGGAATGGAAGTCCACATGTCATTTCAGAACTTGAGCATGATGCTAAGGCTCCATCAACCTCAGGTCTCAATAACTTGCCGATATATTCTAGCAATGTCATATGAACTCCAGGATGAGTTTGCATTCTTCTTGTCTCTGAGATAGATAGATTCACATGGCAATATTAAAATCCAGTACAAGGGTTTTGATTCAGTGCAACACAAAGATTGAAGCCATTTGCAAATTTCTGGTCTGAATCAGAGCTTGAATGTAAGATATCCCGAATTCCATAGGTCTTGGTTTGTAACTCTACCCTCCACCCCCTACAGCACCATAATTATGGGTTTTAGCCCACAAAAGTTTATGACCAAACAAATGTGTTACTCTCTAAGGTACCACAGGTACTTCTCGTTCTTTTTGCGGATACAGACTAACACGAATACCACTCTGATTATAATGAATGAATCAGTTACTCTATTGTATATACACTGTATTCTGGAATAAATTCTTCTATTTCACTGGTGTAAATCCAGATCAACCACTGAAATAAGCAGACTTTTTCCAGCTGTACATGATTGTATCAGAGATCAGGATTTGGTCTTACACAAACAAGAGAGTGTTAGACATCGCAGTCTTCCTTACTGAGACACTAATGAAATCTTCCAGCATCAGGAAAGCATTCTAATCTGGCTGACTTTATCATCCATTCATGTGCACAGCTCTGTAATCTGGTTTACAGCCAGAACCGGAACTAAAAGTCTCTTTAATTAAAATTTAAAAAAACAGCTTGGTAGACTGAGCCTTGGGTTAGTGGTTTTGAAGAACTTCTGGAGGTCAACTGCAATACAATGGAAAGGGGCTCTAGAAATCATAGTTGTAAAAATATTGGTCTAAATCACTACTGCTATGTTACTCCATAACTGAAGCTGCTTTCATTGTGTCCTTAAGGACATATTACCACCCTCTGTTTACTTAGCTTTATTGCAAGGAGAAATGAAAATATGACACTATTTCTGGGAAATGCATCTAATTTTTTCTTATGGTACATTGAGGATTTGAGTTTGAACTTGTGCTGTGTGACGCTTTCTATTCATCTCTCCTCTATTAATGTGTCGCTGTAAAGCTAGGCTTCCAGAATTGTTCTGCCACTGCACTCTCAACTTGCAAGGCTAAGTTCTCTACTTGGGCTGATGTCTGAGAGACCAAACTCCTCCTGTATATAAACAGGTCCAAGTTTTGGAAGAGTTCAGATCTGAATCTCAGCTTCCTTCCCCAGGGCCATCTCTAGATAAACTATTGTTTTGTGCTGTGAATTACCTTCCTGTCACACACTGATTGAAACTGGAAAGGGAACTCCCTCCTGTGGAAGGTCGGCAAGTCAAATACTGTGACTGGATTTTAAAAAGGGTTGAATAGTTTTGTGGCCAGCACAGCTCCTCACTATCTTTCTATGAGAGTCATTTCTAAAGAAATTGAAGATATTAGGGCTTCCAGTAGAATGCCCTATTTTAAGTATAGGGAATATTTCTCAAACCAGTAGAAACTTTCAACGTGGCAGACACTTCTTAATCCTGGCATCCATTCATCATTTTGGTACCTGATCCCTTTAAGATGTTAGGCATTCTAAGGGCAGGTCTACACTACCCGCCAGATCAGCAGGTAGTAATCAATCTTTTGGAGGTCGATTTAGCGCATCTAATCTAGATGTGATAAATCGATCCCCAAGTGCTCTCCCATTGATTCCGGTACTCCACCACCGCGAGAGGTGCAGGAGGAGTCAACAGGGGAGTGGCAGCAGTCAACTCAGCGCCGTGAAGACGGTGCGGTAAGTCGACCTAAATACGTTGACTTCAGCTATGTTATTCCCATAGCTGAAGTTGCGTATCTTAGGTTGATCCTTCTTCTCCACCCCCCGCAAGGTAGACCAGGGCTAAGAGAAGTATAATCCAACCTTATGCTTCAGGGTATAAATTGATTACCATAGAGAAGGGGTGAGCAAACTCTTTGGCCTGAGGGCCACATTGTGGTTCAAAATTGTGCGGAGGGCCGGGTAGGGAAGGCTGTGCCTCCCAAAACAGCCTGGCCCCACCCCCTATCTGACCCCCTCCCACTACCCTCCCCTTGACTGCCCCCCTCAGAACTCCTGTCCCATCCACCCTGCCCCCCACTCCTTGTCCCCTGGACCCAACCCCCTATCTAAGCCCCCCTGCTCTTTGTCCCCTTACTGCCCCCTCCCAGGCCCCCCACCCTAATCACCATCCCTGGACCCCCGCCCCCTATCTAAGTCCCCTGCTCCTTGTCCCTTGACACCCCCCCTCCAAAGACCCTCCCACCCCCTAATCACCAGCCAGGATGCCATCCCCTATCCAACCCCCCTGCTCCCTGTCCCCTGATTGCCCCGCCCCTAGCCACCCCCCCCACCCCCTGACTGGCCCCCTGAGACTCCCATGCGCCATCCAGCCCCACTGGTCCCCGTACCCTGACTGCCCCCCAAGACCCTCTGCCCCTTATCCAACCCCTGCCCCAGCCCCGTTCCCCCATCCCGCTGCTCAGAACAGCATGTCTGGTCTGGAGCCAGACACCTGTCGCGCAACCCCGCCCCTCAGAGCGCTGCTCACATGGCACGCTGAGGCTGCGGGGGTGGGGGACAGCAGGGGAGGGGCCGAGCAGCCTCCCCAGCTGGAGCTCAAG
This sequence comes from Dermatemys mawii, assembly GCA_007922305.1. Lineage (NCBI taxonomy): Eukaryota > Metazoa > Chordata > Testudines > Dermatemydidae > Dermatemys > Dermatemys mawii. The sequence goes on along the minus strand of ML677366.1, from coordinate 29,843,943 downwards.
GGCCAGGTAGGAGGAGCCTGTGGGCCAGATCCGGCCAGCGGGCTGTAGTTTGCCCACCCCTGCCGTAGAGTCAGGAAGGGATTTCCTTTTCACATCTAGCACTGTGCGGTTGGCACAATTCACCTTCTTCTGAAACATCAGTACTTGGATAAAGGGCATGTTGGACCAGTGATCAGATCCGTCCCCTCCCACTTTTTTCCATTAAAATTGGCTCTTTGAAAAAATACCTTGTATAATGACATATGTTGAAACTTAATTTCCTTTTTCTTTGCAGTACCTTCCACATAAGAATCTGAAGATGTTGGTGTGAGCCACTGTTATCAGAAATGACTTGACATCAGTCCTGCCTCTCTGAATCTCAGGCACTTTGTGGGCTTTTGTCCTCTTATTATGGCTTCTTAGAACTCGGCAGCAAGGACTGGAATCATTCAGGTCCATGGGGAAAAGACTCACTGATCTACAAGACCTTTGGGATGTACACGTTTTTATCTTCAATGTTATCCAACAATGGCATTCTGGAAAAAGAGTCGTTGACTGGGTTTTTTTAAACAAAGACAATACTATTAGATGTATTTCCCTGTAGTTTTTATATTTATGAAAATTTAATATTGTTCTTCAAAGCAAAAAAGAAAGACAGACAGATATAAGCTATGGTGATTTTCCCAGAGGGAAACTGAAAGAAAGCACTGGCCTTAAAATAAAAAGATGCCTCCACCATTGTGTTACACAGCTGGGGATCATGCATAGAAATAATTTGATTAAAATTTGCAGTCAAGATCAAGTTTAAGGCGTTGAAGACAACCACATACTGGGTTTGCCGTTTAAGTCTGAAAAATGTCAGGTTGCTGGGTTTGGTGCTTAACCCTCAACCAATAGGGGTTTATGGATTATCATATCCTTATGAAACTTGAAGTATTTGCCTTTTGTATGACATTTGCATAAGTGATTCACTTCTTCCCAAGACCAACTTTAAATTGTGTCTTTGTTCTTCAAGAAGGTCTTGCCTTTTCTCATATCTTGGGCTGATAATGTTGGATAGAAGAATACTGTCATCGGTAGCCCCAAGAAGCACAGCACCAAGGACACAAAAAAGACATTTTTTAAACCAGCTATGCAATTTCTCATAAAATGCATGAATGCAGCTCTGTATTTCTCTCTCCTACCCCTCCTGAAAATCAGCTTTGTCATTCCTTTTTTAAATTCCACTATTGGTTAGGTACTGGAGCATGACGACAATCATACTTGTATAACTGTTCTAACAGTCAATAGAAGGGCTCTGTCATTTACACGGCTTCTGTATCAAAGTCACCTACAATTAAAACATCTGACTGATTTATCATGCTTTGAGGTTTTTGTCCTGAGCTATAATATGAACATTAATTCCCTTTTCTGTCAATATTTTCCTCCAATTAGTGTAATCTTAAATATTTCTGGGAATATGTGACTGTCTGAAATTTCTGTTGCATATTGACGTAAAGAGTGCCTTAGAGAAGGAGGTGGTGAGGGATTGGAGGGGAGAAGAAACCCAAGGGTAAAATGTTCAAAAATACCCAAGTGAATTAGGAATGTGATCTCTGGTATAGTGGTGTCTATCTGGAGTAACTCCACTATAATAAATACAGATATACACGAATATACCTGAGGTCAACCTCTGGGCCTGGCCTGAGGAAAGGAGAGGATCCTCTGCTGCAGTGCTTCCCATCCTGCTTTGCCTCTTCTTATTTCTTTTATTTAGACATTTTCTGCTGTATGTTCTGCTGCTGCTTGATAGTCACAATTTCCTCTGTGTCAGCAGGTGTACGATGCTGCAATCATCTGACTTCTGACACCACTTGGAACTCCAGGAATATATCCTACACATGGCTCCATTCATCTGGAACTAGGCTCATATTCCTACTTCCTGTTGGATGGCTCATCGTGTTATTATGCATGCTGGAAGCATTGATGACACTACCACCGGAGGGCATCATAACACCATTTCCTGTCCTTTCTCAGACCAGAGTTCTTCTATCAGGTCATTATTTAAACATTCCTCTGACATGTATGAGGTCACTGTAGCCAGTAGGAGACTACATTAAAAGAGGAAAATGGTTGTTTCAGCAGAGATACAGTACCACAGAGAGTTACACAAGTATGTTGTACTTGATTAGACTTGTGTTCCACCTAGTCTAGTATCTTGCCTCCTGGTGCTGGCCAGTACCAGGTGCTTTGAAGGCAGAGGCAAGAAAACTTGTACTGAACAATATTATAGAAAAATTTGTCCATAGGAGAAGTATTTTTCTAACCCTCTGACATTTAGAAGTTGGATTATGCCCCAATAAATGAGAATTTATATCATCCCATTATCCATATACAATAACTCCTCACTGAACATTGTAGTTATGTTCTCGAAAAATGCTAGTTAAGCAAATCCAATTTCTCCATAAGAATTAATGTAAATGTGGTGCGGGGGGAGGTTAGGTTCCAGGGAATTTTTCCCCCACCAGATAAGAGACATTATGCACATATACAATATAATTTTTAAACAATGTAAAACAATGTAATTCTGTAATCAGCAATGATGATTGTGAGCGTTGGTTGAAGTGATGGAATCAGAGGTTGAAGGAGAGTGGATCATCCAACTGCTACTCTTGCTGCTCTTTCCAGAGTGTCGGGGGTCCTCGACCCCTAGCCTTGCCCCAGGCCCACCTCCAATCCATCCCTTAGCCCCCCACCTTGCCTCTTCCCGCCCACCCCCTCCCACTGAGTATACCATGTCCTCACTCCTCCCCCCTGAATGTCATGAAACTACTGATTGCTGCAGGCGAGAGGCATGGGGAGGAATGGGGAGTTGCTAATCCATAGGGCCACCAGTGGGTGGGAGGCGCAGATGGAAGGGAGCTGATAGGTGGGGCTGCCAGCCCACCCTGGTTCCAAGCCCCCATGACCATTTCTTCTCTGCACCATTCATTGTTTTGTATATATTTATCATGTCCCCTCTTATTTATTTCCTCTCTAAAGTTTAAGTCTTTCAATCTTTCCTCATACACAAATCTTTGCATGCCTCTCATAACACTGCTCTACAGCCAAAATGCTTCTGAAATAAATGTAGTCAAACTTTACTAATTCTGGGTCACTGAGAACGAAAATGATGCTTAAAATTGTTGATTGGCTCTAGTTTTCAAGATATGCTATTGGGTCAGTATATACCACCCTTGACATGGGAATGGCGGAGGATAAGTGAGTTATAAAGGGAAGGGATCTCAGTTTAAACCAGAAATGACTAAAATACATCTTTGACTGGATCTATGAATAAATCTATGACTGGGTTTGGACAGTACTTGCTTTTTAGGCAAAACAACGAATGATGCAATCTGAAGCTGGTATTGCGTCATACATGATATGAATTGCATCATGTTCTTCCTAGAAGTCATGGATGATGCAATCATAACGAAGCTTACATCACTCTGCTGAACAAATTGCCCTATATCAGCTCTAGAAATCATACAGTGTCGTGCTCTCTTATTTGTCAGTGTTTGATTTTGCAAAGGGACACATTTCTGTTTAGCCAAAGTGAGCAGAGATGCCTCGTACTTGTGTGAACAGTGCAGATAACTTCTGCTATGTTTGTAGTGAAGTAACTTTTGCATCACAAAAGCGCAGTATAACTACTATGTTAAGAAAGCCTATCACCTTTATTCTGGCTGCAAAATTGGAGATCAGGACAAGAGGTGGGCCCCACACATATGCTGCAACACTTGTGCAACAAATCTTCGCCAGTGGTTGAACAGGAAAAGGAAATCTATGCCTTTTGCAGTGCCAATGATTTGGAGAGAGCCAGCAGATCATACCAGCAATTGTTACTACTGCATGGTGCCTCCAGTTGGGAAAGGTGTGTCAAAGAAGAAAAAGTGGACTGTGCATTATCCAAACATTCCATCAGCTATACGCCCAATACCCCACGGAGAAGGACTGCCGGTTCCTGATGCACCAGAATCATTCTTACTTGAGTCAGACGAGAAAGAGGATGAAACTTCTGGTCCTGAACCATCAATGTCACAGGACCCACATTTTCTCCCATCCTCCTCCTCTGAACCACACCTCATAACACAAGCTGAACTGAATGACCTTGTCAGGGATTTTGGAACTACTCAAGAGTAAGGCAGAGCTGTTGGGCTCCAGACTACAGCAGTGGAATCTCCTGGCAGGTGATGTTAGGGTTTCCATGTTCCGTGACCGTCAAAAGCATCTTGTCCCATTCTTCTTCATGGAAGGTGATCTTGTAGCCTGCAACAACATCGATGGTGTGATGGCAGCCCTCAACATCATTCACAATCCAGATGAGTGGAGACTCTTCATTGATTCATCCAAGAGGAGTCTTAAAGCTGTTTTGCTGCATAATGGCAATGTTTTGCCATCAATTCCAGTTGGTCATGCAGTCCATATGAAGGAAACCTATGACAACGTGAAACAACTTTTGAGGTGCATAAACTATGACCAACATCAGTGGCAGCTTTGTGGCGATTTGAAGGTTGTTGCTCTCTCGCTTGGTCTGCAGACTGGATACACAAAGTACTGCTGTTTTCTCTGCGAATGGGATAGTCGTGCAAGAGATTCCCACTACATCAAGAAAGATTGGCCACTCCGACAGTCATTGGAGCCTGGGAGGAAAAGTGTTCAGCATCCACCACTTGTTGAATCGAGGAAGATTTTGTTACCACCCTTACACATCAAGCTGGGTCTGATGAAGAACTTTGTCAAAGCCATTGACAAAACACAAGCAGCTTTCCAGTACCTCCGTGGAAAATTTCCAAGGTTAAGTGAAGCTAAGATAAAGGAATGTGTCTTTGTTGGTCCTCAGATTTGTGAACTTCTTCGAGATGATGCATTTGACTATGCACTGCGTGGCAAGGAAAAGACGACATGGAAAGCCTTCCAGTCAGTGGCAATACATTTTCTCGGAAACAACAAGGCAGACAACTACAGGGTGTTGGTGGAAAACCTCCTCAAGGCATACAAAAGCCTTGGTTGCAACATGTCATTAAAGATACATTTTTTGCACTCTCATCTAGATTTTTTTCCACTGAACTGCGGAGCAGTGAGCGACGAGCACGGCGAGCGATTTCACCGGGACATTGCAACAATGGAGAAACGCTAGCAGGGCAAATGGAGCCCATCGATGCTTACAGACTATTGCTGAACAGAGGCAAGAGATGCTCCATTTAATGAATACAAGAGACAAGCCAAGAAGCACCAAGTAGACACTGAATAGGACTACACTATGTACATAATAGTTTTTTGCCTTTTGTTTCATAATACATTTTATTTATATAACCCTTTTGCTGATTTTGAAAGTGTTACATAAACAGGACAGGTGAAATATTACCATGTAAAGCAACCATAAGCACATGAAAAGACCTAGGTTTACAATTTATGATTAAAACTCTACTATCTACACAATATACATAGACATAAAATGTAAAAACTTAAGTATCTTAGAAACAGTAGCCAGTCAGTCATTTTAATTGTCATATTTGAATTCAGCACATCAAAATACATAATAAATATCACATTTTATCTCTGAAGCAGACGACTTCTAAAAAATTGTAGACCAGTGTAATTTGTCATCTGTCTCTGAACCCTTTTTATTTCTGCTATCTCCTTTGAAGATATGGTGACTGAAACAAAACATATTCTCCCAGGTGTGAGCAAACCATTGATTTGTATAATATTTTCAATACTGTTCCGTAGTGAAGCAAAGACTCACTGGTGCAGCACTTCCTGTGGGCTGTCTTGGGAATTAGCTCTTTTCCAGCAAGAGGAGCACCTTCTTCAGGCTGGTGTCACACCTGCTGCTGGCCCCATGTCCCTCACAGACCCTTTACCTTGGAGTTCTGCCCCAGGAATACTCCCACACTCTGGGTCTCCCCTAAACAGAGGCTCCTACTGGCTGCGGTTTGCTGTCCCTGTCCTGTGTGAGCCGCGGGGAAGCAGCGCGCGGCGAGAGCTGGCAGGTAAATAAAGCAGCAGGCCGCTAAAGGGTACTTACCCTGCGGTCCCACGCCACTCACTGCCCTAGAGCCCTTTAAATTCCCGGAAGACTCGCTGCCGCTCCCCAGGGCTCAGGCCGTGGGGCTCCGGCGGGGATTTAAAGAGCTCGGGGCTGCGGCAGCCGCTACCATCCCGGCCCTTTAAATGTCCACCAGAGCCCCACGGCTGTAGCCCTGGGGAGCGGCGGGGAGTCTCCGCCGAAGCCTCGCTGCCGCTACCCCAGGGCCTCCGCCACGGGGCTCTGGTGGGGATTTAAAGGGCTGGGGCGGTAGCAGCTGCCGTAGCCCCAAGCTCTTTAAATCCCCACCAGAGCCCCGCGGCCGGAGCCCTGGGGAGCGGCAGCGGGTCTCCGGCGGGGATTTAAAGGGTCCCAGGGCTCCAGCCCTGCTACCGCTCCGGAGCCCTCTAAGTCCCCACCGGAGACCCATCACCCTGCTCCCCAGGCCTCTGGCAGCAGGGCTCAGGCGGGGATTTGAAGGGCCCCAGAGCTTCACCTGCCTGCTACCTGCCAGGCCCTTTAAATCCCCTTCAGAGCCCTGCGGCGGGAGCCCTGATGTAGCAGCAGCAGGGCTTCAGCGGAGACTCACTGCCGCTCCCCAAGGCTGAGGCAGCAGGGATCTGGAGGGGATTTAAAGGACTCGGGGCAGTAGAGGCTGCTGCAGTCCCAAGCGCTTTACATCCCGACCCGAGCCCCGCGGCCAGAACCCCGTGGCCAGAGCCCTGGAAGAGTGGCGGTGGGCTCCAGCGGGGATTTAAAGGGTCCCAGGGCTCCAGCCCTGCTACCGCCCCAGAGCCCTTTAAATCCCCACCAGAGACCTGCCGCCGCTCCCCAGGGCTATGGCTGTGGGGCTCAGGAGGGGCTTAAAGGGCTCGGGGCGGTAGCAGCTGCTGCAGTCCCAAGCCCTTTAAATCCCCGTGGGAGCCCTGCTGCCGGAGCCCTGGGAAGCGGCGGCGGGTCTCCAGTGGGGATTTAAAGGGCTCCGGGGCGGTAGCAGGGCTGGAGCCCTGGGACCCTTTAAATCCCCGCTGGAGCCCACCGCCACTCTTCCAAGGTTCCGGCCGTGGGGCTCAGGTCGGTATGTAAAGGGCTCAGGACTGCGGCAGCCTCCACCGCCCCGAGCCCTTTAAATCCGCTCCAGATCCCTGCTGCCGTAGCCCTGGGAGCAGCAGCGAGTCTCCATCGAAGCCCTGCTGCCGCTACACCAGGGCTCCCGCTGCGGGGCTCTGGCGGGGATTTAAAGGGCTGGGCCGGTAGCAGGCAGCTGGAGCTCCGGGGCCCTTTAAATCCCCGCCTGAGCCCTGCTGCCAGAGCCCTGGGGTAGTGGCAGTGGAGCTCTGGCGGGGATTTAAAGGGCCCCGGGGCTCCATGGGCGCTACCCCAGGGCGCCGGCAGCAGGGCTTTGCAGAGATTTAAAGGGTCCTAGGCTCCTGGCTGCCCCTACCGCCCCGGGCCCATTAGAGCTCTGCCAGAGCCAGGAGCCCCCAGGGCTCCTCAGTGATTTAAAGGCCCAGGCTCCACTGTGGTGGCAGCTGAAGCCCGGGGCCCTTTAAATCTTGATTTAAAAGGCTGGAGGCTTTAAGCCCCGACCTCTTCCGGTTGAGGCCACGCCTCTTCTGATTGAGGCGCCGCCCCTGATCAGGACTTCTGGCATACCGGTAAGTCCTTTAACTTAATTTCACTCCTGCCTCTAAACCCACCTGGCCTGTTGCAGTTAATATAGAGCCTGCTAATGTGAAGGAGTAATTCAGATTAATCTTTTAGATGTGCATTATCCTGTGCATTGAATTTTATCCGCTTTGTGTTGCTCATTCACCAACTTCATTAAGTCCTTCTGAAGTGCCTCACAGTCTTGACTGACCTAAATAATTTTGTGTCACCTGCACAATTTTTATTTCAGTGGGACTTAAGCACATGCTTAAAGTTAAACATGCGTAAGTACTGTCCTGAATAGGAATGCTTTCCAGATTTGGGGTCATCTTGATGAAAGGCTCCATATCACATTACCTATCCCCTGAATAGGCCAGAACCTGATGCAATATTTTTGCTTTTCTAGATTCTGGCTAGATCAGCTATTCCAAGTAAAATATCTGAAACTCTGAAATATAAGTTAAAAAGTGAGATAGTGTTATGCAGAAGAGTCACAGTAGTATGAAAGACCTGAATGAATTCAGATTTCAATGACACCTGATATCCTGGAATAACAGAGGAGAAAGGAAGCTGGAGGCGTAGTTTTGTATGTCAGTGAAAATGTATAGTGGAAGGAATTGCACTTGTCAGCACAAGAGAGCCATAATGAATCAATTTGGGTTGAAATAACAGAAAGATTAGAGGACTTACAATGTTAATGCACTATGCACCTTCACTGCAGGACAGACAGTGGAATGAAATTTGATGATGAGAGAAGGAAGGCATTAAAAGATAACAGGATTATGATTATTGGTGCTGCCCTTCAAAATATGTATGATAGAGACAGAAGGGAAGGGCACAGTGAAGCAGGGCTGAGCAAATGTCCTGCTTTTCCTCTCTGAATCTGGTTCCACTTATTTGTGTGTGCACAGTATTCATGGAGAGAGATAAATGACACTAAGTGACTATCAAATACCCTCCAGTGGGGAAGAGAAGGAGACTGCTCTGCTTGGAATTTAAAGGGTATCAGTATTACAGGATAAAGTGTGTGTCTTTCTTTGGTTCTTATCACTAAAAGAGCTCCTAGCCTTTCCACAGTCTGGAAGCAGAGGAGGGAGCTCCTGGCAAATTCACTACTGCCACCCCCTTCTCAATATGCCTCATGTTTGTGAGACTAGTGACAAGCCAACATTATACTAGTTCAGGAGCTCCACAAAATACATCTGGGATCAGTCTGACTCACTGTGTTCATGTTTTCCTCCGTCAATATCTGGTCAATAGATCCAGATATTCACCTCAACATAAATCAATAGCTGCTTGTTATACCCGTTTTATGTATGGGTAAATGGAGACAGTGAGTTGTCCAAAACTACTTAGCAAGTCAGGTGTTGCCAGAAACAGAACACAAGCGTCTGGACTCCCAATCTCATATTATAACCTCTAGGGCTCCTAGTTTTCATGTGAGTATGCTTTTGGGCCAGACTGGCCGCTTTTATGGCATCTGCAGATTGTGGGTGGAACTCCGCATAATTTTGAAATGTCCACTTCTGTGGCTGGTTGTTTCCAATTGTGATTTTATAGGAGCTTCAAAAATCTTAATTGTTTTCTTTGTCAGAAAAGACTGAGGGCCTGATTGTGCAATCTTTACTCATATGACTCATGAAATTAGTCACACGGAAGACAATAGTAAATCTGTTGTTTACATTGTAAATTTATTTGGAGCAGGGACCTATCATCTATGTGTGTGTGTGTGTGTCTGTGGCTACAATAAAATAATCATGTTAGGATCAACCCCTGTAATTAGGTTGCCTAGGGAACCCCCACCTCCACCCCGTGCACCTAGCTGCAGGTCCTCGTTGTTGTATGCTGCCCCTACAGCTATAGCACATTTGAATCATACCCCTTCCAGGGTAGCAGAGTCCAAAATAAAAGGATAACAGTGAACTTAAAATCAGGGTCACCCGAGGATTGGTGAAGAGGACTCTGCCCTTCTACCCAGGGCTTGTCACTGTGCAGTTAAGCCTTTTAGTCAGTCTTCCTTGACCTACACATTTCATCCATGGGGAGGTTCATTCAGGTAGCACATTGACTCAGGCTTTTGTCTGGAACCAGGCTTCCCTCATCAAGGAAGAAGCAGAGCTCTGCTCTCCTTCCTGGTCAGCCCTGAACTGGACTAGGTCTCCTTCTTTTAACATATCTCTCCATACCAGTCATTTGTCGCAGGTGTAGCAGGATGGGGCTGACCGAATCCACAAGCTCTCCTCAATGCTGTCAGTGTCAGCACGGGGCCTATCTGCTCCATCCCAGGTACCTTATTCCCAATCTAGCACTTTCATTCCATTTCTGTTATAAAAGCCAATCCAACCATTTAGGACATAGGACTTTTTTCATGGTTATTAAATTAATCAGACTTAATTAAGGCTGAATATCGGGAGAGAGTTTCTAGCAGGGCCACCTGTTAGACTGAGAAATAGTCTCCTAGGCGCTATAGTTATGGAAAGCCCCATTGTTTGGGACATGCAGTAATGTAATGGATGGTGGACTGCAGGGAACAATCTCACTAGGGCAGAAGATGGGCTAGCAGGGCTTTTCCATCAGGTACATATGAAAATAGGAGTTGCCTGTACATGATTATCAGCTCTTTGGAGCAGGACCTATCCTTTTGTTCTGTATTTGTACAGCACCTAGCACAATAGGTCCTGGGCCATGCCCGGGGCTCCTAGGTGTTATCGCAATACAGATAATAAATAATAACTCTTTGGTGAAGGAGACACCACCAGCCACCATAATACTGACAGTTAAGGACAGAGTGGGACTGCCAAATTTAAAGCCAGCCTGAGTGAGTGCACTTTAGTAGCTTCTGTGGATTATACAAATGTGTCGCTAACTCCTTCTTCCAGATCACAAAAGAAGATGTTAGGACCAGGACCAGTCCCGCTCCCTATAGTACCCACTAAGCCCCTCCCCACAATTTGTCTTTGCTCTCCACCAGGAACTAATCCATGTGACTGTTCTCCTATCTGAGCCAATTGGGACTAGTTCTGAGAGTGAGTTTTTGGGAGCTAGTGTAACAAAGGCATCACTGAAGTCAAAACACATTGAGTCAAATTGTGCCAGTAAGGCACTGAAACATGCTGGGGCTGGTGCAGAGCTGTGTTCAGGTAGGGAGCTGCATTTCAGGCACAAGCTTCTCGGAGCACAGGGGTTTGTACGTAGTCTATGCTGTCTTTATGGTGGTGCAGCCTGCTTCCCCCAAATCCCATCCATGTGGAGGAGGGTGAAGGTGGGAACAATCCTTGGCCTCAAAGTATAGGGAGTGTGACCCTGCCCTTGAGTGCTCCTCCCACTTCCCCCAATACAATTGCCAGCCTCAGTTGGACCCATTACATTTGCTGCTTTCATTTTGGCCACTGATGTAATTGTTCTATCCAAGACAGTGATCAATGTTAACTGGGAAGATTCACACTGCGGAAAGCCAGTGCTGCTTCTGGTTCCACTATTCTCCGGATGTCAAGTGGGTCATTTTTCTTTGAATAATTATCCTGTCGTTTTCTAGAAACAGAAGTCAGGCTTATGGGGCAGACATTGGAAGGCATCCCTTTGCTTTCTCTGTTTGAAAATTAGTCTGTTGTGCCTTCGTTCTGGCTGGCTTTGATGGTGGATTCCAGGTTGCAGGCTCCCCGTGATGGAACGTCCACCCGCAAGGAAGGACACAAAGCAACTGGAGCAACTTAGAACAGCACAAAGCATGAGCAATACTGGGCAAGGGGGTTTGGGCCAAGGCACCATGTCTCTTGGACAATCTCCTCTAGCAGGGTTCCAAAAGACACCTGTCCTGAACTCAAAGCTGCGCTCTACTTGTTGAGAGAACCTGGGGCAGGATGTCCATGATCCTCCTACCTGTTCTCATTCTGAATGACTCTTCTGGAACAGCTGCCCTGCCCCCACAAGCTCGGGGGTGTGGGGGCACATTACCCTCCACTGCACTCGTAGTCCATTTTAGGATTTGGCAGCTTTTGCTAGACAGATGGATTTTATTCATTCCTCCCATTATATTTACACCCAAGGGCCCTGGTCCAACTCCTGATAGAGCCAAAGAGTCTTACCAATGAGTCAGTGGGTTTTGGACAGGGCCCCAGTCCTAATTTCTCAATATTTGTTTTGCTGAAATCCAATCCCCTGGTACTGTTTTGTCCTGTGAACCTATTCACTTCTTAACCCATCCTTGGCTATGCCACTTCCTGTGAACCATTTCTTACCATGCTGTCTCCTGGGAACCCCTTCTTCGCCACACTGCCCCCTGCGAGCCCCTTCCTTGCCACGCTGCCTCCAGGGAACCCCTTCCTCACTATTCTCCATTCATATTGTATTGTAGTTCATGGCCACTACTTCTAAGCTTCTCTGTTACACTCACATACTCAGTGAGTTCTTCCCTCTTATCAGTTAGAAGTAGATCCAGTGGTTTCTCCTCTGTAAGGAAAAGAAAGCTAGAGGGTGACAGGGAACAAAGTAAAGGGGGAGGAAGCAATAGTAAATGTGCTAAAATGCATGTCAACTGCTATGTGAGGAGTAGATTAAAACAAAAAAGACTTCACTAGGATTTACAAGTGCTCAGTGCCTTGGAAAAAGATGCTCAGCACCTTGCAGCATTGGGCCCAACAGAATAATGGAAAAGCCTGTAATAGTTTCCAAGTAAGTAGTTCTCCATCGAGATGAATAAACAGCGATTGCTCAGAGAAGGTGCATGCCCAGCCAGAGGGAATTTGTTACTGAGCTAACTTTCAGAGAGAAAAGGATTGGGAGAGGCAACTGGCTAATAGAGGATTTTCTCATACAAGAGAGGTTATTTGACTTTCGATGTATCATGATGTATGGATGTTCTCAATTTTGATGTCATCAGCCAATGTTTACCGCCTTGTTCCCTACTGTAGCGGGGTGACCATCCGCTCCTGCTCAGAAGGGCTTAAAACAGCCCTGGGAGAAGGCTGAAGCAGGGAAAGAGATTAAGGACAGCTGGGGAAGCTGACTGGGTAGCTGACCACAGCTGTGGCCAGTGCAGTTAGGGCCCAGCTGGCCCTTATAAGAGGGCAGTGGGCTAGAAGCAAATAGTCTTTTTCTAGCCTTTGGAGAGGGAGGACCTGGCTGCTGGGCCTAGTCTATCACCAAATAGGTGCTGGGGGTGTAGGGGGCAGCCCTGAGGTTAGGTGGAGACAGCAGGTCCAACCCTCCTTGCTGCTGATGAGGGGCAATTATACTGCAGTCTGCTCCAATGAATGGGGGTAGGTGGTGACTGGCAGTTGCCTATACTGAAGCAAGGTGAGGTAGGGGTGGGAGTTCCCTGGGGAGGGGATCCCAGCAATTATGGGGATACTGCCAGTGGGAAGCACCCCAGGGAAATGGGCACCAAGGTCCAGCAGAGACACAGGGTCAGTGGCCAGAGCTCATTGGTGTGCAGAGGGCACTCTGGAGGCTAGACACAGAGCTAATTCCCAAACAGACCAGCAGGAGGTGCCACAGGGTGAGTTGCTGCTCGGTTACACCTGCTAAGGGACAATAAGGAAACAAGCCTCTTCTAGACATAAACAAAAGAATACAAGAGAAGGAGAAACATTTCTTTGAAGATGACCCCCTCCCTGTTAGAAGTGGGTGCAGGGTTGGATGTAGCAGAATCAGTGGAAAAAGCATAGAGCCAGGTCTTGGGAAGGAGCCCGGAGCATTCGCCGTCCTGAGTCACAGTGGCCAATATTGCAGAGTAATGTGTGGTTCAGGATTAATGACAGACTGGAAACTGTTGTAAAAAAAAGCCTTCTAAAGTGCTGGAATTAATTTCAAAAGCCTTGCTGGTTAGTTGAACCTGTTAATGAGAATTGGAGACAGGTGGAGCTTTGTGCTTTCTTCTGGTCCAGGATGGTAATCTATTCTGTCTGTCATGCAACCTGACATGAGAGCACCCAACCCATGCTCTTGGCACCTTTGACAAACTCTTACGATTACGTTCATACATAGACTCTGGCGATTACTCACAGATAATAACACTATCCCCTCAGCAACATGAATATAATAAAAATGTAATGTGCCCCTCCCATCAAACTGCCACCAGAGTTCCTCTCTCACTAGTCCCCCCATCTCTCAGCACCAGTGAGAGATGTTTTCACAAAGTCCACAGCAATAAGCACTGATGTTTGTGTTTCTAAATTCCTAAGAATCTTTTGCTATCCTGTTTGTATCATTATTCAGAATACTAAGATCCATCAAGTTTATTTACAAAGAAAATTCTCTACTCCTGTAGTTTAAAGATGAAGTGCAATTTGGTAATCCCCATCTGGATTTCACAATTGCCAGAGTGGTGGTCATGTGCCTGTGATATGTAAAAAAAGAATGTGCTATGTGGGAATAGAAGAAGAGAGGAGAAATTAAAGAGACTGTGTATTGGATCCCAGAGTGGGCATATAGAGTGAAAAGTTGAAAGCAGATTTTAGAAATGCCCTAGATTAAAAGAACATATAATGCAGCTTCTCCTACCCCTTATCATCACCTTATTAATTGTGATTCTGAAATTTAAAAAACATAGCTATGGATGTTACAAGATCAGTGCATTAGAAATGCCTTTGATAGATTCCATTTAAATTTTCTGCAAACCTTTGTTTCTCTAAAAAAGCAAATGGTCTTCTGGAGATCCAGTAGAGAAGTCTACTCCCCTTTGTCTTCATGGCAGGATGGCCTGTTATAGAAAAGGGTAGAGTGATGGGATTTCAGCTAAGACAGAAATTTTGTTTTCAGAATATGAATTTAGGCTCTGATCCTGCAATTGACCTCAGTGGGTCTGTACATGGAAAGAGGATTTCACACAAACAAAGCCAGTTGCGGGATCAGGGACTCAACTGGAACATTATGCAGCAAATGCGAGGGAGGTTGCTTCACCTGAAGAAAGGGAATAGCAAACATGCCTGATCTCAGAAGAAGATTTGATTCCAGGAAATTCTGCGAGGCTTGTCAGTTACATAAAAGCCCTGGCATGTTATATAGACATTTCAATGACCATAATTCTTTGAATGGTAAAAACACAGATCAGAATGAAATGGAGATACGTTTTCCATCATAAATTTACATTTCTTAATGATGTCAATGACACTAAGTTTGATATTTTCACTAGTCATTCTTTATGCACCGATTTAGCTTTGGCCTTCCATTGAACTCCCTAGTAAATGTTCCTTGTAAAAGCTGGGAATGAGTCTTATAGGAGTGATTCATTGCTACTATTTTCTATTTTCAGTTATTTCCTGTCACTGACATAACAGAAGCCACGGGGGATGTGCAGGGGAAGAGAGAGGAGTCCAGAAGGCTGATTCCACATCACTGGGCTTTTTGGTCCTTCTCAGAAATTCACAAAGTCTGATGCTGAGGATATTCATGCTGTGAGTCCGTCCTAAATCTGGCTAGAAGCTACTTGCTTGTCTCAGTATGGTGGAATCAAGATGAATAGCTGATAGCCAAAGACAGACAGCTTTTAAAACCTTTTAAGCCCATGGAAATCAACAAAAAACATCCCATTGACTTCAGTGGGCTTTGGATCAGATCCTTAAATAATATCTTGCTTTATTCAAGCATAAGGGTGAATTAAGCAAGTAGATGACAAACCAAAGAGGGAAGATGACAAATGGGTTCTATTTTCTGTAGAACATTAATACAGATTCCCCCCTCAAAGAGGGTATGAAATGAGGTTTGCTGCAATGCCGAGCAGCCTTCATTGTTGTCTCGTTGCACTGTTCAGTGGCTGAAGTGCAAGAAGAGAAGAAAAGATGCTAGACTCATATTTAGAAAATATGTTAAGGAAAGCTAGGGATAGTAGTAGGCAATAGAACTGAGGGGAGCAGTGAACTGTTGTGTTTCACAACCAGTCAAGTAAACTTGGGCCATTTTTAGGTAAGATGGGACTGGATTTCAGGCAACTCACATTCAACTCACTGGAAGAGGGATTTCCAGTGTCAGTTGGTATCCACATGAGACTCAGCAGTTTCAGCCAAATTTCCCTTTGACTTCTCCAGCCAACACCTTCAAAAGTCAAAGCAAAACTGCTGAAGTGTGAACCCTATACATGAAAAATGAATAAGGAGAGTTACTGAGTACCCCATGAGCCAGAACTGCTGAGGCCTGGTGCCCTAAATCTGTCACATAGTTGCAATGAAAGAGTTCACTCAATCTGTTCAAAGCAAACTTCTTTATTATGACCTGCTCATGTTTAATCATATCTTTTCCTTCATAAGAAAACAAACTTTCTATTGAACCCCATAATTTCTGGTATAATTAGGCATTCAGGTATATAATGTTAATAGTCAGACCAAGTGAGTCACCAAATCGTCCTTTTCTCCCAGGAACATTGCACTTGGTCCTGCAGAGATGTTCCTACTGAGCCACGCTCATGTGCTCTGTGGGTACCACACAGCACAGAAAAAAATGTAAATCATGCCTAGTACAGTGTTCCAGCTCCTATACGGAGGCCCCACTGAATAGGGCATGTGCCATCTGGAGACTGATATGTCTGGCGAAATGGTGCAGAGGCCTTATCTAAACTCCAGCCAGACATTTCTTGATAGCAGGGAGGCTATTAAATTAATAATTTTCTGCTCAAGGCTTTTTCTACTACGTCCTCTCTTTAAGTTATTCTAGTTTCAACTGGGCCCATTGAGGGGCCAGTTATGTTTCCCTTTCACTCATAATGAATAGCATCATCCTGTACAGTAAGTCCCATTAGTTTCACTGGGTCAGTTGCAGACTAAGGTGTTAATCAATGTTGGTAAAGGGGAGACAGACTAAAGCCCTGAGTGTGGTGTGAAATTAAACTGAAGCCAGAACTGTCTAACCTCATTATGCCTGATGTGCCTTTTCAGTTGAGTTTTCCTGAGTGTACGCTACTCACAACAATGAGCGCTGGGGTTTTTATGAAGAGCTCTGTTCTTTGAGTGTGCATTGTATTCTCATTTCCTGTCACATCCTACAGTAAACTCGTCTAGCATTTACCCTCATGCCCCTGGGTGAGATGACTACAGCTTGTACATATGGTGGCTGCATGCTTCTTCCAGCAGCATTTCCCTATCCTTTGGCATTACTGAATGAGCACTTCCTAAAAGTGTGCTAATAAAAGATTCACTAGGAAATATAAACTAATGAACAATATTTTGAAATTGTCACCAACAAATGCACCCCAACTCCAAACTCAGCCTTTTGAGAAGTTCACCCTCTTATTTGCTGCTTTAGAGGTTTACTCATTAGTGACTCTCATTTATTTAGAGGCAGTCAGAGGATTGAGTGGGTGGAATAGGTCTGGTATTAATATCCTAGTCTTTCTGGGCCACATTATGTTTTTCAGGCACTACAAAGGGAATTTTCTTTGGGGTCTGATTCTGATCATGTTGATGTAGCCCATGAGGAACTCCCCTGAACTCAATGGATTGGTACTGGTGTAAAAGTTATATAAGTTAGAGGAGACTCAGATCCATTGTATGTTTATACACTTTATTTTGATTTATTATGTGTACTGCAGGAGCACTGAGGAGTTCCAGTCACAGGCCAGCACAAGGCATCCCATTGGGATGAGCTCTGAACAAACACGGAACAAAATGATAATCCCTGCACCAAAGAGCTGAGAAGGCAAGTAGTATCTGCATTCCATCAGCTGGCAGCCTTTTATTGTCCGGGGAAGCAGGTGTCTTTCCCAACTTGCCCTAAAACAAAGTCCATGCATGGTATAGAGTCAAAACTCCACACTTTTCCTTTGGTTTGACTTTATTAAGAAATTAGTAACACATAGTTCATCTCAACTGTCTTCTTAGGTTTGGCTACTCTTAGGGTTCTGATTTCAGGCCTGATCAGTTTATACTTTAAATCCTCTCTCCTCCAAGAGCCACTCCCTCCTCCCTTATATCCAATGGGGGTAGTAAATCACCTGCCTCAATGAGTCATCAGGATTCACTTGACCTTTTCCCCTGCAAAACAAACATCTGCTCAGAAGTTGGGCTGTTCAAGCAAGCACTGCTATCTTGACCAGATTCAGTTTTAAAGTCATTACTAATAAGAATGCTTTGCAAAAATGCATCAGGCCTTTAATAGTGCAGGGGGCTGGGCTTGATGATCTCATGACATCCTTCCAGCCTGACATTGGTATGATTCTCTGATTCTCCTCCAACAAATTCTTGGCCCATCCAGCACATGCAAACCAAGTTAAATGAATGCAAGTATTTTGTTAGAAGCCATCTACTACATAAAAAGATTTCACTTCCTTAGTGCAATATGGCCATGCTCAAACATTCAAAAGTCATGAATCGGATTTAGCTTTAAAAAACTGAGATAAAAAAAGAAAAGTTGGATTTTTTTTTCCTTCTGAGTTTTTAGTCTTAACATTTACAAGCTTTTGTCTACAATCATGGGGGCTAGAAACATTTTTTTAAAATGAAAGCAAAAATTCTTACATCATCAGAGGACACACAGGAACTGAGGCTTTAAGAAAAATACCAACTAGGGCAAGATTCATAATACAGTCACAAAAGCTAGCAACACAACTCCCACCTCTCACCTAAGTGTCTCAAAACCCCTTATAAAGATTAACTAGTTAAGCCCTTGACTACACACTGCAAAATTGTACCTGTGATGGGGCATGTGACCCCACACAGGCTTCAAAAGGGTTAAGTGTATCTGAGATGCCAATTAACATGCTGGGTTGTACCTGGAAAGAGAGCCAGGCTTAACTGAGGATGAAACCCAGCTGGTGAGGGGCTGGGTGAGTAACTATAAACAGAGGAAGAGTAAAGCAGAAAAGAGCTGGGGGGGGGGGGCGAGGGCGAGGGGATAGTGCAGATAAGAATACTGGACAAATATCTGAGGACTGCTGGGAATTAAGTAGGTGAAATGCAGCTCAACACAATAAACTACCTCATGCTGTTAGTGTTAAAATGTGGGTAAAAGAGCTATTTGAAAAGAAAGGACTAGAAATTAAAATCTATATTTATGGGGTAGTAAATCCTATCTGCAAAATCACCTCTCTGGATGTGGATTTATAATTATATAATAAAATAAAGGGGAAGGAAGTCATCCTCTATGACAGGTAAAGTTTATGATAGTGGTACAGAAACCAAGGCCCTCCCACTTTTTGAAAGTGGACAGGCCTGGCCTGTCTACTTTTCATTGGGGCAGATCCCGCCCTCTTCAAAGGCCTACCCCCTATTCAGGTCACTGGGGAGCCCAGCCAGGAGTTCAGGAAGCTGGGAACTATGTGGGTCTTCCAACTGCCTGCAGTGTGGGGAAGGCAGAAAGTAGTCCCTTGCTCATGTCCCTAACTCCTGATCCCCCAGCTCAGGGCAAGTGGAGGGACCTAGGCTCTCCACAGCTGCCTACATGATTCTCCCCTACCTGGCTCTGGCCAGGGGAGTGGGGCCTTGCAGCCACAGCCTGGGCATGGTGAAAGCAGCACTGCTGGAAGCTGGGGAGCCTCCACCTGTCCTGGGTGGAGGGTCTGGGGCAGGCCTGGTGGTGGGGGCTGCTCTCAGCGGGTCCCCCCACAGCATGGGCATGTGAAGGGTCCGCCACAGCTGCCAGCAATGCTGCTCTCACCATGCCCAGGCTGTGGCTGCAAGGCCCCACCGCCCTGGCTGGAGCCAGGTTGGGGAAACCTGTGTGGGTAGCTCTGGGCAGCCTGGGTCCCTCCACCTGTCCTGGGGGTTGGGAGCATGGGTAGGGGGCTGCTTTCAGCTTCATCCCAGGTGGGCTCCCCACTCCTGCTCTGCCTCCCAGGTTGGTGGGACCTTGGGGGGGGGGGGAGCAGGAGCCGCTAGCCCCCCCTCCCCACTTTTGGGAAGGCACCAACACCCTTGGTTATGAGTTTACATATGGTAAATGGAGTCACTGCCAATATATACTGATGGGTCTAAAGATGAAAAAACAGGACTAGTGGGAGAAGCCTCTTGCATCCCTGAGGGTGGAGTTAGGAAATCTAAAGGAATATCTACTTTTGTAGCCATTATCACAGGTGAATTGGTGGGAATACTGTTAGCATTAAACTGCATAAGTGATGTACTAAACTGAGTCTGAGATTAAGGGCCTGATATTGCAAGGTGCTGAGCTTTTGCAGAGTCCTTCACTGGGAATTGAGGAGGCTGTTAGCACTTAAAAACCCAGAATCCTGAGTCCCTGTCCCTCAGCCCAACCCACTGCAAAACATCCTCCCTTCTCCCCTTCACCTCAGGTAAAATGTAAAGAGTGGCATTTCTGAATTACTAGGTGATCTGCTGCTGCTGCAGAATCTAATCTAGTCATTATTACAAATAATGTGACTTCTGTGTTTGGTGCTTTGGCTTCTAATTAATCTTAATCTTTCAGCACATTGAGGAGGGGAAATGATGCATTGGCCACCAAGGAGTAGAGTCAAGAATGCTTCCTTGGTCTCTTTATGACAGATTTAGTCTGCTCTCTCGTAGGACCCTTACTCACCTCCATGGCTGCTGAGGCAGCCAAATTCTTAACTCTTTTTCAGTTTAAAAATTCATTATAAGTACATGAAGAAAAGTCAGTTGGGGTGATCATTTTTAAGCATGATTTTTAGAGCATTTTTTTCATGCAAGGGACTTCTCTCTCTCCCCTACTCCCCAACATGGTTTTTAATTCTCTGAATTTCCCCTTTATTCTAAAGCATTCTGTAGATGATGTTGACTGTATATGTATCTCTTTATGATTAAATTAATGTATATATTTAGAACCCAGGCTTTGTTTAGTTTTATGATCCTTGTTGATTGAAAATTAACCTCTGACTTTTTGCTGTTTTCAGTTATGATTTATAGCCATCTACAGTGCATAGTAGTGACTCAATCTGAACCCTTCTGAGTCTTCTAGCTGTGAGTTTTGAGACTGTAGAATATAGCTTTAAAAATATAAAAAATAGCTGTAGGCAAGCTTGAGAAAACATCAAGAAAGGGATGGGAGTTTGGCTCTGGTATTTCTTTGAACAAATGTGGTCAATAAATCAGATTGGCCAGAAGTGTACAAGAACAGGTTTTCTTGCAAGATTCCCAGTGCTTCTAGATTTGGATAAGAATTGTTTGTATCTTTTCATGCTATTTCTCCCTCCAGTCCCTGCTGAAATGAAGTTCAGAAGTTGCAAACTTTTGCTTTTAGGTTTGGGCAAAGATTCTGATGGGTTGTTATGATGGACAAGCCCAAGGTACAAAGCTTAGATCTGGATTTTGAATCTCAAAGTTTTGGGGGTGTTCAGATCATGGGTTTTGGCTTAGCCCACTATACAGCTAGGCTGCACAGGCAAAATCTGGATTTAGAATCTCCCTTGGTTTAAGAGGGTTGGATACAGTAGATGGAAAAGCCTGATTCTTCCCTCAATCCCACTGATATAAATTATTAATAACTACACTGAAGGCAGCAGTGCTATAGGTACAAGACCAGTGTAATTGAAGGGAGAATCCAGCCTGGGCATTTGGGTCTGGCCCAAATGTAATTGTTTTACATGAACATGTTTACCCCTCACTAGGTTAAAATGGTGCTGTACACTGTATTCTGTGCTGTAATTGAAATCAATATATTTGAAAATGTAGAAAGCATTCAAAGTATTTAAATAAATGGTATTCTATTTAATTACACTATTAATTTTTTTTAATCTCTTGACCACCCTAATAAAAAGGTGGGTGTGGTGTGAATTGCTGAGCCCCAGTCATAGACCAGGCCTCCATTGTTTTAGGCACTGTACAAAGAACAAAAGCACTGACAGTCCTGGCTTCTAAAGAGCTTATAGGCTAAGAATAAGAGTTGCAGTTTCTACAGACAGGGAACATAAGTTCATATATGCCATTAATTCTTATTACAACAGGGTGTACTATATTGTTCATAAATTTGTATGTTCAATAAAGTTGTTGTTGTTGCCCTTCAGGTCCAAGATGGGCTGGCTTCCTAGCTGAATAGCTCTAAATTGGTTCCTTAGAAACGGATATAAAAACTGTGCTGTCCCTGTTGCTCTGTCTTACCAGGAGGACACAAGGCAAGATGGATACACACTTTCAGCTGATCCACTCAATCTGCCTCTCTCCCCTATTCCAATTTAAAACTATCTGTAATGGAGGGATTGCTTCCCCACAGGCTTGGGGGAGAACTGGCATGGCATTGCCAACTTCCACCATGTGCTTCATGCTCCTCGGTGTAGGACTCTACATCAGTGTCTGAATTTGGCCCTAAATTCACATGGCTCAAGTGAAAAGAAAATTGAAGTTGTGCATATTTCTATGAACTGGGAACTTTGTAACTATCTGACAAACAGGTATTATTCATTTTCCAGCATTTCTTCTCTATTTTTGCTTTTATAAACAGTACAGGCTAAAAATGTCCCTGGTTAAACCCACAGCCATTGGGGAAATTACACAAGGGATGAATTTTTCTGCATGTTTTTCTATGATCTTTAGCCTAGGCTAAATAGAACAAATTTAAAACTCTTCCTTCATGATTTATTCTTCTTGTCTGCAAAAAAAAATCTTCTTCGCTTGTCCATCTGCCAATAAAAAAAAGGAGAAAGCATGTATTTTAGATAGATAGAAATAGCTCTCAAGTCTCTGACAGCACAGTTGAATATTCTGTATATTTACAGTCATTAATATTTGAAAACTAGCAAATACAAAGATTCTGTGACTGGAACAAACCACATCCAGATGTTAAACTTTTAAATGTACTTTTATGTATTTAACCATAGACTCGTGATAGAGATTAAAAAGTTCTGTTAGGCCCATCTGGTCCATCCAGTCCTGACTGTGTTTTATACAGAGGTTTGGTTAATGCTTTGGCCACTGTAGTTCTGTATGTCAAACCAAGGTCCGCCACCTGCCTAGAGAGAATATTGTACAGCCTAATGCATCTCCCTGCCAAAAAGTTCTGTTTTCAGGATACTGTATATTGTGATTTCTCTTCCTTTATCTTGTCCTGTAATAGGAATACTATCTATAGCAGCAAGCTATATTTGCAAGAAATGTTCATTTTTGGTCATCCTGATACCTGGCTTTTATTTTCTTTTGATAACTAATCACAAGGTAATGATGTTTATAACTTTTGAGTTTTCTGTCCTGAATAGTATCCTTAAACAACCAAAATCATGTCCTAAGTGCCTAGAGGTTTAGGACTTTGGAAATTTGCCTGAGGAAAACAGGATCTGATCCTTTTGAATGATTCTGAATGGTACTTAGGTTTTATTTTTAAAGTCTATTAACTGTACTGTACCTTCTGGTTTGGTTTTGCTTCTGCTCCCTTCACAAGGTCTAGGGAAATTTGCTCATATGTGTTATCAGTAGCAGGAATTTGCTTTGCAGATGAGCCTTTCTGGAAATTATCAGGGATCTTTTCATATGTATTTTTAGTACAGTTCTCTGTTCCGGAGGATCTTGTGTTCAAAGACACCTCATCATAACTATCATTGGGTTGAACTAAAGAAGACTTAGAAGGTTTCTCAGAAGCTTGGTCATGCGTGGATGACTTTGGCCATCCAACAGGAATCTGTTCATAAGTATTGTTCCCACTATCAGAGCCAGAAGCTAAAGTCTTACAAGCTTTCACCTTCTCAATCTGCCCATATGTCGGTGAATCACAAAGAATCTTGTTGTTTGGTTTTCTGAACCCTTCATTGCTTTGGAGGGAGGTTGCATAGGCTGCAAATAGCTGTTCTGAACCTTGGGACTCCACAGAGGTTCTAGCTTTAATGGGTAACTTAGGAGACAATTTAGGAGGTGTTGAAGCAGGAATACTTAATGTTAACTTCTTTGTGTCTGCAGAAGTTGATGGACAAAGTGATAGGGAATGAACATTTTGACCCAAAGGAAGTGAGGAATGGCTTTTGCCTTGCTCAATCGTAACTTCAGAATAAACAGTTTCTGGAGGCGATGGCTTTATAAGATCAATTTGTTTGTCACAGAAACGTTCAGCTTGCTTAGCCAAAGCGTACACCGAGCTGATTTTTTTGCTAGGAGAGTAGTTTGCTTGGTCAGGTTCTCCTGGTTTTTGTTGGGTGTCTCCTTGTGATGAGCAGGCTGGTTTCTCAATGAGGATTCTGTCAGTGGCAGAGTGGGTCTCCAAACTAAGGCTTCTGCTATTCAGATGGAGTTTGTTCAGCTCCGCATATACAGTGTTTCCTTGATCATTTAAATCAAGCTTAAATGTCTCCGGCATAAGCAAGCTGCTCCTATCCGGCAGTGGTGGGGCTATGTCTGGATCCTGTATGTTGCGGGGGGCAGGGAAGAGGGGTAGAAAGAGAGGAACATAATTTTCAGGAGTCAGTAATGTATGTAAAATGCAATGCATTCACAAAGGCGATGAAATACATTCAGACCATAGTTACTCCCAGGCAACTTCACAGAGTCCTTCAAAGAGTCCTTAGGCATTTTACCAATCCTGTAGCACTTACTACATCCTTACTTAGATCCAAGTCCTTACTCAGAACTCCTATTGAAGCCAATGGGGAATTTGGCCTGATTCAGAATAAAGACAGTGATTGAGATTTTCAAAGAAACATCGGGGACTTAGCTCATTAATTTTCCAGGAGAATGTACGGTTACATTCTCTCCAATATTTCTCTGAAAATCTCAACCAGCAAGAATTTGGGTCTGTCTCTAGAAGTCTGTTCCTCACCCTTGAAAAGCAGCAGCTGTCCAGCAGCTCTCTGCCTCCTTTTTTGGTGAAGTGGGAGGTCAGACGTGGGTCTTAGTGCACTGTGGAGAACCACAGAACCAAATGTTCTACTCTAGGTCATGCAAAAGTCATACAATAGAAGAGACCATCACCTCCTTGCTCTGTGACTTGATGCCTCTGCTTATGCAGCCCAATTGCCCTGGCTTTTTTGATGCAAAGTCACATTGAAAATTAATATGTAACCTGTCCACAGTCACTGCTAGATCCTTCAGCATCGCTGCTTTCCTATGACACTTCTGGGAAAAACAGGGAATATATATTTATAGGATTAAATTTCATCCCTGTACAAATGGCCAGTACAAAGTCTGTGCACTTAAAGCTCTATTTTGAGTGCCCAGGCCTTGTACCTGGACCTTCGCATAGGGGTGAATTTCACTCTTCACTAGTGGCCAAAAATATGATCATGTTTCCTTGGTCACCTCTGGCAGAAGCTGAGAATGGGTGACAGGGGATGGATCACTTGATCATTACCTGTTCCATTCATTCCCTCTGAAGCACCTGCCATTGGCCACTGTTGGAAGACAGGATACTGGGTTAGATGGACCTTTGGTCTGACCTAGTGTGACCATTCTTATGTTGGCAGAAAATAATTCCAAGGGTGCTGTTACAATGTTACTGAATCTGTATTTCTGATTCTGAAACTTCACCAAATTGGTATGGCACTTCCTGGAACATAGTCACAGCACAGCAGGTCACCCTAGCAATACTAATTAATTCAAGATACCCGCTCTCTGCTTCAGACAGGTCCCCAACAGCAGGCCATTACTTCTGCATTTTGCATAAAACCTACCTGAGGGTTAAAGTTCTTTCTTTCTCCAGATAAGTTCTTGTGTTCTCTCTCTGACTTTGGAGGTAGAGAGGTGGCTTCCTTTGCTAGCACAGTGGTTTGTGAGCTGCCAGACACTTGCCTTATCAGCAAGGGATTGACTTCTCCACTGTTTGATTTACTTTGTTTTGAAGATGTTTGCTGATCCAAAGCGATTTCATCATATAAACTTTTCTCAATTGGCTGTGAGGACTGGGGAGGAAACAGTAGTTATTAAAACATGAATAACTACTATGGTGGTAAATTGGATGTTCATGCCTTTCTTGAAAGTGCAATAGCATGAACTCTTCACTTTTTAATAATGATATAAATAAGTTCAGTTAGCAATCTTGAATTATTTATTCTGCATAAGGCAATACCTTCTTAAATAGCTTTATACAGTATTTCACAAGGAGTGTTAAGTACATCAAATTGCTGGACCAGAACAGACCCATGGACCATCTAGTCTGGTTCCTTATCTCTGACAGTAGTTGAGGTGGGATGCTTCAAGAATCAAAGCCTCAGGAATTGTACACACTACCCTTATGGTGGTGCAACATATGTCGCACAGGGGTGTGAATAAATAAATAATCTCTCTCTGCGACATAAGTTACATCAATTTAAGCACTGGTGTGGACAGCACTATGTTGGCGGGAGAGCTTCTCCCGCCATCATAGCTATCATCTCTCATGGAGGTAAAGTAGTTATGTTGATGGGAGAGAAGTCTCCCATTGGCATAGAGCGTCTTCACCAGGCTTGGTGCAGCTGTAGCACTCATAGTGTAGACTAGCTCTCAGGTGCACCTATTTGCACTGGGGGATATTTCTTCTTTTTGTTTTGTGCTGTAGAAATAA
The DNA here is from genome assembly GCA_007922305.1 of Dermatemys mawii. NCBI lineage: Eukaryota > Metazoa > Chordata > Testudines > Dermatemydidae > Dermatemys > Dermatemys mawii. The sequence continues at coordinate 29,817,911 of ML677366.1, read as the reverse complement.
GATGTGCAGGTAATCTGAAATTACAGCCAAAAAAAGGCCAAATTCTGCTCTCAAGTATGGTAGTGCAAATCTTTAGCAACTCCCTTGATGTCAGTGGAGCTATTTATGGTTTACACTGGTGAAAGCAGAACTGGGACTAAAGTATATCTATTCTCCATGTCTGATAACTACCTATGGAGTTAGATGGGCAGGAGCCTTTGACAGCAGTAAATTAACAGCAACATCCGTGGTGAAAAGAGAAGGGGAAAAGTTACACAGGTGTGTTTCATACATTTTGCCATTTTCATGTCAGTTTGACTTGGTTATATGTTTCGCGGTTGGGCCTCTGATCATTGAGACATTGTGGTGGTCTCTGCACTAAAGCAACAGTACTTATATTTTAACATTCTTTTCTTGAAACATTACAGAACTCTAACAACAGCAACCAAAGCCTACAGCCTGCAGCTGCCTCATCTGCCCTGGGCCCCATTTTCCAATACAGAGGATGACTCCACTGAACTCTTTAGTCATACCCATGTGCTTGCCCAATAACAGCTACTTCATATATCCTTTCCCTTATTAGTAAATAAATAAACTTCTGTTCTTTCTCCAACGAACTATTCCTCAAAGACTCAGCAATGTTCAGTGAGTCTGTGGGGTGTAACTATTCTACCACTGTGTGTTTTCATGGGAGTTGCAACAGGCCAGTCAGTGGACTATACTGAAGATGTAGCTGCTGCTTGTTATGGTCTTGGTATAGCCAACATTATTATAAGTGAGTCGAGTGGCTCTGTGCTAGATGGTCATTCTCAACCTGTTGCATCATTTCTGTGCAGACGGGTATGGTCTCAGACAAGTCTACAGATAGTGTCATGGGTGAGTTTGCTGGCACATTCTTCTGTGTAAACTTGGATAAGTCATTGCTTCAGTGGAAGCAGCAACAGGTGTTTGTGTTTTTGTTTCAGCAAGTGTCCTCTGACTAATCTAGTATGATTTTAGGGCAAGCAGGTGTCTGACCTCAGTCCTGTCTCCCCTGCTGCCATCAGTCCAAATTCTAACAATTTCTCCTGTTTTAAACATCCTTGGGTATACAGCAGTTTTGTCACGGTGATATTCTTTGTTTTCCTTTTTATTAACTCTAACATTTATTTGTGAGTTTCTCTTTGAGCCGTACACAGATGGGGAAGTTTTGTCTTGATCTGTCATCCCACCAGTAATTTAGCATGTTACTTTTTAATAGTGTTGTCAAGTAATTTAGCAAAATAATGAGAACCTTCCATTTTATGTCTAGTCTATGACTGGACTATTGGTATAAAAAAATATGGCTTACTCAGGAGGACTGAAAGGGAAAAACGGGATGAGGTGTTGCCTCACATCAAAAATGTGACAGGTTTCAGAGTAGTAGCCATGTTAGTCTGTATCCGCAAAAAGAACAGGAGTACTTGCAGCACCTTAGAGACTAACAAATTTATTTGGGCATAAGCTTTCGTGGGCTACAGCCCACTTCATCAGATGCATAGAATGGAACATACAGTAGGACGATTATTTTATACATATATATGAGAATATGAAAAAATGGAAGTTGCCATACCAACTTTAAGAAACTAATTAAGATGAGCTATGTACATAGTTGGAGTGAGGTTGAGATGGAAATAGGAAACAGACTTGTTGAAAGTCTCTGGGTACAGATTAAAGGGGTAAAAACCTAGGGTAATGTCATGGTAGGGGTCTACTACAGCTCACCTCACAAGGAAGAAGTGGTGGATGAGGCTTTTTTTTTTTTTTTTTTAACAACTGACAAAAGCACAGCACTTGCTGTTGATAGTGGATTACAACTACCCAGACATCTGTTGGGAAAATAACAGAGCAGGACACAGATTATCCAACAAGTTCTTGGAATGTATTGGACACAATTTTTTTATTTCAGAAGGTGGAGAAAGCTGCTAGGGGAAAGGTTGTTTTAGATTTGATTTTAACAAATAAGGAGGAACTGGTTGAAAATTTGAAAGTGGAAAGCAGCTTGGGTGAAAGTGATCATGAAATAATCATTTCATTATTCTAAGGAATGGTAAGAGAGAAAACAGCACAATAAAGATAATGGATTTCAAGAAAGCAGACTTTAGCAAACTCAGGGAGTTGACTGGGAACTGATCCCATGGGAAGCAAGTCTAAGTGGAAAAACAGTTCAAGAGCATTAGCAGTTTTTCAAAGTTTCATTATTAAGGGCACAAGAACAAACTATTCCACTGCAAAGGAAAGATAGGAAGTATGGCAAGAGACTACCCTTTCCTAACCAGGAGATCTTCAATGATCTGAAACTCAAAAAAGAGCCCCACAAAAAGTGGAAACTAGATCAAACTACAAAGGATAAATATAAACAAATACATGCATATAGGGACAAAATTAGAAAGGCCAAGGCATAAAATGAGATTAAACTAGCTAGAGCCATAAAGGATAACAAAAAACATTCTACAAATACATTAGGAGCAAGAGGAAGACCAACATAGGGTAGGCCCATTACTCAGTGGCGGTGGGGGCGGGGGGATAACAGAAAATAGAAAATGTTGAAATGGCAGAAGTGCTAAATGACTTTTTTGTTTGTTTTCACTAAAAAGGTTAGTAGCAATTGGATATCTAACATAGTAAATGCCAGTGAAAATTAGGTAGGATCAGAGGGTAAATTAGGGAACTAAGTTAAAAATTACTTAAACAAATTAGATGTCTTCAAGTCATGGGGGCCTGATGAAATATATTATAGGATGCTCGAACTGACAAAGGAGATACCTGAGCCATTAGTGATTATCTTTGAAAACTCGTGGAAGATGGGAGAGATTCCAGAGGACTGGAAGAGGGCAAATATAGTGCCTATCTATAAAAAGGGGAATAAGGACACTCTGACAGACCAGTCAGCTTAATAGCTAAGCAATCAATTTGCAAACATCTAGAAAATAATAAAGTGATGACAGTCAGCTTGGATTTGCCAAGAACAAATCATATCAAACCAACCTAATAGCTTTCTTTGACAAGGTAACAAGCCTTGTGGATGGGGGGAAGCAGGAAATGTAATATATCTTAACTTTAGTAGGGCTTTTTATACTGTCTTGCATGACCATCTCATAAACAAACTAGGGAAATACAATCAAGATGGAGCTACTATAAGATGGATGAATAATTGGTTGGAAAACTATTCCCAGAGAGTTAGCATCAGTGGGGCACAGTGAAGCTGGAAGGGCATATCAAGTGGGGTCCCACAGGGATCAGGTCTGGTTTTATTCAATATCTTAAATCAATGATTTAGATAATGGCATAGAGAATACACTTAAAGTTTGTGGATGATAGCAAGCTGGGAGGGTTTGCAAGTGCTTTGGAGGATAGATTTAAAATTCAGCATGATCTGGACAAACTGTTGAAATGGTCTGAAGTGAATAAAATGAAATTCAATAAGGACAAATGCAAAATACATCCATTAGCACGGAACAATCAGTTGCATACATACAAAATGGAAAATGACTGCCTCAGATGGAGTACTGCAGAAGGGAATCTGGGGTTATAGTGGATCACAAGCTAAATTTGAGTCAACGGTGTGACACTGTTGCAAAAAAAGCAAAGATAATTCTGGGACGTATTAGTAGGAGTGTTGTAATCAAGACATAAGAAGTAAAATTCTTCCGCTCTATTCCATACTGATTAGACCTCAACTGGAGCATTATGTCCAGTTTTGGATGTCACATTTCAGGAAAGATGTGGACAAATTGGACAAAGTCCAGAAAAAAGGAACAAAAATTATTAAAGGTCTAGAAAACATGACTTGTGAGGGAAGATTGAAAAAAATGGGTTTGTTTAGTCTGGAAAAGAGAAGTCTGAGGGGGGACATGATAAACAGACATAAAAGGTTCTACAGAAGAAGGAGGGAAAAAATTATTCTCATTAACCTCTGAGGCTAGGACAAGAAGTAATGGGCTTAAATTGAAGTAAGGGCAGTTTAGGTTGGACATTTAGGAAAAACTTCTTAATTGTCAGAGTAATTAAGCACTGGAATAACTTGCCTAGGGAGGTTGTATAATTTCCATCTTTTGGAGATTTTTAAGAGCAGCTTAAACAAACACCTGTCAGGGATAGTCTAGAAACAGATAATACATAGTCCTGCTTTGAGTGCAGGGGACTGGACTAGAAGACCTCTCGAGGTTCCGTCCAGTCCTATGATTCTCTGATTGTTAGCCTCAGCCAAAGGCAATAGTTACTATGTTTGATCTCATTTCATCAGGAACTAAGTGAATTCTGAAGAGTTGAATATACCTGAGCACAAACTGTTGTAAGATTTTCTCCAAAAGGCTCGATTTCTGAAGTCTGGTAATAGCCTATCAGCTCTGCAAGGCTTTTATGGGTACAGGTGTCCCCTGATACTACATAATGTCCATTCCGTAGGTAATTAATGACGAAATGCCGACATCGATCTTTTCCTCTGCAATTGAAATACGTAGTTTAGACTTAAATAACAACCACAACACACAGACCGAAAAGATTGTTCTGGTTTTGCTTTCAGGTTTGCAAAACCAAAACCTGAGGGTGTTTGGAGCCAGCTTTCATTTTATCTGAAACACTATAAAGGAAGAGATTCTGAATGATAGGGTCTGATTTGGCCTATTGTTGCACAGACAGTCTTAATTCTGGAATGTCCTAACTTTTGAATGCTTGACTTTCAACCTTAATATTCTTTTAGTATAGTTTTTAAATGTAATTTCCTACATTTAAAAAAAATGAAAAAAATAGAAATTCCATCATGTGGAACCATATTGACTTCAAATTGGGGTCCTCAGCAAGATTGTAACTGGTAACATGAGTAGGCTGTTATCCTCCCTGTGAACCAGCCACTAGTAAGGGATGAGAAACTTACTCTGGCAGTGGATTTCACATGTACTTGCTGATCGTGGAAGAATGGTGAGATCCAGAAATAATGGGCTCCATTCCAGGCCCTGGAGGGGAATGTGGTATAGTGGACAGACATTCTGTCTCAGTGCCCCCAGCTTGTCTCTGTTTCCCTTTACTCCTACCCACCCCTAATCCCAGCTCCTGCCACATCTCCCTCTGCTCCTATCCACCACACCCAGTCCTCAGGGTCGGTGTTACCCATTAGGCGACATAGGTGGTTGCCTAGGGAGCCAGAATTTGGAGGGCGGCTTTTTGCCCCCCTCGGCGGCAATTCGGCGGCAGCTCAATGGGCTGTCAAGCGTCTGCCAAATTGCCACCGAAATGCATGCAGCGTGTTGAACTGCCGCCGTATTGCCACTGAGAATTTGGAGGCAGCTCAACAAGTCGACTGCCTGTCGGCGGCAATTCAGCAGACCCTAGGACTGTGGACGCCGGTGGCCCCCCTGCGTTTGCTATCTAGGGCAGAACAATATCTTGCGCCGGCCCTGCCAGTCCTGACTCCTGCCCTCCTTCCCCCTCTGCTTCTATCCAACGTGCCAAATCTTGGCTCCTGCCCTCCTCCTCCTCCTCTACTCCTATCCAGCCCTCTGGCTCCTTCCACTTCTCCCACACTGCTCTAATCCACTACACCCAATCCTGGCTCCCGCTCTGCTCTATCCAAACCAGTACAGTCAGGCCATTTCTCCTTCTCCCTGCCTGGGCACCACTGAGGGAAGCACTGTAAGCCCAGAAGAGGCAGTCTCCCTTTCTCAGTTCTCTGGTACTTGGGGCCACTGTGGCTGCAGCCGGGCAGGAGTGGCTGTTGCAGGGAAAGTCCAGATCAGGCCCTGGAATGAAACATGCTCAGTGCTGGCAGACTCTTTGAAGAATTTAGAGGTCACACTCCAACAAATTTCAGTTGAAAATGTGCAAATTGAGATTTTTCAAAGGCTTTTTATATGGCAAAAATGTGGTTGTTTTTTTCCCACAGGAGCAGCTAATGACAGATTTCTGGCACCATCTCACATCACCTCTGAATCTGATCCAATGAACTTGACTAAATATCTATTGCATCAGCAACAAACCTAGGAAAAAACCAGTGACCAGCTATTGAGCTAAGTACCAACACCTTTTGGTAAACAGCAGTATGAAGTTTAACACCAACCTGTTAGCTGAAAAGCGTTGTGAATTCATGATGAGTCTAATGAGGAAGAGAAGCTGTTGTCTGATTTCTGAGGCAGGGTATCAGTGTGAGAAGAGGAGAGGAGAAACTCCCATGACGTGCTATTGAAGCGTAAAGGAGTTTTGCATTTGACCACAAATTAGTCATGCTGCTGCTGCTGCACACACAATATCTAACAACTGTGAAAGCCAGCAGAAGTGTTTTGCATGTGCCTCTCCCCATGTCCTATTCTGATCAGATTCACAGATCCTTCCTGATAATTGGTTTCAGAGGGTAGCCGTGTTAGTCTGTATCAGCAAAAACAACTAGGAGTCCTTGTGTCACCTTCGAGACTGACAAATGTATTTGGACATAAGCTTTCGTGGGCTAAAACCCACTTCATGAGAGATGCATGGAGTGAAAAATACAGTAAGCAGAATATACATTATAGCACATGAAAAAATGGGAGTTGCCTTACCAAGTGTGGGGGGCAGTGTTAACGAGCCATTTCATTAAGGTGGAAATGGCCTATTCTCAACAGTTGACAAGAAGGGGTGAATACCAAGGGAGGGAAAATTACTTTTGTAGTGCTAAGGAGGCCAATGCAATCTTTATTAAGGCCTATTTGATGGTGTCTGTTTTGCAAATTAATTCCTGTTCTGCAGTTACTCATTAGTCTGTTTTTCAAGGTTTTTTTTGTTGAAGAATTGCCACTTATAAGCCTGTTATTGAGTGTCCAGGGAGATTGAAGGGTTCTCCTACTGGTTTTTGAACATTACAATTCTTGATGTCTGATTTGTGTCCATTTATTCTTTTGTATAGAGCAGGGGTGTCCAACCTGTGTCTCTGGAGCCACATGTGGCTCTTCAGAAGTTAATATGTGGCCCTTGTATAGGCACCGACTCTGGGGCTGGAGCTACAGGCGCCAACTTTCCAGTGTGCTGGGGGGTGCTCACTGCTCAGCTCCTGGCTCTGCCACAGGCAGTGCCCTCATTCCCCCCCTTCCCATCCTCACCCCGAGCCTGCTGTGCCCTCGCTTCTCCCTCTTCCCCCACAGAATCTCCTACAGGCCACAAAACAGCTGATCAGGAATGCAGAGAGGGATGGGGAGGTGCTGATTGGCAGGGCTGCTGGTGGGCAGGAGGCGCTGGGAGCAGGGAAACTGATTGGTGGCTGCTGACATATTACTGTGCCTCTTTGGCAATGTACATTGGTAAATTCTGGTTCCTTCTTGGGCTCAGGTTGGCCGCCTCTGGCATAGAGATTGTCCTGTTTGGCCAATGTACATGGCAGAGGGGCATTGGTGGCACATGATGGAATATATCACATTGGTGTAGCTGATGTGGTTAGGTCCTATGATGGTGTTCCTTGAATAGAGACTATCCGGTTTGGCCGGTTGTATCCTGAAGGACGACCCCTCACTCTCATAAACCTTGGGAGACAAGCCAGTTCTCGCTTACAGACAGCCCCCCAACCTGAAACAAATACTCACTGGCAACCACACACCACACAACAAAAACACTAACCCAGAAACAAACCCTGTTGTCAACTCGTCCTCATATATATTCAAGGAACACCATCATAGGACCTAACCACACCAGCCACACCATCAAAGGCTCATTCACCTGCACATCTACCAATGTGATATATGCCATCATGTGCCAGCAATGCCCCTCTACTATAAACATTGGCCAAACCGAACAGTCTCTATGCAAAAGAGTAACTGACACAAATCAGACATCAAGAATTGTAACTCCTCGTTGTTTTCCTTGATAATTGGGTTTCATGATCCTTTCTTCACTAGAATGATCAGTTTAAAATAAACCTTGTTTTCCTAGTCCTATATAGGGCCCAGTCTTGAAGTCCCTACTCCTTTAATGGGGTGAGAACTCCAAGACTGGGAACTTAGTGAATAAAAAATCCAAAAGATAAAATCATTACCATAGGTTTTGGTAATATATTTTTTCTTGGTTTCTCGATAGCTATGAAGATGATACTTCATACCATTGTGTAGATTACTGACCTCTTTATTCATTTGGAATATTTAGCTAGGGGAGAAAGTGTAAGAGAGATCCTCATGTCTCAAGGTATAAACTAATTATCTGAGCAGGTCAGGAAGCAAACTCAAAAGTGTAAAGGGTGTATGAATCAAAGTATGTAAAAAGAAGAGTAAATTACAAATGGTGACATTTCCCAACCAAATGGCAGCAGCTTTCTGTTCCATGCAAAGTTCAGCCTTACCTATATGACAGAATGTAACCAATTGTTCTGTCGCTTAATCTGATAAGAAAACAGCCAACCTCTTTCTCTTTAAGCAGCTCTTCACTCTGCCTGTAGAAAGAGAGTGAATTACAATGAATTTCAAGTTAGTATCCAGTTCTATCAAGGTAGTACACTAAAATTCCTAGTGACTCCAAGGCACACAAAATGCACTGTATTGCCACACTAAAGACACATGAACGAGCCAATAGACATTACAGTTATTTCCAGCAGGAAAAGCACTTTTCATACCACCATCAAACAAAAACATTCATTTTTAAAGTTTCTGGCCAGAAAATTAAGATGGATTCAAATTATGTGAATTATCAGAGGCTGTCATAATCCATTTCCAAAACTCTCATCTGGATCACTAGAGATTGTACAATACATTACAAGCTGATGCAAAACTGCATTCAGGCATTCTCACCTCTCCAGAACACATGCCAAACACCAACATGTAGGTGATGAAACACAATGATATGGTTTAAAACCTGCTTTCTCTGCATATGAATGCAATCCTGGTAAACACTTCTCACTAGAAGAGCAATGTCTTTAAAGTAAGCAGAGGTTGGGAGGTTATTGGTGTTTTGCAAAGAAAGCTGAAACCTAGTTTGAAATATGAGAGGATTTGTGAAGACAGAGGCACTTGACAAGCATATTTATTTAATCTACTTTATGCTATACTGTAAGGTATAGGCTGTCTTACTTTCTTGTAATGAATCCATAGAACCACTCAGGTAAAATACCATTCTGTAATATAAGAGGAACCTGTGTCTCCGTAAACCACTTCAATGCCAGTTCTTTTATCATCGCAAAGGACTGGTTTTCGGTTGCTTGGTTAGTTTCCTCTCCTAAGAGCAATTGCTGCTGTTTATTCTCCATGCTGTCTTGAGGTTGAGTCTGAAGCATTTGAAGGGGAAAAAAAAAAAAGAGAGCAATGCTACTTGTAAACTCCACAGCTATCTTTATTATGGGGAATTTGAGATCTCATTTGTTTATTGTACACTCTTCCCTGTGGCTCATTAATCAGATAATAACATATGCTCAGTGCTGTCATTGTTGCAAAGGCTATATGGTGCTTTTCTCTTGTGCAAGGACTTTAACACAAATTCTTCCTCTCTCTGATCCATATAGTAGAATTTGATCCCAATATTCAATATTTCTCTCTGTACTGGAACAAAACTGATGACAGTGCAAGCTTTGCATATGTAACAGGGAGCAGAAAATTATTTGTATTGCAGTAAGACCAGTCTAGATATACCATAGGTCTGACAGGAAAATTTTTCTCTTATACTTTTGCAAAAAAGTGTTTTGTCTTTTGAGTGAATTAAATAAACAATGTTAAATATTGGAACTTCTAAACCAGGGGTCAGCAACCTTTCAGAAGTGATGTGCCAAGTCTTCATTTATTCACTCTAACTTAAGGTTTCGCATGCCAGTAATACATTAACGTTTTTAGAAGGTCTCTTTCTATGTCTATAATATAGAACTAAACTATTATTGTATGTAAAGTAAATAAGGTTTTTAAAATGTTTAAGAATCTTCATTTAATATTAAATTGAAATGTAGAGCCCCCTGGAGCAGTGGCCAAGACCCGGACAGTGTGACTGCCATTGAAAATCAGCTCGTGTGCCACCTTTGGCACATGTGCCATAGGTTGCCTACCCCTGTTCTAAACCATAGTCACTGAAGAACCTACTTTATTTTAATTTTAGCCATATTGTAAAGGAATATAAACATCTAAACAGCTCCAAACAATGTTTTTAAAATCAGTTATGTAAAGAAGATCTGGCAGAAAGCACGATCCAGATTAACATAGATATTAACTCTGCTAGACAGACACCTATATAGTTACGCGTAAACATAGTGATCGGCTTAAAAACAGCAATAAGAAAAAAAATAAACAGGAGACCAATCCACACTGGTTGAATGCTGCAAGAATGCCAGTTTAAATTGTAACATTTCTACCATGTGCGTGCATTAGCTCTTTATTATTTGCTCTTTACAAATATATTTTTGTTACACAAATGTGTGGGGAATTGCTTTACACAAATACCCACATTCATTACATTGTATCTACTCACCTCTTTCATAAAAGTGGATTACCATTTAGATTAGGGCAATCAATTATTTTTTGTCAAGATCCAGATTTCTTGGTCAAGGTATGGACTCCAAAGAAACATTTTTCACATCCCAAGTACCCCTGTTCAATGAACACATACCATGCTGTGTAATATACCCAAGGCCTATTGCAGAGGTAGTCAATAGGTGGACTGTGGCCCAAATCCAGACTGCCAGAGGCTTTTGACCAGACCATGAAACTCTGGGGGGCCATGGGCAGTTAGTGCGGGTGGAGGGGTGACTGGCTGAATGCTGGCAGGCTTGGGGGAAGTGTCACCTGGGCTGACATGTAACTCAGGGTGCAGGTGCCCCTCCCGCCACTCTCCCTAAATGGAGCCCTACCCTTGCAGGGCTGACAGTGGGAGCCCTGGCAGATGTTCTGGGCTGACTCATATCTCAGGGAGGACAGGTATTCCCCCACCCTCTAAATAGAGCCCTGCCAGTCAGTGTGGAGTTAAACGGTGATATATACCCACTTAAGATGCGTATTTGAATAAATCCTACTTGGTTTTAATTTTGAAACAACAAACTAATAAAGTGAGTTGCATTTTCTCTTGGGAGGGGTAAACACTTAGAATAGAGGCTCCTATGCATTCGCATGAGCTGCTTTTCAGAACTATATGGCGCATCCTGATGTCCATACTCTGTCCACATCAAACAGCCATTTCAGTCTATGTCAGTATTTTACTTCCATGTTACCTGCACAATACAGCAAAATGTTATATAAGATAGCATCTTAAAACCCTGTCTAAATATATATCTAAGAAATTAGATTGAGCTGATCTGTTCTCCTTCACTACTAATCACAGTAGAGGCTTTAAATATGTATCCACTTAAGTCATTGTTGTCAGTGTGTTACAAGGGATCTCACTAAACTGGATGACTGGGCCACAAAATGGCAGATGAAATTCTGTGTTGATAATGTAAAGTAATGTCCATTAGAAAACATAATCCCAACTATACATACAAAATGTGCTCTAAATTAGCTGTTACCACCCAAGAAAGAGATCTTGGAGTCGTTATGCATAGTGCTCTGAAAACATCTGATCGGTGTGACTAGCAGTCAAAAAAGCTAACTGAACATTAGGAACCATTAGGAATATATAAATCTGCTATATAAATCCATGGTATGCCCCCCCCCACACCTTGAATACTGCATGCAGTTCTATTTACCTCATCTTAAAAAAGACATTAAAACTGGAAAAGCTACAGAGAACAGCAACAAAAAAGATTAGGGGATGGAACAGCTTCCATATAAGGTGAGATTAAAAAACTGGGATTGTTCATTTTAGAAAAGACGACTAAGGAGGGATATGATAGAGGTCTATAACATCATGAATGGTGTGGAAACAGTGAATAGGAAAAGCAGGGATCACCCAATGAAATTAATGGGCAGCAAATTTAAAATAAACATAAGAAAATACTACTACACACAATGCATAGTTAACCTGTGGAACTCACTGTAAGGTGATGTTGTGAAGGCCCAAAGTATAACTGGGTTCAGAAAATAATTAGATAAATTGAAGGAGGATAGGTCCATCAATGGCTATTAACCAAGATGGTCAGGGATGCAACCCCATGCTCCCAAAACCACTGGCTGCCAGAAGCTGAGGCTGGGTAACAGGGATCGATCACTCAATAATTGCCCTGTTCTGTTCATTCCCTCTGAGGCATCTAGTGCTGGCCACTGTTGGTAGACAGGTAACTGGACTAAAGAGACCATTGGTCTCACTCAGTATGCCCATTTTAATGTAGGAACTGAACATGTTGGTCTTTCAATATTCTATTCCCTTGGGTAAATAAAAACATTTTTTAAAACCTTTGACAAGAGGACCTTTTACTTTTTCTTTTTATAAGCGGAAAGTAATAATATTCCCATTTGACTAGAGCCTTTTACACTTTGCATGAGAGAACAAACGCTTTTGTTCATGCATTTGCAAACAGTTAAAAATAGGAATGTCAAACTGGTAGGTGTTCATTTTTCACAGAAATGCAAATTATCTGGACTCTATGTTTAGCACTAATGTCATCAGCTCTTTCATCATCAGATGCTTTCCTGTAGTTTTAAATTTAAAAATTTGCCCAAATTTATAAAAGTGGCCACTGACCTTTGCATGCCAAAGTTGAACTATCTGGGACTGGCTGATTATTCAGAGGTACAGAGTACCCACAATCCCAGATGAAGTCATTGGGTGCTATGGGTACCCGGCACCTCTGAAAATCAAACCTGAATTGTCTCAACTTGTGCACCCAAAACCAGAGACAACTGATAGCACATGTAGCTTTTGAGAATTTTGGCCTTGACACTGCAGGTGTTTCTTCCTGGATGCCTTTTTTTATTGTTCCCTAATACATAATACAGATTGCTGGATGGAACAGAGCTCTGAGACTTTACATTGCTCTATACAATGCTACACAACAGGACTAGTTATTCTGTCCCTTTGCCCACTGCCAAGCCCCAAATAAGATCTTCCCTAGGAACACAAGGGCCAAATTTATCTACAGTTTATATCAGCCTCTGCCAGCATAGATCTATGCCTGGGGTCCTCAGAACAGAATATCACTGGGGAAGAGATTACAAAGCAGCTGCAACTTCTCCCTCACTATGTACTGCCTGGGTTAAAAGGGGATGACCCAGCACAGAGCAGCATCGGGATCACACTGGCTGTGTGCACTAAATATGAAGCCTTCATACCCCATTGATTTAAATAGAGAATTCAGAGCACCAGGGCAGCAAGACAGGTTCCACAAATGACAAGCTGCATAACAGTTACTTATATTTTAGATGGCACTCCCCAGATAACTACTCTCACCATTTGTAATATTTGCAGTTAGGAATATAATTAGTTGCCCTGTTTATGCAGACACTTTACATTCTTGCTATTTTCTATAGTCATAGAACGGGACTGCTAATGAAAAGGAGTTTGCTATATACATGAGTGCTGATATAGCAACAGCAGTTTGGGGGAAAACACATACAATAAGCAGCAGTAGACTCTAATAATGGAAATTGCTCTGAACTTTCCCCAAGCAGTTCTGAACAGATGACAGGAAAATTATAGATCTTAATTAAAAGTCAGAGGGAATTTTTCCTCAGTCATTGCACTGCTGATCTTTTTCCAGGGTACAGATATCAGTGGTGTTATCCATGCAGTGTGGCTCAAATACAAGTCTGCTATATTTGTGCAACCAATATAGTGTCACTGGTGTAATGTAATGCCAGATTTGGCCCATATCAGACCAAATATGTACATCCATAATGTGAATATGATAGGGGAGTTTTGCCCTCATGCTTTAACACACAGTGCTTGTATCTGATATTTGTATTAGTCAACTATTAGATTCAGATCTGAACTTTCCAAAATTTGAATGTGCCTCTTGATTTCATCCAAGACCAAAGCAGAGGTGCCAAAATATACCCACTTGCTTTTTTTTTTTTTTTTTTTTTTTTTTTTTGAGAAAGGGAAATTAACAGACCTGAGAACAGAGCTAGTAAGTAAAAAGATCTGAAGGACTCTGGATTGCACAGAACTAGTCTGTTTCTTACAATTACATTTTTAAGTAGCACTCATAATTGTACTAAATGTTTCACGGACCATATCAAACAAAACAGTTCCTGCCAAAGAGCTGCCAGTCTAAACTACAGATGTGAAAGTGGCACACAATACAAAGAGGATGAAGAGGTGAACAGTGAGAGGTACAGCAGTCGGCAGTGTGGATACCCAGTGTAAGTATGTGTTTATCTTTGAGATTTATAGGACCTGGGGCTAGCAAACCTTGATTACTAAATAGGCCACCAGGATTGGGTTAGGTAACTCCCTATAAAGGGAAGCAGGTGGCTGCACTGCAGGGGTAAAGCAAGAAAGGCTTTAGCAGGGAGACCTTAATACTAGGGGGTTTAGAAGCCTGAGCTACAGCTAGACACTTGAGGCTTCAGCTAGGGAGGGCTTGCCAAAGTAGGAAAGGCCCCACATGGGAAAAGCCTGGGAGTGACCTGACAAGAAGGTAAAGCCAATGGGGTGTTTTGGGGAGACTAAGTTTTATTTTGGAGCTTTATTTATATGAATAAACTTGGATGCCTGAGAAAGGATGGTGAATGAACAAGAAAAGCCTGTGTGGAGTCTAAGTTGCCATTTACAGGAGAAATGGTTAGCAGGGCACTGCAGGGGTATGACTGGGTGCCTGGGAGGTGGTTGACCCTGTTACAGAGTCACTTCTTGGGCAGAACTAGTATCACTTGTCTTGCAATAGCGCCTAAAGATCTCAAATCAGATCAAGACCCCATTGTTCTAGGTGCAGCACAAATATGCAGTAAGAGATTACAATCTAAATAGACAAGATCACCAAAGTGTGTGAGAAAGGTACTAGTGTTATCCCTACTTTACTGAGGCACAGATTAAGAACCTGATTTTCAGGGGCATTAAGCAGCTGCAATTCTTAATGAAATCAGTGGGTGCTAAGTAAGTTCTCAGTGACTTGCTCAGGGTCACCCAACACAGCTGGGAACTGGAGCCAGGTTTCCAAAGCCCTAGTCCAGTGTCTTAACTGTAAGACCATCCTGCCTCTGCCTCAGATCTTGGAGAAGCTGAGTCTTCTGCAGGGTTTAAATGAGGGGAGAATAGTGACCTGCAGATCAGGTTAGGGACTTCATTCCATGTAAGGAGTGAAAGCAGGCACCAAGATGCTTGTGGAAGAAATGTAGCTTCATGGCTGGAGTCACTGATGAAGAAGAAGGGGCCACATGATAAAAGACACACAGGTAGAAATCAGGAAGGGGCAGATTAAAGAAGGGTGGGGGGAACTTCCATGTGATGTAATATGGAATAGGGAGCCTGTGCAGAATTAAGTAATTAATTCTAAGAATTAAGATGCTGTCAGAATAACAAGCTTGAAGGCATTGTGGCTGCATGTTGGGCGGAGGGGCTCATGTGGATATAGAGGATGTGAGGCAGGAGGAGGTTGCAGTAATCAAGATAGAAGATGACTAGGGATGAGAATTCTAGCTGGCAGGAGGAAATGGAAGGGCTGGATCTTTGAAACATTGTGGAGGACGCAAAAACAAGATTTGGACACAGACTAGATTTAAGGGGAGAATGAGCGGGAAGAGTCAAAGATTGTGACTCCCATAGTATAAGCCTGAGAGTCCGGGAACATGATGGTGGTATCAACAGTAACAGAATGCAGGATGTGAAGATAGCTTGGAAGACAAAAAGAATGTGGTTTTAGCCCTGCTGTCTCCCATACTATCCTATCTTATGGCAGCTTTGCACCAGCAGGAGTCCTCTTACCTGACTATCAGTGACTTCCCTCAAGGGAGGGGGATTATGAAATGTTATAGCAATACCTTGGTGGTTTCAATACCACCACTCTTCTGGCAATGGCCTAGGTGTTGCTGGAGCTCCTTTAGGCCCTGATCATCCTTGGACAACCTGCATAAATCAGAGCAGTCTCAAACTTAAGCCAGAGGTTGGATTGGCCCCAGGATTGGGCCTTCACAGTTCCCTCTCTTGAGTTGCCCTCTGTGTTCCTCAGACATTGCTCAAGATCTGGGCTATTGGAACACAGGGAGTCAGGACTCCCAGGTTCTATTTTGCACTTTAACTGATATGCCCAGGGGCACATAGCAAGTTATCATTAATCTAACTGCTCTGTGTGTCAATTTCTCAATGTGTAAAATTAGGATAAGATCTCACAGAGGCTCTGCATAAAGCATTGTGAGAAGCCTGGATAAAACTCCTATGTAAATGCAAATAGTTATTTTAGATGAACTCTGTAGATTTTTCTGGCTATAGAACTTTGTTTGGTAAACTAAAGAACACCCTCCACTGGCTCTGCCATCACAGGTGTGTTATGTAAATCATCACATCAGCCACTATGTAAGAAAAGGTAGTTTTATTATTTCCTAATAGGAAAAATGCAAATATATTAGGGTAGTGCTGATGTCATAAAACACACTGAAACCAAAGACAAGGGAAAATTCAAGGACTCTGTCACAGGGTAGGGTAGCCCTTTAAGTTTAGCTTAAGTTTGAGTTTAGCTACCACCTGTGACTAATCATATGCCTTCTAGCGGATGCTGAGACTAAGACTCAGGTGATGGCTTGCTCAATTCCTGCAGGAGTCCCTAGATCAAGGGAAAGAACCCAGTTCATATGTAGCTGGCCTATAGAGCATAGCTCGGAAGGTACCAGGCTAGGAAAGAGTGAAAAAGCTACAGAGAGTAGGTGGAATTGTTTTCTTGCTTCACTATGGGCCATTTGTAGCTGCTGCAGATTAACAGGAGAAAGAGTCGATGGTATATAGCATCAGTCCCATGGGTGCTCTGGGGCTCAAGCACCCACCCCAAAAAGACAGGGGTGCTCAGCACCTGCAAGATCACATTAATCTTTTATGGGCTCCAGTGCCTGCATCATGGCTAACCCCACTTAGCCTCTTCCCCTGAGGCTCTGCCTGCTGCTCACACAGGGTGGGGGAAAGCACCCACCACCAAAAACAAAACTCAGCACCTGTGATCAGCCCAATTCATCCCAAAGGTTACAGTATTTAGCCCCATTTTATTTAAACTGACCTCATGCTTAGGGTTATTATTGTAAGTATTTGCAGGACTGGCCCCTTATTGTCAGTTCTTTGGGGCAAGGACTGTAGACCTGCATGTTACTCTTTTGAAACCAAGAGTAAAACTGGAGTACTGCAGTGGTATATCAGGTCCTGGGTCTTTACTTGCCTCTGGCTTCCTTTGGCCACAACCAAGTAAATACCATGCTTTTAAACTTGATGATTCGGTCAGTGCAGATGGCATACAGCTCTATTTCCAATATAACCATTGCAGGTTTTATGGCTACAGAATTTGCCCCAGCCTCTTGCTCTTTTAGATTTGGCACCTAGTCCTGCTTGCATTAGTCATATTATTTCAATGGACTACTTGTAAAATTCTGCTTTCAGATATGCAAAGCAGTTCCCAGCCTGCTCTACATATATAGGACACTCAGTTCTGTACAGTACAGTGGGATGTAAAACATATTTTTCAATTCTCTCTAAAGACATCAAGATGAGGAAGCATTATCCCCACTTCAGACAAGGAAACAATGGTCACAGTGAGCCAGTGGCACACAAAGAACACAGATAACCTGACTCTCAGATCTGTACTTTACCCACAAAGATAATGTCTCCTCTCTCCAAAGATGAAACTCTGGCTAACCATTGAGAAGAACCGAACTAAACCGCTGGCATTTGAAAAAAAAAAAAAGTAAACTTTTCTTTTTTAACTTCCATGTTTTTATACATCTCAATTTGAACTTGGATCAGAAGTGGAAATACCTATTATAAGACACTATTCCGAACAGAAGCCATTTTGATTTCCCCCTTGTTCACAAGAAGATATGATACTTCTAATCCATCCCCCCAAAAGAATGTTTGGAACATCTCATGAGAAAAGCAGTTCTTGAGAGATTCCCAGGCTGATTTCTAGACCAAAAAGGTTCAGTTAAGTGTTCCAAGTTTTCAGCACTTAACCAAAGCTATGATTAACTCTTTGAAAATTCATCATTACTAAACTGGTAGGCCTCTTACTTACATTTCATCCCCTTCTGTCTGGATAGTGTTTTAAAATATTTATTGGTATGAGAATATGCAAGAACAATTGTAGAGATCTATGCATCTAGCGGGATGTGGATTTTGCAGACATAGGTCCCCGCTTTGCAATCAGATCCAGCCAGTTCCTTGCACCTGTGCAAAAGCCTGTTGTAGTCAGTAGGAGTCTGCAAGGATCTGCTTACATGGATTTGACTGTAAGGTCAAGGCTGTAAGTACAAAGAGAAATTGTTTTTGTTTATTTCACACTATTCACAAAAATATGGTCACTGCTTGTGATGTCAGATTCAGATCATAAACATATAACTAGAAATCTATGCTACCTTTCTCCCTTGATTCCTTCCCCTTCGTTGTCCTACAACAACAAGCAAAAAGCAGTTTTCCTTGTGAAGAGATGTTCTTCTACCACAACAAAAAGATATATTGCATTTGGCATTTTTAAATATTTGAGGCTGAGCTAATAAAGCTAAATTAAATCTTTCCCACTGAAATAGTACTATGCCTTAGTTGCTCTTAATACCAAAGCCAGATGATTTAGAGTTTTACATATATAGCTTTCTTGCTATAATCTGCAAGCCTATACAGATCAATTTTTTTCAAAATGGAAAAAATGTAGCAAGATTTGCAATAGAGAACTTGAAACAGCAGAGGAGCTCCATCTAGTGTTCCTATAGAGCAGTGGTTTTCAACCTTTTTTTCATTTGCAAACCCCTAACAAATTTTGAATGGAGGTGCAGACCCCTTTGGAAATCTTAGTTTGCAAGACCCCCTGTGGTCTGCAAACTACAGGCTGAAAACCACTGTTCTGTGGTAATGACAACCTTTTGCAGATCCCTTAGACATAGTCTGCAAACCCCCAACGGTCCACAGACCACAGGTTGAGAACCACTGCTAGGGAGTAAAATATTAGAACATCATTGTGGTATGTTAATCCTGATCAACTTTCCTGACCACTTCCAATCATTAAACTATAGTATGTACCATTTAATATTTTGGGTGACTAGCTCATACATAAGGAGGGATTTGCTTTGCAAATTGGATACAACACCACTGCAAAAATCAAATTTCTACCTGTCTGGCTCCTGTTGTAAAAGTGGCTTAGGGCACCTTGGCCTCCTGCCTTCCACAGCATTGTGCCCTCCCTCTCAAGTACCTGAAGTGCAGTGGGTCAGGCACATCCATCCCACAATACAACATAGCACTAATTTTAAGTTCTTCACATTAGAACCCTGCAGAGGTTCTTGCAGCAGAGAAAATGATTATCTTTGACAGTGACAGACTGTACTTGTGGTTCAGTCTCTGCAAGATATTTTTTCAGAGGGACCCTAAACTGGATCTGAATTTTGCAGCTCAGACCTAATATTTGGTGTGCTCTACTTCTCTGTAAACCAAAAGCAGTAAGTGTTTAACCAAAGGCAAAGTACTGATGTTGTGCTGCTCAGAATTTACCAATTTCCTATGCTTGTGTAAACACAAAAGTGTGAGCTAAAGGATCTTGATACGTTTGTATTAAATAACATGCCTTAGATACTGATTTTCTTATTGTTCCTGTTACATTGAAATGACAACTTACTTCAAGCACTGCGAATACCTATATTCACAGCATAGTGAAAAACACTCCAAATGTTATGAAATAAGTAGTTGAAGAGTTCTCATTACTCAAAGTAAAAATGGCTCTCTCATTTGATATGTTTTGTAAGTGAACATGTTTGAACCAATAATGTGCATACAAAATTAGTGGTTCATTTTAAGAGGTCAAACTTACCAAAACCAAAAAGGAAATATGTTGTAAAGCTTTATGAGCTGATCATCAATTTAACCATGGAAACCTTATTGTGTATGTCACACTTTTTGAGTGAAATTTATCCCTTTGTGGTGGACCACCATAATGCCTACACTCCATCAATTCCCACTTTCGCCCTAAATCAAGATCTTTGCTGGCCTTATATTGCATACTAGGGGAATTTCACCTTCTGTGATTAATTTGCTATTTATATTAAATTTTCTAAACATCTGCCAAATAACTGAATGTCACCCACATGGACTCTGCATTCCAGAGCTGAAGATGTAAAAGAAAAAGCATGTAAAGTGAGTACAAATTTACTACAAACACAGTAATAATGTTAAAAGATGCAGCTATCAGTTCACATCTAGATTACATTTGTAAAAAAAGGACATGCATGAAATAAGGAACTTATCTTCCTAAGAAGAACTTTCTGTTTCAATGAACTAATTGTAAAAACAGTACAGCCTGATTAGAGTGTTGTAAGTGAGGAAGCTGTACAGCAAGTATGAAAAAAGGGAAGTACTGAGAGCAAAAGTCTTGAATATAAAGCCTGGTTCTGAGAGTTGCTGGAACCCCAAAATTTCTGTTGATGCCAGTAGCAGCAACGGATGCAAGATCAGGGTGCTAAATGCTTCATAGGAATGGGCCCACTGTTGGACAGGTGATAAGTTTAAAGAAAAAAATTGGAGACAATCTCTTATGTTTAAATCCAAATCTGAATGAAAGAAGCCAGGGCAATGTGAGACTTCTAAATAATGCCAACATCTCTCCTGAAAACTGGGAAGAAGAAAGTGTCATGTGTTGTCTGGTAAATGACACTTTACAGGAAAGACCTGATCCTGCAAGATGCTGAGTGCCTTCTGTGACAAACTGGGAAAATGTCTGTATTATGAATATTATGTGTGACTTGGTTTCAATTTTGTAGGCTGCCTGACTAAATGCATTCAGCAAAATCCAAGGAGGCTGTAAAATAACCACACAGGAAAGCGAAAACAATGAGACTGATAAGACAGGTGCAGGTACATACCTTCAAAGCAGGAAAGAGAACAACAGGTCCATTACTGGGAGATGCTATTTCTAGGTACCAGCAAAGTTATCGGGATTTTTTTTGCCAGAGCTGAGACCCTGACCAGTTAAAAAGGTGCCCTTGACAGAAAGGGAAGGGGAAGTGGTCAGAGAGGCTGGTCAGAATGTGTCAGTGAAAAGTCTGACCAAGACAAAAGGAGAAGGCTGCAAGAATTGTAGGCCAGAGCTGCCTGAGTTGCGGCTAGAGGGAGGTTAAGCTTAGGTAAAGAAATATGTGTGTAGGTCTTTGACCATGTCTACACTATGGTGCTGCTGCTGTAACCCCATAGTCACAAGCTACAGTATTGTATAGACACAGACTACAGCACTGTAAGAACTCTACCTTCCTGAGTCATTCTAGCTAGGATGACGGAAGCATTTTTCTGTTGACCTAATTGTGTCTACGCTAGGGGTTAGGTTGGCATAGCTACGGCACTCAAAGTCCTGGAACTCCATAGCTATGTTCACCTAAGTTTGAAGTGCAGATTACTTATTTTAAATCTATTGCTGTGTACCTTTATGGCAAAATAAATCATGCTTTGAGTTTGAAGAAGCTGTTTCAGTCTCACTGCAAAGGTATGCCATCACAGGTTCTAACAGAGAAACCCTGGCAAGCTCCAACCCCAGATGGACCTGCTGAATCATGTCAGCAGGTACCCAAGGGACTGTAAATGAAGTCCTGGTCTGAAAGTAGATGAATTGCAGAATTTCATCCCATAAGAAGTAAAAACCTGACACCTGTGGGGCTAGGGGTGAAGGTTTATTCAGGGACTCCCCAAAAGATACAGTAATGCATCTAGCGCAGTAACACCTTCAACTCTCACTGAAGTCAATGGAAGTTGAGAATGCCCAGTGCCTTGCAAGATCTGTTCTTGAATGATTTGGCAATTGTTGATAGTTGCACGGTTTTGAATTTGTACACATTATGGGACTATTTGGTAGGGGAACTATTGAATAGCCTATATTATACAAGTGACATTTACTTGCCCTTTAAATGAGATCAGCCGCCTTTTCTCCCATGTTTATTAACAAACCCTCATCATCAAGTAAAGCTTTAACAGATATGCCATGGTAAGTAGGGCACTGATGTGGCCTCCTTTAGTGAGCCATCTCTACATAGCTTGAATATGCATCAATGCCAGTTAAGTATTCTCTGTCCTCTAGGATTAAAATATCCTCTCATAATGTATCATCTGCTGTTAACAATGCTCTGTTAAAAGGGAAATGGGTAATTCAGGTGTAGAAATCAAACTTGAGAAAGCTACCAGTGAAATGAAGCATGACTCAGTGAAGGCTGGAAACCCAAGAACTGAGACTAAACATTTTACTTCTGTTTAACCCCATGGTTTTCTACACATTATTCAGAATGGAGGACTAATGATGTTGACTATACCAAGGGGATTTGGAATTGAGAAGCTCTAGTCCCTCATCTGTGCCTTAAAGTGAGATCTAGTGACAGAAACACCGACTATTTAGTCATAGTCTTGGCACTGTATGAAAAAAATTCAGACAAATTAGAACACCAGACAAGATGCTCTAATGAAGAGAGGGAAAAGCACCTTTGCAAACAGGCTAGCTAACCTAGTGAGGAGGGCTTTAAACTAGGTTCACTGGGGGGAAGGAGATCAAAGTCCTGAGGTAAATGGGATACCAGAAGGAAGTACAAGCAGGAGACCTAAGAGGGGAGAATTCCTGCATCATAGTGAAAAAGTAGGATGATCAGCAAGTTATCTTAAGCACCTATACACAAATGCAAGAAGCCTGGAAAACAAGCAGAGAGAACTGGAAGTCCTGGCATAGCCAAGGAATTATGATATGATTAGAATAACAGAGACTTGGTGGGATAACTCACATGACTGGAGTACTGTCACGGATGGATATAAACTGTTCAGGAAGGACAAGCAGGGCAGAAAAGGTGGGGGAGTTGCATTGTATGCAAGAGGCAGTATGACTGCTCAGAGCTCCAGTATGAAACCGTAGAAAAACCTGAGTCCCTGGATTAAGTTTAGAAGTGTGAGCAACAAGGGTGATGTCGTTGAGAGTCTGCTGTAGACCACCACACCAGAGGGATGAGTTGCATGAGGTTTTCTTCAGGCAACCAACAGAAGTGACTAGATCACAGGCCCTTGTTCTCATGCGGGACTTCAATCACCCCAATATCTGCTGGGAGAGCAATACAGCAGTAAACATACAATCCAGGAAGTTTTTTGGAAAGTGTAGGGAACAATTTCCTGGTGCAAGTGCTGAACAAACCAACAAGGGACAGAGCTTTTCTTGATCTGCTGCTCACAAACAGGAAGAATTAGTAGGGGAAGCAAAAGTGGATGGGAACCTGAGAGGCAGTGACCATGAGATGGTCAAGTTCAGGAGCCTGACAAAAGGAAGAAAGTAGAGCAGCTGATTACGGACCCTGGACTTCAGAAAAACAGACAGACTCCCTCAGGGAACTGATGGACAGGATCTCCTGGGAGAATAACATGAGCGGAAAAGGAGTTCAGGAGAACTGGCTGTATTTTAAAGAATCCTTATTGACCAGGGAGGAGTATAAAAATATTGCTCAGGTATGCAGGAATGAAATCAGGAAGGCCACATCTCAATTGGAGTTGCAGCTAGCAAAGGATGTTAAGAGTAATGAGACAGGTTTCTAAAGGTATGTTAGCAACAAGAAGGTGAGTCAGGGAATGTGTGGGCCCTTTACTGAATGGGGGAGCCTATTTAGTGACAGAGGATGTGGAAAAGGCTTTTTTGCCTATGTCTTCACATACAAGGTCAGTTCCCGGACAACTGCATTGGGCAGCACAGTATGGGGAGAAGGTAACTCTCCTCCTGTGGAGAAAGAAGTGGTTCAGGACTATTTAGAACAGGGCTGTCTAGATGAGCACAAGTCCATGGGGACGGATGCACTGCATCTAAAGGTGCTAGAGGAGTTGGTGGACATGATTGCAGAGCCATTATCTTTGAAAACTCATGGCAATTGGGGGAGGTCCTGGATGACTAGAAAAAAAGCTAATATAGTGCCCATCTTTGAAAAAATGGAAAGAGGAGGATCCGGGGAACTACAGGACCCTCAGCCTCAGTCCCTGGAAAAATCATGGAGCAGGTTCTCAAGGAATCAATTTTGAAGCACTTTGAGGAGATGAAAGTGATCAGGAACAGTCAGCATGGATTCACCAAGGGCAACTCATGCCTGACTAACTTAATTGCCTTCAATGATGAGATCTAGCTCTGTGGATGAGGGAAAAGCGGTGTATGTGTTATTCCTTGACTTTAGCAAAGCTTTTGATATGGTCTCCTATGGTATTTTTGTGTGACGAAGTGGGGGAGTTTCCTGGTTTCCTTGGTTTTCCTATAGTTTGCATGCAGAGGGGGTGGGACTCAGTTTCCCTGGGTGTAACAAGGTGGTGGGAGAGGGAGTTTGTTGTTACAGAGGACCAGCGAGGGAACTTGAGACCCCAGCCAATGGCCTGGAGAATGGAGACACCCAGCGACTGGTGACCCAGAGGTCCAACTCAGGAGTCACAGCCAGTTCTGGCCTGTGGGAAAACAATGGGCTGCGAGGACCCCAGAGATCTGACCAACCAGTTCCAGCTAGAGGCCCAAATCATCCTGTTTACCTGGAGAGAAGACAATGGACAGAGGCGGGGTTGGGGCCAGTGATATCAGCTGCTCAGCTGGGAAGCAGGGGGGCTCTGGGCTGGAGAGAGGGAGCAGGCAGAGCCCACCTGGATGCAGGGGAGACTTGGATGTGCTGTGCTGAGGGGAGGCCAGGTCTGAGGCCCTGAGAGTTTCCTGTGCTGTATTCAATGCTCAATAAACCCTCTTGTTTTATGCTGGCTGAGAGTCACTTCGGTCTAGAGAACACGGGGGCATTGTCCTCTTTGGAATGGAGGTCCTGGGGGGTCCTGAATGAGGGGACTCCCTGAGGGGGCCCCACGGCAGAGACAGACATGCTAAGGCTCAGAGAGGTGCAGCTCCAGGAGGTGGAAGGGCTTACCTTGAGAGAGTGGATCCCCAGGGGAAGGAACACACCCCGCGGACCGAACAGGGCCAACAGTGGACACGACCTGTGAGTCTGTGACATGTTGCTAGCAAGTTAAAGAAGTATGGGTTGGATGAATGGACTATAAGGTGGATGGAAAGCTAGCTAGATCATCAGGCTCAACGGATAGTGATCAATGGCTCCATGTCTAGTTGGTAGCCAGTATCAAGCAGAGTTCCCCAGGGGTTGGTCCTGGGGCCTGTTTTATTCAATATCTTCATTAATGATCTGGAGGATGGCATGGACAGCACCCTCAGCAAATTCACAAATGATGCTAAACTGGGAGGAGTGGTAGATACGCTGGAGGGTAGGGATAGGATACAGAGGGATCAAGACAAATTAGAGTATTGGGCCAAAAGATATCTGATGAGGTTCAACAAGGACAAGTGCAGAGTCTTGCCCTTAGGTTGGAAGAATCCCAGGCACTGATACAGACTAGGGACTGATTGGCTAGGCAGCAGTTCTGCAAAAAGGGACCTAGGGGTTACAGTGGACGAGAAGCTGGATATGAATCAACAGTTTGCACTTGTTGCCAAGAAGGCAAACAGTATTTTGGGCTGTATAAGTAGGAGCATTGCCAGCAGATCAAGGGACGTGATCATTCCCCTCTATGTGGCATTGGTGAGGCTTCATCTGGAGTATTTTGTCCAGTTTTGGGCCCCACACTACAAGAAGGATGTGGAAAAATTGGAAAGAGACCAGTAGAAGGCAACAAAAATTATTGGGGTGGGGTGGAGCACATGAATTATAAACAGTGGCTGAGGGAACAGAGATTATGCAGTCTGCAGAAGAAAAGGAGGAGTGGGGATTTGATAACTGCTTTCAACTACCTGAAAGGGGGTTACAAAGAGGATGGATCTAGACTGTTCTCAGTGGTAGCAGATGATAGAACAAGGAGTAATGGTCTCAAGTTGCAGTAGGGGCAGTTTAGGTTGAATATTAGGAAAAACTTTTTCACTAGGAGGATGGTGAAGCACTGGAAGGGGTTACCTAGGGAGGTGGTGGAATCTCCTTCCTTAAAGGTTTTTAAGGTCAGGCTTGACAAAGCCCTGGCTTGGATGATTTAGTTGGGGATTGGTCCTGCTTTGAGTAGGGGGTGGACTTAATTGAGCTGTTGAGGTCCCTTCCAACCCTGATATTCTGTGGTAAGTGAGACTGATCTGGGGATATAGAGATGAAGATAGGCCAAGTGGCTTTTGTGCATGTTAGAGTCAGAGATGCATAGCAAATTTCTGAAGTCAAGGAGGTTGCACAGGGTGCAAATCAAGGCAGCATTGGGGCTGAATTTTATGTGACTCAATGGGTGGGCAACAGGAAAAAATGACCAAGTAAATATAAGCATTACAAAAAGATTGTGCATATCTTGAGCTTCCATTTCACATAATTATTGTTTTTCAATTAACTCTCTACACCACAGGTAACTGAAATTAATACTGAGATTTCACAGATGAGTAACACAATGCCACAAGACTGAAAGGGATTCTAATCTAATCTTACTTGTAGGTTAGGCCATGATATGGAAAATACAGTTAAATGTGATCATAATAGTGAGTCTGGGAAGCAATATACCAGGAGATGATACCTCAAAGGGGCAGACAGGCAGAGGGCTAGCCCAAAAGGGAAGAAGGTAATCTTTCCCCCTCAGTTACAGCCCATTTCATACTCATTTAATGCAAAGAGGCTGCTGGCTGCGTTAAGGGCAAACTCAATTTCAGAGGTCTGATTACGGGCAGGACATCAGTCAGGAAGTATCCCAAGATGGTCTGGGTAGTGTCTGCTTATGGAAACTCTCCTTGCCGGAAATGCAACCAAAACTTGAGCTGGATCTTGTCAAATGTCCTGGGACATCTGGCAGGCAGGATTTAGCAACGCTCGCGCTTGCCGCGTATTCAGGACCGATAAGACATACGTGGCGCCCGACTCAACTTCCCCATCGAAGGGGCCAGCTCCGGCTGCACACCCACAACGTGTGTGCACAGACATGCAGCCACTATTGCACAAGCAGCGGTCGAGGGGGGCGGAGCGAGTCCCCGAGCAGGGGAGATTCCCGGCTACGGGGCCAGGCTGGTCAGGGGAGAGATCCCGGGGCTGTGCGGGGCCGGGCACGAAATGCCCGGGCAGCGCCCGTAGTCGCTCCCCCTCCTCTGTCAGCGAGAGGGCGGAGGGAGGCCCGGGGACTACAAGTCCCGTCAGGCGGCGGGCTGGGCTGGGCTGCTCTGCGGAGCGGCCGGAGGGAGGCCGTGTGCCCGCGGCAGTGCTGGCAGGGAGGCGAGGGGAGATGCCGGCGGCGGGGTCCGCCGAGGGGGCGGAGGAGGGCGGCGGCGGGGACGCCGCGGTGCCGCTGAGCCCGGCGGAGCAGGCCGGAGCGGGCGCCCCCAAGCTGTGCGGTTACCTGCAGAAGCTGTCGGGCAAGGGCCCGCTGCGGAATTTCCGTAGCCGCTGGTTCGTCTTCGACCCCCGCCGCTGCTACCTCTACTACTTCAAGGGCCCGCAGGAGGCGCTGCCGCTCGGTCACCTGGACATCGCCGCCGCCTGCTTTAGCTACCACCAGCCCGAGGCCGCCGCCGCCGCCGCTACCGGGGACGAGGCCGCCGCCTTTGAGGTGCACAGTCCCGGCGGCACCGTCACCGTGCTCAAGGTACCCCCACGCCGCTAACGGGCCCGGGCCTCGTCCCAGGCTGCCTGCTGGCCCCGCCCCCGACACCCCGAACCCGCGCCTTGGGCCCCCAGCCAGGGAACGTCCCCCGACCCCTGAGGGGTGGGGGCAGGGGTCCCTCCGCCACTCACCCCCCCCCCAACCCTCTGCCTTAGTTTCAGGGGCCCCCATGCCCGGAATCTCCTTGGGAGGGGGAGCTGGGCCAGGGATCCAGCTCTATAGCACCTGAGGGGCCTTCTTAAATCCCTGTAGCCGCCCCCCCCCAGTGGGCTCAGTCAGAGACCCCTTTCTTCAGTCACCTCACCCCTTTGATAGCTGCTCCTGATCCGAAGCCCGGGGAGGGGGCGTTTCCCCAGGCTGGGGACCCATGACAGCAGTTGTCTGCTAGAGGCTTCCTCACTCTATAAAATACCACTTGATGCTCATCTTATCACAGGGGTACTGTGCTGTGACACTCCGGTTGCCAGGTAGCAAACCAGGGGCTTTCCCATGGAGTCCAGCTAATTGTGACTGTGACACCAGCCAGCTGGTTCCCCTTCCCCACAATCTGCAACTGTGGTTGTAAATGAGATGTAACCGTTCCTCCTTGGCTTTGAGTGCTTTCAGGCGCTCTTACTGTTGAGCACTGCCAATGTCATGTGCTGCTCTGTTACATCAGGTCTACACTATAAATTTACATCGGTATAATTGCCTCACTCAGGGGTGTGAAAAATCCACCCCCATGAGAAAGAAAGCTGTATACTTTAAGCCCAGTGTAGACAGTGCTATGTCAACAGGAGAGCTTCTCCTGTCCCCATAGCCGCTGCCTTTTGTTGATGTGGATTAATTATTATGCTGTTGGGAGAAGCTCTCCTGTCAGAGTAGTAGTAGTGTTGTAAGTGTAGACTTGTCCTTACTCTAGTTTGCTATTATATTGAAGCACAAAGCATTTAATAATTGTACTTAAAGCTTAAATTTAAAAATACCCACCCTTGTCCAGTAGCCTAGACTAGCTAGCTTTTTCAACTTTGTTGTTCTATCTCCAAGTCTCTGTAAGTAGGTTCATTTCATTGTATGATTAATTTTACGTTTCTGCTGCCATCCAAATGTGACTCAGAAGCCCAACATTTGGGTTTGCTTGGTAGGCTCCTTGCTTAAAATTGGTATGGGTAGCTGTGAGATACAGAGTGACGTGCCCACTCCTTTGTGTAAGTGTCATATCCAGAGTAGAGAGAGTTTAAAAAACTGTCTGTCTGCTCCTTTTTAGCATTTCTTTTGTTAAACAGTTTTTATTTTTTAAAGTAGTGATACAGTATGGTTACAGGCAAAGATCTCCTCTGTTGAATGATCTAAAGGGCTTCTTTAGCTGATCATTTTTTGCTTTATATGTTTGTGAAAACTGAAAGGCTCTCCTTCATGTGTGTGTTCACTTTTTGATGTGGAAAGTACCCCACATCCAGAACTTAAAAATAAGTCATACATTTTGTCTTTTCCCAAGAAATGGAAAGAACAGCTTTCAAAACACAGGCCAAAAGTATAGTCCCAAACTACCCCCAGAAGCAAACGTCCTGAGAAAGAAAAATGTTTGTGGGACTTGGTCTGATCTTGTGAGGGGAACTGAGCTCTAGAGCTGGTTGAATAGCGTTTTGACAAAAATATTTCAATCAGAAAAGGCTTTTCAATTAAATTAAAATTTCATGCAAAAAATCTGGCTTTGTCAAAAATCTTAGGTTTTCATAGGAAAGAGAGATTTCTATATGATGAAAACAAAAAGTGTAACACTTGTTTTTAGGGGGAAGAGGTAGAGGATGGAGGGTTTGATCTGCTCTAGTGAACTGCCTCAACTCCTGTTAGCAGGAGTGCAGGCCTTCACAGGATTGGAACCTTAATCTTATGACCTTGTATTTTATGTATGCATCCTTTGTTCCATCTCATGGGTCTGTTCAGTTTACAGAACAAGGTTTTACTTTACATATATTTTTTCATTATTGGGGGAAGTGTTTCTCTTTGAGTATTATTCCTATTCATTTAATGTCAGTTTTTATATGACACATTTTGTATTGCAACAACATATTTTGTAATAAAAGATAAATAATAAAATTAACATATATATATTAGACCTAGTGCAAGCAACATGCAGCTCCTCTACTCAAGTTCCCTGCATAAGCTTTTCTTGGTCTCAGACCCCTCTGGATGTTACCTACACCTGCCTGAGGCTCTCTGAAAAAGAGAGGAGTTATGTGAGAGTAGGGTCTTAGAAGTCTACGTTCAGTCAAGCACAATCAAGAAGCCAGAGGTGATGTACAGGTCCAAGAAATAAAAGCAAATTTCTTTGTCATCTGTTTTTACCTTTCACAGGGTTGTGATGCTTGTCTTAAGCAGCCATGTGATTGACCATCAAAAAAGCTATTGCCTGATACACCGGACCCTCACTATAGCCCACATCGCTATAGCACAGGTTCGCATACAGCGTGGTCGTTGCCGTGGATCCCAAATTTAAATATTTAAATTGGGATCCATGGCAACACATCCCCCACGTTAGTGCGAGACCGTTCATGGATCCCAAACCCCGGGCTATAGTAAAGGCCCACTGTATATGTAGTCCTTTATTTAAAGATCAAGCAAACTTTTATACTGGAATTTTGGGGATGTTTTGAAAGGAACTGGTTAAGTGAAGATATAGTTGCTGGAGGTGGTCATTCATGTATGTTTCACTGCACTAGCAGGTTTTTATTCTGTGTTTGTACAGCACCTAGCACAGTGGGGTCCTGGTCCATGAGTGTGGTTCCTTGACATTATGATAACACAAACCATAAATAAGAATTCTGGATCCAGAATTTAATTGATCTCTTTATTCAAAAGTAATCAGAACTTTAAAAATGAAAATGTCTTTCAGCCAAGTTCTGCAGAAATAAAAATCAATTATGAATTGATGTTCAAAATACCAGTGGCCTGATCCATCTCTTGTTGAAGTCAATGAGAGTTGGATTGGGCTCTTACTGAATTTTTAATGGAGGATAAAAACCTAGCTGATTTAAGAAAAAATTATACATAGGAGCACGAGGACCTTACTGAGGAAGAAAGTCAAGTGTAGCTTTCATCCTCCCCCTATGTCATATGCTTCATTTTCCTCAATTTGCTGCTTGTTCATAATTTCCAAATCTCATGGTACAGTCTTTCCCATTCAGTATTTATAACCTTAAATTAGAAATAAGCATGAACACCCCCATCTGAAATGACTGTATTATTGAAGAACATATTACTACTTCACAATGCTTCAGATTAGCTTTTTTAACATTCAGGACCTAATCCTCAGAGTTGCTCAGCATTTGTAACTTAATGGGAGTTGCAGGTAATCAGCTCAATTACTCTCAGGAGGTTGTTTTCCCGTTTGACAAATGTTTCAGGAGAAGTGTCACAGTCTTCATGAAATAACATGTGGGTCCCAAATTGGGTTTAGTGGACCATCATTATGACTGCGAGTCTGTCACAGAAGCCATGAATTCCGTGACTTCTGCAGCAGGCGGCCCTGGGCCAGCTGCACCAACCGTTGCTGGGGCAATCATGGGCCACCGCGCCACTGCCCCCCCAGCAGCAACAGGAGCTTGGGTGTGGGAGGGAGCTCAGGGCTAAGGCAGGGGGTTGGGGTGTGGGAGTGGGTGAGAGCTCTGGGTGGCACTTACCTCAGGGGGACTCTCCAGCAGCCGTGACATGTCCCTAGGCTCCTAAGCAGAGGCACAGCCAGGTGGCTGTGTGTGCTGCCCCCGCAGCTCCCAATGGCCGTGGTTCCTGACCAATGGGAGCTGTGGAGCGGGCGCTGGGGGGGGGGCAGTGTGTGGAGCCCCCGGTCGTGCCTCCACATAAGAGCCGAGGAACATGTCGCCACATCTGGGGTGCTGGGTAGGGAGCCTGCCAGCCCTGTCAATGCCCCCTCCCTCAGCAGTAGCAGTGGTTCCAGGACACACACCGGTTCTGACACACACACCAGTGGTGTCCTGGGGCCACTCTTACCCAGGCACTTGCAGCGTCCTCAGACTGTCCCTCTTCTCCTCCCCCTGCCAGAGCACCCAAGTTTTAATCAGGGGTATATAGTACAAGTCATGGGCTGTGAATTTTTGTTTACCGCCTGTGCCCTGTCCATTACTCCACCCTGATGAGTGGGGAAGGTGGTTCTCAAAATAATCTGTCTTCTAGTGGTCCAAATCATGAAAAATTTTAGAACCCTGCCTGCCCTAGCTCCGCGCTTCTCCTGAAAGTGGCTGGCATGTCTGGCCCCTACACGGAGGCGCGGCCAAGTGGCTCTGCGCAGTGCGTGCTGCTCATGCCCACAGACGCCATCCCTGCTGCTCCCATTAGCCAGGGTTCCCGGTCAGTGGGAACTGCGGAGCCGGTGCTGGGGACTGGGGCAGCATGCGGAGTTTCCCTGATTGCCCTAGGGGCCGCAGGGACATGTCGGCTGCTTCTGGGAGTTGTGTGGAGCAAACCAGACTTTTAATGGTCTGACAACCCTAGCTTCCCTCTGCAGCAGGGTAAGCTGGCGCTCATGGTTCCAGCCCTGCAAGGGGAGCGCCAAGGCTTGGGGTTTCTGGCCCATGGTGAGGAGAATTGCTGAAGCCGGATGAAATTAAGAATCAGGCTGGATTGGTCCACAAGCAATAGATTCCCCAATTCTGTGTTAGAGTTCTTCATTTGCATTTCACAAGGCTTCTTTCCTATTCGATGGCTCATTTGATTTGTTGTTTAGTTACAGGGTATACTCAATATAAATGTTTGCTAATGCATTATAACAGGATATAGATAAGTGAAAATAATACAGGTAGCATCCCATTACTTTTCATTAAGTTTAAACACCAAATACACTCTTATACGTTTAACAATTACTTTGATCTATACTAATATACAAGTGAATTGACCTGGTTTACAAAAGGACTACTCACAAGAATGATTAGGGCATAATATAATAAAACAAAACAATGTAAAATACAGTAACAGCATAATTTAAAACCCCCACATATAGATTCAAGCTAAATGGATTAAAGGGGCCATAAGAACATCCAGTACTTGGTCAGACCAATGGTCTATCTAGCCCCAGTATCTTGTCTTCCAACACTGGCCAATGCCAGGTGCTTCAGAGGGAATGAACAGAACAGGCAATAATCACGTGAGCCATCCCCTGTCGTCCACTCCTAGGCCGTCTGGCAAACAGAGGCTTGACACACTCAAAGCATGGTGTTGCATCCCTGCCCACCCTGGAGGTATCCAGATCAACTGCTAGAAGAGAGCCTCATCCTCCCTGATTGAACTAACCTCGCTATCTCTAGCCTGATTCCTGTCTACATAATTATACCTAAATAAAATGAGGAATACTTGTGGCATCTTAGAGACTAACCAGTTTATTTCAGCATAAGCTTTTGTGGGCTATAGATCACTTCATCAGATGCATAGAATAGAACAGAAGTAAGATGCATTTATATACACAGAAGGCAAAAAAACGTTGTACATTACCACACCTATTCTAAGAGGCTGTTTAATTTGGATGGGCCATTATCAGCAGGAGAAAAAACCTTTTGTAATGGATCTGCGTCTGACAGGTGATAAGAACATTTGAAGGGAACTTAACTAGGGAAATTCATTCAATTAGTGTAATGACAAAGCCATTCACAATCTCTGTTTAGTTCTTGGTTGATAGTGTCCAATTTGAAAATTAATTCCAGTTCCTCGGCTTCTTGTTGGAGTCTGTTTTGGAAGTTTTAAAATTGATACCTTCAAGTCTTTAATAGAATGGCCAGGGAGGTTTAAGTGTTCTCCTACTGGTTTTTGAATGTTATAATTCCTGATGTTAGATTTGTGTCCATTTATTCTTTTGTGTAGAGACTGTCTGGTTTGGCCAAGGTACATAGTAGAGGGGCATTGCTGGCACATGATGGCATATATCACATTGGTTGATTGTGCAGGTGAATGAGCCTCTGATGGTGTAGCTGATGTGATTAGGTCCTATGATAGTGTCAGTTGAATGGATATGTGGACAGAGTTGGCATCAGGCTTTGTTACAAGGCTAAGTAGCTGGGTTAGTGTTTTTGTTCTGTGGTGTGTGGTTGCCGGTGAGTATTTGTTTCAGGTTGGGAGCTGTCTGTAAGCGAGGCCTGGTCTGTCTCCCAAGATCTGAGAGAGTGAGGGATCATCTTTCAGGATAGGTTGTAGGATTTTGATGATGCGTTGGAGAGGCTTAAGTTCCAAAACAGACTCCAACGAGAAGCTGAGGAACTGGAATTAATTTTCAAATTGGACACTATCAACCCAGGGCTAAACATAGATTGTGAATGGCTTTGTCATTACACTAATTGAATGCCTGGTTAAGTTCTTTCCCTGGTTAAGTTCCCTTCAAATGTTCTTATCACCTGTCAGACACAGATCCATTACAAAAGGTGTTTTTCTCCTGCTGATAATGGCCCATCCAAATTAAACAGCCTCTTAGAAATGGTATGGTAATGTACAACATTTTTTTGCTTTCTGTGTGTATAAATGCATCTTACTTCTGTTCCATTCTATGCATCCAATGAAGTGGGCTATAGCCCATGAAAACTTATGCTGAAATAAACTGGTTAGTCTCTAATATGCCACAAGTATTCCTCATTCGATTTATGAATACAGACTACCACGGCTGCTAATCTTAAATCTGTATTTATACCTGCTTCTGGTCATTCCCACTGAATGCATCTGACGAAGTGGGTATTCACCCACGAAAGCTTATGCTCTAATACATCTGTTAGTCTATAAGGTGCCACAGGACTCTTTGTTGCATTGGCATCTCTGTTGTCTTGGCACTAGAGCCCTGCAAATGTGCAGACCATGTTTGCAGATCGCGGATTGGATGCAGATACTTGGTATCTCTGCCTTCCTTTCGATGCAAATTATATCCATGTTTGACAAGTGTATCAATCTTTGTTTTTCAGTACTCTCATCTTTATTTTATTTTTTTTCCCAATAGGCTGCTACCCGTCAGGACATGACATACTGGCTTCAAGAACTTCAACAGAAGAGATGGGAATATTGTAACAACCTTGATGTAGCAAAGAGGGACAGCAGAACTTCACCTACACCCAGTGACTTTTCCAAAGGTCTTGTTGCCAAAGACAATATAGGTAAGTTGAAAACTTGAGATACACATATGGAGCATGTAGTATTTCTGTTTAGTAAGAGTTTACCACTATGATTTTATTCATGGTAAATTTTCTCCAATTTCCCTCCTTTTTTTCCTTCTTTAAAGCAGATTACAAATGTTCTTGTAAAGTTTGCAGAATCATGTTCTCTAAAATCAATATATTTATATTAATGTGTTTGTAAATGTGCCTGTTAGGCATAAACATAAGGTAGGACAGCCATATGAACTTATTTCAGTCATGAAACATAATGACACTTGGAAGAATAGATTTTGTAAATGGAAACCAAATGGAGTACTATTAAGTTTGGGTGACATAGTGCGAAAGACCTCAATTTACAGAGTGTTAATTCATCTTTTTGTTGTCAGAATGTCTTAAAATGTGGCATATTTCATTTCTTGGCATTTAAGGTCCACTTCCTCAGTGGACAGATAAATCTTTTCAGACAGAAAGATTCTAGTTGGTATTTTACTTCTACAGAAAGCATAAAAAAATTATCTTGTTCTACATTCTGAACAGTTATTACAAATGTAGGAGACCAAATAAAGCTCATGCCTTTACTGTTAAGGGCAGTGCTTTGGTGTAAACATAATGGCTATGGTCGGGGAGAATAAGCAGAAGAAGGTTGCTGAAACCATGTGGTGAGAGAATATTTTGAGTTTTAACATAGTTTAAGTTAGACACCAGTTGTGTTTTACCTTTATTTTTCTTGTAACTATTTCTTTCTTTTGTGCCTCATTACTTGTACTCACTTAAGATCTATTTCTTTGTAGTTAATGAACTTGTTTTATTGTTTTATCTAATCCAGTGTGTTAAAATTGAAGTGTTTGGTAAACTCCAGTTATGGTGACATGTTTTGTGCATATTATTTCTATTAAAGAAATAATGGATTTGCATTGCCCAGAAGAGGGGGCTGGGCAGTACAGGACATAAATGACTGGGGGTGTCTTGGGGTCACTCTGCAATCTAACTGAGGCTGGTGAGAGCCAAAGCCTAACCCAAATGTGGCTGGTAGTCTGCAGTTACACACAAACGCTCAGGGTGTGACTTGTATGTTGTGGAAGACAGTTTGTGAGCAGCCCAGGTGGGCAGTACTTCAGCAAGCATTGTAAGGCACTCACAGTTGCAGGGCCAAGGTGACACACCTACTCATTACTCTAGATCAGGCCTGCACGACTCGGAAAGCAGCAAGGGCCATATTACTGCAAAAAAACCAGCTGCGGGCCGAAAAGCGCCACCCTCGCCCCGCCCCCATCTGCTTCCCCACTACCCCACCGCTTGGCTTGCCCCACCCTTACTTAACCCCTGCGGGCCACACAGTGAGCCCATGCGGGCCGCATGTGGCCCCTGGGCCGCATGTTGTGCAGGCCTGCTCTAGATTGTACCCTGGAATGTCACAGCATGTGCTTAAGTGCTTTGCCGAATGATGAACTTTAGTCTCTTTTGTTTCCAGTTTGAAAAAGATTGATAGACATGCGTGGTATCAAATGTCTTGTCCTTCCAAAGCACATACTTTACTAAAAGAGAGCCTGATTTCAGGTCTTATCAAATGCTTGATATACGGTGCTCTAATGAGAGTGAGTGGGTATAAACTAGTTTACAAAGTACTGTGTCTTGCTGAATAATGCAGTTACAGGGTAGGCCACTTTCATTTTGTGATAATATTCACTTTCTACTGGGTTACTGTTCAACACGACTTACATGCAGGTAATATATTGTATATTCGGAGCTAATTCTGATAGTTGTCCTTATGGAGAGGTGGAAGCAGCTCTAATTAGTAACCAACTTTTCATTAGAAGGTTGATGTTTTCTCCCAACCATTAAGACAGTGAGAGAGAACTTTTCACATCAAATTTTGCATGTGTGGTTTGACAGAAAAATAATCTCTTTAGTCAAGCTTAATATAAACTTTTAGAGATATAAGAGGTCTAGAAAGTGCAGCTACGCATTTTTCAAACTTTTTTTGTTTTTGCTGATATGGGACAGACATTCGATTTGGTTTGCTCTTTGATTACTGCAGAAAACTGGTGCCTTCCATCATATCTGGAAATGGGAAGTAGATCTTTGAAGTAATTCTATTCCATTCCAGATGGGACATGAAAGAAAGCTCCCTTGGGCTAATGCAAACTTTAAGCCGAGTATCTTTCTCCCCCTTCACCCCCAAAAAGTTCAGATTCCCCTGTTGGCGTGCTGCAGCACTACCCTCTAACTCAGTTTCCTGCCTATATTTGAGAGAGTTATTCTAGTTTGACTCTTCTCTACCACAGAGGGTTTGAAAATATTAGACTACTGTAGTTATTTTTACTAGGTCTCCCTTCCTTACTACTGGTTAAACCTCTAAAAATAACATAAATCACTGTAAGTGGCGTATATCTGTAGATCGTTAAGTGCTTTACAAAGGGAGGGGAATTTTCCCCTCTCATCAGAGGTTGTTAATAACCTCTATAACTTCTAAAAACCTCCTACTGTGCTATTGATTACATACTTTGTAGCAGAATATATAAGCTGCATTATAAGTGAGTCTTTAAGAGCAGGTTCAGCTACTAATCCTCTGAATGTGAAGTAGTGCTGCTTCCGATCAAGAAACAAATTATTCATTGCAATATCTTTTTTTAAAAATGTAGATTATACTAGAGAAGTAATTTTTCTTCTCTTTCAGTAGTCAGATTTCTAAGTTAAATCATTTTAGAGTGAAAAGTAGAGGTTGCCCTACCATTCTGTCTGATGTATACTTGACAAGGAAGCAGTCTTGTTACTAGTTTCTTTTAATATTAATATGTATGAAGAAGTGGGCCAAGAAAAGCAAATATAGTAATACTACTTTTGTATGTCTTGTAATGGAGCCATTGTACTGTTCATGGATGTCAAGTAAATAATTTGTTCTTTCCAGTGCCTTGAACTTTTCCATTTCTTGGAATTTATTATAGCTTCTGTTTGTTCATTTGGTTCTTAGTTTTTTGGCAGTCTGATATTACTGCATTCATCTACATTTAGTTTCTTAATTAATATTGATACGCTGCATATTTATAACAAGCCCCGTACATTTTGACATAACTTGCAACAACTGCTTTCAGTATCAATAAGCTTTTCACAGTTCTCTTTTTAACAGTGCACCATGCCTAATGCTTAATCAGTTATCAATATATCTAGAATTAAGACTTAAAGGGAAACAATTGGATGGAGATATTATATATGCAAAATTGCACACCCATATTAAGTAGTTAGAAGCCAGTTATCCTAGTGTGTGAGAGACAGGATTAGAAGAAAAATAGTTTAGTATAAAAGCATTCTTCTTTACCCTGCCCTGGAGTCTACGAAAGGTGGTCTGGAGTCTACGAAATCATTGACTAGTGGATAATTTCCTTTGATTATATATCTAGCAAAACTGTTGAACAGTGGTAGATGTGTCTTGTTTCAAATTCCCTTCCAGCTAATAAGCAACACTGATATTTAGTTCATATAATGGCCAAACACAAAGTTACCCTGTTTTTATTAAAAGAGCATGGTTTGGACTCAGTTTCTTTGGATTATTGATATCTTCAAATATATTTCTAGCACCCTAATAGTGATGCTATAATTATGGCTGAGGAGGCATTTTCAGTAAACTCCTATTTTTTCAAGTTCTCTAATAATATTTTGTGGGAAGTTACTATATTGAAATTTCTCTTGCTGCTTCTCTGCCCAAGAAAGTGGGTGAGCTTTATGGAAAACTTGAATAAAAATCCTTTCAATAAGTGAGTAGTTATTAAAGCACATGAGAACAATTTCTCTATGGCTTTAGGTTCTGTGGCCAGCAAAATAGGAATAATTATCAACTTCAGGGATGTTGTGAAGCTTAATTAATTAATATTTGCAAAGACCTTTGTGATGTGCTATATAAATGCAAGAAGGTGGCAATTGGGGTTCTTGAATTTTTACAGCTATTGTAGAGCGTTAGGGAAGAGACGAGATGGAGGGACTAATGTGTGTTGTTTTTCATAGAGGGCCAGCCTGCTTATGCCACCTCCCCCTGTGGGACCACGTATAGCGTAAGGTACTATTCAAAGTAATGTGACAGAATGAGGCCCAGACTTTGTATTAACAATTTGTAACCAGGCCAGAGATGAACAAGGAAATCACTCTTTTCATGCTTCCTGACAGAGGGACAAAGCTACCTCTTTCCCCCAACCACAAAATCCTAATTAGATGTTTGTTTATACATCAGTCTATTACTTAATTTGCATATCTGTGTGGTGTTCATTTCCTGGTACAGTATATATTTAATGGATTGAGCTGTCATCACAGAATTTATTTACTACCTGGAATTGAATTCCACCATTCCTCAGTGCTCAGGAACATGGCACCCTCCTGTTTGAAAATTGGTTTTAAAAAATTTCAGGTGAGACAAGAGGCTTTAATCTGTTTCCGCCTTATTTTTTTTGCAGCCAAGTTTGTTTTGTATCCCAAAAGCCATACGTTAACTGGAGCTCAACCAGAGCACATCTTACACATTCATCTTTTGACATCTTCCACTGTTTATAATATTGAATCAATTTTTCTTTTAACTTTGATATCAAGTACTTGATCATTAAGGGAAGATGGTAAAGTGGTAATGAAACCACAAATGACCTATTGTAATTACCATTGTTTCCATTAATATTCTGTTATGCATTCATTCCTGCAAAATTCTACAAATCTGATGAAATAACTCAAATATTCTGTTTTACCACAAGACTGAAGGATGTAGCCTCTTTTTAAATGTTGGATTGCTTGCTTCAAACTAGTGATGGTAAGGATGTTTACTTTTCTGATTACCTTTTGATCTCCATTATTAGTGCTTTTTCTAGGGATCTCCTTAATAGAACAAAAGTTGTAAGCTCCATTTTGTTTTTTACCGGCTCAGATTGTTTGTCTAACACACCTGGAATGATATTTTTGATTAGCGGTATATGTGGAAACCTTCTCAAAGGAAAAAAAGACTTATCAAGCTTAATTTTTTTTTTCTTTTTTAAAAAAACCCCTAACAAAAAAGGTGTAAACTTTTTTAAAATAAAACACTACTTTAAAAAAGAGGGAAGATTATGATTAGAGCCTAGATAGTTACACAGTCACTTCTTTTTCATATAGTTAAACAGTTCTGTGCATGTTGTGCTTTTGATGAGCTATATATATTTAATTTCTTCAACAATGGAATGTGCATAAATGTAATGTGGTTTTATAATCTTTTGCATACATCTTCACCATAGTATAGTGAGACATATTGTAATTGCTACTGCATCTGTCCAAATACTTCTAGATGTTG
Source organism: Dermatemys mawii (assembly GCA_007922305.1). Lineage (NCBI taxonomy): Eukaryota > Metazoa > Chordata > Testudines > Dermatemydidae > Dermatemys > Dermatemys mawii. The sequence goes on along the minus strand of ML677366.1, from coordinate 29,777,927 downwards.
ACTAAAGTGATTCACTGTTCAGGTGCAAGATTTGCTTTCCTCCCCAATCAACTTGTATGTGGATGTTTTGGAGTCAAATAGGTACTTTGTTAAAAGTGCTAGACTGACACGGGATCCATACCATTCTGTGATGGCTCTCAGGTTACCCACGAAAGTGGTCACATTGTCGCCCTCGCTGCCGCCAGTGTGAGGGTGTCCACTCCGACACCCCCAGCCCATTAACCGCTCAAGCACTTTCCTCTGGGCAATGCTAGCCCTTGTCTTGCATATTAACAATAGTTGCACCCAGCATTCCCCTGTAGTGTCCAGTCCCTTATCCACTGAGTACCCACAGAAATACCAGGTCTGCCATCCCCAAAGGAACAGTGTACACACCATCGTGTGTGATTCAGGTCAGGCTCAGCACCTTGCTTAATATCACAACACTTAGATATATTTATAGTGAAAGCAACAAAAGTTTATTAAAAGCTCAAATGATAGTGAGTAAGAATATTGGAAACAAAAGGTTACATATAAAACAAAATCATAATGTACTTTCTAGAGACTAACTAACAGGCTAACCTCTTGTCTAAAGAAGTTTCTAACCCCTGAAGTCCTCTGCAGCATTTTCAGCCACGACTGGCTGAGATCCCATTTTCATGAATGTAAATGCACTGTAAGTATACTTCCTAGGTGCAGGACAAAGGGATGTCGTCTTTGTCTTCTACTTATACTCCCTAAAGCTCACTGTCTCTGTTCAGAGACAGTATAACTAGCGGGACTTGTATTTCCCTGTGTGCTCCTTCCCAGCTGACTTCATATCTCTCTGTTGACTTTGTATGTAAATGGATATCATTTGTGTTAGCTTACTATGCTTAATTTACATCTGACACAGAGAGAGAGGCGAATAAACATCTCTTGTTTGACAAAAAACCTGTGTCTGATGGTGAATCATACCTTGATACAGAATCTAACATTTTCAGTATATATACAGTAACTCCTCACTTAACATAGTAGTTATGTTCCTGAAAAATGCTACTGTAAGTGAAACTATGTTAAGCAAATCCACCCATAAAAATTCATGTAAATGGGGTGGCGGGCGGGTGCGCTAGGTTCAAGGGAAATTTTTTTCGCCAGACAACAGACTATCCATATATACACACATACATATGCACAGTATATGTTTTAAATAAACAGTTTGATACTGTACACAGCAATGATGATTGTGAAGCTTGATTGAGGTGATGAAGTCAGAGAGATTTCCCAGGGAATGCCTTACTGCTAAAGGATGAACTAGCACTCAGCTAAGCCCTCAAGGGTTAACACATTGTTGTTAATGTAGCCTCACATTCTACAAAGCATCACAAATGGAGGGAGAAGACACAGTGTGGCAATGAGACACAGAGACACACTGTGTGTGAGAGAGAGGGAGAGACACACACCCTGTATGTGAGAGAGAGAGACATGCATTGCCCCTTTAAGTACACTGCTGATCTACTTTAAAAGGCAAGATGAGACAGCAGCTGCTACCAGCAAGCTCCCTCTGTCCTGAGCCCTGTTGTGTCCCTCCTTGTTCTGTGGAGATAGGGGACACCCTGATATTAGCACCCCTCTTCCCCACCCTGGTTCCAAGCCCCCACCAGCTAGCTCCAACAGGCTACTCTTTCTGCGAGCTCTGGACAAAGCAGAAGGCTGCCAACAAAATGTTATAAGGGAGCATTGCATAACTTTAAATGAGCATGTTCTCTAACTGATGAGCAATAAAACAAAGTTAACTAGGACGACATTAAGTGAGGGGTTACTGTACATAACTCCTTACATAGTATCTGTATATATATTGCATAACAATATTGATGATCACAGTGATCCTGGTTTTCATTTAAGACCTCAGTGACATTCTTTGGTGAAACAGAATGTACATACCAGAATCAGGATATTCCTGTAACCAGTTTGCTGGTTGGCATGAGGGGTTCTTGGTGGTCTCGCTCTGTCCACAGAAGTGATACAACAAGTGTAGTTGCAAGTCTTCCCTTCTTATGTTCTTTTTGAGCCTTGGCTCACAATAATACACCTATCTTCTACCAAATACAGGAACTCCTCACTTAAGTCGTCCCGGTTAATGTTGCTGATCAATTAGGGAACACGCTCATTTAAAGTCGTGCAGTGCTCCCTTGTAACATCATTTGGCAGCCACCTGCTTTGTCCACTGCTTGCAGAAAGAGCAGCCCATTGCAGCTAGCTGGTGAGTGGTTGAAACCAGGGTGGACTGGCTGCCCCCCTATCAGCTACCTGCTCCCCTAAGTTCCCTGTACAGCAGATGCCCAGCAGGCTATCAATTGCTGTCAGTTCAGCTGTCCCTCCTCCCCATTGCCATGTGTTGCTCCAACCCTCTGCCTTGGAGCTGCTCCCCAAGACTCCTGCTTGCTATGTGAGGGAGGAACGCAGAGACTAATGTCAGGTTGTCCTCCTCCCCCCTGCTCCTGCACCCCGCTTACCCCATCTTCCATAGAGCAGGACGGAGGGAGCTTGTTGGCAGCAGCTGGTCTCAGCAAGCTGCTTTAATTAATAAGGCAGCATTCTTAAAGGGGAAATGCGCATTTCTCTCTATCTCACACTCAGGGTGTGTCTCTGTCTCTCTCTGCCCTCCTTCCTTTCCTGCTGCCCTGTAGAATGTGAGAGCTAACCCTTGAGGGCTCAGACAATTGCTAGTTCATTTAGCAGTAAGGCATTCCCTGGGAAATATCCCACCCTCTGACTCCTCCACCTCAACCAAAATTCACAATCATCCTCACTGTGTACCAGTAAATTGTTTCTTTAAAACTTGTGCGTGCACTTGTGTGTGTGAGAGAGAGAGAGATATATATGTGTGTCTATGTGTCTTTTTTGTCTGGTTGAAAAAAAAATTCCCTGGAACCTAACCCCCTTATTTACATTAATTCTTATGGGGAAATTGGATTTGCTTAACATTGTTTCACTTAAAGTTGCATTTTTCAGGAACATAACTACAACGTTAAGTGAGGAGTTCCTGTAGCTTAAAACAGGGTCCATGTGTTGGTCATAAACATACAGGGAAATAATGAGTAGGAAAGGTATGGGTGACAATATTACAAGGTTACATGGTAAAGCATGTACACATCTTATTGGTTCCAGGAGCATTTGTGAAATTGGTTTGTGCTTTTTAATGTTCCATTGTAACAGTTTAGAAACCGATTATGATCATGTACATAAAGTGTTGTCGAGCACACCCAGGAGGGGGTAGAGTTCAGCTTTACGCAGTCTCATCCTCTGTATTTCTATGATGCTTATTAGCTACATTACATTAGCTATTAGCCAGGATGGGTATGGAATCGTGTCCCCAGCCTCTGTTTGTCAGAGGATGGTGATGGATGGCAAGAGAGAGATCATTTGATCATTACCTGTTAGGTTCACTCAGTCTGGGGCACCTGGCATTGGCCATTGTTGGTAGACAGGATACTGGGCTGGATGGACCTTTGGTCTGACCCAGTATGGCCGTTCTTATGTTCTTTTTATAATTTTTTTTACGATAGCTGGAAGTGTGGCTGTTGGCTGAGATGAAAAAAAAAATCTGCATTTTTCTTCCTTTTAAACTTTGCAAAATTTTTAACTTCTGCTGCCCCACATACTGGTAGATCATACAAAGCACTCCTCCAAAGCTGAATGTCACCACTTGGAAAAAACTTGATCTTGTCTGCTGTAATCAAAAAAGCTGTTGTGGAGCCCAGCAGTCAGTAGGATGAACTGTCAGTGCAGCCTTTTAGAGGCTACATGAGCCTTTGAAAGTCAAGTCAGACAGTGTCCTATTCAATAAATACAGTATTGCAGAAGGCAGAAAACATAGGCTATATCTACACTGCAGTTAGACGCCTGTGGCCAACCCATGCCAGCTGATTCAGGTTTGTGAGGCTCAGGCTACGGGACTGTTTAATTGAAGCGTTGGACTTTCAGGCTTGGGTTGGAACCTGGGCTCTCAGACCCCTGTGAGGTTGAGGGTCCCAATGCCCAAGCTCCAGTTCGCATATCTACACTGCCTTTAAAAAGCCCTTCGCCTGAGCCCTACGACTTGAGTCAGCTGGCAGAGGTCAGCGCGGTTTTTAAATTGCAGTGTAGACATACCCATAGTGTGTTCTGGAAACCATGCTGAAGCAGCAATTAAAATAAGAACATTTTTTTAAGAAACTGTGAGACTGCTGACTTCATGGATTACAGTATTTCCAGAGAAAAGAGATTAAGCTGTCCTTTTCTGCTTACAATCTTATATTGTAATTAGTAGCTTGAAGTTTTCTGCTAAGAGTTGTGGTGGTGGTTGTAGAAATGCCAAAAGCTTATGGAAGTCCATGTTAGGAACTGAATGAAGGCAGATATATATATTAAAAAGAAAATAATGGAATATTACATGAAGTACTCAAAAACAAAAATCAATAATTGGAAAACCAATTCTATTCAGTACTAGAGCTCTTGTATTTTCTGTTTGAGTAGCCGTAAATCTGAACTTCTGTTTATACCCATGGATCTTCAGAAAACTGCTTCAGACTGTCTTGCTACTAAAGGCACACTCTAAAGTATACACTTTAACATAAAACATAAGGGGTAACAAAATCAGTCTGTGATTTACCTTTACTTTCTGTAATTCAGGAAAGTGAGTTCAGGTAGAATTGATAACACTTCAGCTTCTGGTTACAACCATTAGGATTTACACTTGTTTCTCTCTGTTTTTCCTGTGGCACAAGGGCAGCTTTTTAATATTTGTCTTAAAGATACTTCACGGTTGTTTATCTGATTTACCCTGCTGGCTGCATGTAGTGTCTGCTTTGACATGAACCTCTTTCCTAGGAAAGAAAACCTTGAACATGTTTCAGTCTTGACCAGCATAAACCTAGCTACCAAAGTGTTTCCAGCAGTGTGGATGTCTGTGCCCTGCCATCCCATTTGCTTTCAAGCAGAGTCTTGATGATTTTCTGGGACTGCAGCTGTTAATTTTTGTAACCAGTTGAGTTCAGTCTTGAAGTTTAGGTGCTGAAAGCACTGGCTAGTTACAGGCACTGAGGCAGGTGCCTTACACAGTTTTTGCCATTGCACACTACTCTTGAGCTGAAACATGCTTGCTACATCAGTGCTCAGGAGCAGAGAGTCTTGTCAGTTGTGCTGAACTGTAAAGTGGTTTGAACAAAAACTATAGCTGAAGAGAGAGTGAGGACTTGATGAAAACATATGTTGCTGTTACTTGGGCATCTAATGAGATTATATCATTTTTTGAAGAAGAATTTGGCTATTGGGCTGAAATTTTCCATACTTTTTCTCTTCCAGAAAATTCATTTTATCGGAGTTAGGAAGAAGTGGCAAAATTTCACTCTTGTCATTGTAAGACTATTTTGGCAGCCATTTTTTTTAATTGGGCTACAGCAAAAGTGGCTGAGGATTGAAAGTTGAAACTTGGCTGGAAAGTAGTCCTCTGAGAAGTAATGGATGGACTTTGGGATGAATGAGGTGTATGAAGGAATGGTTTTGCCTAAGCAAAATTGTATTTGAAAACTGTGTACTCGGCATATATTCTAGCCTTTCTCATGAACTCTACATCTTACACTCTTAAATATATGCATATAGCTATAGCTTTGATTTTTTTTAGAAGGTTACATCCAGTTGTGCTTGTGCAACATTGAAGACTGCACATGCAGACAGATGCACAAACAAGCACCAACATCTGCATGCACGAATGATTTTTTTTAAAGTACACACAAAAACATGTCAGTGTTAGTGCTTGAAAGGTGCACCCAAAGGTGTTTCATGTGCACATCGCAATAGAGCAGGTTAAGGCCCCTTTAACTTCAGGCTGGGCTACGCTACGGGGTGGGAGAGGGTCGACCTAAGATATGCAGCTTCAGTTACACAAATAGCATAGCCGAAGTCCCAGTACCTTAGGTCGACTTATCTGGCTGTCCCCATGGTGGCAAATCGACTGTGGCTGCTCCCCCGCCAATTCTACTTACTCCTCTTGCTGAGGTGGAGTACAGGCGTTGATTTGGGAATCGATTTATCACATCTAGATGAGACGTGGTAAATCGATCCCTGATACATTGAGTGCTACCCGCCGATTCAGCGGGTAGTATAGTCATACTCTAGAGGCTGGCCTTCATTCAGCAATGGTCCAATGGAATTTAGGACTCTAGAAGACTACGGTTTGGCCCTGTGGGACCTTTTTGCAAGACCTTATCAACACAAGATATAAAATGAGAGCACCAGACTCACTGTTGTCTATTCAGGATTTCACCCCAGATTTTCAGAGATGTACGGTACCAACTACCTTTCTGACTTGTTAGACAATTCTTCAGAGTTCTGCATCCTAACAGATATTTTTTAAATGTTTTATCTCCTACTTTCCCTTTTAACATTTCAGAATCTGAGAGATCTTCCTGTTTATTTGCTTTGTGACTTCAAAGCAGAATATTTGTAAGCCTGTTGGTTGCTAACATCAGCGAAGGCTGTATTTTATTTTTAAACTGCACTGGGATGGAAATGACTGCTATACATAGCGTTAGCCTCTGCTAAAAACCTCAAACTATGTCTTGTGCTACCCATAGTACATTCTTCAGCTTACACATTTGCAATACATTGTTTTCAGCCACACAGTACACTGTGTACCTCTGAGACTTTGTTAGCTAATGCACAACAATATGAATGCAACGAGGTCTTTGTATACTGAGGATAAAGACAAAGTTGTCTTATTTTGTTTTTCAAATACATGTTTTTAAGAACATGGCATTTGTGAGGGCCTTGTGCAATTAAAGGTGATAAAATCATAATAATAAACAAATGTTTCCTTCCTTTCTCAGATTTGAGTACCCTGAATCCAAATATCTCAGCAGAGAAAGCTAGAAATGTCTTAGCTGTGGAGACTGCTCCCACGGAACTGGTAGGAGAACAAGCAGCTTGCCAACCAGCACCAGCCCAACAAAGTGCCATCAATTTCTCCCTAAAACAATGGGGCACTGAGATCAAGTGAGTTCTTTTCTCCATGTAAGAATTGTACTTGTCCTTAGCAAATAGCTAATGATACTATAAGTTTCTCAGATACTGTGGTGATGGGGCCAGTATAAGATGGAGAGATATAATGGACAAATTAAGCAAGAAATTGGAAAAATTAGTGACCTGTCCATTGCTACAATATCTCTTAAAGTAGACTATTTATACATACTAGGATTATTAATTTAACAGATAGAGTTGGGTATAGAGATACAGTAATGTTAGTAAAACATCTGATGTAAAATGAACAATCTGTCAGATAGGGATTAATAGCTTTATGGTCTGAGCACAAGACAAGGAGGCAGGATCTATTTCTCTGTGCCCTTGGGCAAGTTAAATGCTTACCACTCTTCATTCTATTCTTTTTCTGTAAAATGGGAATAGTAATTGCTTACTTCAGTGGCAGTATGGTGATCCATTAGTTAATACTTAAAATAGTAATTTGGAGATGGAAAAACCCTATTTATCTTCTCAATTGTTTTTTTAAATTTTTAAAAAAGTTATGTACTGTAGATTAAATACAAGAAGTTCTTACTTTAAGAAAGTTGTGACAATCACTTTCTTAAAATAAGAAACATATTTTTAAAATAGTTACGTCCAGTCCGTGCTTTTAAGATAAGTTTACTTGAGTTCACTCTTTGACACTAATTGTTTTCAAAAACAGTTGTACAGTGACTGACTTCTGGCTCTCCTACTACTGTAGGTTCTTATGAACGTTTCTTATAATCTGACTAGTGACCTTCTGCTACTATTTAAAGGACAGCTGATCCTTTTCCTATGATGTTAGAGCAGTTCATGATGCCGCTGTCCTGTCAATTAGACCACATCCTTCTTGCGCTGTCAGTGAGAAGAAGTGATTTTTTTTTAAACCAGTGCAGTTGAGTTAAATAAGGAAACCTTTAAATGAAATATGTTAGGCACAGAAATCTGAAGTTGGAAGGTGTGTGTTGTGAATGAGGCAGGAGGGTTCAGGAAGAGGAAGGATGGTTTCACAATTAAGGCAATTGAAAGCTGCCCTGGAGAAATGGGTTCTATTACTGCCTGTGCTGGAGAGATCCTGTGTGATGCTAAGCAAATCACTTAAACCAAACTTTTCACCGGTGATCATTTTATTGTGTGTTCTTCATTTTCTGGGTGCCCAGCCTGAGTCCGTAGTGTCTGATATGCAGAAGTGCTGAGCACTTACATCTGCAGACATTGGGAACTATTCTTTGAACATATAAAGTGTTCTGTAATTCTTGAAAATCCAAACCTAGCCATCTCAAGTTGGACACCCAAAATTAGTGATTACACTTGATCTTAATATCTGCGTCTCAGTTCCCCACTTGTAAAATGAGGATAAACCCCCCTCATCTCAGAGGTTTCATGAGGATAGATTAATTGTTTCTGAAGTATCCACACAATAGAGATGAGTACCGTGGAAAAGCCCATGAGGAAATGAATAATTTTGTCTTCAGAACAGGGTTTGAATAGCTTGCAGTAAATAAGGCCTAGGCCCACGCACTGAATAATGAGGATAAAAGAAAATATTGTATAGCTGCTCATTAACAGAGCACTGTCGATTCAGTGCACTAAATAAGATGGCGTCCTGGGCGGCGGCGGAGGGTACGGGAGGGAAATAGTATGTGATCATGTAATTAAAGGCTACATCATAATGCATATGCATAAGGGAACCCAAATGAAAGTTGCATAGGCAACCTTATTTAAACTTCCTAACTTTTGAGTGCTGAACTTTGCAATCTTAATGCTCTTTTAACACATTTTTTTGTACATAAGATAGAACTCTGATTAGCTGTAAGGGATTTCTGCTTGTAGAGTATTTATGGAATCTGATCCTTAAGGGGTAGTTAAATACATCTTCATAATCATAAACTTAAAATACAATAAAAATCAGTTTTTAAACTTGATTAGAATTGAGTTTTACTGTACTATAATAGTTAATGATAGCTAAGCAGGCTATTGACGTGATAGGCAACCTAGAAATACCTAAGATGCAGAGCTAATATAGTTGAGGAATGGGAACGATAGTATCGAAACTTGAAGCAATTTTATTTATTTGTACAGGTTATCTTGTGGTTTTCAGCGCCTTAGTACTGTGTGCCTTATACAAAGATTGATTAATTCTTGCAACACACCTACCAAATTCATGGTCCATTTTGATCAATTTCACAGTCATGGGATTATAAAAATAATAAATTTCATGGTTTCAGCTACTTAAATCCTGGAATTTCACAATGAAATTGTAGGGATCCTAACCCAAAAAGGAGTCACGGGGGGGTTGCAAAGTTATTGTAGGGAGAGTTGCGGTACTTCTACCCTTATTTCTGTGCTGCTGGTGGTGGCGCTGCATTCACAGCTGAGCAGGTGGAGAGCGGTGGCTGCTAGCTGGGAACTCAGCTCTGAAGGCAGCAGCGCAGAAGTAAGGGTGGCATGGTAAAGTATTGCCACCCCTGCTCTGCACTGCTGCCGGTGGAGCTGCCTTCAGAGGTGGGTACCTGGCCAACAGCTGGTACTCTCCAGCCCTCCAGCTCTGTCAGCAGTGCAGAAGTAAGGGTGGCAATACCATGACCCCACTAAAATAATCTTGGGACCCTTCTGTAACTCCTTCTTGGGTCAGGACCCCCAATTTGAGAAATGCTGGTCTTTCCCGTGAAATCTGTATAGTATAGGGTAAAAGCATGTAAAAGACCAGATTTCATGGTGGGGGGACCAGATTTCATGGTCTGTGATGCATTTTTCATGGCTGTGAATTTGGAATTATTCTTAACTCTATAGTACAGAAGGTGAACTGAGGCATGGAGATGAAGGGACTTATCCAAGGTTTCAGAGGAAGTCTGTGGCAGTTGCTGGGAGCCCATACTTGCTGAGTCCCCTAGGCCAGTGTCTTATACAAAAGACCATCCTTGCTTCTTTACCTGTACAGCACAATTTCATCACTGTAGCTCTTTGTGAAGAACTTTAACATATGGTTAACATCTGCTTGACAGCAAGAGCTTGTTGTAATATCTGCATATGCCCTAAGCAGCAGTAAAGAAATAACAAGAGGGAAGTGAAGAGAGTGTGTTTCATATAAAGAATGTACTACATCTGCACATCAATAGCACTTGCCTAAGCTGGAAATTTTTCATTTAAAATCAGCTTTCAGCTATTAAAGCCACCAAAAACTAATTGGTTCAGAAAAATATTCAGAGCAGAATAGTCCTTCCTTCTTATGCTGACTGTTCCTGCAGCCTCATTTGTTTATGTAAAGTGCTGCTTGTTTAAAAGGATGTCCTGTAACAACCCCTGAATTACCTAATCATATGATGGGATTTCATAATATAGAATGAGCCAGTAGATAACTTTTAAACTTTCACATATTTTGTGTAACTATATTTAATTAAAATATTATTTAAAAGAATAAACTACCTTGGTTTGCTGTTGTAGCTATGTAAACCTAAAGTCCTGTGGTACTATTGCTTTACATAAATTTCAGTAATGGGGGTGGGGAAGATATGCTCTATTTAATTATATAAATATATAGTATAAAGGAATTCAGTCAGATACTCTTTACTCTTAATTTGGAAACGAATAGCACATACTTAATCCTCAATCCTCCAAAGAGGCAGCATACAAAGTCCTTATGAAAAGTACATGAAGTAATTGAACACCAACTATAATGATACTTACCCTCATGGGGAATATTTGAAAAATATTCTCAAGTACCTTTTGTTTATTATTATATCTCTTGCCTCATTACTTTTTCTAAACATAGTTAACTTAAAACTCTGGAAAGGTGGAGGTTTGATGGCTTTTGAGACTGAAGTCCTCCAGCAACGGGACAAGACAGGCAAGGGCAGTGGAAAGTTCACCTCTTGCAGAAGGAGAAGAGCTCATTCCTTTGCTTCTATACTGAGAATTCCTAGAGAGTAGGAGTTTTGTGATATGGATTCTTGTTCACTAGGAACTACTTGGAGACTGTCACATTCACTCCACACAGACTTGTAGATGTCTAACGACTGGGGCTGGAGCTGAACCAGTGACTTAGAAATAACAGGCTTGCTGTCCCATGTGGATCGTGTAGTCCTACATACACAAAGAGAATAGCTGCGAAAAGATTACTGAATGCATAATCAAATCCCAGCCAAGTCTGCAAATCAGATGCTCCTTGCTTTATGAAGGATTACATTATGGTTTAAAAAACTATTTCCAAATGATCATTATCAGACTGCTTAATTGAACCAAATTATTTGGAATCATGACATTGTGATATGTATAGTGTATTGGATCACGTAGCTCAGACAATAGATTTCCTGTAAAACTTTAGTGAACCTTTGAGTCAAGCCACCAAATAGTCTCAATAGTGAAGCACCTGTATGGTCACATACACATTGTAAGTCAATTACTTCTCCTTAAACAGGAGGTGAGCTGCTCTCGGGGAAGAGTGAAGATGGGGGCCTCCATCCTCAAAGGCTGGAGATTAAACATACTTGTATTTGACAGGTTAATGCAGTGCAACGTTTAGAAAGAGACTTGAGATGCAATGTTCAGATCTGGATCTGAAATGCACAAATATATTGATATGTGGTGTTGGTTTAGGGCAGGGGTCTCAAACATGTGGCCTACGGAGTTCTTTGCTGTGGCCCGCGAAGCTCCCCGCCCCCCCCCCCCGGCGTATTGTGGGGGGGGCGCCAAAATCCCCCCCCCCCCCCCCCCCCCGAGTTATTTCCTGTGGCCGCACCACCCCTCCGCGCACTGCTTTCTGCTCCTCTACCCACCTCCAAGCAGCTCCAGGAAGGAGGAGTGGGAGTGAGAAGCCACGCACACAGGGGAGAAGAGACAGGGATTTGGTGAAGGGGTTGGAATAGGGGTGGGGAGAGGGTGGAGTTGGGGTGGGGACTGGGTTGGGATGGGGACAAGGAAGGGGTGGGAAGAATTGGGAAAGGGGTGGGGCTCATGGAAGGGGTGGCGTGACAGCGGGGCCGGGGCAGCAGGGGATGGTGTTAGTGATGCAGTCCTTGGGACAAGGCATTAGTCCTCATGGCCCTCTTGGTCATTTGAGTTTCAAATCCCTAGTTTAGGCCTTTGTGACTACAGTGCTTTTACAGCATAAAATCTTTTACTCATATGAAAAATAGGTTACACGTCCTACAAAACTGTCAGATTAGACCCTAGAGATTGCCTTTGCAAGTCCCTTGCAAATAGCTTGGCAGCATGCTAGCTAGCATGGAGATTTTCTCCTCAACATCTGTGTAACTACAATAGATTCAGCTTTTGGATGACCCCAAGTGTTGTTAAATCAGTTTGTGATACAATAATACACAGTGGCCTTTTGACCTGCATACTCCCTATTCTGTTTAACACTTAGCAGTTGTTTACCCTGAAATTAAAAATAAAGAACTATTTTAATAAACAAAATAAACAATAAAAAATAAATTGTTTAATAAACAGTAGAAATAAAAAACAAAACTCTCACTTCCCAGAAAAACCAATGTTTCACTGCCAGAATACATGGATAAAGCAGAGCCAGGAGTGAAAGACCATGGGAGTCTCATGTATTTTGGTCATTTGTCTCAGTACCACATGCTGCAGCCAAGCCACTCTTCCGGCCTTTGAATATGTTATGATCAGTGCTTAAATACTGATAGCAGGTATTACAGGACATTGACTACTTGGTTTTTGTTTGCATTTTATATAGCATTGATTTTGTTAATTTAAGCTCTATTTAACAAAGAGGATTCACTGATGTGTTTTGAAAGTATGTCGTTTGGGTGATTTTCATAAGGCATATATGTATAATGTGACTGAAAAGGTAAATTTTAAAAAAATTACCTCTCTCCCACCCCCCCAAAAAAGAGAGAAAATGGCATCACTGTGATTATTTTCTTTATTCCATAGAAATTCAATGTCTTCCTTAAGATCTGGAAAAGGAAACAGTGAAAATCGTAAGAGTGTGTTTTATACCAGCGAAGAATGGGAGATGTTAGATCCAACCCCAAGGGACTTAGAGGAGTCAATGGCATTGGAAGAACGGCGGAAACATGCCTCAGAAGGAACCAAAGGTACCAGAAGATTCTTTTTCTTGATATACCACACTGTTAGCTGTATCTTCAGAAAATACAAGAATTCAGTCATTTCTTTGCAAACCAAATCTTTGTGTCTACGGACACCCTTTTGAACATGAAATTATCTCCTTGTGATGTATTCAAGGTTCAAACACTGATTTGTCCGTAGTACCGCATACTGTAGTGCACATGACAAAGGTATATGAGAGATCTCTTCTGTTTGACTCCATAGGCAGGTGTATCTTAGTTTTGTTGGTGAGATGCCAGGCAAAAAGAGGAAAGGAAAGAGTCAAGATATTTGGTTATAGGCTTATGTAGAGCCAGATATTCAGGGGAGTCTCTGGCTTCAGACTTCAGAGGTGTCACTCTTCATCCAAAGTGGAGAAACAACATCCTGATTGCTGCTACTTGACGAGGGAGGGGGATAATGGGTGGGAAATGTGTCTATGCTTTAATTCTTATAGCCATACATCTTTGGAGTAACTTCAGGAAAAGTTGCACAACTCTTTAGAGCTCTTTAGTTAATGTAGGAGATAGCTTCCTTCTGCCTAAACAAAAGCACTCATCCCTGCAATCTGCTGCATTCAGAAGGGCCCTCACACTGTCCAGAACACTAGTAGCTTAAATGGTAGTGCACGGGTGTGGATCTGATATTAAGGTTAGGACTATAGTTGTTTAAAACAGAAGAAATCTTAACACTTTACTTTGCCATGGAAGCAAACTACAGTTAACTTGGTGGCTGGGAATGTCTTACATTTTTGTAGTGAGTATGTAAAATCCTGTTTAATTCGGCAAGTGTATTGTTTCTTCAGTCTCTCACATTAATGATCTCACTAAAAAAAGACCTTTAATGTCAAAAGAGATGTCAAAGCTAGCAGCTTGGAAAGTGAGCCATACGCTACTATGATGTGTTGGGTGTGTTTAAACTTTTGTATAAGTCTAATTTTAATGAGCAAGTGCAGGCATATATTTTTATAAAGAAATTTTTGAATGCATGGAAACCTCTTTATTAAAAGACGTGAACTAGAACAAATTGTTTTATACAGGAGTGACTAGTTCAGCCTTTCCGTTTGATTTTGGCCGCATTCCATACAAAGCAAGACGTCCACTGAAAGAAATGATTGGATCGAGCAAAAATCGGAATAGCAGCGACACATCTCCAGTTGAATTCAATTCTGGGAATGGCAGCAAACTAGTTTCTGAAATGCAGCTGAAGTTTCAAAGCCAGCACGAAGAGTTAGAAAGGCTAAAGAAAGATTTGTCAAGCCAAAAGGTAATTCACATAAGAAGGACAAGCACAGCATTGTCAGGCCTGTCTGCAACTGAGAGTAAATCCACTTTTAAACTATTTAATTTCACTGGTAGTTAATTTAAGTTCATTGGTAGTTTCATTGGTAGTTAATTATCTGATAACAAACACCAATGCTAAGTGTACCTGTGCATTTGAAAAGCTCAAAACAGAGTACCAAGAGATGGAAAAATCTTTAGTTTGCATAGGATTAAGTAACTGCTCTTTTGGCTTTTATAGTCTCCCTTATTTACCCATTGAAACCAGCTTTCCAGGGTGTGTCTGCAGGCAATTTAAGACTATTCAACACCTGTATCTGCAGTCTCCCTATATTTTCCCTGTAGAACTTCTGAAGTCTGAGATCTGTCTCTTTGCTAATCACATTAGGCATAAATGTTTGTTTTTCTCTAATATGGATTCAGTCTGTATCACCAGCAGGGTTTGATAGAGCATAGTATAAAGCTTAGACCAACAAAAGTACTGATCCACACACTATGTAGCTACTTACATAGCTCTTTATTATTGTAGTAAATGAGTGTTTTCCACATGTTTAAAACTAGTAGAAACAACTCTGTTTCTTTCCAACTTTATTAGATTCTGGGGTAAATTGTTTTGAACTTTTCTGTGTGACCTTATTGAGGGGAAAACTAAATCAGTCTAAATGAGTTCCACATTTACTTGTGGAAAGCAGTCCATCACTCTCATAGGAGTGAGTTCCCTATTCTAGATCCAGCGCCTGTGATAATTCTTTCTTCTACACTCACAGGTCTCCTCTCAGTTGGTTGATAGTGTCATTGGTCCAGTAGAACGTAGCTGTCATAGCTACTTCTTCCATAGCAAAGAATTATTATCTTAAAGGAAGCTATGGCTAGTCCAGCAGCAGGCTTTGAATATCAGGATGGATGTGTTGAATTGGGTTCTTTGTGAGCTGAGCACCAGAAGGATGTGTTCACAGTAACTTGTATATTAAACAGTCTTTGCATTTCTTAGCAGTTGAAACTTTTTTAGGGTGTGTAGATTCATTCCTAGATATGAGTTAAAATAATCAAACCTGGAGTCAACACTGTATACTGATAGATTCTCCTAGCATACTCTTCCTGATTGACTACCAACCCCAGGTGATGCTGTGATATGCTGATAGCCATTAGGTTATCAGTGGCCTCATCTCTGACCCGTCAGTTCAGCATTGGTTCCTTGATTGTGCAGAACACTCCTGTAAGAGAGACTTGAGGTTTTCTAGCTGGGTTAGGGCTTCAGCTTCAGCTGTTCTCTTCAGCAGTTCAGGCTCTTTAGAATAAAATACATAAAGAAGAAAGGTGATAAACCCCAGGGGAGGATGAAGAAAAAGGAGTCTGGCTTTCCTGTTACATAGGAAACCTTTCTCAAAATTCATAGGGTTGCTCCAAATGCCTCCAAGGATCTCAGGCTTGATAGGTAGGCTTATAAGCACAGTTCTCTTTGCTGTATCCTGTTTTGTTCTATGGAACAAAATAACACACCAACATCTCCACTGTTGTGAGGCCCCCGTTCAATCTAGACACATCTACATGGTTCTTCAAGCCACTGTGAACATCCAGATCCATCCTGACCAGGCCCCCAGGAGAGAACGCTAATCTATCCCCAGGCGCTACCCTTCATCTCCGTTTGGGGGAGGAGCGCCATTCCTCTATCCCAGAAGTACAACCCCACTACATCCTATTGAAATTTATAGCCTATTAGGGCTTCCTCTTAATGAGCTCAGTTCCACTTTTCAGCTCCTAATGGGCCACAGCTGTCACTGCTTTCTGCAAGCCTGACACATAATATAGCTTATTACATACATCAGTTAATGGTGTGCTAGGTGTATGTATCCACTTAGAATTATTGTTCTTTGCTTCAGTGGCCTTTAAAAACCAACTGACTTTATTCCATTTGCACTTGTTAGTTCATGTAATATTCCAATTCTTTTTTCTTTCTTTTTACATAATGATATTCTTATGCTGAAATGTCTCCTGCCTTTTCTCCACTCTCACTTTACTTTACTCTTTTCAGGAACTTGTGCGACTCCTGCAGCAAACCGTCCGGTCTTCCCAGTATGATAAATACTTTGCAAGCCGTCTTTGTGATGGGGTTCCAAAAGACAAATTAGAGCTGCTACACCAAAAAGATGATCAGATTTTGGGTCTCAACAACCAGCTTGAAAAGCTAAATCTGGAAAAAGATAGTCTCCAGCAGGAAGTAAGGAATCTGAAATGCAAAGTTGGAGAACTCAATGAGCAGCTGGGTATGTTAATGGAAACAATTCAAGCCAAAGATGAAGTGATCATGAAACTCTCTCGTCAGCTCAGTGAATGTGAGGACAATCCATCCTCCCAAAGTGGAATAGCAAATTCTTCCATGTCATCCTCTTTTAACAAGGAACTGCAGGAGCTGGACAGACTAAAAGTAAGAGCAGCGTCTCTCTCCATTTGGGGTAGAGGAATCCCTAGTTCTGTATAATGCTTCACAATAGGTCATGCTGTGTAGGAGATCACTAGAACCTTCAGCATTGCTCTAGAATACTCTCACTCATGAGATATTTTTCTTTTCCCAGTGAAGCTTGGGATCTACGTCTTGCTCCCTGCAGGACAATATAAATAATCTATAGCCACTAAAGTGTTGTGCTGGTCCACTCTGCTGTAGTACAGTATATTGTGTTTTCAATAATACAGTCGTAGGTGCGACTCCGTGCGTGCTTTGGGGCTGGAGCACCCACGGCAGTCCCCCTATCAACTCTTCCCCCCAGCACCTCCCCCTGCCAGCAGGCTCCACCGATCAGCACCTTCCCCTCCCTCCCCGTGCTTCCCACCTGTCACAGTCAGCTGTTTTGCTGCATTCAGAAGGCTTGGGGGAAGCAAGCGGGGAGGAGCGAGGACGCAGCCCTCTCAGAGGAGGGAGCGGGAAGGGGAAGGGCAGGAAGAGGCAGAGCAGGGCATGGGGGTATGGCCTGGGGCAGAGCCGGGGTTGAGCACCTCCTCCCCCCTGCACAGCACTTTGGAAAGTCAGTGCCTGTGAATGCAGCAATTGCTATGGAGGAAGAATACCATGAGAAGTAATGGGGAATCCAGGGAAAAGAGTAGGGGGCAGAGAGAAAACAAGGATGTAAGGGAAGAGTCAGAAAAAAGAACAAATGGTAAAAATAAATGAGAGCAAAAGGAATAAGCGGGGAATAAAAGACCAATGTAAAATGATGGAAAGGTGACTGAGACGTAAAAGGAGGAATAGACCAGCAATAAAGTCAAAAGTAATAGTGCCTTTCCTATTGCTAGTGGCCTACTTTTCCTCTAACTCCTTTGACAGTTTTATAGGATATTGGAGTTTGGGTTAAAACAAAATTTGTATTTTTGGTAGCTCCCTAAACTACCATTTAAGTTTGCTTGCCATTGGATAATTACTCTACTCCAAAACAATTTGGAATATGATTGTGTTCCTATTTAAATAAAATCTTCAAAGGAAAAATCCCATTTTGTCATTTCATCCGCAACTTCCTACATCAGAACATAAGGAATTCTGGATAATAAGGGATTCAACTACAGAAATGAATAAGCAAATAGTATGTTATCTACTGGCCAAAATAGATGTAGCAGATGAGAAATGCTGAGGATGTGGAAGTAGCAAGAGATTGTTTGTTTGAAAAGAGTCATCTTTCTCTCTCACTCAGCCCCCCAACTTCAAGCTCTGGAGGTCAGGGTTGAGACAGGTTGGAGTAAGAGAGCTTTTTGCTAGATATGTGTATTTCTGCATCGTGGACATAGACTTTGAAGTAATCATATATATTGAACCTATTCCTGCAGATTTGTACTAGCAATGTAAGTTTCGCTTTTTTTGTGCAAGGCTGGAAAAGAATATTATCTGTTTGGTAGTGATATTTAATTGACAAGATCTAATAGAGAGATAAGATGGGGGAGGTAATATCTTTTATTGGACCAGCTCCTGTTGGCAAGAGATGCAAGTTTTCAAACTACACAGAGCTCTTCTTCAGGTCAGGTCAAGATCTAATAGTGACTGCTTGTCCTATATTCTACCGTAAATTGTCAAGTAGAAGTTTAAATGTCAATATCTAAAGATGGTAAACTTCCATTTTTATTTTTATTAACAGGACAATCTTCAGGGTTATAAAACCCAGAATAAATTTTTAAATAAGGAGATTTTGGAACTTTCTGCTCTACGAAGAAATGCAGAAACAAGAGAGAGAGACTTGGTGGCAAAGGTCAGATTATACAGCTTTGCTATACTTGAAGGTTTCCAATTCTGTTTAAACATTCCTCCAATATCCAATATTTTCAACATATTCAAATGTTGAAAATGATCCTTTCAGCATTCAGAACTCTCAGCTCCTTAAATCCATTGTCTTTTAAAAAAAATTATTTCTCAGTTGTCTTAAAGAGTGACAGGTGGTAATGTGTGCATGAGTTATCCCCCCACACATGCTGTTTATATTCCATGGTGTTGCAATTTCATTTGTAAATCTGCCCAAGAAACTCCACTATACAGTATAAATGGAACTGTTTAGATATGTTTTGTATGGTGACTCTGATGAATGCCAATGTGCTTGTTACAGTCTACAGTAACTCGTCACTTAACGTTGTAGCTGTGTTCCTGAAAAATGCGACTTTAAGTGAAACAATGTTAAGCGAATCCAGTGTCCCCATTAAAATAATTTTAAATGGGGGTTTTTTTTCCCGGGTTTTTTTTTTTTTTTTTTTTTTTTTTTTTTTTTTTTTTCCATATAGTACAGTAATGTGATTCGGAGATTCCCCCACCTTACCTCACACGGGCACAGCAGACAATGAGGCAGGTAAGGAGGCTGAAGGTGCTGTAGGCTAGGAGAAGCACGTTGCGCAGTGGCAGCTTCCCCTACTCTGCAGGTACCAGGGATGGGGGGCTCAACCCTCAGCCTGCTCTCTCCACCCCTTCTCCCAAGCCCCCACCCTTAACCTGCCTTTCCCTCCCCTTTTCCCTGCATGCCACATCCTCGCTCCTTCCCCTTCCCTCCCCTGCCTCCTGCCCACGACAGTCAGCTGTTTTGCGTGTTTGGGAGCGGGGAGGACTGAGAACATGGCAGTCAGCTGGTTTGTGGTGTTCAGGAGGCCAGGGAGGGAGAGGAATTCTGTGCGCCGACTCCTTGCTCCTCTCCCCTGCCTCCTGAATGCTGCAAGCCAGCTGAGGTGGTGCACATGATTTACCACACGTGGGGCACTCCCCAAGTGGACCTGTTCGCCACCAGGCAGAACCGCCAGTGTCCCTGTTTCTGCTCCAGGAGGGAAGGAGGAGGGGCGGCTGGGCGTGGGTGCGATCTCTGACACCTTCCTTCTGTCCTAGTTGGATCAGTTTCTGTATGCCTTCCCACCGTTTCTGCTGATTGGCAAGATCTTAGAAAAGGTTAAAACGGATAAGGCTCGTGTCCTTCTGATTGCCCTGGCATGGATTAGGCAGCACTGGTACGGGACTCTCACAAGCTTGGCAGTCCCCTGCTGCAGCTGTTGGCAGTCCCCTGCTGCGGCTGTTGCCAATCCGCCTGGACCTTCTCTCCCAGGACCAAGGTCGCTGCCTCCACTCCAAACTAGCAGCTCTCCATCTCACGGCATGGTTGCTCAAGGGTAAAGCCAGGAGGAAAGGACTTGCTCAGAGGGGGGTCTAGCACATCCTACTGGAGAGCAGGAGGCCCTCCACACGAAATGGTCTCAGTTTTCCCGTTGGGCTATCAATCGGGTCATTTTTTCCAGTGGCTGCCCCAATCCAGCTCATACGGGATTTATCTCCATCTCAGGGCCCAGGGCCTAGCACCCTTGTCCGTCAAGGTGCCCTGGCAGCCATATCGGCATTTTACCTGCCAATACATAGCCACATGATATTCTCTCATGCCATGACCGGCTGATTCCTTAAGGGCTTGGGTCACCTCTTTCCTTATGTTAGGCCCCCAGTCTCTCAGTGTGCCCTGAACTTGGTACTTGCCAGGCTAACAGGACCTCCATTTGAGCCACTTGCTACATGCTCTTGGTCCCATCTCTCATGGAAAGTAGCCTTTCTTGTGGCAGTCATGTCTGTTAGGCAGGTCTCTGAGCTCCAGGCACTGATCTCTGAACCCCCAAACGCGATGTTCCATAAGGACAAGGTCCAGCTCCGACCACACCTAAGATGGTCTCCACCTATCATATGGGCCAGGACATTTTCCTGCCAGTGCTCTGTCCCAGACTCCACGTGTCCAGTGAGGAGTGCCAGCTCCACGTGCTAGATGTGAGACAGGCTCTGGCCTTTTAGCTGAAACATATGAAACCATTCAAGAATTCTTCGTAACTGTTCATCGCCACGGCTGAACGTGTGAAAAGGTCAGCCGATCTCTGCCCAGCATCTCTCCAACAGGATCACTTCATGTATCCGTACTTGTTACAATCTGGCAGGAATTCCCCCACTGCCAGGTGTGAGGGCACACTTGTCTAGGGTGCAAAACTCTTCAGCTGCCTTTCTGGCTCATGTCCCTATTCAGGACATTTGCCACATGGTCATCGGTCCAGACGTTTATCTCGCATTATGCAGGTAAACTCCCAAACTAGGGAGGACACCATGTTCAGCAGGGCAGTACTCCATCCCGATTGTCTGTGAACTCCTACCCACCTCAAACAGATATAGCTTGGAATCACCTGTTGTGAAATGCACATGAGCAATCACTCAGAGAAGAATTGACAGTTACCTTTTCCGTAACTGATGTTCTTTGAGATGTGTTGCTCATGTCCATTCCACGTCCCACCCTCCTCCTCCTCTTTTGGAGTTGACTGGCAAAAAGGAGCTGAGGGTGGGGGAAGCACACAGGACCCCTCATACTGCACAATGGCAGCGCCACTCTAGGGGTTGCTAGGGGTGCTCCCCTACGGGAACTGCTAAGGGAAGAACTTCCGGCACTAGTGCATGTGACAAGCACGCACACCTATTGTAGAATGTACATGAGTAGTGCATCTCGAAGAACACCAGTTATGGAAAAGGCAACTGTCTTTTCCAGTCTAAGCATGTTCCATTTAATTGTAGTATTTGCTATCATAGACAGTATAATAAAATAAAATCCATTTCAGAATGTTTTGTTCAAATGTTTGAGTTACTTTGTTGCAATCTGGGCATGTAAAAATAGGAAAAGAAAATTGACTATTTTCAGGTTATAGATTTTATCCCTTTTGATCTTTAGGCTATGTGAATTTTGAACCAGATGTTTAGAAATATTTAGTGTGACATGTATTTGTGTTTCTAATTAGTACAGTAATTTGGCATGTTATTCTCTGCAGTGTGCTAGCCTGGAAGCCAAACTTTGTCAGATAGAAAGTAAATACTTGATCTTGCTTCAAGAAATGAAGACTCCTGTTTGCTCTGAGGAACAGAACCCTGCTCGTGATGTCATTAGTCAATTGCTCGAAGATGCTTTAAAAGTGGACAGCAGTGAGCAACCAGAACAAGCTTTCTTTAAACCTTTCCTTGTCAGGTGAACCTGAGGCTAATTAATTATTTTGAGGGAATCCAGTCTGTATATGGAGGGAGGCGTGGGCGGACTTCATATATATATTGTAAAGTCTTAAGTATCCTAAAAGTACTTCACGAGAATGAATATACAATGTTTTCTCATCCTCCATTTCCCCTTTGAACAGTATGCTTATGCCCTAGGCATTTTGACTGATGTGTATTGCTGGGCCAAAGGTATTTGCATATGAAAATTGATAGTGGTAATATCTTTTTAATTTCTAGCTTACTTTTCCTCCATGAATAATAGCATAACTATATCAGTGAAATCACATAACAGGCTTTGTAAGCACAATACTTTGTTTCAATTATATTAAATAATTTGATATCAAATTAAATATCAGCAAAATTATCCAATACATTTAACTATTCCAGATGTTAATGCCACATGGTTGTGCCATACTTTTGTGTACATGATTCTGTGGCTTAAACTCCTTGCAGTGACTTGCATAACATGAATTCCAAATGTAGATATAGTCTTTGAATACAGAATTGTTCAAAAAGTAAAATACATTTGGTAATAAACTGAATAGGGGGGAATTTTAACACTTTCATTAAAATAGTATGAAAGCTCTGGCATGGTTTTATATTGCTGTATAAAATTTTGCCAAATTAACTTAAGAATGACTACATGGAATTTCCTTAGAACATACCACACTGCAGACTTTTTGTAGAAATCATATTCTTTTTTTTTTCTTACAGTGAACATGATATTTATGGGTTTCAGACAGTCCCAGAAGACGATGAGGAAGAGAAATTAGTAGCAAAGGTGCGAGCCTTAGATCTGAAATCCATTTCTCTCACTGAAAACCAGGAGATTTCCACAGGGGTAAAATGGGAAAACTATTTTGCAAGCACAATGAACAGGGAGATGATATGCTGTCCAGAACTGAAGAACCTTATCCGCTCTGGAGTCCCGCATGAACATCGTTCCAGGATGTGGAGATGGTGCATCAACCTCCACATTAAAAAGTTCAAGGACAGTACTGATCCTGGATATTTCCAAACCCTGCTTCAGAATGCCCTTGAAAAACAGAATCCTGCATCCAAACAAATAGAGCTGGATCTCTTGCGAACTTTGCCAAACAACAAGCATTACTCTTCACCCACTTCTGAAGGGATCCAGAAACTAAGAAATGTCCTTCTAGCATTTTCATGGAGAAATCCGGATATAGGATATTGCCAAGGTCTCAACAGGTATTATATTTCAAATCTGATAAATAAAAGAGTGAAACACTTAGTAGACTTTTTCAGTAAGGATAGCACTGTGCCTCAGGAAGATGATTTTTTTTGGTTGACTTCACTAGAAATATACTCATCTTGCTGATTTGCTAATTTGAAAGCTGTTTCAAACCTTGGTAATAGTTTGGAAGTAAATAATTCAACTATTTGATACATTTAACAGGAAGAATTTGCAGGGGAAAAAAGTCATTCAAAATAATGTTTAGAAGTGTCATTTTAAGATGGTGATCATAAAATTGATTAATAATTTCCTGAAAAATAAGGGATTTAGTTATCCCTCCTAAAATATGAGGAACAAGTTCATCTAAGGGTCATATTGTGGAGTACTTGTTCATTTTCCAAGGATGTGCATTAGATGATAAGTTATTTCTAGTCAGAGGAGTTGACAACTTGATCAAGTGCTTTAATTTGTTGGCTTTTTAATGAGGAGAGAAATCCATGCTTGGGCCGTAAACATAGATTGAAAGAAACTTGAAAATAGATTTTTGCAGAAGAGGTAGGATTGGCGGGAACTCATACAATGAATGTGGCGTTTAATTGAGTTGAAGTTTTGCGTTGCTTTTATGTCTGTCTTTAGTTTAAAACATTAAAAAATGAAAGCTCTGGCTGATGGTTAAAAGCATTTGGCACTAGAAGGGCTACTCCTGGGGGAATTCTGTATTATTGCTCATGCACAGAGTTCATCGCTCCAGCAGGTTTCTTTGCTTACCTGCAGAAAAATGACTTCTGACAGGGAAGCAAAGAGAAGCCGCAAGAGGTGATCATGCACCCACTCCCTGGCAATGCAGACAGGTCGGTTTGGGCACCTAGAGCAGCCAGTAGAGAAGTAAATCACCGCTGTGGAGGAGGGGTACTCCATGAACTGTTTGCCACTGACCTTTTTGGAGATGGTCAATAACCTGTATAGACTGTGAGTTTGAGTCCCTGGCTCTCACTTACTCTTCAGTTGCCTGTGAGCATATGGCTGCATATATTTGTTGACTAATAATTAGAAGTAAAGGGTCAATACTAGCTAAATTACTATTAGAGGGGGTTTGATTATTTCCTCCAGTGCTCCACACTTCTCCATCCGTTGTATTGTAGTTTAAATAAATTACCAAAATAATTGAAACTAGCTGGATTATATTGCATTATTTTGACAAAAAATATGCAGAATTTTAAAATACTGGTCACAGAATTTTTAATTTTTTGGTGCAGAGTTCCCCTAGGAGGAGTAAAGGGCCACAGACCCTATCATTTGCCCTAGTGCATCTTACACTAATAAATCTGGACAGGAAATCCTGACTCTGGTATTTCCATTCTAAAAAATATTTCAAGAGTTTTTAGCATTCCTATAAGTACAAAAAAATAGTTAGTATCCATAAAAGGCCTCCGTAAAAGAAGGGGTTGTCTGTACTTTTTTTCTCCCATTGATGTAGTTTTTCACTGATGTAATTACACTGATGGACACCACTGGAGTATAGTAAGTTTACTGCACTGGTGTAAAATGACTTGCACTGATGCAGCTTTATCCTGGTTTGAAATCTATGCCTGGTGAAGCTACATGTGCGCATAAAAGGAAAACAACAAAAAATAGAGTAGACAAGCCCAAAAGGATTCCTCTCTGAGAGGAATTGTGGTAAATTAATCTTCTTTCTTAATGTGTGCAAAATATTTCCAAAATTTCCTCTGTTATTTTCACATAAGCCTCAGCTAGGGCAAGAACATTCTGTTTAGTATTCACTATGCAACAGATATTTCTACTTTTCTTACTAACAGAATATGACCCAGAAATAAAATAAAATAAAGGATTGCAGGAGTCTGGTGGTAAGGGAGACTGGTTCAGGGGGGCGGGGGAAGGAGTGATCTTTTCTTCTGTCACTTTCTTCCTAGTTTTCTTTTCTCTCCACCACCACCATTTTTAAACTTGTCACTTCTCCTTGAAGATTGTTTTGAAGCGCTTGATTGAGATATTTGCTGTACTGGCAGTAGGTGAAGAAAGAGAGAGGGCAAAAGGAGAAAGTGCAAAAATGCAATCCAATCTGGTTCATGTGACACAAGAAATTTTCAAGATCTTTTGTGATGGAATGAAGTCCTCATACATTAGAGAAAATTATGTATAACTTTGTTTTTTAAAATCTAAAGAAAGCAAGTGCCCAAATCAAGGGAAATGGATTGCTATCTCGGGAGCCCAGGATTCTGTTGGTTTGGAATGCGTAAATAGTACAGAGATAGTTGCTGACATAAGAACCTAGCAAAAAGTGGAGTAGGGGAATGAAGTGTGCTAGTCAGTTTTGCTTACTGTGGTTGGTAGGTCAAAGAAATAACTAGTTAAACAACTTTGCCACTGGACTTGTCAAAGAATTGGGAGTCTAGACAAGGTCTATAGCATTACACACACAGATAGAAGACACAAGGAACAGAAGTGTTCCCTTTTTGATTGCTTGTCAGTCACCTGTGCTTAGAAAAACTTGGGTCCTGAAGGTAATTGTACTATGCCAAAAAATGAACTATCCTTAGAGATCACAAAAGGAATGGCCATTCTGGATCAGAGCCATCATGCTCTTGACCAACACCAGGTGATTAAGGAGACAGTGCAAGAAGTCTCATGGCTGAATTAGCATTTCAGACTGTGTGAGACCTAACTTATTAAAATAATTATAAAATGTTTTTGCCTATTTTGAAGATTAATTGTCAGACTTCAGCAAATTCATGAAACCTAAGGAAAAGTTAGTATCTATACTCTCACCGTAGTTTCCTGCACCTTGCAAAGTCTGAGAAGCTGTCAAATTTCTCTGATGTCCTAAGCAGTTACTGTTTCCACATTCAGAAGTTTTGGCAAGCAAGTGATGTTAGATTAAGGCCGTGGTCCCCAATGCAGTGTCCGCGGTGCCATGGCATCCACCAGGGCATTTATGTGTGCCTGCACAAGCCGCAGCCCCGCGGCTGCCTGCCGGGGACAGAGAAATCCGGGGCTGCGGGCGCCGGCGTTCTCTGTCCCCGGCAGGCAGGCGTGGCGCCGCGGCTTCTCTCCGCGCTGACTTTCTAATTTCCCCCCAAGGTGCTCGACCACCACTCCACTCCAGGCCTTGCCCCTACCCTGCCTCTTCCTTCCAGACTTATCTCCTCAGCCACGCTTTCCTCCCTGCCCTGTCCCCACTACACCTCTTCCCACCCTGTTCTGCTCCCTCCCCCGAGTGCACTCCTTCCTCCCAGCACCTCCTGCACATCACTGAACAGCTGATTCTTGGGAGGAGGGAAGGAGAGAAGCCGATCGGCAGAGCTGCTGGTGGGTGGGAGGTGGTGGGGGGAGGGGAGGAGCTGATTGTCAAGGATGCTGGTGGGTGCTGAGCACCCACTATTTTTTTTTCCGTGGTTGCTCCAGGGCTGGAACATCCATGGAGTCTGTGCCTGTGCCTCCCATCCTCAGCCAGGGCTTGTAAAGGGGTTCTTCTGACTATCTTCCACAGTGCTTGTGCTGGGGGAATCCAGCCCCAGACAGATATGAGGCTTTTCGGACCCCTTTACATGAATCCATCCTGTACATAGCAGGTCAGAGTGGGGGTGAGGAACCTTTGCAGTTCTCTGTTGCACAGAAGAGCTCTAAGGTAGAGCTACTGTCCCAACCCAAATCTCAAGGGAGCCTTTCTAAGGATGAAAAGAGACTGCCACCTTCAAGGCAAATTCATGCCTCAGGTTCTCAACTAAGACTGCCAAGAATGGATCAGTTTAGTCCTAACTGTAATTATGGGGGAGAGGAACATGAATGAGTGTCTCAAATCTCTGTCCGTTCTTAGAAACAAAAATTTAGGAAGACTCAACATTTGACAGTTAAGGAATCCATTCTGCCTAATTCCTTCCATCCCACCGACCTGTTCTCCTGCCAGGAACTCTCAAGGGGATCATGTATTGCTGGTCAAATCCACATCTTGGCTGAATCAGACAGTTTGTTCTACTCACCTACAATAGTTCAAAATATGTTATAGCCTAAGGAAAGGGCACTGAGTGGGAGCCAGGATTTCAAATGTCATCTCTACTGAGTTGTGTATATTGTTGTGCACTTACCACCCCTTATTACTAAGACTTCATACTTGTAAAGGGAAGTGGGAGGGAAGTAACAACTGACCTTATAAGGCAGTCATGTATTATTTCCCCTACCACTTCCCTTTACGAATAAAATTAACAACAAGGCTGTAGAGGTGCGGGTAGAGTTAAGAATAGGGCCTAGGTGTCCAATATGTCAGTCCCAAAAGTCTTATCTCCTCAGCCATGCTGCCCTGAATATGATAAATATATAGTAAAATCTGCCTTAGCCACCATCTCTGAAGAGAGACCACCTGTCACAAGCGACTCCTTGCAGAGGCTATGGACTGTTTTCCCCTATACTTTGACCATGAAGAAACGGTGAAGAGCAACTATCTGTCATCTGTGACCAGTGACCACATTTCTAACTCCTTTCAGAGCTGGGCACCCTGCCAGCAGCCACTGCTCTCTGCTGTGTCTTCAGAGCTCAGTGGCCAGAGAAGGGTGGCTGCCAGCTGGGCACACAGCTCTGAGGGCAGCACCACCACCAGCAGCAACAGAGAAGTAAGGATGGATTCATATATTATGTAATATTAAATATGATGTTTTCATATTTAATGTACAAATACAATATAAGCCTTGAAAAATTGTTGGTGCCTGTCACACGCTTCTGAAAACATGAATATGCTATTGGCCACAAAAAGGTTGGGGACCACTGGTTTAAGGCAATCTGACTTGAAAAAGAAAAGTCAAGTCTGATATTACATGCACTTAATGTAACCTTTGGTTTTCATCACTCCCCTTGACTGTGCAAACAGGAAGACCAGAAATGCAGCTAAATGTCCTTTGATCATGTTATGGGTTTCACAAAATGGAAAAGTAAGACCGACCTGTTAGTATTTTTTTTATTTTTCCAACCACACAGCCCAACCAATTATTTTTTCAGAAGCCTTGAATATGCCTCACTTGCTGTTACATTTTTGAAAGCTCCTTCGCTTAGAATGCTTTATAATAGAGCCCTAGGGGAATTTATCCTCAAACAGTTCCCTCCTTAATTGTGTGGGTTTTTTTCTGATTCAGTGGCCATCCCAGCTTCTTCACAAAAGGCAAAAATGAAATTCAGTTCTCTCTGTTATCAGAAAAGACAGACAATTATAACTCTGTACCACAAAATATAATCAATGTATTTTTTTCCATAGCTTTTGGTAAATAAACTTCTAAGGCTCCAAACCTACAAGATGCTTTATGTGGGCTGATCTCTGCAAGTGCATGGTGCTCCATTGACTACAGTGGGGCTCTTTGCAGGCACAAAGGTTCTCCTGTGCCAAAGCAGCTTGCAGGAATGGACCTCAGTATACCACAAAATATCTTGAAAAGCTGCACAGTAATTTCACTAGATGCTAGATACTCTTGGAAAGCTCACTAAGTAACTTGGAAATTAAAGGAACATCTCAACTTAAAATCATACTTCAGTTTGAAATTTTTTAGCCTAATTTCTCAACTAAGACCTACAATTTCTATAACTTGGAAGAGAGTGGTGAGAAATACTGATTTACCTTTTTTCTGTTAGTTTATTTTGTGAGTTTGCTGCCAAACTATGTGTAATCATTGTCATTGTTTCCCCTATATAGTCAGTTTTTTCTGATTATTTACATGAAAAACACAGCAAATAGGGGGAGAATTTTTCTAAGTAACTTGTGATTATAAGTCCATAAATATTGGCATGGAGTCTCGGGCATGCATAGTCCTTAGAATTACTTTTTGCTCATTTTTAAAATTGTGGTCGATTTTCAAGTTGGCAGTGTTGTACATAAAACAATAGCTTTAAGAAATTTTAACTCCTTTTATTCGGTTACAGAAGGCTATTTAAATAATGCACAGGACTTCCTTTGTGTATAAAGTATAGGAGGATCTTTATTTTCAACGATGCCATTAAAGGAGGCTGTGCGGATTAGGAACCACAGCAATGGCCTTGGAACCAACAGGTTTCCGTTACTTTAATTTGGCCAAGCCACTGACAGAATGGCCTCAGGCAAATAGTTCGCTTCCTTTTGCCTTAACTGGTTCGCTTATTTAGCTGAATAGCTGAATACTGACACCCAAGACATGCCTCCTGTTTGAGCTATCCTAATAATTTTTAATGCATTTAGCAAATTGGTTAGTGTAGCCTGTTATCAGTCCATTATTCTTTGATGCACAGAAAGTAAGGTTTTATTTTAATAGATTTGATTTGTGTTTTAGTGGGCTTGTTTTCAAAATTGTTTCTCTTTATTTTTAGATTGGTAGCAATTGCACTTCTCTACTTGGAACAGGAAGACGCCTTTTGGTGTCTGGTTACAATAGTGGAAATTTTCATGCCTCGTGATTATTATACTAAAACTCTGCTTGGCTCGCAGGTATGCATTATGCCAAAATAAAACAGTCTTGAAAACTGCTGCTGAAATATGGTTTCAATCTAATCCTGACTTTGAAAACTACTTCTTAGAAATTGGGTGAAATGGAAGTAATAATACTTGCCTCCAGCAATGGGGCTATTGTGAGATTAGATTGCTTGGTATATGTAAGTGCCTTGTACAATGGGGGCCCAGACCTGACTGAGACTAAGTACTACTACAGTATAAATGTCTAATAAAAAGTGGCGTGCTTTGAAACACATACAGAGCTATGTAAGTGCTTAGCAGCAATAACAGCATGCCTGTCCTCTTTTTAGGTTGACCAGCGGGTGTTCAAGGATCTAATGAGTGAGAAACTTCCACGGTTGCATGCTCACTTTGAACAATACAAAGTTGACTACTCACTCATAACTTTCAACTGGTTTCTGGTGGTATTTGTGGACAGCGTGGTCAGTGACATCCTCTTTAAAATATGGGACTCTTTCCTATATGAGGGATCAAAGGTGAGTTGTATTAGCTAAATGTTTTTCAGTTCATATCAGATGTTGTAACAAGCACTATGGTGTTGAGAAATTCAAGATGGGGGATGGATTGTGTTTCACAAGAGTATGTTAGTTCTAAGAGCTGGTCAAAAAATGGAGCGAGGAGGAAATTTACAAAATAGCTTTTCCAGCCAACAAATTCTTCTACTTTAAGTCTAAATTTTGGGACTTGGAAATTTTCCATGAGTTTAATTAAGCAGAATAAAACCCAGTATTTAGACAGATGCATTTAGATTGTTACAAGAGGGAACAAAGTCCTTTTTGAGAAATAAGCAGATATCTAACCTGTATTTATTGGGTTACAGATACTCTAAAATAGAGGTGTAGGAAAGTGCAAGACTTGGCTGAGAGTAGGGAGGTGGCATTTGTTTTCCTGTCAACCTACAGCAAATTTTTTTTTTATTTCTGTAGACTCCCATCTACTGCTCAGGGCACTTAACCCATTAATTAAAAATTACAGCATTAAAAAGAGATGACAAACAGTTGTCTATAAATGTACCCACCTCAGCAGAAACCCACATATGAAATAGTAGCTGAATAAAACTGATAGTTTTATTTAAAAGGTTTTATTTTTCTCAGACAGTTAGATACAACAGGAACACAGCACTTAAGCAAATATGGGAATGGGGAGGAGCGAGAGATGGGGAGAAATAGGCAAGAGTAGTAAATTCACTGCCATAGTCTTCTCTTAAGTGAACATTCCAGTTTACAGTGTGGCTTTTTTGTGTTTGTTTAAAATAACCTTCAAAAGACCAAAATGCTGTGATAAGATACACCTGAACAGAGTTGCAAAGTGCTAGGCCTGCTGAACCCATTCCATCCTGGAGAGAGTGTCAACACTGTTATAACTCCTACCAGTGACTGACTGAGCAGCTGTTGGCAAAAGTTGAATTGGCTTTCTATTCCCAAGTGTTCAAATATCCCACAAGACAAGATTGTGAGGTCCCAGGCACTGAAAAGCCAATTATGTTTTTTTAATATGATGCAGAACCTTTTTTATTATTTCAACTCTGAAACAGCTTTGGTGGCTTATTAGGCCATAGTGTCTTTGCTTTACAGATTACTTTTTGTAAGGAGCTCAGAAATCTTTGGATGTTAGTTTAGATGGTGCCCAAATTATTATTGTACCTGGGGAAAAAAATGTTTGAGCATCACAAACAGAGCTGATTCCCCTACAGAAAGCTGGCATTGGGCTAAACAGCACACACTAATGCAGAAGACCACAACATTTCTAAAAATCAGTTTTATAATCAAAATGAAGGTGTGAATAATTGTATTCAGAATGTAATGTGTGTATATACTGTATAAATCTTTTTTGAACATCCAGGTCATTTTCCGTTTTGCCCTGGCTCTTTTTAAATACAAAGAAGAGGAGATCTTAAAACTGCAAGATTCAATGTCCATGTTCAAGTACCTCCGATACTTCACTCGCACCATTCTTGATGCTAGGTAAGTACTTAAAAATACATATTTAATAGCAACAATATTTTGTGTTGGGGCACAAATGAGACACTTCACCTAGATGAATGGTATCTGTTCAGAAGAATACCCAGTGAGATTTCTAGTCACTGGTTTAATTTTTGTCTGTCCGCTTCCTTAAAATGTGAAAGACTCCACCATTCAGAATACAAAAGCAAAAAAGTAGATGCTGATAAAAACATCATCTTCTAAGCAATTTGGCAGGTTAACCTCATATTGCTATATTTACTTTGTAGTGTTACCATTTACTCTTGTTGTGCCAGGTACAGCAGAAACACACAAAAATATAGTCCCTGCCCTTAACAATTTATAATCTAAGCATAAAGTAAGATATATGGACATGTCCTGTTGAAACAAGGATACCTTGTGTACTGCTAATACATGTATATAGGCAAGCATTGGGTTGTCAGAATATTTTATATCAGTGGTTCTCAAACTTTTGAGAACCACAACCCATTTTTCCTTCCTCGGCTACAGCGGCGGACCCTTGTATGTCCGCTGAAAAGCCGCCGAATAAATCACTTTCGAATTTGGCGGCTATTTTCGGCGGACATGCCGAGCGCTCCCGAAATAGCTCATGTGTCCACCGAAAAGCCGCCAAATGCGGAAGTATTTCATTCGGCAGCTTTTAAGCGGCAGCAGGAGCTTACGACCCCCCTGGAAACAGTCGGCGACCCCCAATTTGAGAAACCCTGTTTTATATTCTCACATATGTGTGTTTCAGATGATGGTGCTAAAAGTGCTATTCTGTCCTTAATTCTTCTTTGCATAGGGAATGCAGTTTATGTGCACTGTGTTCAGCATAAATTAGCACCTAATGTTAAATATTTGATACAAGTATGGGTGGTAAGTTAAATAGCAAAAAAAAATATTGTTTTTCATAAAATAGCAGTTTGGATTAGAATTCAACACAACAGTAATACACTTGCAACTTTAACGTTCTTGGCTGTTCTCTGATAACAGTTAAACTGAGGGGGCGGGTAGGGCATTATTTACTATAATAAATTGCATGTGAATTAGGCTTTAAAATCTGATTCCTATTCAGAGCTCCCTGTATGGCTTGGGAGTTCTGAATGGAAGAATAGACTAAATTGTCTGTATAGCTTCACCCTGTGCTTAAAGATGAATGTGAGGGGGCTGACCCAGTGAAAATCTTCTGCACTTCCCCATAGGAGAGGGAAGTTTGGCTTTGGTTCCCCAGAATAAAGTGGTTCTGAGGGAATGGAACTAGACTGTTTTGTGTACCTCAGCATTGACTCCCTCCCCCCACCTGTTTGATGATGATGACTTAAGGAATGATTGTAGAGAGTTGTGTTTAGTTCTTCTTGGCCAAAGGAAAATGGTGATCATGACTCCCAACTTACAAGTGGGGAAAAGTGTGTATGGGTTTGGGGAAATTGGTGGAAATGGCCAGCTCCAGGCACCAGCGCTCCAAGCATGTGCCTGGGGCAGCAAGCTGCGGAGGGCAGCCGGACGTTTGCTGTCAGTGCAGCAGTCAGGCTGTCTTCAGAGGCATGGCTGTGGGAGTCCGTGGCTGCCACTGATTTGGCGGCATTTCGGTAGTGGCAACAAGGAGGCAGCGGGGCCCATGGACCTCCTGCAGAAACGCCGCCGAATGCGCAGTACACCAGTCCACGCGCAAGCGTGCCACGGAACTTCCGCGCTTGGGGCGGCAGAAACCTTAGAGCCAGCCTGGGTGAAAACGTTTTAATATACACAAAGCAACAGAAAGATAAATGGAACTAGTGCTTACTAAGCCTTAGCCTTTTGAGTATTCTAGGAATTTTTAACCTATAATCTCCTTTGAATTAAAATGATTTTCAGCAACAACACTGCCAGAAACTGATGTTTGCAGACTGAGTTGTCCCTCCCTAATTTAAACAGTGGTGCTCTTTTCTTTGAGATAATTTCAATCTTGAGGTTTACAAGACTTGTCAAACTGGACCTTCTTTTTTTTCACAAATGTTTTTAACACCTAGTGATGGAATTCAATTTTGATTTTTAAAGTTGGATTACTGCAGCTCCCACAGAAACCTTTTTGTATTATTGAGGCATGTTTACTAAACCAGGTTGGCTTAATTCTGTACAACTTGGGGCCTCAACTATTTACTTTTTTGAAAATTATATTCCTTTTATCTTAGGGATGGCAGACTGATGTTCTCTGATGGTTTAAGTTACGGCACATGTCTGTGTACAAAAGCTTTGTAATACATATACACTATGTTCTGTTTTTTAAATCCCATTCTGTATGAGACTTTAAAATTAACACTTGTATGAAAATATTTTATAGTAGTACATTGCCACCTTGTGGATTTAAGATGAATTGGTTAATTTAAAAATCAATCTTTGTAAAGTAAGCTACATGATCCATGCCCTTCTAGCCTCGCAAGTTCACCATTTTACAAACAATTTACTTTTAAAAAATATTTTTGAACTTGTAAAGCAAAGTGATAAATGTAGAAAAATGACTGTTATAGATGTGAGTCCAGTCTTGTGAAAAAACACACCATCCTATTCATAATTATTTAATAATTCATAATTTCAGAAAAGATAGACATTCTGTCATGTGATTCCTTGACGTTTTCGAGAGGCTGGAATAATTAATTGGCACTAACACATTTCTGAAGTTTAAGATGCCTAGTTGGAAAAATCCCAGCTAATATGTGCATTGGTGCTGCTTCAGAATAATGTACAGGGAAATAAGAGTTGTGTACATAATTTGTCTCACTATGATAAAAATTGTACCTTAGATGACCTGTTTTAGAGTATATATTTAGTGAGACGTTATTGATGTTTGTGTGCATAGAAACAAGAAAATTACTGTTTTAACCTATAAGACTTCTGAGTCTTGTACAATATTAATGTAGGAAAATCCCAGACTTTCAATCTGTAAACTACAGACCGTCTTAAGAGACGCTAACTAATTTCAGTAGCAGTTGGGATCAGTTTATCAGTCACTCAAATGAGCTATTAGGGGGAAAATGAGAACTTCACATATAATCTTAAAGATCTGTTTTATCACAGTTGCAAATCAGCAATATTGCTTATTCTCCTACAAGAACAGGCTAAATAGAATTTTAGTAATTTTTTTTATAAAGACACTGGTGCAGTAGTTTCTGGAGCTATGAAATGCAGACTGCAACCCTTGTTGTAGCCCATTTGTTTTGAAAGTGCAGTGCATTTGGACTTGTACCATAACCTAATGACAGATTTCTCAAGGCAATAGTATTGAATTGATTTCAGCAGAACTAAAGCAGAAGATCTGGAAGAAGGAATATTTAGGAAGTAAATTTTCAGTAACCACTCTGGTTGATGAAACTTACCAATCAAAGCTTGCTTACACTTCCTGCTCACAATGTTTCAATGTCCTTAAAACCGTAGCACAGTGTAGACTTAACAGCTTCTTCTGCAATCTGGCCAGCATTTAAGGGGACATTCTGTAACTAGAGTGGTCGTTTTAAAACTGCTTCTTTTCCAAAGCTATCTTGAAATGTCAAGATTTCATCCAAGACCCACAAGGTAGATGGGGAGGGTTATGCCAGAGATTCATTTCACACCATGTATAAAGCACTAAAGTGAATGAAGCTTAAAACTGCCTTTAAAAGCCATAGATCCCATGGTGATCGTCTAATGCTAGGTAATCTTTCAGGAAACTGATCAGCATTGCTTTTGGGGATCTGAATCCTTTCCCGCTGCGTCAGATCAGGAACCGAAGGACCTACCACCTGGAGAAAGTGCGCTTGGAGCTAACTGAACTTGAAGCCATTCGTGAGGACTTTCTGCGTGAACGGGAGACCAGCTTGGACAAAAGGGACCTTATCAGTGATGACGAAGAAGATAGCTGAGAGAATTCATTGACTTACGCTCTCTTTTGGAATCATGACCAAAGCTTATTGAAGAGGTGAACTTCAAATACACTTCTATTTCATTAATTCTTTAAAACTGAATGTTAAATAGTAGTATTCGGAAATATGCAGGACAGGTTTCCAAACCTCAGCACTTTCTTTCAAAAATATTGTTTTGTATCTGAGGCCAAACAGTTCTATTTACACCTGTGTTCATGTAGCCGTATAGAGCACTTAAAAATTAATATCTCTTTCAATCAGTTAAACAGCTGAGCTGCTAGTTGTTCTTCTGAAATGCCTCATCACAATGCCTGTATGTGAAGAAGTAGCATAGAAAAGTCCTTGCTCTTTTAATCTGCCATTTTGTCTCATTTCTGAACTTGTATATTATACTGAACATAGTTATACATTTTTATAGCACAGCCCCACAACATGAAAAGACATCATTTTTCAGTTTCAGGCAGATGCACAAAACTGGCTTTCATAGTATTGTCATGAATAAATCAGCCATGATTTGTGTTACAGCTGAGAGGATATGGAATGGAACACAGCAAGAGTTTTCACGTTGCTGTTTCTTTAAAGGCAGCATGAAAATAGGATAGCTAAAAAGAAAATGTGTGTGTATATATATACTTAAAATAGAAAACAAATACTCATTTAATATTAGACTACTTTAATTACAGTGCAAAACATAACGATTATATTTATTTTGAACAGCTGCTTTATATTATTAGATTCCTCTTAATGCAGAGGGAAATGTCCATCAACTTCAGTCATTTTGTTTTTCCTTTGGCCGCAACTTCTCAAAAAATGACAAGCAGCTGTTAAGAAGGATGGAGTTCACCACAGGAGTCCCACAAACATGTAGCAGATATTCTGTTGCTTATGTTGTAAAGTGTTTGTTTTTTTTTATGAAGTCCTATTTTTCTCCATGATTGGGGTCTAAACTAGGATGACGTTTCAATTTTAGAAAAGCACCCAAGGGAACAACTATTTTCATGAATATAAACTATATATTCAATGTTTACATTACAGTACTCTTAGAAAGGAAAACAAATGTTTAGCAATGCATCAGAGAAATCTAAGGACCACAGAGCCTGTGAAGAAGTTGCTTAAATTTTTTTTTTGTGGAAATAA
The DNA here is from genome assembly GCA_007922305.1 of Dermatemys mawii. NCBI lineage: Eukaryota > Metazoa > Chordata > Testudines > Dermatemydidae > Dermatemys > Dermatemys mawii. Next base: position 29,741,417 of record ML677366.1, on the reverse strand, counting down.
ACCATATAACACACTTCCAAAAATATGCTGCTGTGAATGCTGTATGCATATGTATCCACGAGAGAGCTCAGGAAACAGACAGTGTTATTCACTTAGCATTGTTTCTAGCATTGTGATTATGAAAAGCTTGTTGGGTACCGCTGTTATTTCACTTTGTGATGTATGCTGTTAAACGTTAGTTAGAGGACCTGATGGATTTTTCTTGCTTTGTTCTCATTCTATTTAGGTTTGTTTATAATCTTCTTTCCCAAGCTTTTCAGTCATCAGAATGTCTGATCTAAATGTTATCTTTGTGAGAGCAACATAAAATAAGAATTCAAACAAAGGTCATTAAATATCTCTCTCAAAAGTATGTTCCTTTCCTTAGCAATAGAGCAGTGAGAGTTGCAGTAGCAGTTTAAAGTACCAGCTTTCAATACCCTTCTGTTCAACCACTAGATGGTATATTTATTTAGAATTGGATAGGAATCTTCTATTTCAGTCCCATTCATGTAAAAAAGGTTAAAATATTGGGGGGGGGGGATCTTTCACAACTTCTTTTTCCTGTTAGCTTAACTGAAATTTGGTTAAAAATATTTTGCTTTTCAATAAACATTTCCTTTATAAAGAAATCATCCAGTGTTTAAACCTAAACAGAATAAGATCAAGGCATATCATGTAACTTGAAAATCTTGGTTAAATATATATTAAAAGACATGTATGTATGTTTGTTTAACTAGCAAAACATGTAACTTCAAATATACAACAAGGCCTTATGCTTATTAGAGAAACCTGGAGTAATCTTCAGAATTATTTCAGTTGTGTGTTAAAATATTTCTAGCGTGCAGAGTATGAGCAATAAATTTCGTACTTGCATCTCTTGCCTTATACTTGAATTTACTAGACAAGTTTTTCATATTATTGCATGTTCTATATTTCTGTTATACTTACTACTTCAATGTGTATTTGAATATACAAATCAGACCAACTTTTTAAATGTTCTGATTGTTTGCTGTCAGTTTCTTGGAGGAGCTCGTCTCTAACCAGATCTGTTTCTCTTCTTTAAAAAATAATTGTTTTCAAGCATTAAATGAAATCCGTCCATTTTTGTAAACTTGTTTAAGTTCTTCCTTAGTATAGCAATATTGAAAATACTAGGTTGGAACATTTTGCTACCCTATAATTTGTGGAGATCTTGCTATTTTGAGCCTTAATTACAGACCAGTTCAGTGATGTTATAAACATTTTCAGACTGAATGCACAAGAGCCCTCAGGTGATGAAGAGAAAACTGTTAACTTTTGAACCGCTGTTCAGGATGTTCCCCATAGCTGACAAGTGTATGGAGGAGTAGAGATAACTTACAAGGAATGGGCCTGCAACATTGCAAGAAATTATGTTGCTGATGGTTAAATTAAATTTCTTGTGTTCCTGCAGTTAGTGTTAAGTGTTATTACTGGGGTGTAAAAGTTGTACAGTAATACTGAATTTACTGTTTTGAACTGCAAGTATGTAAAATCTGATATACAGATATCATTTGTTCCAATTGTTTTGTTGGGCAGGGTGTGTGAAATGACTTGGTGGTTTCAATCAAGTTTCCTGTAGCCTGGTGTTTACATCTCAGTTGGCATTCTTGCTGCTGTCTTGGGAAGAAGGGCCAAAAATGTAAATGGGCAATAAAGACTAAACTGTACTCTCATCCCTAGAAATCCCTACAGAACAGGAGCGAGGTGCATATAATAGGAGGCAGTGGAAGGGGAAGCTTGCTTTGCTATTTTTCATCCTGCTCTGTGGACAAATAAAGGATTTTGAGTGCTGCTTAATCTGGCAGCTTTCAAGAGCACTAATGTTCACTTTTTGAAATGAAGACGCAATGTTACACACATTCAGTATCTTCACCAGGTGACACCAGACAAATACAGAGCGATCTTCAAAAGCTGGAATGTGTCAACAAATAACGTTTAGGGCCAACTTTCAAAACAGTGCATGAGGATTTAAGTGTGCATCCCTGCCATTGTTTTGGAAATGAATCCCTGAATGAAAATAATAAAGATCAACTTAAAATTGATGACCAAACGTCTTTTTGTATGTTTAACATCTTTAGTGCTTGCATGTCCCTTCACTACAACGCTTTTACAGAATTTAAAAAAAAAAAATTTCAAGGTTATGTACATATGTGCAAAATATTTGTTATGCATAGCTCACATTGTGTGTTTATGTAAACCAAACCACTAAATTAAAATCCTGCAGACTGTTCTTCCTGCACCCATTATGCATGATTCAAAATACAAAGTAACTTTCCAGTTACTTGTAAAAAATGTATTTTCTATTACATTATACAGAGAAATATGGTGCATTATACATCTTAGCTATTATTAGGACTATACTGTATTCCCATTCCACCTATGCCTACAGTATTATAATCCAATATTATTGGATAGTTTCTTTTACCAGTTAAAAGTATATATGTAGTTAAGTAGAAAAAATTTGCTTTTTCATTGTTCTTCTGTAGGTATACATATGTGTACACATGGTAGGGTGTCTGAGCAATAAGAATAGGATTTTGTGGTTCGAAACAGCTAGAGTAAGAACTTTCTTGAATTTGACAAATAAGTCGTGTTCACAGTCTATGCTAGTTTGTTCTGTTAAACTGTTGAGAAATGAAACTTGTCACTTTTCTACTCTGGAGCTATATACAGATGTTTAAATAAAACTTAAGTACCATATTTTATAAACAAAATCAATGGTGCATGGTATAAAAAATCATTTTCAATCACAAAACTTAACTGATCTTGTTTTGCTAAAGATTGTTGTAAGATTGAAAGAAAAATAAACCATTTATTACTTTGCATTATAATTTGGCTTGAGTTATTTTTAACAGATCTACATGCTGGAGCCATTAAAACATCTAGAAGAGGAATACATTTTGACACTCTACTTCCTTTAAAAGTCAGATAATCAATTTTGAGTTTTAGTGGAACCTTTTTGTCTAGGTCTGGAGGAAGTATTGTCTGGTTGCTGTTCTGGAATGAAGGAAAAGAAAGCAAACAGGACAAGGGAATGAGAGTGCGAGAATCATATGACAGGAATTCTCTTTAATGAAATTTATTTTGGCTGAATTAATAAAAAACTCGTATTTGATGTAATTTTGACAGCTGTCCACCTATGCCAGAAGTACAGGAGGCCCTGGATGTGGCTTAATTTGGCAACAACTTTATTCTTAACTGTCTGGGAGTACCCAACAGATAAAAGTGCACAGTGAAAGAACTACATTATTGTCCCCCAATGGAGGGATTTCATCAGCCCTCTCTTTAACCCATTCTCGACCCCAGCCCACCTGCTTCTGGGACCTCACTATCTTCTCCCTCGAATGAATTGTGTGGTGTTTTTAAAGGAGGAGGGACTGGCTCTCGGCCGTGCCAGCCATAGGAATCCCGAACTCACATTTCTGTTCCTTTAATGAATACTTTCTTTAAATCCTTTATCAATCCATTTTATCTGAGCGCTGTATCACTTCCCCGTGCAGTAGCTGCACTGGACATCTGCCCCACCTTTACATAATGAGTTGTAACATCACAGCCTAACTCCCATTTAATGTTTGCCCCAACTAAGCTTCCCTGAATACTTTATACAGAAGGTGAAATAACCCCCATTTTGCCTTGGCCTATCTGGCAGTGAGGGAAAAATTCCTTTCCAGCCTCTTTGAGAAAGGAGCAAATAGTGTAATGCCCACAGCACATCCTGACAAACTGGTATTTCACCACTTCCATGGGTGGGATGGTGGGTGCTACTCTACCTGGCCCAGGTAAAAGAGGACTTTTCCTGCACAGCATGGATCTATATAGTACCCCCTCTCTTCCCATCGCCTGGTGGGGAGGGATGCTGACCTGCTCTTTGGCTGCTGGTAAAATCACTCCATGCCTTTCTAATACACAGGACTCTTGTTAGAATGTGTATCAGTAGAATGTGAATTTGGCTATAACGTGGTCACGGCCATGGATCCCAAAATAGAACGTGGTAATTTTATTTCATTTTGTTTTAACGCAGTGCCTGCTATAATGTGGGACTTAGCATGGATCCCAAATCCTGTGGGGGTCTGGTGTACTTTAAAGAGGTGTACACCTTCCTCTGATAAATCCAACAACCACCTCCCCCACTTCATGTGAAGTATGGTTATATATCTAGAATAGTACACACAAGCTTTACACTTCTAGCATATAATGGTTTGGTTTTGTATTTACTGATTCAGAAAAGCTCTTAAGCATGTGTTACACTTTAAACGTGTTTAAAATACCTGGCTCAATCAGGGCCTTAGCCAATGGCCTGCAAGTTCTAGAGGTAAATTCATGCACTTTCAAAAAAAAAAAAAAGTCTGGTAAGAGGTGAGATTCTTAACATGAAACTTTTTATTTAAGGTAGGTGCCTTATTTAAGCTGGTACCATCTTGTTCATTTTTCCTAGCTGTGTGAGATCACTATCTGATTTTTCTGTCTCTTCTGATTATGGTCAGAATTCAAATGACATATACCACTAGATATCTCCATCAAGTTGTGAGTTTAGTTCATAATAAATAAACCTACTCTTGAGCTCTTTTTTGCAGTGAAAGAACAGAGGGGACAGAAGGACTTTCGTGGCATTCCATCATCATCTTCTTCTCAACTTGTCAGTCATACACAATCAACATTCAACTCAGATTCTGGCTTTAGACATAATTTTATAAATCATGCAGTGTCTGATCATCCATTCCTGCTCATAGGAACATGACCTTTTCTAACAGTAGTACCTCTGCACCCGTTAAAAAATACACATACATGAGATAATGGACTTTCCTAAATCAGTATTGGCTAATTAAAAAGCTCCCACTTACTGAGGTTTTTTGCTGTGCAAACTGCTTGCCTTAAGAACTGAAGACAGGGGGACGGGTTCTGTCAGCCAAGAAGATGACACCTGAATGCAACATTAAAGTCTGAAGCCTAGATATACTTCAAACATTCAATGTGATGTGCTTATCATTCACATGCACCTATAATCATAATAGGTACTACTCATTCAAAGGCATGTTTACTGTAGTTTGAATAAGTATTTTCATGCCTGAGCATGCTTGTACTGGATGTATATGTATGTTGTATGTTCAATGTTTAAGACAGCATGAGTATCTCTTTCAAGGCTTTTAGCTTCCGCCCCAAATTGTGTTTCAGAACTAGTTTACAGTTACACTGATGGAAGGCTTTAAAGCTGCATAAGCATCTTAAATTTACAGCCTTAAATAAGTTGTATAAACTTAAATATATAAGCCCCACAAAGTATGTGTGTGAAGAGAGTGTGGAATTGGGTTTGCACCCATTTTTTCCCCATTTGCGTCTTTAAAACATTTTGAAGAGCTATTTTTTCTGTTGACATGTCTGCAGTCAGCATGATTAGACTTTTTTTTTTTTCTCTTTTCACTTTCCCTTAAGTTTGAAATAGCTACAGGGCTTTTGCTCAAGCTTCCCAGAAAAATTCATCTTCAGGCAGCGTCTGAGCTTGAAAAACATCTACCTGAAGTTGGAACTGTTTTGCAGCCAACCGCTATAGTTGATGTGATTGATCCAGGGGGCAGAAGGGAAGTAATCTGCAGTAATCTAATTTTCCTTGAATAGTGCAATCATTCTGTTTCTTACAATGATTGTAAGGTAAGCTATTTTGGAACAGAAAAGGTCAATATTTAAAGTCTTGGTTTTTGTGCATGATGCAGTAGGGTTTGGGAAAGTTTCTGTAGAACAAACATGCAAATTTGGATTTGAACTTGGAAGATCCAAACTGAAAATGTGTGTGTTAGATGAGATTTTTCAAAGATATTTAGATGTTTATGGGATTTTCAACATTCCTAAGCAGATCAGGAACCTAACTACTACCATAATCTCAATGGGAGTTAAGAACCTAACGTGTGTAGGGGGCTTTGAAAGTCCTATAGACACCTAAATACCTTTGAAAACCTGACCCTAACTTGCACTGAAATGTGTGCTAGTTAGGTGCCTAATTTGCTTAAGTGCTTTTGAAAATACTACTAGTTGCCTAAATAAATTTGGAAACTCTGCCCCAAGCCCCTTTTTTTAAAAAAAGATAATTAGTAGTCTAACTCTCATTGACTTTTAATGAGATTTAAATTCTGAAACGCCCTTGTCACTTTTGAAAATTGGACTTAGGCGCCTAAAGTCACTCGAACAGTTTTGAAAATGTTACCCTTTGCTAGTGCTGTTCCCTTCAAACGTGTTGTGGAACCAGTTACAGTTGTATGCCTAGCATGATCACTTTATTTCTTAGTGACATAATAGCACACATCACTGGCAGTTGATAGGACATCAGCTTTGTCAGGGCACAGCAGGCTCTTAAAGTGTGGGAGTTCATTCAACTGGGAAATCTATGCTAATCACAAAACAGGGTAAAGGATAAAGAAGAACACCTGAGACAGAAAATGGCTGCAGGTGGCCTAAGGACTTTCTATGTTTTGTGCTGAAGATGGTAATCTGAAGGGATAAGGAGTAACCACTGCTGACATTGATTCATTAGTAAGGTGTCCAGAGGTGATGTCCTGACTCAGGACAAACAGTTTCTGCATTTTTTTTGGTTTTGTTGAAAAGCCATTTTTAAAAATAAAAAAATCATTTGTATTGCAGCAGCAGCTCTGAGCCCCTACATTGCGCTACAATCACATTGTGCTGGGCATTGTACAGACAACTTTTATATGAAAAACTTTGGCTTTAGAGCTTGGTTTAAGAGAGTTGGAAAGAAGAGGAAGTAAAACAGCTGGGAAAAACACTCAGCTAAAAGAACTTGCAAGAAGATTGGACACAGCTGAGCCTTAGTGTCATAAGTGCTAATGAATGCAGCATCAGAATTTTGGAGATGTTATATTAGGAAAGTCTGGAGGATACAACCTGTGTTCTGAAAACATCTTGGTTTAGTGTGTGACCAAATTTTCATGTTGAAAAGTTGAGTCTTTTTAGATTTAATAGGCAGCCAGAATTGTCATTGTTGAAGAACTGCAGTGCTTTAAGGAGCCATGTAGGCTAGTAAGATTGTAGTTTGATGCTCATGTTTACTTCTGCAAATACTTTGCCTTAAAGCTCTTATCCTGAACATGTCTAATAAATTGGCAAAGCAAATATGATTTTCAATAATATTTGAGCATGTGAGACAAATAATTGTATCCTTAATAGGAATTAATTGTGTACGATTTTATCCATATGCCCACTGTTATGCACCTTTGTCTAAAAATTGTAGGTAACCCCATCAAAAAGCGCTGTGGCTTCTTTCCACTTCTGGTGTGGCACAAACCAGCCATAGTTAGCTTGAGGATCTGCCCCAGTGTCTTGGGTGAAAGAAAGTCACTTGTGACTGGAGAACAGCAGAAGAAACTGGGAAGTCCACTGGGGAACCTCGTTATATCAATCTCATTTACCAGGATTTCACCCCAGGGGTGGGATTTTCTAATCAAAAGCATTGCTCTAACTCTGTTCCCACATGACTTCAGTGTTTTAAAAAAATCTCACCCCTTAAGATTGTGTGGGCTATCAAACTAGGCTTTCAATAAAAAAAAAATAGAAGACAAAGAATTGTGCGATCATATTAATTATAGTGAAATCTCCACTAGTGGAAGTCTTTATTTCGCTCAGATAGTACAAACAAAGGACATAGTGGACCTTGAAATCTTTTCCCAGGGAAGCAAAAAGACTAAAGGTTAAAGAAAATCTGAAGGCAAAATACCAGTTTGGTATCTTATCATCAGGGGAAGGAGCTATACTTCTAAAAAATTATACCGATTGATTGCAGCATGGCTGCTACCATCTTGCTGCTTAAAATGTTGCCCATTTTAAGACACTATTTTCAGTTGCTTATAACTTTGTCAGTCTCTAAACCATTTCCGATGAAATTTTCCATGCTGGGTGTCTGCCTCAGGCTGATGGTTTTTTTAATCACTTCAGCCAAAGGGATTCAGGTTCAGCCATTTCTGAGAATAAGACTAGGGGAAAATACATTGTTTTGGCCATATTAAAAGTTTCTGGTGACCTATTTTAAAACTGAAGTAAACCCAACCCCACCCCACCTTTGGTGAAGCAGGGTCTTGAAATTTGGCTGTGGAGAAAGAGGGCCCTCTTTGTCTGAAACATGCCTTTTGTTGTTTTAGTGAAAATCTGCCAAAATTTAGCCTAGTTTATAAGCCTCAATAGAGATTTGCATCTTAATTCCCTAAGATTCTATCCACATTGAGTATGCTTCAGACAAAGATGGGCTGAGCAGGACTTTCGCTGCAGGGACCTGTGGAAAAGATAACGTGTGGTCATGTAATTAAAGGCTGTATCATCATGCATACGTACAAGGGGACTAAACTAAGATTGTAAGTGACACACTTTGTATAAGTGCAGATGGTGCTTTCTTGGTGAGTCCATATCAAGTTTGAACTCCCCTTTAGGAATGTAGAATATGTGCTTCCTTTTCTGTCACTTCCTAAATGAAATGAGATAAGGGATGTGTGTGACAGAGCACGGCCAGGGAAGAGAGAGCAATGCTGACTTCCAAAGCTCAATGATTTATGATGCTGCTCAGTACCAGAAATGTGCCGCCTCTTTTGAGATCCATTCAAATTGCACAGTTCACTTTCCTGTCTTGCATGCACATGACTTCTCTCAGCAACTGGAACATGATCTCTCGAATTGGAGCACAATCTCTACAATTAAGTCTTCTTCACATGGTGCATAACTGCCATGAAACATTTGAGATTTGTTAGAATAATGTGCCGTACAGAGATCTCTGGATCTTAAAGCAGTTTGCTAATATCTGTCTAAGGCAGTGGTCCCCAAACTTTTTATCTCATGCCTCCTCTTACCACTGTCTGCAACCCTCCTCCCCCTCACAGGAGTGAGGTTATGGCTTTGGGAGTGGGGACATAGACAGTAGTAAGGGGGCTGAGGCTGGGGCCACAGTTGGGGTTGGGAGTGGACCCTCGGCCTGTAGCCGCAGCTAGGACCCCAAGTGCAGATCCCCGGTGCAGTCCAGGTACCAGGCTGATAGCTGGGATCTGGAGCGGAGCTGGGCCCCAGATGGGCACTGCTGAACATTACTCCATGCCCCCCCCGGGGGGGCCACACCCCACAGATTGAAGACCTCTGATCTAAGGGCTTTGGGAGCTTCTGGTGGGTTTATATAAATGATAGAAGGGCAGCTTTTTCTACTGATGTCAGATCTAGATTATTTTATACAAACCCATTGAACCATAGGGGCTGTACGGGATACATTTCCAGCAGGCTGTCAAAGATAAATTGACTTGAGATCTAAGGCTATGGTTGCATGGTGTTCTTTTAAATTAAGATTAATGCCATGTGCTGCACAGAAATGTACCTTTTGCAGTGGTCAGAATGGACTGAAATAGGAACAGAAGCACTTACTGCAGCAGCCAAGGAAGGATGGGGGGGTGTATTCAAGTCCCTGCGAGGAGGAGAGCTCCTTCTTAATCTAACCCCTAATCTTTTATATTTATTGCTTTGGATTAAAGTATAGAGGTTAGAGGTGGAAAAGATCTGTTTAGAGCAGGGCTGGGCAAACGTTTGGGCCCAAGAGCCATGTCAGGGTTGCAAAATTGTATGGAGGGCCCGGTAGGGAAGGCTGTGCCTCCCCAAACAGCCTAGCTCCCGACCCCTGACTGCCCCCCTCAGAATCCCCAACCCCTCCAACTCCCCCAACCTCTTGTCCCTCGACCGCCCCCTCCAGAGACCCCCTGCCTCTAACCGCCCCCTGGGACCCCACCCCCTTCCCAAAACCCCCTGCTCCCTGAGTCCTTATCCCCGTTCCCTGACAGACCTCCGGGACTCCCACACCTATCCAACCTCCCCATCCCCGACTGCCCCCTCAGAACCTCTGCCCCATCCAACCACCCCCTGTTTCCTGTCCCCTGACTGACGTCCCAGGATTCCCTACCCCTTATCCAACCCCAGCCCCGGCCCCCTTACCAGGCCACTCAGAGCAGCATTTCTGGCAGCCGCCCAGCCCAGATGGAGCTAGACACGCCTCCCCAGAGCACTCCCTGCTGGCACGCTGAGGCTACAGAGAGACAGCAGGGGAGGGGCCAGGGGTAGCCTCTCTGGCAAGCTCAGGAGCCAGTCAGGACTGTCCTGCAGGCCATAGTTTGCCTACCCCTATTTTAGAGTGAGTCCACCCCTGCTTGCAATGTAGGCTATAGGTGCCAACTTGATCAGACCTTAGAGTTACACTCATCAAGGTAATAGAGTGGGTAGGGAAAGCTCACCCAGGTTTGAAAAGCCATTGCATGTTATTTTGTCACCTTTCCTTCCAGACATGTCTAAACAAAAGGCAAACTTTTTCCATGAGTGTCTTTATTCTTCTGATAACTAACATGGGTTTTGTCATAATGGTGTTTCATGCTATCAGATGACAACCTCCACACTGCGATTGGAGAGAGCCTAGACTTTCCTTGTTAAAGAAATCTGGATTCCTCCAGGGGCCTGTTACAGCATTTAAAATCCCTCTGGTTTCCTCCCCCTCTCTCTTTCCCCATTCTAACCTCCTGTTATGCAGCCACTTTCCTTTTGGATTGGGAGAACTGCGTGGAACTCACTCAAAGGCCATGAACACCACTCCTTAATCAGCTAGAAGGGGTCAGAGTTGAATTCTGCTGTCTTGGAGGAAGGAGGGGACTGGGAATGAAGCCAAGTCTTAACTGCAATGCAGCACATTGCCTGGAGGCTGGCTCCAGCTCAATAACGTGACAGAATGAAATTATTTTGAAATTCGTGATGGCTGATCCTAGAAATTCTTGAAGGGAAATAAGCCTGATGCTTAGAGAGACAGAAGCCAGCATGCCCCATGCAAGTTTCTCTCTCAAACTGATAGGTATCCAATTGGAAATGAAGGCAAATTGGCATTGATGTTCAGTTCCCATCTTGTTAATTACAAATGATGCATATGTATTATTATTGGTTTCTGGGATTGGATGTTAACCTGCAATGCTTCTGGCTCTCATGGTTGCAGAGAAAAGCTTGAAAACATTAACCCTAAATGTTCAACAATTAAAAGGCAAATAAAAAGAACCTAAAATGTATTATTTTTAAAAATCACAGATTTTTAAACCAATCTTGATTTTGTGGCATTTCCTCGCTCGTGCTTTTTGAACACATGGAATCAGCAAAATTGGAACTAGGTCACTTGTAAAATAGTCACCCAAAAGGACTCTTTTTAAAAAGGGTGTGTGATGTCACTTCTGCAGCTTCAGATTCACAAGTGATATGGGCATATTCCTCAAGAGACTATATTAGCGTTCTGAGTGAGGTTGTCACAAAACATTGCATTTTGGCCAAAAGTACTGTTCTGATGGGTTCAGTGGTCATTTGTCTCTGTTGTTCCTTACAAGCACAGTTCCCACATTGCTAGGAACAAACAACCCATTGGAAAGAGTGCTCAAACAGGGCAAATGCTACTCTGTATACCAATATATCCTGTACAAACATTCTGTAGTTCTAAAGCAACACATATATTTATGTGGAATGACACTTGTGAATATGTTGGAAGACATTGCAGGGACAGCAGATGATAATCTGAGGTGATAATCTGATGAATTTTCATAGCAATTCTCCATATGCCCCTTTACAACATTAAGCAGAAGTTCTATTAGCCTTATTCGCATCTGGCATTTGTTGAGCACCAACAGTGTGCTGGGTGCTGCAAAAGGCACAAATTGAGAGAAAAGCCTTGGCTGGGACAGTGAGCTCTGTGTGGCTCCTCCAGAGTTTGTCTCTCTCACCATCAGAAGTTGGTTCAATTAAAGATATTACCTTGTCTCTCTAATCTATACCACAGACATTTATCAATGTGGCTAATGGGGGTGGAAGGGGAATAGTTTAATTTCTGCCTCTAGTTGTCAGGAACTCACAAAACAGGTTGTTTTAACACTAATTATCTAGTAGTTTAAAAACTCCTCGAAAGACCAGAGCCTGGTGCCACCCATTAATGCCCCCTCTTACCCCAGGCATGGTTTGATCAGTGTGTATTTGGGTCACTTGCACAAGGCCCCCAGCTCACGTGGCCCCTGACCACCAGAAACCACTTGACTCAACACAAACCCCAGAGTGGTGCTGTGACCCCCTGTGCCGCATCCCAACACCACTGAGGCTGACGTGGCCTGGCTGCCCCCAGCAGGATGGAGGGGTGGCCTCAGGCCTGGCTAACCTGGCACTTGGCCCCACCACTGCTACTATAACCAGGAGCCAAAGAGAAGCTCCCAGCCAGGCCCCGGCAGAAAGGTGGGGGCTCATTTCCATAGTGCACGGAGCCCCAAACCTTTTAGCACTACCCTTCTCCCAGCCGGGCTCTCTGGGGCATCTCAGCTCAGGGAGGGGGCGCGGAGCGCTCCCAGAAGGGGCTGGTGGGACAACGGCTGCTCGCTGCATCGCGGCTGCTACAGACCGGCAGGGGGCGCCCTCAGCTCCCCCGGCTCGCCCGCAGCCTGCTCCCGGCTCCTCCCCGCTGCAGCCCGCGGGAGTCGGCTGGAGCGGCGCGCAGGGAGAGCAGCCGGCGGCAGCATCAGCGCCTGGCCACTGCGGCACCGCACGGTGAGTTGCGCCCGCCCCGGACCCCGCCGCGCTCTGCCCCGCTCCCTCCGGCCCGAGCCGACTGGGCTGCCTGGCCCCGGCGAAGCAGCGAGGGTTCGTCCCTGGGTCTCCTTGGAACAGCTCCCGGGGGGGGGGGGAGTCCAGCCCGCGTCCCCAGGGCGCCCCGCTCCCCGGGCTGAGAGCGGCGTGGCGGGCTGCCCCTCCGCCTGGGTCGGTACCTGCTGCTGCTGGGCTTCCTCGGTGGGTGGGTGGCTCTGCGATGCGGCCGCGCTCCCTTCCCGGCCGTCTGCCCGGCGCGCGGTGCCTTCGCAGGTACGAGGGGGGGAGGCTGGACCGGTGCGGGGATGGGGGTGCGGGGGATTTATCCATCTTGGTGCCTTCGCCTGCTTGTGGCTTTTAGAGAGGAAAGGAAACAGGTGACGGGCGGGTTCTGCAGCGGGACGCCGCGTTGGCTGCATGTGATGCTCACAGGAATGGCCAGTAACGGATAACGCCAAAGGAAAAGCATGGGACGTTACCAGGGTGGATTTCATAAAACGCTTCCTAGAAGCGGGAAGATCATCACACGTGTCCCCTATCGTCCTGTTAGCTTCCCAAATTAAGAGGTTCAGCTAGACAGGATTGGGCTAAGGCACCAGCCTAAGAATCTCCGCAGAGGTGTCACACTTAGAATGCTAATATGCTGTGACTGGGATATGCAATGGGTGAAAAATGGATCTGCAGTGTGCTAATCCAAAGGACTAGCCAAAAAAAAAAAGATGTTTTGGTAGTCCATGCATTCTCAGGATGAGTGTTATGAAGAATCCTTCTTGATCTGGCCTTTGCCCCACTTCACTTATGCCCCTTATAGTTTTACTCTGTCTGTATTTAGCTTTTTCTCAAATTAGACGTTTTTCACTACTTACTTCTCTTTTAAGCAGCCATTGTGGAAAAGCACTTCTATACAGGTTCATGACATTCTTGATACGAGGTCCCATCCACTCTAGACCTAAAACATAGTTAAGGATCCATACGTAAATGTTCCATCTAGATTTGTTTTTAGCATAGACTAATGGGCTAGCTGGGGGTGGGTGGGTGGGGAAGTGGGATAAAAGTGTGTTGTAGAGTAGGCTGATTTAATACACTGGCTTTGTTTCTAACCCATTAGGTGGTGGAGACCTCATGCACACATCCACTCTTTGAGACCTCTTCATAAATTCTACGTGTGTCCTCAGCCTTGCTTGTTTATGACTTGAAGGAATGTGGGGTGGATCCCTTCATTTTTTATTTCCTTACAAACACGGGTAGTAAATGTAGGATTGTTGGTATCTGGAACAGAGAGTCAGAAACAGTACAGTGCAGAGAATGCAGTACAGTACACACTTGACTGAACACCCTAGGCTGTTTCGCTTTAGGAGAAGATCAAGATCAAAGGAATGAGATCTAGGGTTGTGATGGCTGCCATCCTGGTTTATACATCAAGGACTGAATTTGGGACCCTCATAGGTGAAGAGCTAAAGCATTCTAGCTTGGGGTTGTAACAGCTTCCTATCATCCACAGACTGGGCACAGAGGGAGACTTGTAGCATATTCAGCAGTGGGTTCATGGGCACATGGGTGAAGAGCTTTTCTGAGGTGCCCTGACAGTCCTCCAGATGTGGGCCCAGGCTTCATTTGGCCTTCATTAGTCCACATGGCCAGAGTTCATAGAATGTACAAGCCAAATCTTGTTTGACTTCAGGGTAGAAAAATTTAATAGTCAAAATCCTGTGATATTTATCACTCATGATAGCAAAAGGCTTGAAAGCAGCCTACTTAGGAATAGAGATGTGGAATGTGTGCCCATTCCAAGACCCATTATGTATCAAGTCTAGAGCTTTCCCCTGCTGTCTGTCTAGTTATGTATACCCATGTTCATTGCTGTGGCACCATCCAAACACCTTAGGATCAGTTACCATGGCAATCCAGGCAATTAGCTTGTCTCTGTTGACCCATAATTGGCTGCAGAGATGACTCATAGCCACTCATTGTTGAAGTGGAAGGGGTTGGAACTGCAGTTGGTGGTCAGCCACCACAGTGCTAAATATCCCAAAATAACTTGGGAGAATGGAAATGGGGGGTCTCTTGAGAACTAGTGGTAACAATAGTGTTGATTCTAAAACAAGACTTTGTGGCTAAATTGAGTTACTGGCATGTCTGGAATGTACCATTCAGAGATGTCTGGATAATAAGTAGTAGAAGTGGCTGAAAATTTCCTGACAAAGGTTTTTTTTTAATAGAAAAATAGGGGTTTGTTGAAAACTAGGTTATTCATGGGAAAACATTGTTGACTTGCAAAAGTTAGAAAACTGGCAAAAACCTACTTTTTCACACCTTTTTACTGTTGTAATTAAATAGGTTTTCCCCATTTCCTCTCACTTTGTTACTGTCTTCCAACCTTTCCCAGTGATAAAAAGGAGGAAAAGTAAATGGAGGTGAGAGAAGCACATAAAAACCAAAAACTCAAATGTTACAATCCTGGTTTTGGAGTTTAAAAAACCAGAAGTGGATGACATTTGAAATGTAAATGAAATGTTATGTTTATTTCAGTATATCAGTTTAAAACAATATGTATTCAGCCCCAAAATTTTGATGGAGACATTTTTCCTGTGAAAAATTCCAAGAGGGAAAAATCTAGCTCTAATTGTTGTGGTTGTTTACCATATATAATGTAAAATGAGGACACAGAAGTAGCTTCTCTGATTTCAGCACTAAGTTCAGAGAGAAACTTCATGTCATGTGTATTTGGAAAAGTGAAATTGTTACCTGACTGGCAACACTCCAGACTGGCAAATAACTGGAGAACATATCCAAGGGAAGAATCCTGTACCAGCTGGGGTCAGGCCAAATGATCTATAGAGTTTAGACATTTTCCAGATCTAATTTCTATAATCCCACTAGGATTGAATAGTTGGCATTTATTATGGATTTATCATGTGCAGGCCAGTTATTACATGTCACATCCCTAGAAATTAATATTTAAGTGACTACAGAAAGAAGCCTTGTCAACATGGGAAAGTTCATAGTCCTGTGATATAACCTCCTCCACCCCATACCCGGTGTCATTTGTTCTGGTATGAGTGCCTTATTCGGTTTAGTTTAAACCCCTTTCTAAGCAACATTAGATAAACTGAAAAATGAGTCACATATTGAAGTATTCATATCTGTCCACTGGGATAATACTCCTATAATGATATCTGTTCAAATTCACACCTTATGTTATACAAGAAAAGCTTTCCTGTGTGGACAAGGCCTGATATATAATAGAATTCATGAATGTAAAATAAAAAAGGCAGGGGATACCTTTTAGTGGTTAGAGCTACTGACTTGCTGGCCATAGGCCAGTCACTTAAATTCTCTCCCTTGGTTTTCTCATCTGTAAAATGAGAATAACACTGTCATGACTTACTGGGATAAGGAGGCTTATTTGTTCGTAAAGTGTTTTGAATTCCTGAGTTGAAAAATACTATAATACTCTGAGCTAGTATTAAAGCTCGATTACCAATATTTATGCTGCTGAACAGAGATTATTCTGCAGATTAAAATCTATTTTTAAAGTGTTCCTGGTATTTATTTTAGTTAACACCTTTTACCTAAGTATCAGGACACACGGTGCTACTTGTTGCACAGAAAAGAGAATTCATTTATGCACACACAATGTCCAACAAAATCAAAGAAGAAGAATGAAGAAAGCTACATCCTTTGCTGAGGTCACTGCTGCACATTAGATTCTGCAGGGGTATCTGGATGACCTTTTTCTCACAATAAAATCCTTTCAAACATCAGTAATTGAATCTTAGTTTAAAATTAGCACTGATCCAAGGCCTGCTGGAAGTCAATAGGCTCCCCATCAACTTTTAAATGTGCTTTGGATTAGACCCAAAATGAATAAAATGATCATAGCACAATGCATCATGAATATTTTTTTGTGTAGGAGTGCCTGAGAAATATTGGAATAAAAATAGATTGGCAGAAAATACAATAGATTATTTCTGCTTTTCCAGGATACTGTGTATGCCTTGGTGTTTAAATCAACCAAATCTGAGTGCCCAACCCTGATTCAGTTGTCTTGGTTTCACTAGTTGACCTAAGGAAAAATAGACTACCTGATTAAAAAAAATTAAGGTTCTCACCCCTTCTTTGATTTGATTGTGCTCCAAACCTCCAAATGCATCATAACAAAAATGGCATAATCTAGTTCTCTGAGCATGGGAGAGATCTTCATAATTTTCTAGAATTATCACAGAATGTCTGGAAATAGTTCTGTGTATAAACAGTAATTACTACTTGAGAATGGAATATTTCATTTCAAAGGAATTTTAACACCATGAAGGTCATTTTATGCTAGCTCACACACCCCCCACACTTCCATATTTGCTAATGACAGGCAATTTGATTCCTCAAGTGTGTGATTTGTTTTGAGCTTTTACTACAGTTACAGCTGGGTGAGAGCCAGTGAGGCCCATCTGCAGAAGTAACGAGGAGTGGAGGGTTTTATAGAGTAATAGGCTCTAGTGACACAACGGGAAACATCAACGTATCAAAGATTGTAAGGTTTGTAGTTGTAAACTCTTTGGGGCAGTTTGGATGCTACTATGGTATGTAATATGGCTTGCTAGTTTGACCTTCTGGAAGAAAGCTGGTTTCTTTAGTCACTTCAGAAATAGCTGAGCAAATTATAAAGCTATAGAAACAAGGAAGCTCTAAACAGCAAGTGGGGGTTTTCTTTTTGTATGTGGCTACCGCTGTGATGTGTTCAAATGAGGCAAAACTTCCCCTTGATAACCTCAGGAGAGATGAGTAAATGGTCAGTTGAACAGGACCTAGCTGTTTCCCCAGAGGTGTCTCGGTCAGGTTCTTAATTCTTAGAGCAGTAATTTCAACTTGTCCCTCCATGTCACCATCCAGTGTCTCTTTCAGGGCAATGGCATTTTTAGGGGTGTTTGCAGAAAGGTTGTTAGTCAGACATCTTGGATTGTGATAAAGGGAGCAATCGACCTAAGGGAATTACATTCTTTAGACAAGTCTCAGCAGAGTCTAGTACTGCAATAGATAAGCCTCTTCCCAGAAATGACTTGCCATTAGCTATGTACTGCTGCACACACCTAGAACTTTCTCCTGCAAAGTGAAATGGGCACCATATAAGGGCTGGATTTTCAAAAGTCCTCAAGTTGCCTTTACTCTGCTCCTGTTAAAGTCAGGAAGGGCTGAGTTAGGTCAGGACTAAGCACTTTTTTTTAAGATGCCCAGCACAAGGTAGTAAACTTGTTTTCTCAAGCCCAAAGAAGAGCTGATCTTAGAACTATTCTGAGGAGATGAAAGAAGTGCCTAAGGGATGCACTGGGTTGGGTAAAGCTGCTAGTGAGCTGTTTATTTTCTGCTAGAGGAGAGAGGTTTTTATGCCAGTAGTGGGATTAGATTTGGGGAGGAGGAAAAAAATAGTAAACAATAGTATTGCACAAAAACATGCATAACAAAGATGTTAGAATGTATTCAGTAGTTATGGAAAGGCTAGAATAGCAGAGGAGGGCACCAGATACTGGTTCTCATCCTCCCTTTGCAGGGATCAGCTGAGTTGGACTTTTAAAAAAGGGATTTGTAATCTTATTTGCATATGTTCATTTACTGATAAGGTTTTATGAGTGTAAATGTTAGTCATAGTTCACTATTCAGGTTAAGGGTTGATGTGACATTCAGACAGGAATCTTTCCTCTTGAGACTAGGGGTTACTGAGAAATAATTGTAGGCCCAACATATAAGCTTTGTTAAAACAGGCTTTCAGAAAGCAGTATGTGGCCGTGGGTGGAATGTTTCCTTGATTTTCTTTCTTAATTTAAATGGAAACACTATCCTGAGAAAGGAATCCTAGTAGTCTGCAGTGTTTGTTTCCTAAATGTAAAAACCTGACAATTCCCTACCTCCCTAGCGTCCCTCCGCCTCCCGCAAAAATAGTGAGAATAAACTGGCTGATCTGTGCAGTGGCAAAAGCAAACTAACAGCATGAACTGTGACAAGGCAGTTAGATTTATACAACTCTTTCCGTGCTATGATTTAAGATAGTGTTGAGAACACAGGGAAATCTTTTAAAGGAATACGAGTTTCAATTTGGCAGTGTCCCTTTCAATGGTTTTTCAGTATTTCAAAGCTATTAACACAGTGTCTAAAGACATTACAAGTCTACTAATTTATCTAAATGGACATGTCTTGTTGCAGCATTTAGATCAGACATAATTTTAAAAGATCAAAATAGGTTTTGATGCTCTTAGTTCTCCAGTGTGCAAAAGTATTATAGAGTGAAAGACATTCTTTAAAAAGCTCATAAGAGTTGTACAGAGATACAGAAACTGTGAGTTCCTAATGTATTGCTTGCAAGCATTGGGGCTAATCCACATGGGCAAATGAGAATTGAATTGAGAGGTGTGGTAATGACAGCTGTGCCTGAAATACCTTTGTCTCAGGAGTACACTAGAATTTCTGTTAGAGAAGTTTGGGGTAGTTACATTTTACCATAAGCTTATAAATATTTGTAAGGGAAGTGCAAACATACTGAAAAATATTGAACTGCGTAGTGGCTATAGCGTGGGTCCATGACTTGAATATAGATGTGGGGTCCTGTTTACACAGGAAAGACCAAATCATATTGTAAGCGGCTCAGTATGCTCCCATGTTAGAATTTAGCAATCTTTACCGTGGGGGGATGTGCACTACGATAGTGATTCTCAACCTTTCCGGACTACTGTACCCCTTTCAGAAAGCTGATTTGTCTTGCGTACCCCAAGTTTTACTTCACTTAAAAACTACTAGCTTTCAAAATCAGACATAAAAATACAAAAGTGTCACAGCACCCTAGTACTGAAATATTGCTGACTTTCTCATTTTACTGTATAATTATAAAATAAATGGTAACCCCCAGGTTGATAAACACTGATATAGTGTATAGAACAGTATAAACAAGTCATTGTCTGTATGAAATTTTAGTTTGTACTGACTTCACTAGCGCTTTTCAGGTAGTCTGTTGTAAAGCTAGGCAAATATCTAGATGAGTTGTGAATCCCTTAGAAGGATATACTGTTTGTCCCCTGGGGTAAGTGAACTCTTGGTTGAGAATCACTGCCCTAAGGAACAGGGTCTGTGATCTTGTATTTCCGCTCAGAGGTAGCAGTCTCTGAACTAAGTGGACAGGAGTGAAAAGCAACATTGTGCAAAAAAGAGATGTAGTTGAGGGGTCAGCTTTTGGGGGGTGGTATTTAAAAGGAATAGATTCCATTGGGCATTCTGACCAGTTTCTAACAACTCCAGTGTCACTCTTTGGATCTTAGACCAGATAGCAAGTGTGAAAAATTGGGACAGGATGTGGGGGGTCGGGGAGGGAGAATAGATGCCTATATAAGACAAAGCCCTGAATATCGGGACTGTTTCTATAAAATCAGAACATCTGGTCACCCTATTTGGGCCTAAATTTCTTCCACTGAGAGTCATTCATATTAGCATCATCCTTTTAATTTTATTATGAAAACTCCTTACACAGGAATTTGAATGATATGAATACTTTAAAAAGATGTTTTTCAGGTAGGCTTTTTAGTTCCTTTTCACACAGCAGCTGCCTCAAAAATGTTGTAATATAAAATGAAAGCACAGGAGCTCTATGCAGGAGAATTCTGTTCTGTATAGATTCTTACACTGCCCTCATCCCTGTAGCATCTGATCACCTTCTAGTAGTGTCTTAAATGATATGACTAACATCTGTCACTTGTGGTTTGTACTTTGTGTCATCCTCCGCTCCAAAAATTTGGGAGCCTAAAATGTAATTCCGGTCCTCCAGAGCATCTCCGGAATTTGAACCCAATACCTCTAGCACGGAAAGTGATGACTATTCCTCCTAGGCCACCTACCACTTACTTCTCTTGTTTACTCCCTGTCAAGGCCCTGTGATTTATAGTACCATAACTTTCCTTTGAACAAGACACCCTTCAAATCCATCACTGCTCCTAAAATAGTCACAGGCAGTCACTACAGAGCAATGTGAGGCACTCCAGATTCTGAAAGGGCTCTGCTTCTGCAGATCTCTCAGACACTGCTGTCCAGGAAGGGAGTGGGCCTGGGAAATGAACCTGATTGTGTCTCATGGCTGTGCAGAGCAATAGATATGTGAGTGCTGAGCTGCCCCTTACTGCTTTTTTCCCCTGTTTGAAAAATGACTCATGTTTGAGAGGTGCCTGGAGAACAAATCCCTCTGTTGATCTGCACAGCAGTAGTGCAGTCTTGCCCATACTGCCCCACCAATGTGCTTTAACACTGGCCATCTCAAGCAGGAAGAAGGAATTTCAGTTTCCTGGCCCACTCTGTCCTGAGCCTCTCTGCTAAGACTGCCCACGTGGAGGCCAATTGTACTGATTCTGATGGTGTATTTTTCCGTGATGTGGTCACTTAGGATCCCTGATCTAGTGAAGCAGTTAAGTGTGTGCTTAACTTTGTCCATATGTCTTGTCCCATTTAAGTCAATAGGTCCTTATATTGACTTAAGTTAAGCATGTGCTTACACATTTTGTTGAGTGGGGACCCAGGAGCTTGATTCTGCATAGTGCTGTATGCTACTGGAAGCAATAGGAGTGGAGGGTACTCAGCACTTCCCAGGGTCAGATCCTGGCATCTGGACTCATACCACCACATTTATTTCACTGAGTCCACAGAACAGCCATCAGGGGATGGTAATTTTGAATGTAATGAGCTGGAATAGATTCAAATGAAGTGTGTTTTTAATGATTCTTTGTTTACTGTGGTTGAGCTTGTGCTATTCTTAAACTGCACAAAGAATTTACCATCTTTGTATTTTATATTCCAGTCACATTATCTAGGTGCATCAATGAGGAGTCCAGGGATGGCTGTGTTCAAACAACAGAAGGTGGAAGACGTTTATGAAATTGGGGAAGAGCTAGGAAGGTAAGTGCATACAGATGGCACCAACACACTTCAGAGGGTGACAAATGCAGTAATATTTGCAGTATTTTGTAAGAATGAATGAATGATTTTACTGGTGTTCTGCTTGATAACGTAAGAATGGCCACACTGGATCAGATCAATGGTCCATCTAGCTCAGTATCGTGTCTTTGGCAGATGTGTCAGAGGGAATGAACAGAACTGGGTAATTTCGAGTGATCCATCCCCTGTTTTCCAGCCCCTGTCTTTGGCAGTTGGAGGTTTAGGGACACTCAGAGCATGGGGTTGCATCCCTTATAATCTTGTCTAATAGCCATTGATGCACTTATCCTCCATGAACTTGCTATTTCTTTTTGAACCCTGTTATACTTTTGACCTTCACAACACCCATGGTAAGGAGTTCCACACGTTGACTGTGTGTTGTGTGAAGAAGTAGTTCCTTATGTTTGTTTTATACCTGTTGCCTATTAATGTAATCAATTGATCCATAGTTCTAGTGTTATGCGAAGGGATAAATAACGCTTCCTTATTCACTTTCTCTATACCAGTCAAAATTTTATAGAACTCTGTCATATCTCGGTGAGTGGTCTTTTTCCAAACTGAAAAGTGCCAGGTTTCTTAATCTCTTTTCATACGGAAGCTATTCCATATCCCTAGTCCTTTTTGTTGCCTTCTCTGCACCTTTTCCAATTCTAATATATCTTTTTTGAGATGGGGTGACCAGAACTGCATGCAATATTCCAGGTGTGTGCATACCATGGATTTATATAGTGGCATTATGATATTTTCTGTTTTATTATCTATTTCTTTCCTATTAATTCCCAACATAGTTAGCTGCACATTGAGCAGATGTTTTCAGAGAACTATCTGTAGTAACTCTAAAATCTCTTTTTTGCGTGATAGCAGCTAATTTAGACCCCATCATAGTTAGGGTGACCATATGTCCCAATTTTATAGGGCAATCCCGATTTTTGGCTCTTTTTCTTATATAGGCTCTTATTACCCTCCAGCTCCTCTCCCAGTTTTTCACACTTGCTGTCTGGTCACCCTAATCATATTGTATGTATAGTCGGGATTATTTTTTACAATTTGTGGTACTTTTCATTTAGCAACATGGAATTTCTTTTGCCATTTTCTTGCCCAGTCACCCAGTTTTGTAAGGTTCCTTTGTAACTCTTTGCAGTCAGCTTGGGCCTTAACTGTCTTGAGTAATTTTGTATTATCTTCAAATGTTGCCATCTCTTTGTTCACCCACTTTTCTGGATCATTTATGAATAAATTGAACAAGGGTGAATTTGATTTAAATCAAATTGATTTAAATCATGATTCAAATCACTAGTCAGGAAGGCTCGATTTAATCATGGATTTCTGTATAAAAGTGCATTTTTGTTGGTTGTTATAACTTTAATACATATTTTTCACAACTCAGAGATAGATGTAGGTTTCATTTTTGGAAGGTACAAACTATACATTTTTAAAGTAGTTTATTTTGAAAACTTTTCAGATCAGTTTTACAGCTATATCAGAAAACGAATGACTGATTATTTCATATATCAAAGGAAATTGAAGCAGATAGTTCACCTCCCAAAGACTTCATAAATATCTCCAGTTCAAAAGGTTCATCATTAATATTTGGAGGATTTTCTTGCCATGCTGTATTAGGAGGAGAACATCACCAGACGGACATTTAAATTTGTTTTATTTAACTAAAACAATAACATTATGTGTTCTGGATTTTTTTTCTTCAACAGCAAACATAATATTTTAACAAGACAAGCATATGAATTTTTGAATTTAGTTAAACATTCAAGTTTTTTAAAATCAGGTTTGCTTTTGTTAAAATTATTTTTAACTAAAATAGTTAAATGAAATATTAAAAAAAATTAAATCGACTATGTGCGCCAGGTCAACATGAGAAACTTAAAATATTGGCTTCTGCAGCTAACGCATTCATCTTCACCTTCATTTTCCTGTTTGTTCATAATCTGGAAAAGAAAAACAAACTTTCCTGCTTTTTCAGGTCCCAAACTATTTCTCAGTTTGGAATAAATTATTCCAAAGAAAGAAAATATTCTTACTACACCGGCAGAAGAAGCTACTGCTGTTAAAAGTGAGATTATCACTTCAGCAGTCTCTGAATCCAAGTGCTTAAGTGGCTTCCAATTCACTGGTGTGACTTTCTTTAAAATATCGTCAGCAAACATATATTTCTTGAATGGTTCTTATTCCCAAACTGTGTCTCTTTTACAGCCTGCTGCCATTATAGGTTTTCCCTTCTAATGAGGGAATGGTATGGTAGATTTCAAATCAATGAAGGCTACCCTCAGAAAGACCTCAAGACTTCTGGAGTATGCTGCTCAAACAGTTTCACTCTTGTTTCTACTGCCTGTCCCTCCCTTCTCACATTTATCTCCAGAACTACTTCTCCTTGTCCAGATCTATTCCGCCCCAACAATCTTCTATTCATAGAAATTTTTGAAACTTTGCACTTTTAGAGAGAGATAAGAGGTTGACTCTGTGTACATAAATTTGCAGAGGGACAATAGGGTTGTGGTCTGTTATTTCTCACCTCTATACAGTATTTATTTATTTATTTTATTTATGTATTTATTTATTTTATTTTAAAAACATGTTTTGCTTTTAACAAGCATGTTATCTCTGGAGACACAAATTCATGGTTTGAGAGCTGCAAAACTAAGCATCTCTATACAGAAGCCCCTGGAACCTCTTAAGATTGGGTCCCTAATCCATGAACTATTGGAATTAATTTACAAAACTTTTCTTAAAACATTACATGAATATATTGTCTCATACTATAGAACTAGAATTTATAATCCTATTCCCTGATGAGATATCTTTGAGCTATAATGTGTCTTAATTAAAATTATCTTTAGATTGCTTTTTCCACAAAAAGCATTTTATAAAAAAAAAATTAAATAAAAAAATCAGATTTTTTAAATTTATTTTTTTAAAAATCATTGATTTTTATCCACTCTGAGTTGAACATCACAGGTCCCAGATAGTTGGTGTTATTCCCAATGTATTAAAACAGAAACATATTCTTTAGCATACAATTTATTTTCAGTCTGTAGAAAGTTTCTCTGTTCCAAGCCCTCTATTTGCTTTCTAACATTTAAAACAATAAAGCATTTCAAAAATCAAATTTTAAGATGTAATGGTTAGCACCTTATCACTTGTAGTCTTCAAAGGGCTTTACGGGTATTCACTACCACTGAAGTATCATTACCACTACTCCCATGCTGATAGTTAAGCATATGCTTAAGTGATCTGCTGGATTTGGGCCCTGAATGAGGCAAGTGTCCCCCACTGAATTTGCACTTTATAGTGCACTGAATGCAGAAGGCCCATACCCATAAAAAGATCACACCTCCAATAATTTTTTAACATGCAGCTAAGTTATTATTATGCACAGTCGGACTTCCAGTTGTACGTCAGGCAGTTGTCTCTGATAAATGACTATGCATGTACATACTGTGTTCTTCAAAGGACCATAAGTTAGTCATATTAAAACTCCTCGCTAAGGGCTGTTCTCCTGCTGTCACAGATCCACAGGATCGGTGCTATATCCCTAGCTTTGGAATGGTCTCTAGGAAGAAGCCCTTCAGTGTGCCACTCGTCCTCCAGGGTAAGCCACACGGCTTCACTGCCTCTTTAGACTGGACCTGAAACTCTTCTGGTTTACATTGTGAACTCCAGTCAGTGATGGAAACTTGTTGAGTTTTTAGGGATCCGTGCACCTCTCCAAGCATTTGCAGTGACATTCACACAACATTATCAAAAGAGTAGGTTTATTAGTCATTTGGAACACAGCACAGGAAGTCCTTAGGCTAGCACAGAGGAATGAAGATTAAAGCATAGTACATGCTGGTTAACATGGAGCTAAAACAAGCTGAAGTGAGCCCTGTTGTTCAAGCTCCATAACTCTCTGGCCATCTGAGCTCTTTTGTCAGATGCCCAAGTGTGCCTGACTGCTTCCCACAGCCCATGGCAACTCCCACCTCACACTTTTCCAGTCCTTTGTTCTCCAGGCGGGGAAATGCTACTCAGTCTCCTTGCTGAGAGGCAGGGAAGTCCATATCCCTTTGGGTCATTGCTTGCTAAGTGTCCAGGCAAGTGGATCTGCCATTGTATTCTCAAGAGGTCCACTGATATGGGGATTAAGGTCCAAACAGCTAGGCGACATCCATACCTCTGTCTCCTAGCTTGTCCCAAGAGCAAACAGTCCTTTACTCCGCACTGGGTAACAATGCAGCATACAGAAAAAACTGAGACATACATACGGTTCATAAAAATATTGCAAAAAATTCCCACTTAGTCACACACCTGCCAATCTTTATCTTCACCTCCCCTCCCCCCGCTATTCCATTGCTTCCATTCTCCTCTCTCTCAGAAATGCTCAAACATTCTGTAACAGATTAACTTTGGGCAGAGACTGGGTCTGGGATATTTCAGCTTGGAAGGTGAAAATTTGTGACTGAAATGACATTCGTGTGAGTACGTTTATAATGAAAATGCATAGGTAACCTGAACTATAGCCATTAGTATCATCCTTGATTTAATACTGTCTAGTTCACTACTCAGTACATAATTTTTTACTGTATCTTTTATATAGTGTCACTTTATATCCTAGTTTTATGTGCTGTAATTGTCACAACATTGTGGGTAAAAAATTGGCATCCCTTTTTGGTGTGTAGCAATCCCTTGACCTTTCCCATAGTGGCACCATGATTATCTGACAACCATATGCAGTACTTAGACTTTGGATCCAAAAACATGGCCTTTTCCTAGTGAGCTACAGGAACTGCTCCATTAGATCAGCCAAAAGAAGGAACTCCTTGTATGTGAGCAAGTACTCGCAGCATACCATAAGGAGATTTCATCTTCTGGAGCCAGGAATTGCACACTGCAAAACTATTTTAGCTAACAGTTTAGTACATTTTCTACATCTGACTTCCATGTGTTCCAAATGATCATGATTAGCTATCAGGGAAGGAAATCTTCTCTCTGTACAGATGAGAAATTTGGGTCTACTTAGCTAGGATTGCTAAAGGGAAAACTTGTTCAGTGAAAGTCTTCAGTGGATGAGCCTAGACTCTGAGTCCTTGCTTTTCTGTTACCAATGCAGGATTTGTAAGTAAACAGTTTTAACCTGTAAACCGCCTTAGGAGGGGAGCTCCGCATTGGAATTGCTTTTTTATTCTTAACAATTTCAGGATGTATCCTTGGAATTATAATGCATAAAATGTCACACTGACTTACTATGCTAGCTTTATTTTCACTCTTTTGGCTCTTGTGAGGGCTTCACAGTCTTCTTGTTCCAGCTGTGCATTGAATCTGCAGTTTGAGCTGGTTATGGTGCCTCTATCTCTGAGCGATAATTACAGGATCTGTGACAAGTGATAACTTGCTTTATTGCAAGCAAAGAAACATCCTAGACGTGTTCCAGCAACTTTAAGAGAAGATTTTCTTCCAGTGCTGGCTGACGGAGCTCTTTGCCAATAGCTGCTTTTAATTATTTTGTATTTGCAGAAGCTTTCAATGCTGGCAGATACAGGTGGTGTGATGGAGTCAGACCAGAAGGGTATAGGAGAGTGCTGGAAGGCAGGTATATCAGCCTCAGGATGTGTAGGTCCCTGTTCCCTGGATAGCCAAACAAAGGCTACTCCAGGCCAATCGGGAAGCTTCTAGAAAGGTGTAGAAACAGCTAGCCTGATTGGGACACCTGAAGCCAATCAGGGACTGGCTGAAACCAGATAAAAACCTCCCAGTTAGTCAGGTGAGCTGTGGGTGTCAGGAGCTGTGGAAGGAAGTTGCGCTGTTGGTGAGACTGAGTGTAGGACAACATATCATACAGAAGGAAGGAGGCCCTGAGGTAAGGGTGAAGTGGAGTTTGAAGAAGTGGAGACTGCTGTGGGGAAGTAGCCCAGGGAATTGTATTGTGTTTTATGCCTAAAAGGTCAGCCATCTTAGCTGATACTATTAGGGTCCCTGGGCTGGAGTCCGGAGTAGAGAGTGGGCCTGGGCTCCCCCCTTTCTGGCTCCCCTAATTAGTTACTGAGAAAGGGAGGTCACTCTGGGGCCTAGATGAGTTTCTGAAGCACCTAAATCTGCCAGGAAGCGCAGGACCCACAAATACAGACTCGGAACTTTGTCACAGTGGATACAAAGATTCATTTACAGGGCAGTGACAAGGTAAGTAATTGGCAAAACAAAGAGGTTTATATGAAATGTAATCCCCAGGCTTTGGCAATTGTTGAACTTCTAACTGTGTCTCCTTGACTCTATTATTTATTACTTCAAACAAAAATCTTCATTAACTAGGGTTAAGATTGTGCTGTCTGAATCTAAACTGGAACATTCAGTAAAAATCCATGCTGTTGCCAGTAAAGCAAACACACATTTATTTCTTTATATACACATCCATTTAAAAAGGGGAGCATTTGTCCTTTGCTCTAGGTGCTTTTCTACAAGCCTTAAATATGCACCAGTAATATGGACCCCTCCCTACAGTAATCAGTCAGCACATCCTGGCCATAACCCCGCAGCTGAGGCCCTTCACAGCCACAGCAACCTCACCAGCATAACTTTCTTCCTGAATACACTTGCTGATTCCACAGCAAAATCCCTTTCAGCTCTAATGTGGAACCATTCACAACGTACAAATCACAACAGCCTACCTCATTTACTGAAGCAGCAGGTACAGTAATATCAGTGGAGCCCTGCATGTGCTGGTGCTGTAGCAGTAAAGGCTCTGAGCTTCTTGCATTCCCAGTCTCCTATACGTGTCCCCATCTCCCTAGCTCCTGTGCACAGAACCTCTCCTTCCCCTTTCCTTGGCCTCTTGCAACATCCCTGTGAAAGCTGCCACACACGCTTCACATGCTGCCCAGCATGTCCCCCAGGAAAATATGCAGAACACTGCTGGTCTGTCTGACAGCACTGGAAACATGAAGGAGCCTATGGTACTTGATAGTTCCATCAGCTACACCTGGCAAAGCTACAATAGATTATGCCAAATAAGGGAAATAATTTATTTTGATATAAATACTTTCAAAGAGGCTGCCTTCAATATGCTATCAAAGTGTGCATGTGAAGACTGGAGTTTGTGGTCATTGTGGCTCTTTAGCTAAAAGAGACCCCAGAAAACTGAGATTCTTGGGACCAAATTTTAGGAAGGGCTGGTCTTTAAATGTTTCCTCTTTCAAAATGAATATATGGGGTTTTGTTGGGGGCAGAGAGGAAGAATGTGTAGAATATTCAGTTGTTCTAGGAAGAGTTAGTGTGTATAAAATGGAAACTAAATCGAGTCATGCTCCAAGCATAAATCTTAATACATCTTCAACTCTAGGGTCTCTATCACTACCAATGCCTCTGTAATTTGGAAAAAGCAAACTGACGTGTGCTGCTTAATAAGGGTGGATTGCACTTTAATTCTAGAACTCTGGATCAAGTGAGATGTTTTAGGACTTCAGTTCTAAGCTTTAAAACTTTCAGTATACTATTATCTGAACTTGTATGTTTGCCAGTGAAAGCAACTGTTGAGTTAAGTCTGCAAAGTCATATTTAAAAAAAATCTCAATGTGTATCTATATATACAAACTTACAGAGATTTAGCCTCATACCACCTACAAGGTATACATGTAGTACATTTGCTTATTGCAGAGATTAGAGAATGTGACTTTTAGTGCTTACTCAGGTATCTATTTTTACCCGTGCAGAACATACTGCAGAGTTGTCAGCATTTTGAGTCCTCAGTTCCAATATTCAGTTGGTTCTTGCAGTCAGATGCAAAGCAAAGCCTGCATTTCTATTCTGAGTTCTGAAAATGAAGCTACAAATAGCAGTTAATTGAGGTGCTCTGTGTCCTTTCAATCCCTGTCTACGCACCCAGGAATCAAAGTTTCATGACCGGGATTCATTTCTGGTATCCTTGCAGTTATGTATTTGAAAGGATTGCAGCTCCTCGGAGCCAGTTGCAGGAGTTGCTACATTCTGGCTATGAGACCCCTACAAATGGGGCTGCAGTTTGGTCAGAGGAAAGCAATGCCAAAGATATAGAAATGTAGCTTTTAACCATCCCTCCCAATCAGCTAACACTCAGCCCTAGTCTGACTCGTGGACTCGCTACCATGTGCCTGATAAGCTCAGCTGTAGGACAAGAACAACTGAAAACTTTTTATAACAGCTCTGGCTATGCGCAGTCACCTAATCTGAGATTGAAGTAGTGAACCCCTCAAATGCAGCAGTAATCTTTCAGAATATGACAAAGGTTCAAAACTCCTGGCACCCATTCGCCCCCATAAACATGGGACTAACAGAAACATGAGACATGGAAATAGGACGTATTCACTGCAACATTATCGGACACTGAGGCGTGATTTACATTGATGCAGCTGATGATGTAGTCTCTTCCCTGCACACACAAGAGTGATAGAGTAGAACATTGCATATTCATGCACACTCTCCATACAAACCTTTTCTGAGTTTTACAAATCTTGTCTAAGTAAATTTTGTATATTTACTTTACATGCTTTACAGACTGCATTCTGCTGTCATGAGGAGGAGGGGAAGCCTCCTGTTATTGATTTGGAGACAAGTGTGACTCCATGTATCAGTGATCCTGTCTAGAATCCTTAGGAGGTGCAGACATTAGAAACAGAGTTAAAACTTTGCAGTAGCTGCATCATGAATCCCACCCCCTCGTAGCATATAAAAAGCAGTTTAGAGTCATTAAAATAGGGAAATGTACTGGCTATCCAAACATAACTTCAGCCAAGGCATACTGCTGCCCACTCCTGCTCTGGAAAGAGCCACAGCTTCATTCCCAAATGGGTGGCCAGAAGATCAGCTGATGGGAGATAGCTGTAACTGTGTGTTTCATGGACTAAACATTGGCACTTGTCACACTTTCCCTTCTATTGTCGAAAGGGCAAAACAAATCTTTTGCAGAGGTTGGTGCTTGGGTCTGATGTTTGCCTCAAACGCTCAGGTTTGTTTAGCTGATTTGCTGCTCCCAAGAGCTCCGCTGGCCAGGATATGGAAAGAGAGGACATGGCTCTCTTTCTTGCTATCCTGCAGCACTGTAGTCCTGCCAGAAATCTTTGTGATGAAGAGATTTGAAGTGGGTTTTGTGCCACTGTTACTACTGAGGGCAAGAAAAAAGGGTTAGACTTTTGTATGGATAATAAAAATACCCTCTGTTCTACTAGCTAAGGCAGAATTGTATGAGAGCCAATCAACCCTCCTACTTCAGAGCATAAGCTAACTATTGCCTGTCCCAGGGTTAGGAACAGAGGTTTCCTGTCTTGCCCCTATCTCAAAGGTATCCAACTGCGTAATTCTCCATTATGGAAGTTTTACACATTCCAAAGCATCTGGGGCTGGACTTTTTTGGAGACATGGAAACTAGACTAGAGGAGCCAGTTCCCATGTACCTATGTGATGGCAGGGATGTTTCCCAGAGAAGGAAATTCCAAAGGGTATTTTCCACAGAATGTTTGTCAGGATTAACCCTGAAAGTCCATTCAGGGGTATATAAAAACTTCTTTGACTTCTTAATGTCACTATTATTCAGGTAATGGCAAATCGTGTAGTCCTTTTGTTTGTTACAGTCCACAACAGGCTGCATTTCCTGTCCATTTTTTTGTTTCCTACTATAAGCGTTGAACAGATGTGTTTGCAGTTCAATGGTAGATCATTCTAACCACACACAACCCACATACATGAGACAGGGCTTGACAGACTCTTCTGTCTGAAACAATATGGGCCCAGTTGTCCTTTTTAAATTATATTGTTAACACTGTGCAGTATCAAAGGTGCATAAAGACCGGTATTAATAGCATCAGCAGCGCAGCCTTCTAGAGTGGTTTGCAATATTTATTCATTGATTTTTAAGGCCACCTAGTCTGATCCCCTGCATAGCACAGGCCAGAGAATTTCATCCAGTAATGCCTGTGTAATTCCAAACTCGTATCTTGTGGGTTGAGCTAGAGCACATTTTTAAAGAAAAAGAGGTCCCAGGCCTGCAATCTTATTGTCTCCAAAGCAAAAATAACAGCTAAAAGAAGTTTGCATGCAGGCAAAAAGGGTAGCTATGTTAAGCATTTGTGTATTAATTTTAAAAACCACAGCTCCTCTGATTAATGGTTTATGCTGACAAGGGCTTTCCAGTATGTATGGCTTTTTATTGTTTAAATAACAACAACAATAACAAAATCAATGGAAGAGTGCATTTTATAGAGTCAATAGACTGTCTCTTAAATATGTCACAGTCTCATCCACAGGCTGATGTTGTCATTTGTGCCCTCCTGATAGTATTGTTCCACCTTGTATATTACACATATGGAACTGTCTGTGTTGCAGAGGGTAGGAAGTGTGACGGAGCTCACGAGGAAGCTTTGCATGAAATCTTTGCCCTAAGAAAGCACGTCAAACACAGAGCGCTACAGAAAGAGCAGAGGTCAGAACTTCAGGTGCTGTTCTGTGGTGCCTTGCATGAGTCAGGTCCCTGGCACAGTATCTTTCTCTTCCATGCAGAGGCCCAGGATATTCTTACCATGAGAGACAATTCTGGGGGAAGAAATCTCTGCAGATCCCGTCTCCTTTTCTGACCTCCTTGTCCTGTCATGGTGGTGAGGCAACTTCCTCCTCCAAATCTGATAGCTCTCTGAAAGACCCTGTGCTTTCAGCAGCCTGTCATTTGTGGCTTGGCCCCTCCCAGTTCCCTGGCCATAGCAGCCCTCAGGGGCTGTGAAAATCATAGGCACTGATTCCGTGGGTGCTCCGGGGTTGGAGCACCCACAGGGAAAAATTGATGGGTGCAGAGCACTCACTGGCAGTGCCCTGCCCCCCTACCCCAGATCTCCTCCACCTCCTCCCCTGAGAGCGCCGCCAGGTCCTGCTTCTCCCCCCTCTCTTTCTCCCAGCGCTTGTGCTGCGAAACAGCTATTTCACATGGCAAGCCTGGGGGAGGTGAGGAAGGGGAATGTGGCGTGCTCGGGGGAGCAGGCAGGGCCGGGGCGGGGATTTGGGGAGGTGTCCAGTAGGAGCAGGGAGGGGCGGAGTTTGGGCAGGGATTTTGGGGTGGAGGTGGTGGGTTACACGCACCCATTGGTGCCGGGAGAAGTTAGCGCTTGTGGTGAAAATGATGTTAGTATAGCCCCAGGCGATTATGTGACAGGCAAGTCTATGGCACTGGGGGAGGAATAATGCGCATCCATCTCTGCATGCTGTGTCTTCAGCCTCTTGCCCTGCATGGGTCAGGAACCCGCCAGGAGGCCTCTCTCTGGTGCAGGATGTAGGAGATCCACACATGGAGGGTCCAGGGGTGAAAGTACTGGTACGCAGGCCCAGGGTCTTGGGTGGAAGGGGCATGGTCTTTGGGACCTTTAAATCGCTGCTGCGACCCTGGGTCCTGCTGGTGATTTAAAGGGCCCGGGTCTAAGGTGACCAGATGTCCTGTTTTTATAGGGACAGTCCCATTTTGGGGGATTTTTTCTTATATTGGTACCTATTACACACACACACACACCTGTCCCATTTTTTCATAGTTTCTATTTGGTCACCCAATCCAGGACTCCAGCTGCAGTAGTGGTGGCGGGGAGCCGCAGGACCTTTAAATCACTGCCGGAGCCCCATGGTAGCTGTAGCTGCAGTGGCAGCTGGGAGTCCTGGGCCCTTTAAATTGCTGCCGGAGCCCCATTGGTCTGGCACTGAGAGTCTGGCAGTGATTTAAAGGGCATGGGGCTCCAGCTTCTGCTGGGAGCCCAGGGCCCTTTTAAATTACCGGCCTGGGGAAGCTGCCCCTGCCGGTACCATCGGCTGTGTACTGCTCCTGCCAGTACACCATACTGGACCATGACAGCTTACTTTCACCTCTGAGAGGGTCCCCTCTTTGCACAGATCTAGGGGGCAGGAGCTGAGTTGGTGTCAGAAGGGGAGCAAAACCAGAAGTTGCTCAGTATGTGTGAGAAGCAGTAACACTTCTGCCAACTTAGGTAGTAAATACTTGGTCGTGTCTGAAATCCTCTTTGCCATCGGAATGAGCAGGAAAGAGCTGGCTGAGTGATTTGTCTGCTGATACTGCACCCTGGCCTACAAAGAGGCAGACAGGTGTGCATTCAGGATACAAGTTACCTTTTTCTGTATGGAGAAGCACATACGGCATGCTGAAGGTATTCAAACTGGAGTGGTGGCGGCACAGTCATCTTGTTCCTTGGTACCACATACTAGTCAGAGCAATGTTCACTTGTCACAAAAGTTGTGCTGAATCCTAGTGGGTCTTTCCTGTATTATCACCAGTCAGTGCTGTGCTTAGCCTGCAGACATTAGAGGGATCAAGTTTGGTTGCACATGCATGCCATTTCTGTACATTTATTGAAGGGTTTCAAACGGGGTTGGAGAAAAGACACTTTGGTTGAAATCCTCATTTCCTGCATGTTTGCTAGGATCCACTTTTTATTCATTTTTCTTGTGTTTTAATTTTTGGAGCTAAGTTATTTCAAATGTCACTAACTGCATATTGCATCTGTCTGTCCTGGTATTTCTGATCAGAGTTTAGGGAATGGACCATTCTGTATTTTCAAGACCTATTATTTTCAGTGGGGCTCTGTTTAGGGGTATAGTAAAAAGAGCAGTGTGTGCTACCTTGTCCTTTGCAGATCAAAGCATATGCCCACTTCTGGGCAGTTCTGAATGAGGGGAAATGAGACAAAAAGATCCCAACATCCAGTTCTCCAAATGTTTGAACAATAAAAGAATTTAATACAATACAGGAGTACAAAAAATCAGTTATGATTTGCTAATAAGTTGGGTTGTTCATTCCCCATAATAAAGTTCCCAATATACTGTGCTGTACTCAGTGAACAGTATCTCTGCTTTAAAAATTACTGTATGTTGCCTTGTTATCTTGCATTTTGTTCTCTGCAGATTTAAGGCAGGACTATTTGGCATCTCAGTTCCCCATCTGTAAAATGAGGATACCAATACTTCTTCTCCCCACTCTTTGTATGTCTTATCTATTTCCATTATAAGCTCCTCAAGGGCAGAACTGTCTCTTACTCTGGTGATATGCACACCTAGCTCCATGAGACCCTCCTCTTTAGGCACTATCATAACAAAATGATTAATAATAAGGAAAAGAATAAGACTCAAATGAATGTCCATATCTTTAGTGCTGTGGAAATCCGCTTTCCTGTCAGGAGGACGAAAAAGGAAACCCTCTATCAGCCTCCTGCTACTCTGATGAGCTAAGTAAAAGGTTATTCAGGGTGAACTAACAGTGGCTATTTCTCCTGCTTCACAAGAGCCACATATTTGGCTTTATTTGAAAAGCCCTGAAACCGAAGGCTCGATCTTGTTCTTGGTTTACGCTGTTGCTTATTGTTAGATATTCTGAATAACTGGCTACGTCACATGCTCACTAGCCGACTTTACAAGGTCTGATCAGTGCCTGAGCTAGATTTTGTTCTTCTTTTTTCCCTGTGGTGGTTTCCATCTGGGAGCTGTCATTTCATTACTGCCATTTCATTACTGTATCAGCAACATTCTTTCAGGCCACTTCTGAATCTCTCTTTTTTTTTTTCTTGTCTCTGAACTGTGAGATTTTTGATGGGAGATGAAATGTTCTTGTGGGTTTTTTAAATGTGCGAGAACTAGATGACTCTCTCCACAGGTCTAAGGTGGTAATGGAATTATTTTGTTTCATTGTAATGGAGATACTTAATTTCTACACACAGTCACAGTTTCTATGGAGAACAGACAAGATTCACCGCCATTGAGCAAAGCTGTAGTGTGCATACCTGCTCTTTCACAGAAGAATAAAATGAAGTGTGCTCTGAAAATATACCCATAATTACTGTAGGTATTTATTTTGGCCAATGTTGTTTCACTCCATACTCTAGGTAACTAGGGTAGGATCAACAGGATTGACTTGTATGATGATGACTGAAATGTTAATTGCTCTGAAAGGCCCGATCCCTCAGACTGCTTGCTGAGTGCTTCCTGCAAAGTGCTGGTCACCCTCAGTTCCCATAAACTTCAATGAGCTTTATATTGCAAGCTGCTGAATTTTCAACTCCCACTGACTTAGTGCCCTTTCCAGTGAAATTCACTACTAATTAAACAGACATCAAACTCAGTGTTTTACTACCAGCAATAAAACCTTGAAGCCTTGCATATAATCAGTGTTTTAGTAACATGGCTAGCAAATATTTACTTACTGTAGTGAAACCGAAAAGCAGAGATAACTGGGGTATTCTACACATGGGAGGAGCTCACCAGCCCATGATAAAAAAAGATGTCAGAGTTTAAACACATATTATGCGCAGATACTCCCCAGCGAACAGAAGGATGTGATTACTTGCTGGGAGAAACTTCCAGTAATGTACATTCTGGTCATAGCTTCAGGTCAGGGCTTTTATTTTTTCTAACTGCGAAAATCCTTCGAAGCAATGTTTAATTCTTTGAACATTAGTCTTTTCTGGATGGCCAGCCAAATGAATACCAGGAAAGAGAGAGAGTCTGTGTGTATACACGTACATATATGTATGAAAAATATATATTTTGTGTGTGTTAGGGAATGGCTAAGATAGCAGCCAGCTTCCACTGTAACATCTTATCTTAGCCCACCTATAACTATGGCCTGGAAAATTGGTTTGACCTGAAAATAGTCAGATTTATTCTGAAGGCAAAGGAGAAATGTTTCTGCAAAGTGTGAAGAGAATCCAGCAAGCTGGGTTTGAATTACAAGTCAATAATATTTTTAGGGCTATCAATCAATTTTTAAAAAATAATCGCAATTAATTGATTTCCTTTACAACACAGAATACAAAGTGTACAGTGTTCACTTTGTATTATTATTTGTATTACAAATATGTGCACTATAAAAAGATAAATGAAATATTATTTTTAAATTAATCTCATACAAATATTGTAGTGCAATTTCTTAATCGTGAAAAGGCATTTCCCTGGGCCTGGCTTTCCCACAACCACCCCAGGGTGTGTGAGCTGGCACAGGGGCACAGCCCCACTCAGATTTGTATCAGCAGCTCCCCCCATCAAGAGCCCACTGTGTCAAATCTGAGTGGCACTAAAACCTCACATGCCAGGTTTCCATGCCACTCGGTTTAGGGACCCTCTCAAATGGGGGCCCAGTGTAAACTGCCCCTTTTCTCCCTCCCAGCTGGCTCTACCTCCTAATTAGTGCCCCTACCAGTGGTACAAACCATTCATAATGTGTACATGGCTGCGAACACCACTGTGTGTGTGTACAGAGCTCAACAATTATCAGTACAGATTTGTATTGACTTCAGCGCATGACATGGACTGCATTTTGGAAAGGCAATAAAGGGAGCACCTAATCAAATGGGTTTTACAACCATTTCCAAGATTTCATGGCCTTTATTCACATTCATGATTTCCATGACCTCCATGACAAAATCGTATCCCTATAAATGGGTAATTTACACTCTGCCTATTCATCTTACTTCAGCGCTTCTCTTTTAAAGGCTCTGTATGCCACAGCAATAGCTACATTTCAATGGGGAGCAGAGTGGTCCCTTTTTTAATACAGATTGTGATAGTTTTGCCTACTTTGTGAAGGTCTTTGGAAGACAGATGTTACAGAAATGGCAGTCAGTATTATGAGACACCAAGTTAATTGGATGGCACCAGGAATTTCCAATCATTTATATTAAATCTTAATTTAAAACAAGAAGATTTGAAATTGCATCATAAAATGAATTAATAAAAGTAAAAATATGACTTGTCAGTGAAAATGCCATGCCATGCTTGGAACTGACTGGCCAATGCCAGTTTTGATCTTACTTAACAAAATTATGTGCCTTTGACAGAATAAAAAGCCAATCTATTTTAGAAGAGTAATAGGGCAATTCAGGGTGCAGCAACAGAGGCTAATGTCACCTAACCTTGTTTTGCTGGAAATATTCTGACTGCCTCATGCCTATTAGATTACTCACTTCCTACATAGGTGTTTTCTTCTTCCATGTCTCAAAGCTCTGTTGAGAGGGTTAGTTCACTGTCTGTTAAATACTGTGATAAGTTTAGATGGAAGGTTCAATAGAAATTCAAAGCTTTATAAGTATTTTGTGAGTTTTATTAGTGTTAATTACGCACACACGCGCACACACACCCCTTCTCTCTCTGTTTTAGTAGTCAAGCAAAATTCCTAATAAAGCCATGCTGTTTGAAAGGTGTTTTATCTGTATAGAACACTGTCTATGTAGAGCACTGTCTGTCATGGTATGCTATCCAATTTCTGATTGTTATTTTAAGTTCTATAGCTGATAGATGATATTTAGCCTGTTTTCTTCATTTGCGTGATTCCATTCACATTTATTCAAGAGAAACTAACTTCTTACTCCTCTTCATAGCTCACAGGAATTATCAGGAAATATGTAACATTTATTTTTTAAACCTGCTTATGCATTCATTTGAAGTGTTATCAGCAGGTTGGCTAGATCCAGTGTTACTATTTCCTGTAAGGTCTCTGGTCCATAAAATTGCATGGGAGTAAAGTGACACTTTCTCCAACAACTCTTTCACTACTTAGATTTTTTGTCTCAAATACCATGATATAGATTGTTACTATGTACTGGGGTCAGATTAAACTCTCATTGAAGCAACTATTATTTAATTAATTAATTAATTGTAATGCCATAGTTTCTAGGAGCCCTCGGTATGGACCAGAACTCTATTGTGCTAGGTGTTGTGCACACTGTGCTTGCCCCAAAGAGCTTGCAATCTAAGGCCAGGGCTCACTTAGCTATGAGAGGACATCAGTAGTAGAGTTCCTGTGTTTTTTTTAAAAAAAGGCTTTGAACAAAGGTTCTTAAGGGCTTACCTTGAGAGCCAGGCAACTATAGTAATTACTGAAGTATAAAGCTATGTAAACCTTCCCACCTCCTAAAAAAGCAAAGAAAAAACAAAGAGATGGAGACTGATACGTTGAGGAAATGGTAATAGGATATAGAAATTTCTCAATTCCAAGTCACCGGATCAAATCGAGCCCGAGTCAGTAGTAACAAAAAGTCCGTATCTGAAATGTGTGGCATCAAAACTATGCCCACAATTGATATTATTTGTCCCTTTATTTGAGCTTGGCGAGGAGTGAATGGGCGATAAAGACTGAGCTACCCTCTCCCCTCTTGTGATGGTCTTTTCACGTCACATAGATCAGTCCTACTTCTAGGTCACTCTGGTATCATTCACTAGCATTAAATTCACTTAAATTATCTGGTTTTCTTTAAATGCACAGGAAAATGTTACACATGCATAATGAACCATTTTATATTTACTAGAATGGATACCATGCTATTGATTCCAGATTATTCTAACAACAGATAAAATATAAATAGAAGTCATTATATATAATTCTCTAGGTACTATGCAATGTGACCCTTCAACTATCATGCTGCATAGCCAGGATGGGATTCTTCTCAACATTCTATAATAGTAGATACTATTAGGTATTAGTTACCTGATTGTCACTGACTTTGAAAATCTTCCTCATAATGTACAGTATCAAATGAACTCATTGGTTGCTGTCAGTAAACATAAGCATAGATGGATATACTTATCTTCAGATTAAAAATGGTATTGCCTGGCTCAGAGGATATATAGTATGGAATGGGGTTATTTTTTTTAATTTCTGTAGATCAGGGTTGTCAAGAGACCAAATTTTATTCCATTAAATAGTAAGAGAACCAATAACTAGCAAATCCTGAAAAGCTAGGTAACCCTAAAATTAGCCTTGTCACAGGCATTGGGTACAGCATGAGTGTGAATTGCATCAATGACCTCTTCTGCCTGGCACATTCTTGGGAATATGCTCAGTATTGAAATATCAGAGCATCCTGTTTCCCAGGGCCACATGGATACCTTGCCAATAATCAAGATGATTCTTGGAAATAATCTGACATGTACATTGATCTTATGGTACTGTTATCTAACGGGCAGCTGGAAGTCCATATACTTTTCATTCTTCAGTACTTCTAGTGGTTATCTTTGAGAATGTATACAATATTCTAATAGAAAAAAAATTAAAAGTTCCCCTAAAGGGACAAATATGTAAAACACTGGCCTAATAGATAGTTTCTGGAGTTTCTTTGTCCTAGAGGTTGTTGTTAAAGTAGAAAATTGAAGTATTTTCTCTCTAAAAGATTAAATATCTTATTAAAATTTATATAATGCACCTTCATCCACATAGATCCCAGATTACATTTTAAAAACTGCATATACTAATAACTGTGTAATTCCTTTGCCCACTACAGATGTGCAGCCATTGCTGGAGTGAAACGTAGCAAGTGTTCAACAGCACAATACAGGCTATGTAAAAATAACTGTGTGTTCTGACATAGGTGATTTGGTTTTAATGGATTTGTCCTTGCATCTTCACAGAGATCCATAATATGGAGTAGAGACATTTCATTGGTTACAGATGATCTTTGGTCAAGTGTTCCTTTTCAATGTTATTCGTTTGGCAGCTTAATCTTTTGGGGATATTCTCTAGGACAATAAACATGTAAAGAAGTTGCAAAGTAAAAATACATATATATTTGTGGTATTCCTCCCCTCCCCCAGCTTTCTGTTGTATTTAAATCTTCAGCTTAACTTTTTTATTCTGCTGTTATTCAAAGTTCACTTGAAGTCCCTTGGCCCAGAATGTGACTGAACTATATTAAAGCCAGCTGACTGACATACCAAGCATAATTGCTTTAACTCAGCTTCTATCTTTAGTGAAGTGCACATCTGAGCAGAAACTGGACCACAGTAGGAAGTTAAGTGTAACCTTGCTAAACATAATAAACAAAACACACACAAAAAAGGAAGTGGGGGAAGGTCATCTCTGCTTCCCTAAAAAGGCACATTTTTCTGTCTCCACCACTGTTTACTGAACTTTACCATGTATAATATCACTACATCAGGGAGTGAGAAAACACCAAAATTACTTGCAACTACACACTGCTGCTTATCATACCTCTGTCCCTTAGTCTGGTGCACTCTGTTTATCTCAAGTGGAAAGGAAAGAACAGCCTGTTCAGGCGTGTCAAGGGAAACTGGGACATTCAACTTTCTGCACCTGTTGTCACTAAAAGGTCCAGTATGGTTACTCTGTGGTGCCATTCAGATGCAGGAAGGGTCCGAAAAAGCATAGGACAATTGTGCTTTGCTCAGCGTATTTTTGTGTGCTACCTATGTATGTCTTGCGCCGGATCTGTTGGCTTTACAGACCCTCCTCTGAACTAAATTACCATTAGCATTTCTTTACAGACCATCTGCTGAGCTAACTTATTGTTAACATTTCTGAATAAAAAAGCGAGCTGAGTCCTGGTCTGCCTCGTGCAATGACAGAATTGTCAGCCATGCTCTGACTCCAGAAGTGGAAGCAAAAGGAAGCCCAGCTCAATGTTTGTGTCCCAGATTGAGTTTGCAGGGCGAATGATACAAGAACTCAGCTTAGTGACTTTTAGGCTGGGCTGGGCATATGTGAATAGAAAGGTATTGAGAGAAAATGAGAATGATTACAGTTATTATTGGTATGACAGTAGTGCCTGAGGGCACAAACTGAAACCCAGGCCCCTTTGTTATAATCAATGGTTATTATGTTGTCATTTAGTTTGAATGTAGTTAGTAGTTGCATTTTACAGATGGGGAGCTGACACACACACACTGTAACTTGCCCAAGGTCACACAGAAAGTTTGTGGGGGAGCAGAGGCTTGAACCCAAGTTTCTGTCTAGCACTCTAACCATTGGACTGTCCTACTCCTCCTGAGTCCCAGCCCATTACCTTAACTGCATAATCTGTCATTTTTTGACTACTGTAAAACTAATATATGATATAGGTGTTGTCTTTTGGCTTCATATCACATCTTTCACTGGTATACCAATGTCTAGAAGCTCCTGTAAATGGATTCCTGACTATCTTACAGATATTCCAAATTGTAGCATTTTTAAAAAACAAAGTATAAAAACTGTAGCTTATTCACTTCGAAATGTATGTTTGTGATACTTGAACTAAAAAAGTTATCGGCTCTTCTCAAATCACAAGAGGAATCAGCTGCCTGACAGCCCCGTCCCTCAAACAGGGAAAGAGGGTCTGATTGGGACCCAGTAGCTCACGGTGTCTTCAATATTATTCATGCATTTGCAACATTTCAAGATGGCCACTCTAGGAATCAGTATTCCTGGAATAGAAGAAGGATATTTACATCTTATTAGAAAGGCTATTTTTATTCTAATGTTTCATGGTGATGTTACTGCTGTTAGCATTGCTGTCTGCCTTCTTGGGATGCCACAAAGCATTTCGTCCACTGCACTCAGTTTAAGATTACCCCTCCGAGACCAGAATTAAAAATAACCATTAAAAAAGAGCAAACCAAACTGGTGGTGTCAATCATTCTGGTGTTTTCGTTGCCCATAAACTATAGGATGATAAAATAAACTGTATTTTGTACTCATCTAAATTTTGTTTCTAAAATGGAATTTAAATACATTAAGCACTGTCAATGTTCTCCAGAGGTGAAAGCAAGAGCCGGTGCATCCTACGAGGACCGGCTTCCTCAGTAGACAATTTAAAGGGCCTGGGGCTCCCAGCAGCAGCTGGAGACCCAGGCCCTTTAAATTCCAGTTAGAGCCCCACTGCCAGAACTCTGGGATACCGGCAGCCAGGACCCCCGGGGCTCTGGCGGTGATTTAAAGGGCCCAGGGCTTGGAGCCCCTGGTCCTTTAATCCCCGCTGGAACCCCTGCCACTACCCCGGGGCTGCAGCAGCCGCTACTGCCCGGGCTCTTTAAAGCCCTGCCAGAGCCCCACGGTGGGAGCCCTGGGGTATCGGCAGCGAGGCTTCGGCGGAGACTCCCTGCTGCTCCCAGGCTACAGCTGCCAGGCTCTGGCGGAGATTTAAAGGGCTGGGGCAGTAGCGGCTGCCGCAGCCCCGAGCTCTTTAAATCCCCGCCGGAGCCCCGCAGCCGGAGCCCTGGGGAGCAGCGGCGAGTCTCCCGGGAATTTAAAGGGCGCTAGGGCAGCGAGTGGCGTGGGACCGCAGGGTAAGTACCCTTTAGCGGCCCGCTGCTTTATTTACCTGCCAGCTCTCCCTGGAGCCCTTTAAATCCCTGCTGGAGACCCACCGCCGCTCCCCAGGGCTATGGCTGTGGGGCTCAGGAGGGGCTTAAAGGGCTCGGGGCGGTAGCAGCTGCTGCAGTCCTGAGTCCTTTAAATCCCCGTGGGAGCCCTGGGAAGCGGCGGCGGGTCTCCAGTGGGGATTTAAAGGGCTCCGGGGCGGTAGCAGCGCTGGAGCCCTGGGACCCTTTAAATCTCCACTGGAGCCCACCGCCACTCTTCCAAGGTTCCGGCCGTGGGGCTCAGGTCGGTATGTAAAGGGCTCAGGACTGCGGCAGCCTCCACCGCCCCGAGCCCTTTAAATCCGCTCCAGATCCCTGCTGCCGTAGCCCTGGGAACAGCAGTGAGTCTCCATCGAAGCCCTGCTGCCGCTACACCAGGGCTCCCGCTGCGGGGCTCTGGCGGGGATTTAAAGGGCTGGCTGGTAGCAGGCAGCTGGAGCTCCAGAGCTCTTTAAATCCCCGCCTGAGCCCTGCTGCCAGAGCCCTGGGGTAGTGGCAGTGGAGCTCTGGAGGCAATTTAAAGGGCTCCGAGGCTCTATGGGCGTTACCCCAGGGCACCAGCAGCAGGGCTTTGCAGAGATTTAAAGGGCCCTAGGCTCCTGGCTGCCCCTACCGCCCGGGGCCCTTTAGGGCTCTGCTAGAGCCAGGAGCCCCCAGGGCTCCTCAGTGATTTAAAGGGCCCAGGCTCCACTGTGGTGGCAGCTGGAGCCCGGGGCCCTTTAAATCTTGATTTAAAGGGCCGGAGGCTTTAAGCCCTGCCTCTTCTGGTTGAGGCTCCGCCCCGATCAGGACTTCCGTCGTAGCAGTAAGTCCTTTAACCTGCTATCACCCCTGATGTTCTCTCTAATTTTTTACATCCACGCGTGGAATGAATTTTGTTATGTGCATCAATATAGAGGTGATGTGTGGCGGAGGTGGGGCTGTGGGGTTTGGAGTGTGGGAGGGGGCTCAGGGCTAGGGCAAAGGGTTGCAGGGGATGAGGGCTTCAGCTGGGGGTGCAGGCTCTGGGGCAGAGGCCAGGAATGAGGGGTTTGGGGCGCAGGATGTCCCAGGACTGTGAAGGGGAAAGAGGACTGTAGTACTGCTGTCCAAATATTTGAGGAATTCAACAAACTTCACTAGTTTAAAAAAACAGGACCAAATGTCTGTCTTTGGGATTATGTTGCGTGTGTGCTGTTCATATCGCTATGTAAGGCTTCAGTCATCCTTGTTTCACTGATGCACTAGGAAATGTGGGCTTGTGTTAAAGCCCTTGGCTATAACTTGGGAGATCTGGATTCATTTCTCAGGTTTGCTAAAGATTCTCTGTTAATGTA
The DNA here is from genome assembly GCA_007922305.1 of Dermatemys mawii. Taxonomy (NCBI): domain Eukaryota; kingdom Metazoa; phylum Chordata; order Testudines; family Dermatemydidae; genus Dermatemys; species Dermatemys mawii. The sequence continues at coordinate 29,697,405 of ML677366.1, read as the reverse complement.
AGTAAATGGTCTGATCACTCTGTGCTGCAGTTCCACATATGTAGGCCATGTTTCCTTTCTCCTATCCCTTGTCTTGTCTAAATTGCAAGCTCTTTGGGGCAGGCACTATTTCTTACATGGTGCATGGGAGGAGGGGCTGTTATTTTGGTCAGGGTCACAAGGAAATACTGTAATAACGTGTTGTTTTTTTTCTGACTGTATGCTGTCATTTTTTAATGATCATTAACAAGGAAGCTAGAGCACATTCCTGGCAGTGAATGTCAACTGCTATATGGTGAGAGGAAATCCCTTTGACGTCATAAAAGATAATTTTATGGGCTTTTGTAAGAAATACACACTTTGGCTAACTGAGACACAGGTTCTGTCAGCATGTAAGGAGAAATATCTGGAATGGCTCTAAGACTCATAAACAGATCAATATGTTTTTATAAGAATCTCAAATTAGTAAGTGAGAATTTACCCCATACTACCTAGCCCTTCTAGGGCAAGCTAGGGTCAAGGGAAATTTTTAACTCTTGGTTTCCTTGCCTTTTGTAGATTTAAGACTGACTCCAAATAGCTGTTTTGTGTTAATTATATAAGGCATTTAGAATGTTTCATTATAAAGTACTGAATATAATTGCAGTGTATGCTGCATAATTTATATTTCCAACTGCACTTGCATACAAACCAGCGAAGGCTATAATGTTGAAAATCACTGCAGCTCATAACTTCTCCAGAGTAAGGGAAAGCCTGTAGTCTTAGGTATTTGTATTTAATGAGTATGTTTGTGATTGTTATAAGGAGGTCCTTGCATAGAGAGTAGTCCTTAAGCTCATAGTAGAAACTATGGAATTACCTGCAAGCTTAGGATATAGTGCTCTGAATGAGGATATACCTGATTATTGAACAAATACACTTGGGCCAGGATCCTACCAATCCATACTGAAAGTTATAATGTGCTAGCACAAGGAGGAATGGATGCTGCTCGTGGCTATAAGTGAAGTGAGGTGCTGGGCATTGTCTTTTATTCTGTGCAGTATGAAATCTAGCATCCCTGCTCTTTCAAGTACACAGTATGGAAAGGGGTCAGGGAATGAGCAGAGAGTTGGAGTTTCTGAAGAGAGACAGGTTTAAGCTTGATTCTCCTCCTTATTAATGAGACTACAACTCTGTAGACCTCATTCCTGCTATTAAGCATGAGTAATTTTTTTTGTCTTCACAGAAGTGCTCTTATTAATGCAGGATCAGGTTTCCCCTGCACACACTATTAGAGCTGAGAGGACCAGAGGATGACAGTTCTGTTTCTCATCAACTTTCAAGATTTCAAAATTTGGTTTTGTACCACTTTGGAACAAAACCCTTCAAATGTTTCTGCAAAAGTGGAATCATGTTGAAATGTCTGTTTGCAGATTGAAGCTTGAGTTTTTGGAAATGTGTGTCTGAGTCTGCCTGTCCCTGGCGTTTAGGGCACTGTCTGAGATGTGTGAGACCCACCCTGCCTGATTCAAAGCAGAGTTTGTAATGCCAGATCACTCTGAATCAGGTAGAGCAGTGACTTGAATCCAGGTCTCACACATCTCAGGCCAGTGCTCTAACCAGGAGGCTATAGAAGAATGTTAAAGTATCTCCCCTCAGCTCCCCCACACTAACCAAAAACCCCACCCACCATTCTCATGCAAAACTTAATTGAAACCAATACATCGCCGCAACATGTTTTGGCTTTTGTGATACAGCATCTTTTGGCAAAACTTGGTTTTGCCAAAAATGGTCCAACCCACTCTGCTTTTTATACAAGTCACCATTTTTTATACCTCTTGTGCTTGGATGGAACATCAAGCTTTTGATGTTAACCACACACAGATTCGACCCTCAGATTGTTTAATATTTTATATCTCTATAATAGGGTTCATTTGTTACTATCCCAGCACTTATACAACAGCACATTTTCTAAACATTCGTTCTATTTTTCTACAGCCATAAATCAGTATCAATATTTTGTGAATTCCATTGGGGATGCAATTATGTAACAAAAGGTAGCTGCTAATGCTGGGAAGTGAATTTCCACATGATTGCATTGTCTCACCAGGTTTCCACGTAATAGCAATGTGTTGCTGATAATGAAAAGATAAATAAATATTCCTGAAAGCCTGATCACCTTGGAGAAGCCCCTGAGATGGCCTATTTAAAAATTAAAAAAATAAGTTTGTTTCGATTATTGTCCATTTGTATAAAAGATTAGTATTTTTACCAGTAGCGAAAACTTAAACTCTCTGCTGAACTGAGTGATGCCAGTAAATGAATTAAACTCACTATGAGTGGAGTAGACTGACCACTTCCTCTTTCTAATTGTGGCTGAATTCCCTGCAGCCTAATAGGGAGGTATATCAGAATCTGGTGAAATGATACCTATTCAGCACTGTCATTTAAACAGAAGTACTGGTATTAGCTAGAAGAGCTGTATGAATCCTGGTCGTTTTGGTTGGCAGAGGTTTGTGCCAGCATTTTATCTCACTTCATCCTGCTCTTTCTTCCCCGCTCCTGCCCCAAATTCAGCTTTGAGTTTTGGTTTCCCAAAATCTGAGTGAAACAACTTGAAATGTGAGAGATTTGTATCCATACTAAATAATTTTGCACAAATTCTGTGTGGAACCTTAAATCTGGCCAGGCTTGTGAACTGCAGGGACCCTTTTGATGAACCTGTCTGAATTTGAAGTTTGTAATGAAACCTAAAGTCAGGCAAGGTTCACTTGGTTTCAGATTTTGTTATTAATATTTTTCATGGCTCTATCAACCAATGTTTTGTGCACAAGCTTAATATATGCTCATACACATGTGCTTGCTGCTTTCTCTGCTTAATATGAATAGTGCAAATTTCCATCAAGCCAAATAATAAGTGTTTCCATTTAAATCCAGTAAGTTATCCCTGATTAAAAGCAACACATTTTTGTTACAGCACAATTTTTAGTCTGTTTTTCAGATCCAGTTGAAGTGACAGTCTACTACATCATACACAGTGTTAGTAATTAAAGGAAGCTGATTTTAAGAGGAACCTTGCTAGCTTGCCAAATGCCATTTATTATTGTTGCTAGGTGAAAGCGCATTGTGTTGTATGTGTATAATTTGTAAAATGTAAAAAAAAAAAAAAAAAGCCAAAAATGTCTGAGAAATTAAAAATTGGATAGTAAGTCTGAGAGTCCAAAAGATGATTGATCCTGGTGATATTCTAAACAAAAAGCTCTCAGCCATGCTTGTAGCTGTTTCCATTGCTTCACACTGATTCAATGACATTCTAGGCTTTGGAGTGACACTCCTGGAAACTTTTTTATAAATTATGAATAATCATTATATTTTGGTAGCACCCAAATGAAGTCAAGAACCCCTTGTGTGAAGCATTGTAAAAACACACATTGAGAGAGTTTCTGCACTAAATGCATAAAATCTAAATAGAGAAGACAAATAGGAGAAAATAAGTGTAATTCCTATATTATTGATGGGGAAACTGAGACATAGAAAGATTATGTGAGTTGAGCAGGATTATATAGGAAGTCTGTGGTATAGACAAGAATTGAACTTAGATCTCCTGAGTCCCTCCATTGGCTTAATCATAAGACCAACCTCCTTCCATGATTCTCTATTAAAAAAAATTGAGTAAGCATCAGTTGTTCATGTACATGTCCTGTACAGACTAACTGCATTGTCTAAGGCTATCCCCTTACCTTCCTATCCCGCTTTGTAAACCTGTTATGTTTTTTGCATGACTAAGGGCTTGTCTTCACTAGCGCAGGGAGAGAGCGATCTTATGGCAATCGATTTATTGTGTCTCGTCAAGACGCGATAAATCGATCGCCAGAGGTGCCCCCGTCGACTCCGTAACTCCAGCTCGCCAAAAGGCGCAAGCTGGGGTCGACGGGGGAGCGCGCCGTCGACCCCCGCCACTGTGAGGACGGCAAGTAAGTCGGCTGTAGATATGCCGATGCCAGCTACATTATTAACGTAGCTGAAATTGCGTATCTACAGTCGATCCCCCGCCCTAGTGAGGACCAGCCCTAAGCATGCAAAATATATACCCACACACCCACACCCACACACACCACTGATTTGTTTGTCCGGAATAAGTTGTTAGAACCAAAAAGTATTGGTCAGAGAGTCATATGAATAATTCGTTCATCTTGTGCAATATTCCTGCCTCGGACATGATCTTTCACTTTGTCCAGTTATGAGAACCTCTCATAAAGAGAAACGAAACAGAACAATTATCAGCTGTGCACCCAAAGTGGCAGCCCTGTGGTCTAACAATGTGTCTTGGGGGAGCTAATGGAGAAACGGAGTCAGTGATAATGACCTCATGCAGGTTAAAACGTGGAGTTCCCCTGCACTTTCCTGTTAAAGGAAATGTCTCATTTCACAAGGCTCCCATCACGTAAATGAGACTGAAACATGTAGGACATTATACTCTCTATTAGTGATCTGATCTCCAAGTGTTTCCTTTTTATGGGATGGGAGAAAATATTAACATTGGGATGGAATGATGACATCTAACATCTAGCAGTTGTGGTCAGGAAAAGTCTGCTTGCAACTGCAAACAATTGCCTGCTGTTTAAAAGTTTGATGCAGTGAATTAGACCATTGTCCTGCTAAGTATTAGGGAAAATTTCTTCTTTGTTTATACTGACATTAAGAAATATGCAGCGTTTCAAATAATATTGAGAGCCAGATTTTCAAGCTGAGTGTGATAATGTGTGTGAACCAGCATCTTCCACACACAAGCCTGTACTTGTATATGCAAACTGGGCACTTGTGTCTAATTCTCCAGTTACAAAGGCTAGTGTACTCTTTGAGCCTTCTGAAAAGTACACCCTACAGGTCTGACTCAAATGGGTGCAGTAGTATTATCTACTCCTCCAGAGCATCAGACGGCATTCTGTATTTTGTGTACTTCAGTGCCTGAACTTCATTTAGCAAGTGAAGAGCAGTTTGGACTCACTTTAAATTTTCTGGCTTTTGATGACTTGAGCTCTCAGACCTTAATGATTTAAAAAAATGTCTTTCATGATTGTATCTAGGATCTTCCCTTCCATTCAGACAGGTTACTTTATTTTCATGGTCTAAAGCACTGCATTAAAACATGGTGAATGCACAGTGTGCAATTTATTAAGCCAATCCTGAAAATTGTTACGATAGCAGTAAGAATAAGGGTTATTTACCAAAGGATTTGCAGGTTCAGACCCTGTCTAGACAAGATAATTCTGGGAGCTTCATAATATTGCCCATGGGATTTGTGAGAGCTTTTATTGTAATTGCTGTTATAATTTTGTCTTTGTAGTGGCCAGTTTGCGATAGTGAAGAAATGCCAAGAGAAAAGCACTGGAGTGGAATATGCTGCCAAATTCATTAAGAAGCGTCAGAGCCGGGCCAGCCACCGGGGGGTGAGACGTGAGGAAATTGAGCGGGAGGTGAACATTCTGCAGCAGATCCTGCATGCCAACATCATCAAGCTACACGACGTCTATGAAAACAGGACAGATGTGGTCCTTGTCCTGGAGCTGTGAGTAGATTTCCTATCCTCTGCTGTAGGATGAGGCAAATGGGAACAGGAAAGGCCTGTGGTGTGTTCTTAAAATGGAACCGCTGGGCCATCAGGCTAGAGAAACCAACAGCAGACCTAGGCAGGAAAATAGAACGAGCTCACCAGTAAACAGCCTCTCCTGAATAAATCAGCACACGCTCTAGAGACAGATGTGCCAGATAGTCATCTGGGATCATTGCTGCTGAATTAGGGAGTCCTGTTGGTTTGTGAACAGAGAGTTTACCTAATGTTTGCTCACTGCTGGCCTAACATGTACATTTAGAGGAAGTGTGAGTATCTCTAACCAGGCCCAGTTTCTTCAGTTCCTCTCCTGCTCTGCCCACCCCAAGAAACATCTAATGTTCATTCATCCCTCAAATGCTCTGCATCCTCTTGAGGCTCCTGCCTTTTTCACCAAGGCCATATTTTTCTTACTTTACAAATGAAAAGTCTAGTTTACAGCTGATGTCTTGAACCCTAGAGCTCTGATGGCTCTGGGGCACTAAGCATTGCCTGGCACCGTTCTCGCCTCCCTAGTGCCAGCTCTGCCTTCGCTCTTTTCACTTGTGTTGTTGAGATGGGTGAGCCGGTGATGGGAATCTGATTATAGACAAATGTATCTGCTATTCTCTTGGTTGGAGAGTTGGGGGCGGAGAAGGAGGGAGGAAGTTACTCGTGGGTATGGTGGGAATTGAAGCATGGAGGAAGACTCATGTTCCAGTTGTCAGAATTCTTAGGGAGACAGGCAGAAGTTGGACCAGTTTGTAATGTTCTCCAAACCTGTTAGCCCATCCCTTATTGAGGTGGTACACAGTAGTAATGTAATCCCAGTCCTGTCAGCAGTGCACATTTGGTACCGTGTTTGTAGCCCATTGCTGACTGGCTTCATTAGGTTGAACAAATCATGTTGTAGTGCCTCAGGTAATGCCTTGTCACTGGCCTTATCTGGCTTTTTAAATTAGATGACTCCTTCAAAGGTTTCTTAAAGCGGAATTGTCTAATAAACAAATAATCTCAAAGGTTATGAGGAACCCACTAGACTGGGGTAAAGCAAGGATCTGTTGTATTAATTTAGATTAAATAAAGTGGCCTAAATAGTAAGAAATGTTAACATGACCCTGGCATTGTCCAACATTAAACAGTTCTAAATAAGATTCAGGGTTTGATACATAGAGACCTCAACCTGGTTAGTACCGTGGCAAAAACATTATTACAAACCCTCTTTAACCTTTTATTAAAGATACAGAAAGGAAAGAAAAACAGAAAGAAAAAGCATTTGAAAGGTAAAGCATTAAAGAATGATTTCATTTAACACCACTCCATGTTTCCTTTTCCATTAGCTGTAGAGAGTCTCTAGAAGGGGAAAAACCCTTGTCTGACAGTGGTGTTAAAGATGCTGGTAACTGTCCTTTTGTGAGGAAAAAAGAAGGTAATTGAGATGAGCTGGAGCTGTTGCTGCTGCTGTTAAAGTCCAGTCCAGTTTCCTAGAAGGCAAAACAAGACAAATACACATGAAAGGGGAAAAAAAAGAACAGCAAAGACAGAAAATGCGGTTTCTGTCTCTGATGTTAACTCTCATGTGCAAGCTTGCTGCTGGAGAAGCACAGACACAGCACCGGCTCTCATTATGCACTTCAAGACCTGGCAAACTTGTACCGGTATCAAACTGTTTAGGGCATTGGTTTTAGCTGCCTTTTTGGTCACAGGCTTGCAGTAATGTTGCAAAATGTGCAGTCTTGGCCAGCTAACCTAGACTTGTAATAGGCAGAAGGAAGAAGGAGAAGGATAAGAAAGAGAAGAAATAAATTGGGGAAGGAGTAGAACCCATTGGAAGGGAGAGCCAGGGATGGGGAACTAAAGGGTATTTTGCTTGTAGCAAATATCCCCCACGACTGGAGATGGGACACTAGATGGGGAGGGCTCTGAGTTACTACAGCAAATTCTGTGTCTGGCTGGTGGGTCCTGCCCAATACTCAGGGTCTAACTGATTGCCATATTTGGGATTAGTAAGGAATTTTGCCCAGGGGCTGGTTTGGCAGAGACCCTGGCTGTGGGGGTAGGAGTACCTTCCTCTGCCCTTTCAGATTTAAACTAGTGTAAAAGGCTGCTCATGATTTGAGGACTTCAGTAACTCAGCCTGAAGTTAGGGGTCTATTATAAGAGTGGGTAGGTGAGGTTCTGTGGCCTGGAATATGGAGGAGGCCAGACTAGATGATCACGATGCTCCTTTCTAACCTTAAAGTCTATGAGTCCATAGCACTGAGTCTCAAAGCCCAGGTCAGCTGACTCAGGCTCCCAGGGTTTGTGCTACAAGGCTAAAAATAGCAGTGTAGAAGTTCTGGAACCTGGGCTTTCAAACTGGTGACGGGGTGAATCTCAGAGCCTGGGCTCCAGCCCCAAGACTAAACATCCACACTAATATTTGTAGCTCTGTAGCATGAACACCACAAGCCCAAGTCAGTTAACCCAGTTTCTTAGACTTGCTGCAGTGGTTCTTTTATTTGACATTGTTGTCATAGAATCAGTCCCAGCCGGTGTTCAGGAATTAGTGCTCATCTGGCTTCCTCTCTCTGACCTGGAGTGGTCAGAACATATCTCAGGATTAGAACAAAAGTCCTGGGTCCCAGGAAATGGTGGGGGTGGCAGCCATGATGGTAACGCTCATTCCTTCCCTTTCTTTCAGTCAGCCAGTGTCATGGTAGCCAATTTTTCCCTCCAAAATATCTTTCTGAGGATCCCGAAAGGGAATGATGGGCAGGATAGCCCATTCTCTCATTGTTTTGTTCATCAGTAAGGCGTAGCTTCTGACACACCAATTTTGATCCATTAATTTCTGGTCCCATGCTTCTCTGGTGTACCAGGCATGGTCTTAACGTAGTCCTTGAATTATATCTGTAAGCCTTCTTGTATAGATTGTTTTTTTTTTGTCTGCCTTTTGTACTTTTTCCCATCAAAATGTATTGTTATAAGTCATTGTGACCATTTAATAAATGTTCACTCACTTCTTATAGTGGAACTTACAATTAGGGCAAATGAGTAGGCCCAGTCATCACAACAGATCCTGCTTGCATGAATCCCTTAAATGAACTGATCAGAAGATATGCACTCCAGAGCTAACAATATGCAGATATCATAACTCCTTGTCTTTCCCCATGAATGATCACACCAGTACCATCAAGGTAGCCCTGTGCTTTGGATGAGATCAGTTCATTGATGAAGAACTGCTGGTTGAAACTGAGCCACAACAAGACAGAGGTGATTCTGGTGGGCATCTGAAAGCACTTTGAAGAGTTTGCAGCCACAGTGCAATCAACTTTGGCTGAAGGTTCACATCCACAATTGGTAAATTCAGTCCATAGTTTGAGTGCTCCTGGATTCCTTGCTGAGGCTAAACTCTTACATAGCAGCATCTGAGAGCAACACTTAATATCATCTCTAGTTGGCTAAGAGACTCTGTCCCATCCTGGAGAATGACAGTCAGGCCTCAGATATTCATGCCTTCGTCACTTCTTGGCTGGATTACAGCAATGCAGTATATCTGGGCATAAATCAGCAATTAGGAAATTCCAGCAAGTACGGAACGCTGCAGCATGTCTCCTCAGCAACTCGAACTATCGCAAGCACATCACAATTGTCCTCTGTTCTATACTGACACTTCTCAAAGAATATTGAGTCAAGTTTAAGGTGTCTGTTCTTATCCTCAAGGAGAGAATTAGATGACTTTACTATTTTATGATCCGATTCTGCATCGCCTCCAGTGTGTCACATGCATGTGGCTGTGGAATCAAACCCTTGGGTGAACTGCTGCAGTGTATCTGAAGTTTAACCTGATGAAGAATCAAGGACAATGGAATTGCTATGAAATCCTATTAAGTAAAGCTAGTCTCCCATGATGCACTGTGGTGATTCAACTAGAGGAGAGACTGCAGTGCATCTTGGGAGTTCTCGTCCCGCCTGGGAGCACAGCCAATAGTGGAGAACGGAGAACATAAGGCACCTGCACTAAAGCTCCCATGATACACTGCAACAACTCCAGCAAATACCAATTTGATGTCAAACTGACCCAAAACAAAATATTTTGTTTAGATTTTTCCATGGGAAAAAATTTGATTTTGCAGAAATTGAATTTAATTAGCATTTTGTGGTACTCTGCCCCACCTTGTGGTAGACCTAAGTGTGACATGTACTTTTGCTTCTTGAGTCAGCAGGAACTGGGAGTGCTACAGAGAGAGTATCTCTGGCAAATGAATGGGAACTCCTGTATCTAATTAGGGGTACAGGTGAGGATGAAGATAATGGGCAAAAGAGGTTGTGGTTGTTTGTCCTTAGCCAGAAGGATAATATCCAGAATAGCTGGGGGGGAAGGGAAGGTAATGTGGATCCTTAGGGTTCTACAGCTTCCTCACACAAACACCTGCTTCCGAAAGAACCAATTGCACAGCTTGTGTATAATGTACTCTTCATCTAGCATGTGATCTAAAAGGAAAGAATGATTTTGCTTTTAATGCAGACCTGTTTGTGTTTAAAAGGACTGAAAACAATTTGACGACTTCACCTCTTTCTGGCTAGGATGACAACAAACTTTTAGTTGTGTGTCTGTATGCTTTACCAATGTACAGCCACGGCAAGCTGGCAGTGCGCTTGGGAATGCTGTTAACAAGGCCTTAAGTAAGAAGCCTTCATGTGGCATGACTTGAGTTTGCATGCAGGGAGTTGCCTTTATGTGTAAGGTTAATCATCATGTCATCAGCAATCCCTCAGTGTAAGGTTAATACTGCTGACAATAACGGAGTGCAAAAATCCCTCTCATGGGAGTTTATTCATTAAAGAATTGTCATTTTAATGGAGTTCATTCAGGACAGTATCAAAATTCCTAGTTCCAACAGTAACCAATAAATAACTAATCAATTAGCTGTACATCTTCTGATCCAGTGGCACTTAGGACTTTCCCAGTATTAGGGGCTTTATCTTATATATGCAACTGTGTCCTCCTCCACTACCAACAAAAAGTGTCCCAATTTTTCACACTTGCAATCTGATCCCCCTACTGGTGCTTTACCCATTGATCTAGAAATACTTCTCCCAAGGCAAAATGTCTGGATACAAAATGACAGTGGGATCCAGCCAACTATATCTGACACTGCATTGCCCTTCCTACACCAATGGAAAATGAGTCCAAACAGTTGATATAGTCCTTTTTGGTAGATGGGTTGGGTGGTACTGCATGCCTTTCTATAACACACGTCCTTCTGCCCACGTTAATTTCTGCTTCACAGTGACATTGTCACTGTACGTGAGAGTTTATAACTGAAATGCCTCGGCTTCCTGGCCTTAGATTGTAAACTCTGCAGGGCTAGGAACTTGTCTTACACTGTGTGTGTGAGGTGCCAGATAATTTTGCAGTGCTCCAGGAATGATTAAGTTGTTTGGGTTATATACTTGGGCTGGGTCAGTGGGTGATTTAGTTTGTGAAGCTGGTAGTAATCTCAAGGTGAGCGCCACACACATGCTAATAAATGTCAACATAAGGGAATTCCTTCCCATTGTATAGCACAAAACAGGGCAGGGAGAGAGGTGAGGAGGACCATGTAGAGGACAAATGTCCTTCCACAGCCACACCACAGGAGCTCAGTTTTTGAAGCAATGGGGAGGACTTGGGCATTCACTATTCGGTACAGCGTGTCCACCCTCCCATCTCAATCTAGACAATGTAACATGTAATGCAAAATGACCTAAGCAGCAGGAACTCTCTCTGCCTACATCTCTGCAGCTTGCTATAGCGGTGGACATAGGCCAAAGTTTGGTAGGTGGCCTACCAATGACATCCCCGCAGAGCACAGCACTGTTTTTGCAGTACTACTGAGGAAGTATAGACAGGCAGACAGACAGACAGACACAACTCAGCTACGTCCATATAGCAGCAACAATATTGTCTAGGATAGTGCCACTGCACAAAGCTGGGGGAGGGTATTAGAATAAGTAGCTGATCAAGCAATTTGGCTGACCAAATGTACATAAGTGTTGGGCACTATTGAAAATCATCCCCTAAATGTGTCACTGCGACCTTTTTCAGATACATCCTGCAACTGTGCAAACAGCTCACCGCATAATGGTGTGAAATTCTCCACAAGCTAAAGCTGACAACTAGCAGCATTAAGTGGTCACATGCTGCTGATTTTAGTGACTTCCAAGAGTGTCTTTTCCATCTCAGTACTATTTGTCACCCACTCTGACATGCTGTAACGAGTATGACATTAACTCAGAACAAGCCAGTCATCACAGCTTAAAGATCCATAAAAACACCAACCCCGAGTTGTGCTGCCTTTGGTGGAGCTGAGTACAATACAGCATGTCTGTTTCTCCCCAAATTTAAGAGATTTACCATCAATTTGCTAGTTTCAATGTCATTTTCAAGAAAATTTTGCAACTGTTTGTTGTCAATTACTGAGACACAAGTAATCCCCCAGTCCCAAAATAATTTTGTTTTTTACAACAGGGATGGGAGATGCTGGGCTTGTCTACACGCAAACTGGAGACACAGTAACTAAATCAGTTTAAGGTCAGACCTTAAGTTATTTGGATGCAAGTCTATGACTGGCCCCCTCTTATTTCAGTGTAACTCAAGTAGTTATTTCAGAGCCGGCGTGTGTGTGTAGACAAGCCCTCAGAATCATCAGAGTTCAATGGAGCAAAGGGGAGTATGTCAAAGGCAAGCCCTTTAAATCTATTCTAAAAGGTGCCACTTTGAGGAAGCAGAGTCCTTATGCCACAGGGAAGTGAGGAACTGTAATGAGTGTCTGGCCATGCTCCTGATCTAGGGAAGCTGACAAATGATAAGCAGGGAAAAGCAGAGAGTGGAAGAATTGAAGGTCCATGCATGTCAAACTCATAAGGATGATAGGAGTGGAAGTAGCTCTTTTAACAGGTATAAGCTCAGTAGCAGGCTGGGTGAAGTTCACCATGTGCAGAGGGCTAGCACACAGAACACTACTTAAGGCTCATTGCATAGGCCTTGTGCTGGCCCTTTGCCCTAGAGTGAATTTCACCTGCCGTGCAAGGTCCTGGATTGAAATCCTACAGGAGTCATGGAGGGGAGAGAGAGGCTTCCTGGGTCTCAGAGTCCATAGCTGTAGAGAGCAGCTATGCGAAAGGGGACAAGTTAGTATCATTCCCATCTCTGAGCTGCATGATTGACTGCAGCAAAAATTAAAAAGAAAAAAAGTTGGTTCCCTCCCGCCTGCCGACTTACCCATCAGCCTCTGAAATCAACTGAAATCACACATTATTGGGGACACGGTAAGAATATCGATGCTGGGCTGGGGGATCATCAAACACCTTTTCCCCTTTAAGAGCATTATTGAGGATTTGCAAAATACTGTAATTTGTCAAATTTATTTTCAGTTTTATTGTCACTGAGACACAATGACTCAAATTTACCTAGATTATAAGATTTTCAGGGCAGGGACTGTGGGTCTTTGGCTTCAAAGGCTGATTCTAATATCCTTGATTGCAGGGCTGGGGGGAGGGCACAATGGTTTGGAGAGGGGCTAGCCCCACCCCCATGAAAATTTTTTGCAGGGGTCTGATATATTTTTCTGCCCCCAAAATATTTTCCATCCACACAATATCTCCTGGAGGGAAGAGCAGGACCTGATTATGTTTCCACCCCGCATGCGTGCACTAGGGCTGGAGGGGAGTGCGGGATGCTGAGAAGGGGCTGGAAAGGCCATTGCGACGGGGTGAGGGACAGTGCACTGACACATGGGCGGGGCCTTCAGTGGGGAGGGGACCACAAGGCACCAGCTGCTGAGGAACTGCTATAGGAATGGCAGTAGGAACTGCTTGGATGCCCATTCCTAGCCTGAAGCTGGCTGTCTCCACCCAGTCTCAGTAGCTCCCCACAACCCCGTACTGCACCCAGTTCCATCCTGCCCTATCCCCCTGCTTGATTTATATACAGGGTATTTACAGGAGGATCTCCACTACCCTGGGGAGAGAGGTGAACCTATCCCCAACAAAAACTTGCTGGCTCAGATGTGGCCATGGCCCCCTCTATAGCAAATGTGACTGCTGCCGTTCCTCCTCTGCAGAATATGTTCCATCGAAGACAAGAGGACAGGAAGAACACTTCTAAGTCCGCAGCTGATCCTTTTTACGTGCAACTCAGCAGTTCCACAACTTGCCCTAGCACCTGAGAGGTCACTGTGGGGCAGCAGCTCTTGTTCTGTTTCCTCCATTCTTGGCCTCTTGGGTCTTGCCAGCTCTCAGCCCTGAAACAACAGTCTGTGTTTGTGATGGGTGTAGAAGTCTGTGTACATACAACAAAGTGATCAGCTGTTTCCAAGGGATAAAAGGATAGCATCACTCCATTCTTACTAGCTTTTGCTGGAATAGCCTCATCCTTCACAACAAGGATAAGGTGCCAGCTGCCAAATGCAGGTGAGAAGAAGCTGGGGGAAAGACTGGGGATGTTCTTCCTGGCTAGGAATTTTAGGGCAGACAGGGAACTCACAGTCTGATGTGTGTGGCACCAGTTTAAAAAATACAATCATACCAATAGCCAAACATTGTCATGTGTATTTGGGTGTTGAGTTACAAAAGAGTAAGAGCGTTGAGAGCATTTGTTGTGGGTTCACCTGTGGCTGTCTAACGGCACTGTTTTCAGAAATCTTTGGGAAATTGAGTGCAGCTGGGAAGGAGTAGGTTCTTCTGCCATTGTGTCTCTTTGAGCTCCAAGTTAGGTGATTGTATCTCTTACTGGACTAACAAAGGTAGTTTCCCCCTTCTGGTAATCTTTGGGTTCAAGTTACAGGGTTCTCTTTCCTTAGAGAAACATTGACCAAATGGTTAAAACACAGGTCTGTTAGTCTGGGAACTTGAATTCTAGTGACACTTATGCAACTGACTTACCATGTCACATTGGAGAAGTTACTTAAACTCTCTGTACTGTGGGGACAATTCTTTCCTACCCTACCAGGGTGTTGGAGATTAAACCATTACTGTTTATAAAGTACTCTTTGCTTCTTAGAGGAAGCTATAGTCCTATGGTGATATTTTGTGTTGAACTAGCTCTGTGAGGGGTTTTAGTTTCACTGCCTCACAAATCTTCCGTTACATGTTTGTTTTGTCTTTGAATGATCTGTCTCAGAAACTTCCTCTCCACAGTCTAATTCCCTAAAGTCACAGTCTGAACCAAGCTCGGTGTGAATTATAATGAAAAAGGAAAATCCAGAAAAGAAGAATTAAATCAACATACATCTATGGTTCCCATTCTCAAAAGCGTGGCAGTTTCCTCAGTGTCAACCAAGGTTCTGCTAATGGATCGTGATATTACTGACAATCCTGTTAGTGCAGAAGGTGCTAAAGTCATGCGTGTTCTACGTCACTGATGCATAAATAGGATGGGTGCAGTGAGAGCTAGTAAGGAGATCATGTGGAGTAAAGTATCCTTTGTGTAGGCAGTCAACCCTTTTCTGAGATTCCTTTGTATTATTGTGATGGGGTATACCAGACCCTCTGAGGCCCACTGCTGGAGACCTTCTGGCCCTGCCACACCTTGCTCCTAAAAGAAGGCAGTGGAGAGGGTCCTCCAAGCTTCCTAGAGCGGCTGTGTGGGACACAGCCAATCAGGGCCCAGCAGCCTAGTATAAGAAAAGCTGCAGAGCCAGAAGGAGTTCAGTTCTTGGCTGGAGCGGTATGAGTGTGGATAGTGTGTGCTGGCTGACAGAGCTACAGGATTTTGGATGAGGTAGTGCTGCTGGAAGCCAGGAAGAGCGAGAAGGAGCCCTGAGCTCGTTGCAGGGACTCCATCAGGACAATACCTTGAGGTAAGGGTGAAGACAGCGCATGGCCATGGGGAATTAGAGTAGCAGCGCATCTTTAATTCCGATAAAGGGACACAGCAGACAGCTGCTACCTACAGGGTCCCTAGGTTGGGACCCAGAGTTCAGGGTCCCCCAACCTCCTATTGCCTGAGGCCTACCTGAAGAGTGAGGCATCCCAGAGAGGGGAACGGAACTATAGTGGCACAGCTGGAGAGCTGTAGCCAGGAAGCCCCAAGAGGGTGAGAACATTGTTTACAGAAAAGGAGCCCTGGGATGCTGCTCTATCCCAGAGGAGAGACAATCAGAGAGAGAGAATATGTAAGGAATGCACTCAGCCAAGGGAGCACTCACAAGAGGTGAAGGCACCCTGATAAAAAGCTGCCCTAGAGGTGGACTTGAGCACCATCCTCGCTTTTCCAGGCCAAGTCGTCCTCGGTGAGAGGGCTAGCGGGTTTCACGGAAGAAAAGCCCATAGGAAGAATATGTGTTAAATTCCAGACAAGTTCACACCAGAGCCCAAAACAGCTGCTTCCTGGTGACCTGTTCAAGGAAATGGGACTTGTGTACACTTTGTAAACAAACAAATTGCTCCAAGAAAATATCTGACATTGCTTTCTCCTCCTATCATCTACGCAGATCTATTCTAACCCCCTCTAAACTGATCTACAAGGCCCTAAAATCTACCACTTGCCAATGTTCCCCTGCTCCGGAAATGTTCAATGTCAAAGGAAAACTGTGTTATAGAAACTACCTGGCATGGTGTCAGTGCTTAGGATGTCTTTATTAAACATCACCTAAAAAGAAGATGGAAGATCAAATGAGAAAAAACTGTATGGTGAGGAGATTGAGACTAGGAGGAAGGAGGAGCGAATGCAGCTCTTGAAACAATAGTTGTATCAGACTCCTGGGTCATGTGAAGTTAATTTGTGTTTGCCAGCCATTTATTCATAAAAGCAAAAGTAATGAGTGATTCCTTCCCAAATCAAAATGCTCCATGTCCTGCCTCCTATCGCTTATGATTCTGACATGAGGAAGCTGTGAAATACAACTGATAATCATCCCTGCTCAGCGCCCATTAATATTTGTAAGTCATTGGCAAGGTCATCCCTAGGAGGGTGCAGGGCCAAGAACATTAAAAACTTGGTGCCTATTTGCCAGGTGATGCTCCCCACCTCTCCCCAGCTCTGTCCAGGCCTCACCCCCACTCCATTCCTTCCCTCAAGGGCCCATCCCTGCCCTGCCTCTTCACATCTTGCCCCCACCTCTTCCCTGCCCAGTTCCGCCCCTTCCCCTGAACACGCTGCACCCTTGCTCCTCCCCTTTCCCCCCTAGTGCCTCCTGACACTGTGAAACATCTGATCCATGGTAGGCACTGGGAGGGAGCGGAAGGTGCTGATTGGTGGGAAGTGCTGGCAGGCAGGAGGCACTGGAGGGAAGGGAAGATTCTGGTAGGGGGGCTCCTCATCCCCCCATACCCACCTGCTGCTCACCTCCCCGCTCGCCTCCTCACCTCCCTGCCTGCAGGGCCCCCCAAAGCACGGGGCCCGGTGCAGTTGCCCTAATTTGTCTTACCCAAGGAATAGCTCTGGTCATTGGCTTTGGAAGAGCTGAGTACACTTCATTGCCCACAGCAATCACACAGGTTAAGAAATGAGCTCACGCCCAGTTCTCTGTGTATTTTAACAGTGCTTTTATAGAGTTCTTGTTTGCGCTTGACTTTCTGGGGCAGCTTTTGTCGCTGTGCCCAGATCACTCGCTCATTTGGAAGAGGACAGAATGGGAGTCATAGTCACATCACAAAAAATACTGCATAGGAACCTGAGCTCAGACAGGTAATTGCATATGACCCTGCTGCTAAACAAATCAGCAATAGGGAAGAACAGCTATAAAAATCACATTGCAATCAAGCTACTTCTGTGTTGCTGCTCCAGCACTATTTAGCCTCAAGCATCTGAAGCCTCCAGCTCTTGGTTCTTTTAGTGATATGTTGTCTGATCAGTGATACCAATGGCTTATTTTCCTTAAAAACGGCTGGATCCTGAAATCTTTTTTCAGTGCTGAGTCCTCAGTAGGAGTCCTTGAGTGCATAATGATAGGATCAGGCGGGCCAAAAGGCACTCGGTATCTGTGCTGTGTACTACAAGTGATAAGCTGAAAGAGGAGTATCATAGCATAAATATCAGCCCTGTAAAATAATAGGACTAGAGATGTTAGCTAAGTCATTATCTTGATCTTCTGCCATGTTGCAATATAGAAAATAGTACCAAGGCTTGTAAGAAAACAAAAATGGCTGCAGAATTCTTGTCTAGGGTAAATATTTTTTTTACTATTGGTCTGAAAGGTCATAATGGTAACTAGATTATTATTTTCACATTTCCTTGTTTGGGGGGAAAACAGCTTAAGGTATCTTCCAGGCTTAGTTACCTTGCTTATTTAAAATCTGGCACAAAAAAAAAGTTTCTCTGTCAATTACATGTCAAACAAGCATTCTCGTAAGAGCACTAATATGTCCTTTATCCATGTCCTGGGAAAGGAAGCAGATTCTGTTGGCAGATCTCATTGCATCATACTACTGATGGTGAAAGATAAGGAAAACAGTTTTTTATCAGGAAAACAATATTACTGTTTGTTCTATTTCCTCCATCCCATTAAAGTGGACAGTAAAAAAGTCACTTGTTAACAGTGCTATAGTGTATGTATGTACACGTATATGTGTATTTATATATTAAAAATGTTGTGCATTTTATAGGACTTTTTATGTGAGAGTCAAAGTGCTTTACAAATGTTAATGAATTAAGCCTGTCAGCACCTGTTTATGGGAGGAGAAGCTGGGGCATAAAGAGGTTGTGACTTGTTCAGTATCACAGAGGAAGTCTGTGGAGGAACTGGGACTAGAACCAGATCTCCTGGCTCACACTTCAAAGTGGGCTTGTTCTGAGTGGGTGACATTTTGTTTGTTTGCCATGTTAATTATATTGATGTTTGTGTACCTTACCCTGCTGTAGCTAACCCAAGACTTCTCTGTATGTCTTGCAGAGTGTCTGGAGGAGAACTTTTTGACTTTCTGGCACAGAAAGAATCTCTGAGTGAGGAGGAAGCAACCAGATTCATTAAGGAGATTTTAGATGGTGTTAACTACCTTCATGCCAAGAAAATTGCTCATTTTGATTTAAAGGTAAAGAACATTGATCTAGTTAAAAGAAATAATTATAGCATATATTCTATAATGCAGCATATGTGATACATTTAAATGTGATTGTATATAAAATATGTTAAAGAAGGTGGAAGAGTATAATGCTTAGCTTTTTGGACTGAGGCTTCCTGTGCTGGATGGACATGAAAGCACTCGGTGGTAAGCAGAAATGGTATTTCCTAAGAATACCATACAATCATAGGACTGGAAGGGACCTCAAGAGGTCATGTAGTCCAGTCCCCTGCAGTCATGGAAGAACTAAGAATTATCTAGACCATCCCTGACAGGTGTTTGTCTAACCTGCTCTTAAAAATCTCCAGTGATGGAGATTCTACAACCTCCCTGGGCAATTTCTTCCAGTGCTTAACTCCCCAAACGTTAGGAAGATTTTCCTAATGTCCAGCCCTGTGTTTCTTTTTAGTGCTGAAATGAGAAATCAAAGAAGCCTTCATCTTGTGGGGGTCAGATATTTTAATTAATGCTACTATTATTTATTGTTTATATAATAGCACCCAGAACATGGTGGATGCTTTTACAAACGTATCAGAAGATGTACAGTATCTGCCCCGTAGAGCTTACAAATTAGTAACCATCATGAGTCCTTTTCTAAGTAATTTTCCCTTTGGAATCGCTAACTCCATCAAAGCAAATTAGTCTAAGTGAACTTTTAAACATTAATAACAGTCAATATAACATTTGCCTTGTAAATATTAGACTCTAATCCATATCCCCACTTCTGGCAAGCATTTCTATGTAGAGACCCACTCAATCTGGGTTCAAATTATAGTATGTGTGTTGTGAGTGCTACATGCCGCTTCTAGTCCTGTCAAGTTCATTTCTTTACCAAACATAGCACAAGCTACAACAGTGATTGTGTTTAGAATTCTGTGAGGAATGAGGAAGTTATTCTGAAACTACAGAGTTCAAACAGCTTCGACCAGGAAATAAAAGATGGATTAGTTCAGTGGCTCTCAGTCTTTCCAGACTATTGTACCCCTTTCAGGAGTCTGATTTGTCTTTCATACCCCCAAGCTACACCTCACTTAAAAACTACTTGCTTACAAAATCAGACATAAAAATAGTGTCACAAAAGTGTCACAGCACACTAGTACTGAAAAATTGTTTACTTACTGATTTTTACCATATAATTATACAATAAATCAATTGGAATATAAATATTGTACTTACATTTCAAATTATAGTATATAGAGTATATAGATCAGTATAAACAAGTCATTGTATGTATGAAATTTTAGTTTGTACTGACTTTGCTAGTGCTTTTTATGTAGCTTGTTGTAAAACTAGACAAATATCTAGAAGAGTTAATGTACCCCCCGGAAAACCTCTGTATACCCTCAGGTGTTCACATACCTGGTTGAGAATCACTGGTTTAGTTGGCACTGTCATTCCAACACCTAGTATCAGTTGGTTCAGAATATGGCTGCTGGCCTGCTTAGTCATCCATCTCACTGAGAGCACATCACCCATGTACTACCAGGTGAATTCAGTTCCCCATGTAGTATCAGGTGAATTTATAGATTTAGTTTAGATTACTTTTAGTCCTTATCTTCAGAGCCTTTCATGGAACTGACCCAAACTTCCTGGGAGACTCTATCTCTGTTCATGACTGTGATCTGCCTAGAGTCTAGACAATGATGTGCCTCTGGAACTAGGATTCTGTCACCCACAGGGATGAAACTCAAGGCTGGGAGACTGAGCATTCTCCGCAGCAGGCCTGCAGCTATGGAACTTGCTTCCACAGATGCTGCCATTTTCAGGACTATGTACAAAACATGGCTCTGTCCCTCCTCGGAGCAAGGCAAAAGATAGAGGAAAGACAGAGTTTGAGGAGATAACAGGAACTTTAAAGGGGGGGGGGCTAGAGTAGATTACATGCTGTTCATCATAATTTTAGATCTAGAATTGTGTGATACCTAGTTACTGTAGTGATGAGTATTACATGAACAGATGTATGCCCAAATTCTTCTCTTGACTATATATACTTCTTGTTGCAATTGCATTTATCCCAACAATATATTTCATCAAACTTCTGTCCATACGTTTGTTTGTTTTATGGGTGTGAGTATGTTGGGATTACCCTGAAGCCATATAGCCCAAGAACAAAGGTTTACACTGTGCATTTGAAAAATGTGATAACATTCAGTGTTGGAATATAATTATGTGAATATGAATGAAACTTTTCCCACGGTGAGTTCTGGCTATTAAAATCTACATGCCCCATGCCAGTAAAGTTCAGTGGTCAATAATGATGTTAGGAAAAGAGCAAAAAGAAATGTACATGTGGGGCTGAACAGATTTACTGCATTTCATAAATGCAATAAATAAATCACTGACAAGCGATTCAAGATATCACTCATCTGGCTTTTATAGAACTATTTTTAGAGCTTCTGCAACGTTAAGCTAGGCATGTATTTTTAAGCAATAAATCCAATTGGGGAAATGGGGATCCATAATTATCTTGTCACTCTTTTCAATCTCTTCAATCTTGCCATAAAAGAAAAAGAAGGCCGGGGAACATATAATGGGAACTAATTTGGAAAAGGGGTCTTTTTGGAGGGGGGGGGTGTGTTTGTTTTTAGTGGCCTTGCCAAAATTTGACTGTGGAAGTGGCTGCTGAAGCCAAACAAACAAACAAAACTCAAAACCCCAATGCCACTGACCAGCTGGAGATTGCCAATACACCAAAGGAGGAAGGAGGATGTAAAAGAGGGAAATCACATTTACAACATTTTATAGCCATTATAACAACTGAAAATTTCTTTCTCCCAAGTGGCCCATAAACCCTAGCACTCCCCACAGAGATTCTGGGAGCAAAGGAAGCTTAAAGAAATATATAACCATTTCTTGCTAAATCCTTTCAGGCACTGATGATAGGTTTGACACCGTACAAAGACGCACAATAAAACTAGACCCTGCCCTGAAGAGCTTGGTGCAATATCAATATTCACACTGTTATGCCTCAGCTAATGTTCTGCTGAAATCGGTGGGGTAGCAGGACATATTGGGGGATGTTTTGCAGCAGTAAAGAGTAGATGGTGCGTGGAGAATGTGACATAATAAAAACGTTAATTATACTGTGAACAAGGCAGACATGTACCTGTATCCAGTTATGTGACTAGAGTGAAGTGAAATATGGATTTGTGTTTTATTTCTATGATATTAGCCAGGCAACAACTTTTCCTATGGCTCCCCCTTTCCTGCTAGTTTGTTCTCATGACCTACTTCCAGCTGGTATAGTCTGCACCTTGTCACTTGCTGAAATCCAGATGCAGGCCTGAGAACACCAGGGATCAGCTCTCTCTGGTGTAAATTGGCACAGCGTCATTGATTGCAGCAGAACTGTACCTGTTTACATCAGATGAGGATCTGCACCAAGATGCAGAGATGATGAACAGAGATGACTGTTGAATAACTTCTTGTTTCATGCTGTACTATTTCTAGCACAAGCCTTTTCTAAATGGGTCCACATCACATGTCAGCAACATACACCGCTGGTAGCGGTATGCACTGAATCTTCAGAAGAAAACCAGCATAGTTAGCCTGCAGCTAAAACCATCTTAGTCCAATGGCTGAGAAAATAAATTATTCATGTAGCCTGTCTGCAAGTATAATGCAGAATGAGAGTGTGTGTTAGCAGTAGCTATTTGCACACAAGAATTAGTTCTGAAATGGTCAGGAAGCTGCCAGCAGGGAATCAAACTCTCTGACTGTTGCTTTCAGGCCATGATTAAAAAGTGAAAATAGAACAGCATTGGAGCTCTTCATCAGAGCTGAACTGTGCTAGCCATGTTGCTCTAAAAACTGTCAAATAAAGGAGGAATGACAGGGGCTAAGACAGTTAGTGGAAAAATAATGAGTAGATACAGCACAGAGTATGGAGTTGAACCTGCTGCGTTGGGACTGCTAACAGTTCTCTTTTCACAATTCTATCAGGTTTGGCCTGGTGCTTTTGGTTGCATAACAGTCAGAAATTCTCCATGTGTTCTTAGAATAGCTTGTTACTAAAGGTGGGCCAGAATCTCCAATTCCAGGACCATTCAGATCCTCATCCCAAGATCTGAACGTAGCCCCTTGTTGTGGAAACTCAGCATGTCAGTCTCATAACATATCTCATAACGTATCTAGTTAAGCAATGCAATTATTTACAGTTATGTGAATAACTCTTGTGTCTCATCATTTCCCTGGAAACCAGATGTATTTTGTCTTCATCCTGCCATAATATCTGTAATTAACAAAAGAAACACAGGCAGGCAGAGAGAAAGCAACTGGTGAAGAAAAACTGATGAAAGTCCTGACTTATTAGGAAGCAGGACATGCTGCAGCTTTTGTGAGAGGAAACAATAAAGGCAATAAGTGACGTGACCTATTACTTTAAAGAGGGAGGCTTCGGTCACTGAGGAGTGTTAATTTTGCTGCTATCAAGTATGATTTGACAATGAATGTCACATTACATAAATATGTTCAATTTATCAAAACAATGAAGTCTGCATTGTCAGGAGTAGGTTTGTGATTGTTATCTGTTCTGCAGTATTGCAAACATGTACAAGCACAAAAAGGTGACTCAAGGGATACTGCTTGGGCTCTTGATCTGTTGGCTTCCTAACAAATAATATAACTGATCTTTGTTTCATTATTTTTAGCCTGAAAACATTATGCTTCTAGACAAGAATATTCCTAATCCACACATAAAAGTCATTGACTTCGGCCTAGCCCATAAAATAGAAGATGGAGTTGAATTTAAGAATATTTTTGGGACACCCGAGTTTGTAGGTGAGTGTTCAAGGAATTCTTTTGTGTTGCAGCTTTTCACTGGAGAAGCCAGCAACACCTCCCTGACTTCAGGGAGAAGCCAGTAACACTTCTACCTTTTCAGTCCCCTAAAATTGCCACCCCATTTGGCTGCACTGCATTTAGAGGGCTTGCTTGAATCTCCTCGGCGGAGCCTCCGAAAGGTGCCGTCTGTAAACTGTAGCTATTCAGCTGAAGAGATGAGGGTGCTGTCAAATTAGTGAGCTAGAGAAATAAATAGAGGGTTAAAATTTCTGAACCCCCCTGAGCACTAATCCCAGCTCTGCTATTTACTCTCCCTGTGGCAAGTCAAAGCCACTCTGCATCTGTAAAATGGAGTAATAGAGGTCTCTGTTGATGTTACTGCAGTGCTTTCTAAGTATAACTCCCTCCCACTGAACCTCTTTTGGATTATATCTCCTTTCCTTTCGTTACTCCAGGCTAACTGTCATGTTATGACTTTCTGGTCACATTTCTAACTTCTAGGTTTGCTTATATTATCTCTTGGTCCTTCCTGGTTTATATCTGCCAATTAGAGATCTATTCAATTTAACTTAGTTCCTCTTCCAGATAATAAATGAAGCTGATAAACACTGATCCCTGCTGCCCTCTTCACACCTCGATACACTGTCGTTTATCACTTCCTTTGTTCACTCCTCCACATGGATATTTTTCATCCAGAAGGTGTTTCTTCTACAGATGCTACAGTAACAGCTGACAACAATAGTCATGAATGGTGTGCTAGCTGGAAAGAAACTTTGGGCAAGTTGCGCTAGAGCAGTCTCTCACTGGCCAATTACTAAGGCCTGGTCTTCACTAGGGGGAGAGGTTGACTGAAGATACGCAACTTCAGCTACGTGAATAACGTAGCTGAAATTGGCGTATCTTCAGCCGACTTACCTGCCGTCCTCATGGTGGCGATGGTCAGCAGCACGCTGCCCTGTCGACTCCAGCTTGTGCCTCATGGCGAGCTGGAGTTATGGAGTTGATGGGGGCGCCCTTGGCGATCGATTGCTACCCGCCTATCCGGCGAGTAGTGAAGACCTACCCTAAGTAAAGATGGGGCATTAATGGCATCAGTTTACTGCCATTCTAAAATAATTGGGGAGAAAAAGCTTAGATTCATCTGCTTAGGGATGCTGTTACATGAAATAATTTGTTGTTGAAGGTATAATTAGTACTGTAGGCAGATTGAAATGTCTTCCTGTCCTTTATTCTTTGATCCCTTTTCATTCTCCATTGACTCTAAATTAGCTCTCCCTCTGTTTGGGAGATTAAATTCCTACCGCCAAATGCGCACACCATTGTAGAACTTTAAACAGAAATTACCTCATAACTACTGGTCTGCTTTTTACCAAGGAGTGATGTAATTCTTGGCCTATGCATACAATTCATGTTGCTAAAATTAATTAGTCATTCTCTTGCTGATGTTTCAATAAATGTTTCTTACAGCTCCAGAAATAGTGAACTACGAACCACTTGGGCTTGCTGCGGATATGTGGTAAGTTCTCGGCATAACTTTTCTGCCAAGGTGCTATACTGCTAGTTTCTTAAGGGTGCTCTGTATAAAATCCATTCTCTACATATCAGACAATGCTGACATGCAGTAAATAGCTGTTCTTTCACTCTTTCCATTTTTAACTGCTGTTTATAGTAAGCTTCTATTCATGATGATAAAAAAATTGAATTATATAAAACAGGAGTTAACAATTTGCCCCATCTGCCACCTTTTGGGGAGGGCCTCTCAAAAGGCACCATTGTCCCTGCAATGCCTTGTGATAGCTTTGTTTATAAAAGTGCTGTGAATAGAGCAAACTTTGATACTAAGCTGTTCTCCCCAAAATGGTCACAGTGGCTAAAACATCCTTGTCGATATTCCTCCATGCTTCTGACATGTACCAAAGCTAAGAACCCAGCATGACTTAAGACACCCATATAAAGAAACCCTAGATATCCATGTCATTTGAGCCTGTATCCAAAATTCATATTTCTTTTAATGAAGCACTGACTTTACATAAGTTTTGTCTGACTGCTAATATCATGGTTCATCTGCCAGTCTAGCAACTATAATTGACTCACGTCACACACATGTATAAAACCTACAATCAGTTGCTCTTTTTGTTTTCTAGGAGCATAGGAGTCATCACCTACATACTGTAAGTACAGAATTCGATCCACTTGTATGGAACAGTTGTAGCAAGGTAGTGAAAAGCAGTTCTTCTCATCAGTCCCCTAGGGAAGGAGCTGCACAGCAGGAATGGGGCCAGGGACTGATAGACAAGTGATCTCCAGAGGCCTTTTATAATAGAGAGAGCCAAGAAAATTAAGTGAAACTAAAAGAGAGGTGATAGGACCAATGACCAGCAAATGCTTCTACATAGCACCAGAAGCTCCTGTACCTCTTATGTTTTTGAGGGTGGGATTTTCAAAAGTGGTCGCCAGGTGTTGGACAAACTCTGCTGCCATTGAGCTCAAACACCCATCAGCTTCAATGGGAGCAGAGTTAAGCCAACACCGAGCACTTCTGAAAATCCCACTAAAATCTCAGCCCCTCTAGCTCTTGGCTTCTCCTGGGTGGGCTCAATGGCTACATGCTGCAGCTATTACCCAGAGCTCCCATTGCCCTTGTTCAGAATTTTGCATTAGCAAGCTTTGCGACATCGGGCCCAACAAAGATAGAGAGGCTTAAAAGAAGGATCTCCTTCTGGGGGGCAAAGCAAGTGGGGCAGAATTAAACAAACCCACAGGCCATGCTGAAAGCTTTTGGATTGTTCCCTGATCTTAGATCCCGCACACTATAAAAGGGCTGTAAGCTGACAACATAGCTGGGATGCTGTGAAGTCCCTTATGCCCTCGAGTACAGTAAGGGGCACGTGGATACAGTCTGAGACACATTATGTAGCCCACCAGCATCTAAAGAGCAATTCTAAAATTATCCCAATCCTTGATAATTATTTGCATTCCTCATGTCATCCGCTGATACATCTGAACCTGACAGGATATCAGAGTCTTCATAAATTGCTATTTACGTCTGTTTATAGATGAATGGGAAAGTAGACTGGATGTTGAGAAGAAACAGGTTAGAATACTTACCCTGTGAGTACAGGAATGCACAGATAGCCAGGTGTTCCAAAGGTTCTTCACCTTCCTCTAAAGTGTCTCCTACACAGGAGACACTTTATGGGGGTGTCCGTCAACAGGATCTTTGCTATCGGACATGGAAACACATTAATGCTGCTTTTGTGAGTCTGTTTTGTAGCTATATATGTTTTATATACAGTTTTGTTTTGTAGCTATATATGTGATGACCCAGATTTGGGCCTATTATTTACAAATCTTCTTGGCTGCCTTGAAAGAGAGACTCACATTCCAACATTGTCATTTCACAGTCTCGGAATCACATCAAAGTAGCTTTATTTTTTCCCAATTAAAACATGATCTTCCTGTCTGTCCTGTTCAGGCTCAGTGGCGCATCCCCTTTCCTTGGAGAAACAAAGCAGGAAACTCTCGCCAACATCACAGCCGTGAATTACGAATTTGATGAGGAGTTTTTCAGTCACACCAGTGATCTGGCAAAAGACTTTATCCGGAAACTCCTGGTGAAAGACACGCGGTAAGTGAACGTACAAAAATGGCTGGCTGCCATTCATGCCACCCAGGCAAAAATGAGCCCATTGAGCAGTTCAGAGGTTTCCTTGCAGAGCAGGTCACTGTCCTAGAGTGAAGCATTAAGTACAGGTTATTGCTGTGTCCATTGTACATCTCTATATACAAATGCCCTAAAAATATGCCCTGTGCCAAAATTCACCAAATGTGCCAAACTTTGGCATGCATTTTCTTTCACCAGTTCGGTTGGATTGGTTTGGGGTTTTTTGGGAGGTGTAAATTACTGGAGTTTATTGGGTTTTAGAAGCTGTCCTTGTGTCTGGTAATTCTTAAATGTTTGTTTATTGCCTCTATTGACATCTCACAATCCATGTGTCTTTGCATGGACAAATTCACCATGGAAGTAAGGCAAACAGTTTTAATAGTGAGTTATTAACCATTGGAGCAATAAAAGGGGCCTGGTAGATTCTCCATAACTGACAATTTTTAAATCAAGGTTAAATGTTTTTCTAGGAGAGCTGCTCTAGGAATATTTTGGGGAAGTTCTATCGGTCTGTTTTATACAGGAGGTCAGACTAGATGATCATAATGGTTCCTTCTGGCCTTGGAATCTATTAATCACATGCTAAAGCCTGCAGATTGGCTTAGAGATTGCCAGGAGACCAGCTCCTATGTGTTCACTTGGTGACTTGTGTCCATCAGCCTCAAACCTCCAGTGGAACACCCTATCTATTCACACCTATAAGCCACCATTTTATCTTCACTGTGTGCATCATTTGAGGCAGGATGGCTCTTATCCCTGGTCTATAGTGGATGTTGGTAAATGCTCCCACACCCCAAGCCATAAGGAACCTTCTAGGAAGTGAGATGCACTCAGCCCTTACCCTTTATTGCGGCAAACTCCTTGCTCTTCAGTTGTCTAAGTGTCAAATGTGCCCCATTAACCCTTGTGCGTTAGCTAGGTACACCTGGCACTTCTCTAGCAACTATATGGGGTTTTTCTCCTATCCTGTGGTGATTAGGGAACCACAGAGATTCTTTAGCTACTGCAGTAGGGATTATAGGAGAGGGATCTCTGCTCCTGAAGTTTTTTAGTGAGGTGGATGCAGCAGGATATCTTGTCACACTTCCTGCACTATGTTGGGGTGGGCGGAGGCAGGAAAGGGCATCCTTGTGGGTTCTGTGCTGCTGAAGCCTCTGAAGAGTCTATTTGTACTAGTGGGAGTGGTCATTGGATGTCCCCTGAGAACAGAGTGGGGGGCCACTCGCAGAAAGATGTGGGAAGGCCGGTCAGTAGGGTGCCCTCTAAAGACATCTGAGGAAGAAGGTAGATAATGGGGGTTGTTGGGAGAAGGATGCCGGCTAGGGTATCTATCCAAACACATCAGCAAACATTTCTACAAACCTCAGACCCCAGGATATGTTGGGGCATGTTGGAGTCTGATTTGAATGTTTTAAACAGGTTTAGCAAGTGCCTTTCAAGCAGGGCAGATCAGTCCTGTTGATAGCCATGCCATAACCAGCTGCAAAGGCAGTATCATGTTTATGTCCATCCTGCCTGAAGGTGATAGTGTACTGTTTGCAGTGCTGCTAGGGTGTAGGAGAAAGTGAGATTTTCTGATTAGTATTGAAGCATCCCGCCCAGGAATACTGCTTTCAGGAAGCAAGAGCTCCAGAGGTGACTTAATAGCTTGTGCATTAAAGACTTTTTTTATTACATTAATCTTATATCAATTAATATAGAGAAAAAGTCAAACCAAGTGTGTGCAGAAAGAATTCACTCATTGGGCATGTTAGACAGAATGTATCATGAAACATTAGCAGTGTTTCACCTCTTTTTAACAGAACGAGAAAGGGGGAGATTTTGATGGAGTGGAAATGAAAATTTAAGTAGAGTTGACAGCTCTGCTGGGGGGTAGCGCTGTATTAATGCTGAGCACAGAAATCTGTTTATGAATGCTTCTGCCTTACGGAGTAAAGTAGCCCTGAAAGTTGTACCTCACTGTAAGTAACCTTGATACTACTGGTGACACTGTTATAGATACAAAGTACAATATTAAAATTTTGGTTCATAAACACCCTGAAGTATATGGTGAGCAGCTTGGCTCTCATTTAAGTCTGTGTTTCATTGCAGGAAACGGCTCACAATTCAAGAAGCTCTCACTCATCCTTGGATAACGGTAAGGCAAAGATAGCAACAGAATATGGGTGGTGATTTTATAACAGGTGAACATTTTCTTCGGGATAAACTATGCAGAATTTGTATGGGAATTTATATTTCCACACTACAGGCTATGTGCCTAAACAAGAGAATTCATCATGGTTCTGGCTTTCAGAAATTTTGAACCAGAGAGTGAATCTTAGCCTCTCCATGTCTCACTTTCACCCATGGGCAAACCAGGGAGAATACTCCCCTTCTTCTTCGAGATGTGTCCCCCTGTGGGTGCTCCACTCCAGGTGACGGTGCATCCTGGCGCCGTTGGTCAGAGATCTTCGGTAGCAGTGCCTCGTTGACACACATGCTCAGCTGCTGTCTCGCAACGTCGTTAGGGTCTGCCTGAGCACACGCGTCCCACACCCCCTCAGTTACTTCTCAGTCATCCTCAGCTGAAGACGAGATTCGGGGCAGTGCTAACCTCTTCCCTGGGCTCCAAAGGAAATAAGTAGATAGAAACAGAAATAGTTAGCTAGACATATCCCAGTTTTCTGCCTTTTCTTTAGACTAGTTCGTTAGTTAAAAAAAAAATCCTCATGCTAGTCTCCCGTTGAGACTTTCTCCCCCACTCCGAGCAATCATACTTCCATGATGTTGGGGTCCCGAGGCTTTTAAAAAATGTGACTCCTGTAAGGAGCCTATGCCGCGGTCTGATGGGCATTCCCACCTGTTCCTACCAAGTGTCTCCACTGCACCAATCTGAAAACAAGAGCTTGGCGTGATAGAGACTTGGCATCTAAAAATGCTCCTGATGGAGAAAGCTCTGTAGCCGCCTATGGAGAAGGGCAGTAAACCCTCTCCCTCACATTCCCCTGCCACAATACTGGCCCACTTCACAAAACAAAGACCTCAAATGCCTTGACCTCCTGGGCTGCAAGGTTTATACCTCCTCCACTCTGCAATTTAGAATTGCAAATTATTCTGCCCTCCTTGCAAACTATGACTATGACTACGACTACAACAAGCTATTTGATTTTTACCTCCCATATCCTGGAGGACAGGAGAGCAGACTTTAAGTCAGTCCTGGTCGAAGGTCACTTGATGTCCAGGATGGCACTACAAGCATCCCTGGACATGGTGGATACAGCGGCCCACACCACTGCCACTGTGGTGGTGATGCGCAGGTATTCCTGGCTGTCTGCATGTGGTATCCCCAATGATCTGCAGACCAAAGTGGAAGATCTTCCCTTTGATAAAGATAAACTCTTTTCCAAAAAAACTGATGAAGTCCTTCAAACTATGAAAGACTGTAGGGACACCCTGCGCACACTGGGCATATACCTGTCCCAACAGTATCAACCTTATCAGAGACCCAGCGCACAACAATATCACCGGCCCCTGTCCAGACCACATGATATTGGGAGAAGCCACAACAGACTTTCTAGGCACAGGCAGCAAATGCAACCAGCTACCTCCCACCCATCGGGCAACAAGCAGCAATTTTGAAGTGCTGCTCAAGAGTCTGTGTGACCACCCCTTGACTCTGCCACCTAGTTGCCCATTTGGCCATCACCTCCAGGTTTTCCACCATCCTTAGCACCAGATCACCCAGGACTGCTGGGTCCTGGAAATAGTTCAGTCAGCTTACTTCATCCCTTTCTTTTCTTGCCTTCCCTGTCCCTCTTCAGGGACCCCTCTCACGAGCACCTCCTTCACACAGAATTGCTCATCTTCTACACCTAGGTGCAGTGGAACATGTACCAATGCAACATCGGGGAAAAGGGTTCTACTCCCACTACTTTTTGACCAAAGGAAAGGTGGGGGATGGAGGTCTATACTAAACCTACACCGACTGAACAAATTTGACATGTACAGAAATTCAAGAGAGTCATATTGGGCACAATTAATACCTGTGCTGGAACAAGGGAACTGGTTCACAGCCCTTGACCTGCAAGATGCTTATTTCCGCATATCCATTAACCTAGCACATGATACTTCCTGCAATTCACACACAGACATGACCACTTTCAATACATAGTACTTCCATTCGGTCTCTCCACAGCACCATGGGTATTCGCAAAGATCCTAGCGTAGTCGTGGCCCACCTCTGCAAACATGGGATTATACTTTTCCCCTACTTAGACTACTGCCTCATCAAAAGCAGCTCAGATGACGAGACATTAAAAGTGATGCATCTTACCATCTCCTTCGTCCTCAGTCTAGGCTTGCAAATAAACTTCTAAAAATCCACTCTGATACCCACACAGCAGATAGAGTTCATTGGAGCTCGCCTGGACTCAATTCAAACCAGAGCCTTTCTCCCACACAACGGATTATTCGCTATTACACATCTCATACGCACAATCTCTGTTCACCCCAGAATACAGGCATGGACCTCCCTACAGCTTCTTGGTCACATGGCAGCCACCACATTCGTGGTCAAATACACCAGGCTGCACATGAGATGCCTTCAAGTTTGGCTCAACTCCAAGTACAAACCCAGCAGACACAGCCTCTGCATGATGCTAATTCCTCCAGCGAACATATTGGCCTCCCTACACCGGTGGACAAAACCAGAGAACCTGTGCAAGAGTGTCCCCTTTCATCCACACCCCCAGTAATCATGCTCACCAGGGACACTTCCCTGATATATTGGGGAATGCAACTAGGGAAACACACAGTACAGGGTCCCTGCTCCCTATCAGAGACGCATCTGCACATAAATCTTCTAGACCCGTCACGTACACTCACCTTCATTTTCTTCCCACCATAAAGAACAAGTCCATCAGGATCCTGACAGACAATATAGCACATACGTTCTACATCAACAGGCCAGGGGGAGCATGATTGCACTCCCTAGGCACAGAAGCCATCTGAGTATGGAATTGGTGCATACAACATCACATAGAAATCACCGCTTCCTACCTGCTTGGGTGTCACAGCACTACCGCTGACACTCTCAGCAAACACTTCTCCAAGGAACACGAATGGGAATTGCATCCCACAATACTCCGACAGCTCAATTGACCTGTTTGCCACACCTCAGAACCATAAATGCCATCTATTTTGCTCCAGAGTGGAACTCAGCATTGCATCCCTAGAGGATGCATTTCTCATTCCCTGGAACAAATCCCTCATATGCTTTTCCACCAATTCCACTGATACACAGGGCCCTACGCAAGATCAGAGAGACTAGGCCCAGGTCACACTTGTTGTCCCAGCTTGGCCCAGACAGACATGCTACTTCTACCTGCTGCACATGTTCATCCATCCTCCAAGGACTCTCCCCGACAGACCAGATCTGCTCTCCCAGAACAACAGTCGGCTTCTCTATCCGCAGCTCTGGAAACTCCATCTTATCGCATGGTTCCTTCATGATTTCAAATCCATGAATTAGCCTGTTCAGAGAATGTCCAATACATCCTCTAACATAGTAGAAAAGACTCCACTCGTAAGACTTACCTGCAGAAGTGGAAACACTTCTCCGTTTGATGCTCCCACAGAAGTTTGATGCCCCACACTGCAATCCCCCTGACATCTTAGACTGCCTTTTGAAACTAAAACAGTATGGGCTTTCGCTCAGCTCTATCAGACTACACCTCACAGCTCTTACCACCTTCCATGACATGCAGGACAGATATTCCCTTTTTGCCCACCCCACTATAAAATGCTTCCTCACGGACCTACAAAACCTCTATCCTGAGATACAATCACCAGCAGCCTCCTGGAATCTCAACTCATTCCCCTGGTCTCATGAAACCTCCTTTCGAACCCCTGGTTACCTCATCCCTGCTCCACATGTCTATGAAAGTAGCTTTCTTGGTTGCCATAACGTCAGCAAGAAGGGTTGGTGAAATAAGTGCCCTGATGGTCTACCCTCCCTACGTGATATTCTCTAAAGACAAGGTCACGATGCAATCCCACCACAAATTGTACCTTCCACCTTAACCAGCCAATATGCTTACCTGCATTGTATCCCAAGCCTCATTAAGATTCCACAGGAAATGGGCATTACATACCCTCGATGTCCAGCAGGCACTTGCATTCTGTCTTGACAGAACTAAGCCATTTTTGTTTCTACCACCGAGATATCAAAGGATGATACTGTTTCTAAGCAACAATTCTCCAAGTGGATCTCATACTGCATCAGATCCTGCTATTAGACCCAGAATGTTCAACCACCAGAGAGTTCAGAACTCACTGTACCCTCCACAACGTACCTATTGCAGACATATGCAAGGCAGCCACATAGACATTTGACCACATATTTGCCTAACATTATGCTATCACACAGGATACCACGGCAGACGCCATACGGTACTGTCTACCGTTATTACTGCCGCAACTTCAGAATCCCACCAACCATAGTGAGTACTGCTTCACATTCACCTGGAGTGGAGCACCCACGGGGACAGCACTCAAAGAAGGAGAGAAAGTTACTCACCTTGCAGTAACTGAGGTTCTTCGAGATGTGTCCCCCTTTGGGTGCTCCACTACCCACTCTTCTCCCCTCTACTTTGGAGTGCTAATCAACAACTCTGTGGTAGAGAAGGAACTGAGGCGGGTGCGGGATGTGTGCGCTCAGGCAGATCCCGATGACTCCACAAGACAACAGCTGAGTGTGTGCGTCCTGACCAGGCATTGCTACCGAAGATCTTCGATCAATGGTGCCAGGACGCACTGTCACCTGGAATGGAGCACACACAGGGACACACATCTCGAAGAACCTCAGTTACTGCAAGGTGAATAACTTTCTCTTCTTTACAGGTAAGTTATGAGAAATAACTAGCTACTAAACACTCTGAGATCTTGGATGCAAGAGAAACAGTAGTAAAAACCTGTTCAATTCCTTCCAAAATCTTGGATTTCTGCAAGCCTTAATCATGATTTCTGTTATTACAATAAACACCAAAGGAGAGGTGACTGGAATATAAATAAATGGGCATACAGTATTCTGTATTAGAACACAATTTGTGTTGTTTTCATCTCTAATCACTGTTTGCATGGACACAAACCACACCTCTGGTGTAGTGCTTTTGGGTGTTATGAGCTGACAATCCCAAATGTGAACAAATCAGCTCCTTCAAAATGTCGTTGTTGTAGTGAGCTAGTAGCTGTCTGGATTTGCATGGTATTTGGATTTGTGTGTGTGTGTGTCTGTGTCTGGTTCTGTTCTAAGCAAAGCTTGTCTCTGTAGAAACATTTCATAATGAAAATAAATTTAGCAATCTCAGCATGGCAAATACAGATGTTTAAACATTGTATCATTCTCATTTTGTTATGTATTGTACAAAACATTGAGTGGAGTGTTTTCAGGATTATTTTCCCCCACAAATGTTGATGGTTTTGAGAATTAACTGCACAAACTGTAGCATGCAAATAGTTCACAGCCCTTTTATTTATTTACACTTGTCCCATGTGAATGAATGCTCAGTGCTTGTCACATCACCCCTTTTATTTTGATCAAATGCATGAACCATGACTGGAAACGACCCTTCTTCCCAGAGTTATGGAAATACAACTTGCATCTCTTGTCTGCTGTGTAGAGTTGAATTTGTGCAATATCTTGCAATCTTGATAAACAATCAGTAATACTGGTTCTTCTGTCTGAAGACTCACCAGTTGATAGAAGAAAGAAAAGTCCAAGAAAACAAGAAGGTTGAAAACAGTCAACTGAAGACAAAACGTCTGAAAGAGTACACCATCAAGTGTCATTCAAGTATGCCACCAAACAACACCTACATCAACTTTGAGCGCTTTGCCCAGGTGGTAGAAGACATTTCTCTGATGGAACATGGTTTCGGCACTCTGGCTGTGTCCCATGACTCCCTGCAGGAAGACATTGATGCTCTGGTTTCCATATATAATGAAAAAGAAGCTTGGTACAAAGAAGAAAATGAAAATGTGAGACACAAGCTTTCGCAGCTGAAGTATGAGCACCGTAAAATTGAATCCCTGAAGAAAAATCTTCAGGATGACATCAAGACTGTAGGTTCTAATCTTGCAAGCGTCACTGGGAAATACATTGATCTAAAGTCTCAGTATGAATCTCTGAGTCAGGAACTTTCTGAGGAACTCAGGTGGATCCAGGATTTAATGAGTAGTTTTCAGCTGGAGAATGGAAATGAAGCATGTGTGAATGGAAACTTTGGCTCTGTTTTCAACAAAGATATTAATGAATCACTAATGGAGCTGTTAAATAGATCTTGCTGTGAGGAATTCCTTGCAGGCTTGAATCTTGATGTTGCAGAATCAAGTCAGTAATGTTGGTTAATAGGCAAACATCTGCATTAGAACCCCTGTGTTTGTCTTGTCCCAATATACAGCAGTAAGAAATCATCTCAGTGTGTAACTTCAGCACAAAACCACCACCTATGTATTAAAATAGAAATATGGAAATCTTGCACAAACTATTGACCAAAAACCTGTACTCTGCAGTGGTTTTTATGCTGACGTTGTGACCAGCCCAGTTTCTGAACCCTTAGATTTAGAAATCATTTTGTTTTAGGGCACATGTAACCCTGCAGTTATTCTGCACTAACATAATAATATGTAAACATACAGGTCTTGAAGATTATTAGGTAATTCAGTTGAAATTAAGGAGTGAAACAGTGTTTCTTTAGCAGCTTACCCATGCTTTGAAGTCTATAAAATCACCTGGCAGCATTCTTGTTTGGATGAGGGAAATAGTCTTGCAGACTTGCTGGGGATAATTCTGCACAGCGGATCATTAAAACACTTATGAAGGTTATTGCAGCCCTTTAAAATGGAGCAAATGATGCAGTGATTTATCATTTCACACATGACAATCACAGCTAATGAAGGAGAGTTAAGGTTATTTTATAGGCTAGTTATTCAGGGTACAGTCTCTCTTTCACTATCATCAGATGTTAGAACAGAAGTTCTCAAACTGTGGGGCACGCCCCTTGGGGGGGTTGCAAAGGAATGTCGGGGGGGGGCGCAGCTGGGGCCCAGGCTAGCTCCCCACAGAGTGTGGGGAAGGAGTGCCACCCCAGCCTCGTTCCTGGCCCCACGCCCAGGGCTCTGCACTCAGTGGTCCAGCTGCCGGTCAAGTGTCCGGACCCCGGCCTTAGCCTTGGCTCCTGGCTGAGGCGCCGTCACTGCCTCAGCTATGGCCCCAGCCGTGGCCTCCTTAACTCTGTCGGCATCCTCCCTCCCAGAGCTGCAGACCTGCTACCAGACCCAGCTGGTGTGGGGAGGAGGGCACGGACAGGGTAGGGGGTGGCCCAAGGCAAAAAGTTTGGGGACCGATGTTAAATACTTTTTAGTCCTTTAATGTGAAGTTCTTGCCATAAAAACAGGTACCTTGTGTTTCATGTACTAGAAATATTTTGTTCGAAAGACAGAATGATAAATCTGTAATGGAATGACTGGAGAGCTATGTATGTATATTTTGCTGTGCAAATATTAGATTATTTGTGAAGATGCTGTTGATCCATCAGGCAGTGTCAATAAACCTTTGACTTGTATTCCACAATAAGAAAGGTCTCTCAAATGAAACAATTCATTGACTCAGTGTGTTGGGCCTTGAGACTGGTGTGTTTGTTCCAAAGGTCATTTTTGAAACTTACAAGAAAGGAAAAGGAAAAAAGTCAATGTTTAAGCTGAATAATGCACCTTTTTTCTGTGTTTCAAAGGAAAGGTTAATTGCTCGGGCGTATTTATGTGCACAAATGTAACCATTTCATGTTTTGGACACAATAAATAGTCTCTTATTCAGGATGCTGTAGTCTTTGATGGGGAAGTCTGTGACTGAAATAGGATATTTAAACATCTACTTAGTGAAGTAATTATAGGGTCAGATTCTCTAGCTGGCTTATGGCTCCTTTGTGAGGCTGAGGTACTGCAAAGGGGCTTTAATCCATTGGCAAATGCCCAGCAGAGAAAATGAATTCCCTGCTGGGGCATCTGTACCACAATTGTCACACTCACATTCCAAATACACACATACTCCCACTTTCTCTCCCTTTGCTGCCCACCCGCGTGGCATGAGGGGTGTGTCATGGGCCAGCAGGAAGTGTGGTGAAGCTGTGTTTCACATGGCAGTTCTAGACTGGTACAGGGTCCTTTAAAGGAGTCTTTACCAGTGGTGCAACCTAGAGCTGCCTGGAAGTAGCTCTAACTTGCTTTGAAGCCAGGGTTGGCCCAGAGAATCCAGGGGTGGGGACTTGATCATGCCAAAGCAGGGGTCCAATGCAGGAATCAAACCCATGTTTTTAACGACCTGACATAAAGACTCCAGATTGTCAGAGAATATCTGCATGGGCAGTTCATTGACACATCTAGTGGAAGTCTCTTGGGGCTAGGCCCATAGATTTGTACATGGCCAGCTATTGCAGTGGGGCTGATGTTGACTGGGCCTTTGTGCACAATCACAGTACAAACATCATGATCAAGCAAGGAATTCTTCCTCCCTGAGCTCTCAAGCTTTGGCATGTCTCTGAGAGAAGAGTCAAATAACAATGTTCGCTCTCAGTGCTGCTTTTAGCAGCCCGTTTGGAAACGGATGCAGTTGCTTTCCCTAAAAGGGAGAGTCACTCTAAACAGCTTCAGGCAAACTCTCTAGTCTTAGTGGTCAAAATCCCCCTTTTCAGATAATCATGCTCTGAACAAAGAAGAGGACAAAGGGAGAGATGGTATGTCAGACTTTTCTCTTTGTCCACCCCTGCCCTCCTCCAAAAAGCCTTTGTTCTGGGAAAGCTAATGATTTCAGTGTAATGGGATGCTGTTCATAAGGTTATAAGAATAATCCTGTTTGTTGTTTTCATCTACAAAGCACCAATGTACTCTCATTCAGTTCACAGACGATGATGAATCAGAAAGTGCCATGTTCTCAAAGTGACTTTGGGAGACTAGTGAAAAACCACGCTGATGTATATATTTATTTTACACCTGTCTGTAGCACAATAGCTGTATCTGATGTTGCACAGAGAATAGACACGCACCCCATCCTGAGACATTTACATTCTACATTAGACAGAATGGAAGGCGAATTTTCAAAAGTTTCTCAGTGACTTATGTCCCTAAGTGACATTGTCTTTTAATGAGGCTGAGGCTGCCAAGTGCCAAAGGCCTAGATCCTCAAAGATATTTAGGTGCCTAACTCTCATTGAAATCAATGAGAGTAAGGTGCTTAAATATCTTTGAATAAGGGACTCGGGCTCAAAAGTCACTTAAATGAAAATTTTTCCAAGGACCTAATAAATCTTATATCTCACTTGTAATTTTCAAGAGCGCCTGAGGGAGGGAGATGCTCAACTGCCATTGAGCGTCAGGCTCCTTTGATAGTCCAAGCCTAGTGCTCTGCCCAGTGCTGCATGGTACATCGAAGAGGACACTGTCCAGAGGGACTAGACAACTTTTTCAGAATCTAAGTTCTCTTCCCCTCATTTTGTAAAATAAGAAACTCTAGGAAGATTCAAAATCTGGAGGAAAGACCCTCAATGTACAGACTCTGTCTGCCCCATCCCTGGCCCCATAGTCCGTCCATTTGGATTATCTCTGCATATGGATGTACCGGCACAGAGCGGAAGGGATATTAAAGCAGGTCCTCTGCTCTTTAGCATGTCTGGCTGAAGCTAGTATGACCCATTCCTCAAGGCCTGTGCTTTTCTCATGAGTTGAAGGAGGTTACTGCTGTATCACTCCTAAGAAAGGATCATGTCCAGCTGAGAATGACAAGATTACAACTTTGCAAGGTACTTAGCAATATGGGGCAACTGATTATTAACAGTCTCGAGTATCATA
Source organism: Dermatemys mawii (assembly GCA_007922305.1). Taxonomy (NCBI): domain Eukaryota; kingdom Metazoa; phylum Chordata; order Testudines; family Dermatemydidae; genus Dermatemys; species Dermatemys mawii. Next base: position 29,658,502 of record ML677366.1, on the reverse strand, counting down.
AAACTAATTATTTTGGTGGAGCTTCAAGGGATCTGTCATTGAACGAACACTTAAATGTTTTTTAACGGTTGTACAACTTAAATTTAACAGTGACATTTTGTAGGTCTCACCTGATTTCTTACCAGTCTTTTTGACTTAGCACATCTGTGGCATGCTGCCTCGCCTCTTATAATGTGGGGAACTGACATCTCATGCTTCAATATCCAGGGTCAGTTATGCACAGATGTTGTCTATCTTTCATGGAGACTGAGGGCAGGGTGATAACTTCAGCTCCTTTCTCTCAGAGGTATTGACATACTTTGCCACTGGAGATGAAATCGCAGCCTCTATATTCATTTGTACAGGTTCCAAAGCTGAGGACAGCTTCGGAGAATGATGGGAAGCAGAAGTAGTGCAAATGGTTCAAGAGTTTGCTATTAGGTTTTAAACATTTCTCTGTGCAACCGCGAAAGTTGTCCTGGATTTCCCACAAAAAGCATTCTTAGAATTGACTTTTTCACATCCTCCTCTATAGAAGAAGTACGCATTTAACTCGCGGTCCTATTTATATGGCCTCCCTGCCCTCTTCTGGCCAGAAGGGCTAGGATCAGGTATTGGCCAAGACTGAAGGAAGGGTCGGGTGGGAGTCTGCTATACTACGGTAAGTCCTCTGGAGTTTTTACATTGGTGACCTCTCTTTCAGAAGTGCTGAGCGCTAAAAGGTTCCATTTGAAAGGGATTTGTGAAACCTCCACCCCTTCAATGATCAAGCCATGACTCCCTAACAGCAGATCTTCAAGGTGTTACGTACCTTTTGTCTGTTGCATAAAATCTTAGAGCCAAAGCTGAACAACTTGCACTTAGATGCTGCTGGGTCTGAGGTTGCCCTTGGGCTGACAAGCGTCTCAGAATGTATGTACATAAAGCTTTAAAACTCTGAGTCCGTCACTGATACAAATGTCCTATGGCACCTCCTTGTTCTCTCTCCCTTTCTTATAATGATTCTGTAAAACACATCAACAGGTGGGTACAGCCAAATTGCAGAACTACTGATAAGAAAAGATGTGGTGTTGTACCTTGTTATAGGTGTATTGTTTAGAACAGTAGTGGCTGTTTAACAGCATTATAACGTGTGTGAAAGAGAATGTATCTGCTCAACAATATTACCAGTTTTCTGACCAGATGATTAAATCTTTTGGGTGCACTTTCCATCCTGCTCTGGTGCTTCTATTTCCTTGTTTGCTTAATTCTTGTGCAATTAAATCTAAACATTTCTGGATCGCCCACCACCATAATATCTACTTACAACGTAAGTTCCCTGAGCCCCATTTACTGATGTAGCACTGTAACTGATATTGAATGTCAGCTAACGTTCTCTCATTTTATTATCAGGAGTTTGGGAAAAGTTCCCATTTTTAGTTTGCACTACGTCATGAAAGTGATACTTCATGCCAGGCCCCATACAACTGAAACTTATGTATTCAGTTACTTTTCCTGTTCAGTTCTGAATCAGACCTGTTGGTCCCACAGCCTAAATGAGCACCTCCCGCAATCCATCTTACATAACTGTTCAGTTCTTATAATGTAAAGCACTTCCAGTTGACATCCATCTTTGTTATAACTTTGTTCTTACATCCTGGTTCACTGCTCAGCAAACCCCTCATAGTTGTAGCCTATTCAGGTCTTTGCCATTGCTTCAGTACTGTACTGATCTACTTCCTGGGTCAGCAGAGAAGCAGGATTGTTGGTGCATTACAATTTGATGTGTGAGTAGCAGAGGACATGTAGATCTCTTTGAAGTTTCTCAGTATTTCTTGTTCATATGTTATACGTTCTCCAGTTTCAAAACTGGATTAGCAAGTCCCTCAAAAAATTGTCTATAAAGTCTTCCTCTGCTGATTGGTAGCACAAAATAGCACTGTTGAGGTGGGGTTATCAAATCCTTCCGGTAAATAGTAAAACCAGTAAACTTACACACCAAAAAGATATGCTGGGGGGGAAAAAGAGGTCAGAAATTAGGGAAAGGTCCACTCTGAACTTTGGCTGAAGCTTATCTTTCTAAAGGGTCCAACTTGGAAACCCTAAATATTAACACATCCAGAGCTGGAAAGCTAGGATCTAGATCTGAACTTTGTCACTAAAGGCTCATCTCTAGAAAGAGCTGCGCACATTAGAACAGAGAGTCAGGTTTAAGATATTCATCTTAAAACGTTACAAACATTTTATGTTCCCCTTAAGCAGGGATGGTGTAAGCTTTATTGCTGCCCTAAAAGTGGCGGCAGCAGTTCGGTGGCAGCTCGCAGGGTCCCTCTCCGCTTCGGCGGCATTTCAGCAGACGGACCCAGAAGCGCACGGCAGCCGTCCAAGCTGCCGCAGAAATGCCACCAAAACAGTCAAAACGCCACCCCTCAAAAAATGATCCTGCCCTAGGCGACCGCCTAGGTCACCTAGTGCTTGTGCCAGCCCTGCCCTTAAGTAAAGATTCTCTCTCCTTTCACCTCTTTCATCACATAAACCCATGTGCAACTCTTTGCATCTGATTCCTCTCACATGCACCCAGAATCCTATATACTTGCATTTGCACCAGTAGAATCAGTACAATGTGAAGCATCTTTATGCAAGTAACTGAATAAACTAGTTTCAGCAGAACACCAGAGAGAGGGAATGGAAGCAGATAAGAATTGGTTGAACTCCTTTGGGGCCATGGCCTATGGATTAAGAACCTTTGAATTAGTGTAATGCAAAAATTTCCAGGTTGTTTAATAACGAATTATTTGGATTTCTGGGGGTTTACTCAGCATCTCCACTGTTAGTATTTCATTGGTACACTGTGACTGATATGGTTCCCTGATTTCTAAAGTGCTAATAATGACATCAGTAGCATCATTTCCCATCCTCCTGATATTGTACATAGGGAAGGATCTGACATGGCTGATTAGGAGCTGGGCTATTGACTAAACCCTACGGAACCTCTGAAATGAGTATTATTTTTTAAAGGGAACACTATCAGGTTTAAAATTCATATATATTTTTTTAAAGCAGCTTTTCGTAGTAGTGTCTCTATTAAACACTTCATATCGTTGATCATCAATCTAATTTACCCTTCACCATCTGTGCTGTTTACTATTAGCATCACACTCAGGTTGGACAATGAAAAAAGTACAATCGTCTGTTTCCCCTTTACCCTGGAGGAACTAATAGTGACTCTAGTCACTAGTAGGCAACCTATGGCACAAGTGCCAAAGGCGGCACACAAACTGATTTTCAGGGGCACTCACACTGCTTGGGTCCTGGCCATCGGTCTGGGGGGCTCTGCATTTTAATTTAATTTTTTATTAAGCTTCTTAAACATTTTTAAAACCTTATTTACTTTACATACAACAATAATTTAGTTATATATTAAAGACTTATAGAAAGAGACCTTCTAAAAACATTAGAAGGTATTACTGGCACGCAAAACCTTAAATTAGAGTGTTGAAATGAAGACTCGGCACACCACTTCGGAAAGGTTGCCGACCCCTGCTCTAGCGTTAAGGCTGAGCTGAGATTTTGTCTTTGATGGGACCTTAAACCCTCTCAAGAGTTGAAACAGAGGCTTGGTTTTAAAAAGCTAAACAGATGCAGAATGCGCATCAGAGACAGGACACTGGAGTAGATGGACCACAGGTCTGAGCTGATATGACAATTCCTAGCTCCCTATGACAGACGTTCCAGTTAATACTACTTGGTCTGTCAGCACCATGGATTGTGAGGGTTCCTTATGCACTTAACTATGGCAGCTGGATGGAATTTATTTTGTAAATGATCATTCCTTCCAAAGGGGTCAGAGGTAGAGCTGGGCAACCTCTTTCCCTTCCTAAAGGGTCTTGAATAAGGAACCCCACAGGGTTCTGTTCTTTGTCATTATTCCCAAGAGACACTTGTCAAACCCCTGCAGAAGGCTGTGGAGCTACAGGCTAAAATATCATCACTCTGCTGACAACCGCTCTCCATCTCCTTCTCAGCACCTGAAGGAGCCCGTTCCATTACTTGTTCCCATAATAGAAGAACTAGGGGCCACTCATTGAAATTAATGGGCAGCAGGTTTAAAACAAATAAAAGGAAGTTCTTCTTCACATAGCGTACAGTCAACCTGTGGAACTCCTTGCCTGAGGAGGCTGTGAAGGCTAGGACTATAACAGGGTTTAAAAGAGAACTGGATAAATTCATGGAGGTTACTTCCATTAATTGCTATTAGCCAGGCTGGGTAAGGAATGGTGTCCTTAGCCTCTGTTTGTCAGAGGGGGTTAAGGATGGAAGGAGAGAGATCACTTGATCATTACCTGTTAGGTTCACTCACTCCGGGGCACCTGGCATTGGCCACTGTTGGTAGACAGGATACTGGGCTAGATGGACCTTTGGTCTGACCGAGTACGGCTGTTCTTATATTCTCTCCCAGTGCCTTTCAGAGAAAGAGATTTGGATGAAAGCCAGCAGGCTCAGGCTCAATCCAGATAAGACAGAGGTGCTACAGGTCGCCAGAGGGAAGCACTCTGAAGAATTAGCACAGTCTAAAACCTCTCCCTCAGCTGAGCACCTCTCTGCCATCCTCTCTCCGGTTTTTAACTCAGTTCATTGTGTGACTGAAACAAGCAGAGTCATGTTTACTTTCTGTCCCTAGGGAAAGCTAAGCAATAAACTTGTCATCTCTTGTCTTCCAGCCAATGGACAAGCAACAGGCTCTGGTGAGGCGAGAATCTATCATTAACTTGGAGAATTTCAAAAGGCAATATGCCAGAAGGCGATGGAAGGTACGGCACTGGGACATTAATAGTGATGTGGTAATACTTACTTACACAGAAGGGGCTTTGAGGGCAAGCTAACATTTGCATAGTGCTTTGAAGATGTAAAGCACTATCACTGTATTAAGTACCTTAGGGATTTCTACATTGCAAGTGTCACTTAATTCTCTTCTCTCCCCCTTCCCCAGCTCTCTTACAGTATTGTCTCACTGTGCAATCACTTATCTCGCTCACAGATGAGAAAGGTCCCACTGATGCAGGATGAAAGTTCGGTAGGTGCACTGAAAAAACAAGGGGAACAGGGAAGGGAGGCATTACCGTTTTACTGTGAAGTGAATCTTGCTTCCCTAGCATGGACACCCAAGGTCCAAAAGCATCAGAACTGCCATGGTTCTGGGTGGTCAACCCATCGAGAAGCCAGACCATGAGATCCTGTACCTTTTGTGTACCTTAAGCCATTGCTCCAACAGTGCTATCTGTGACATAAATGGGGAGCAAGGAGTGGCCAATGGCTCTGCAAACTGTATTCACTGGCCAAAATTATAATATGGGAGAGTAGTATGAAAGTTGCACGAGGTACATGGCTACCATAGTGATGGGCCTGGTATCAAACCCTTCACTGAGAGATGAGAGGAGGTGCAGTTGCTCTGTGCTAGGTGGGGAAGGGGGTATTTAATATATTGTAGTTCCCCTGTGCAAAGCCAAAGTAAATGTGCTTTGCATAAGGAATGAGAATTGGATGCTAAGGGCTGAACTTGCACTACTGATGCCAATGGGATTTTGTTGTAGACTTGAGTAGAAGCCCCCTATGTGAACAAACATGGACTAAGGAAGCACTTGAATATAAAAGGTCTTAGAGGGGACAGTGGCTGGGAGGTCACTTATTTTAGTTTTGGCCCAATAATCTCATCTGGGAACAGCCACCCCAAAGTGGACAAACCTGTCTAGAATCCTGTGTCTTGCTGTGGCCTACTAAATGCTCCAGTTGATGGGGAAAATATCCCCATCTTACACTTACACCTTACACTTCTAGAGAACCTCAGTGATCTTTCTTTTAGCTCTCCTGCTTATCCCCCCATAGGTGACTGATTAAGTATATGTTTGCTAATCTATGTAGGAGCTCTGCATCTCATTCAACAGACTGAAACATGACAACCTCTTTATTTCAGAGAAATTGTGAAAGTGACCAGGAAGAGGATCTTTCCCAAAGAAATGGCACTCATCTGAGGAAAAGCAGCATATTTTAATGTATCTAGTATCTCACGCTAGAGAGACATGGGAGGAAAACCTCACCTTGGCTAAAAATGCAGCCCTAACAGCAAGACTGGTTTACGGTCAGATACAGTGATAATGTGCAGCTCACTTTTCAAATTACACAGAGCATAAAATTATTCAAGATCCTCTGAAAACTTACCAAACAGGGGAGTCCAGATTCCCTGAGAAGTGCAGAAGCACCGACACCGTTGGAATAATTTTGCTTGTGGAGCTTTTCATTCATCTTTGAATTCATCTGTGAACTGTGATATCACCTGTATTCAGAACACGGAATTTTTACTGGCATTCTCTGAAGTGTAGCGCAGTTCATATTCTGAGCCGTATATAACAATGTGCGTATTAATACCAAAAGATCAGCCTTTATGGCAGTGAAGCTGTTATTGCTTCATAAGCAAACTTTTACAAATAATGTTTATCATTGTTATTAGTAACACAGATAAACGTGTCTGCAATAATACCGCTATCCTTGTTGTGATGAAAAGTCAACAGGTTTTTCCATTTGATCATCGAAGGTGCTAGCCTGATAGCACAGAAATGGTGTAAGGAGTGGACTTGAGTGAATTTTTTTTTCAACAAACTATATGCATTTTTCAGCAAACAGAAACTATTCACAGAATCAACACAAAGGGCTGAGTAGTTTCAACAAAAAATTTTTTCCCCAAAACTGAGATGCCACTGGCAAAAGACAGGGAGAAGTGGTGGTGCCGCCACTGCTGTCTTCCGTAGAAGCTTTAGCCTAGTGGTTAGGGCACTCATGGCAAACCCGGATTCAAAATCCCCTTCTAGCTGAGGTGGAGAAAGGATTTGAACTGGGGCTCCCTCAATGCAGAAAAGTGCCCTCGCCACCGGGCTATGGAATATTCTAATGTGGAGCTCGCTCAGTCTCTCCTGTTGAAGCAGTTTTACAGTGTACAAATAATTAAATAGTCATTGGCGCAGAGATTTAATCTGGAATCTTCCTCCTCCCATGTGAGTGCACCGGCTATAGAGTCAGTTCTTCAGCCACCGGCTATAGAGTCGGTTCCGCGCTGCTTGGACCAATGACTATTTGTGCTTTATTCTAGGGACCACTCTCTATAAATCTGTGAAAATAAGCTCTATACTGGTATAACTGCATCCACACCAGGGGGTTGCACCAATTTCACTATATTGGTTTCTAAGCCTATATAGATAAATTGGTACCAAAAGTATGTAGGGACCAACCCTTTGTTTTGGGTTGGATATAGCTAAAACCACAAAGGAAACTCAGCTGAATCAACTATTTGTTCTACAAAATTTCACCTGATTTGAATGGTTTTGTATCAATCATCCCAAGCCTGAGGTTTTAACAGGTTAGAGCTGCAAGTTTGTATTGAAACATAACACCGGGAGAATTTTGCCTGGATTCAGGTTTCACTGTGAATATTTTGTAAAGCATTAAAAATCAGGTTTGAGTCATAGCTTTATATCCTCCCTTAAGTGGGGATAAAAATATGCTTAGCACATGCATCAGGAGGAAGTATCCAGCATCCAGGAAGGAAGAGGTAGCATAAGTGGAAGCAGACAGGAAAGTATGAGGGAAGAGGCAAATGGTAAGTAGGTAGGAAGTGATCAGTGAGGAGGAATGACTGAAAGGGATAGCTAGGAAGGGTGGGTAGATTAGAAAAGAACTGGGGAGGTTAGAAAAGACTGGAGGAGAGAAGGGAAAATAGGGTTAGGAGGATTACAAAGGAAAGAGACGACAAGAGGAGTGTTTCCACCAAATGTCAGACCACAGTCTGAAGCTGCTGATGTAAAAAATAGGCTACCTCATGTTCAACATGGCTAAGTCTGTGTTGATCTTCAGCCTGAAAAGCCTTGTCTTCGCTAGGATAAGAATAGCTACCGGCTGGCCGCCCCCCCACAGCTGGCCGCCCCAGGCATGTGCGTGGTGAGCTGGTGCCTGGAGCCGCACCTGTCAGTGTACAAGGAATTTATTTTTGTGTTCGCTTCCAGGAGAGGGATATTTCATGTGTCTGAGCCACTTGGTCATATGTAGATGTCCTTAAAACCATCTTTAACTAGTTTGTACAGCAGTATGTTTTATATCTTATTCCTCATCTCTCCCATATTCTAAAGTCCTGAGCCATTATCACTTTTTTAATAAGATATCGAGACAATGAGTAATCGCTGAACACTGGCTACAATGTATCTATATCACATGTACCAAGCAAAATATCAATTCTGGTTTTATGCAGTATTCTAGATAGCCCAATTGACTATTAAGGATGAAAGAGGATTGTAATATTACTTTAACATAAATGGTACAAATTCAATAATTAAAACCTAGGTTTTGATAAATTGTATTGTACAATCATACTGAGGACTTCCAACACTGTCCGTAGTTTGTTCAATATGTTGTAATATGGCACACTCAGATATATATTGGGGGCGGGGGGTTATTAGCTGCTGTGATGGTATTTTAAAGTACCATTGCATTAATATTACTGTTATTTTCCTGGTTCTTAAATTATACTTGCTCTTCTATTCACTCACCCAATACCTCTGTGTTTTCAAGCTAGTGGAGCCCAAGTCTTCAGTGCATTGTTCAGTTACCTATTTTTATGTTTTTAAAAAAAATAGAATATATCAGGTTGTGCAGACTTAAACATTGGACTAAAAGTGAATTTGTACTGTAGTAATGGATCCACAGTGAGAACTGTGCATAGAAAAACTATTTTTCTTTTCATTCTACAGAGGAATATTTATAAAGACAACACTAAACATACATATTTGAAAAAGCAATGACTCTTCCACTTGTCTCCCAGTTTCTGAGTTCAGGATTCTCTTTGTCCTGGGCACCAGGTGATGATGCTCAGCTTAGCCGGAGTTTATCAGATGGGATATGAGAAGTGAAGCTCTGGGCCTGAGATTTTGAGATAAGCACAGAAAGAACTTAAAGACATGCTGAGCACTCACAGCTCTAATTTGAAGTCTCCATGAACTGCAGGGGTGCAGCACCTCTGAAAATCAGGCCCCTGGGCCCTGGTTATAGTAACATCCTGGATTATAACATCAGACATTGCTTTGGGCCTAGTCCTGTGAGGAGTTAAATGCCCTCACCTCCCACTGAAGTCAATATGAGTTAGCATTTTTCAGGATTTTGCCCTTTAGTTTTGGCCATACCCCTGTGTAACTAAGGCCATGAATATGCAGTAATAACCACAACTGTACTCTCATTCACCGATGATACAGCATTGCCCACCCCCCTTACTATGTTCTGGGCGCCGGTAGCTTCACATGACTTGTATGGGATGTGGCATTCAGTGCAAGGGAACCATCACGGTGTGTTATAGGCCACACTCATATTTGAGCAAAATTGTTCCCTGATCTTTTTTCAAATACTAATCCAATGCTGGTGTATATTTTGGAAGTTTCACTGCAAATGGTAGTAATTTACAAGTATGGTTTACTATATATTCTTTCCAAATGTATTTGTAACTTCGAAGTCTACTCCTATATATTCTGTTGGGATGAAATTCACTCCTGTGCAGAAGGGCCAGCACAAGGCATAAGCGCCACTTAGTTAAGCTCTATCTAGAAGACGTGGTGTATAGTCCTTGTCATGGCTCTTTTCATAGGGGTGAATTTCATTCTTGATGATTTGGAATCTTACACACAATTGTCCTAGTACAATAGCCTTGAGTTTCCCCTTGACACTGAAAGAGTGTACTTCATTATAATGGTTGCACATGTTACAGGACTTGCCTCTTTGGGAGAAGATCTATATTTTTAATGCATGCCTGGCGCCTTGGGAATCTGAAGAAGAGGGATGCAATAGTCTGACTAAAGAATAAATAAATATTTTATTATAAATCAATTGACATAATATAGATATTTTATTACTGGTGCACCAGTGCTGTTTTTAACCTCTGTATCCATGTTTTTATTAGGAGAAATACTCAGATTTTTACTGAGTGCCTGGCAAGAATTCAAACTATCAGAACGCATGAAATACATTTGTCATTCTGATTTGCGAATAAAACTTTGCAAAATATTAATGCGTATAATCTCTTTATTTCCCTGTGCATTTGTATTAATAGAGAGGGACGGGTGGCTCAGTGGTTAACTGGGATGCTGGAGACTCCGGTTTTTTAGCTCTGCCACGGGCTTTCTGTGAAGTCTTGGGCAAGTCACTTAACCTCACTGTGCCACAGTTCCACATCTGTAGATGTAGATCTAGATGTAGATGATGTAGGGATGAAGTGCTATTATCCCCATACATCACAGGGGTTCTGCAAGGATAAATAAATTAAAGATTGTGAGGCATTCAGATATTACAGTAAGGGGGAATATATAAATACTAGAGAGAGAGAATTTAAGGCATTTTCTGCTGTGCTGCTGCCATATTAGAAATGCTCTTCCTCTGCAGTCGGTCAGATTTGTACCTGAGGGTAAATGCTGGATAGAGCTGTTTAAAGCTGCGAGAGTTTCTGTCCATTTTGCAAAGCTGGGGGAAGGATGTTTATGCAGCAGGGAAATGGAGCTGATCCTAAGGGTCTCAGAAGCAAGTGTTACACAGGTCATATGATGTCAAAAATAGTAGTGCCAGCAGACAGGTGACAAAGAAATAGCAACAGCGCAGGAGGAGGCTGATGCACTGAGCCTGCGGGCTCAAGACGTGGCATGGAATGCGACAGGACTTAGGCTGCTGGCAGCCTCGGAGGAGCAGACTGATTTAGGTGCTAGTCAGGTTGGAACTGTAAGTGGCAAAAGTGTTGCAGCACTGCAGGCCGGAGCATTCTTCTACTGTCTGCTGCAAAATGCAGCCATTGGGAGGGGGGAGAGCTCAGAGGATGTGAAGTCCCAACTCCCACATGCCAGTGCCTAGAGGAGTTAGGGTGACCAGGTGTCCCGATTTTATAGGTTCAGTCCTGATTTTTGGTCTTTTCTTATTACCACCTCCCTCTCCCCGCCACGCCATCCTGATTGGTCATATCTACTGTCTGGTCACCCTAAGAGGAATTGCCTCAACATTTTCTTTTCTATGTGCGCTGCTGACTTGTTAATATTGGAATTGGTTCACAGGCCCTTCTAAGAGTCTGCATCACTGCGCTAGTTGATTTAACATTCATGGCATCAGGAGAGATGAATTATACAGCAGATCGTTCAGCCTTCTGCAGCTACTTAAGCTAAATCAGTGTAATCTGCATCGCAAATATAGTTATCTGCCTGCAGGGATAGGAACTGTTTGAACGGCTTCCAGGGTGAGCTGTACAAACTGATTTAGATCACTCATTCTGGTCATGTTACAACTTTTAAGGAAGCCCAGTGGTTTTGCTGAGTCCAAGTACTGCCTTCAGTTAATGTTCTTCTAGTTCAATTACTTCATTGTAGGTAATTGCATCACCTTGCAACATCTGTTTCTCTAGTTTGCCATTTTAATATGAATGGCTTTTGATTCTGTGGGGAAAGAAGGGCAGTTACACATGCTGAGCCATAGGTAACTGGGCACTCTGTCCTGTTTATAAATATATCCACTGTCAAACCACATGCTGGGGAAACCTCAGGCGAATTGGCTGGTCGTGATTTGAAGGACATGGCAGTGGTTTGTGCGTGTGTCCGTGGCACTCAGGGTGTGTCTACACCGCAACTAGATACCAGCAGCTGGCCTGTGCCAGCCAACTTGGGCTCGGGGGTTGTTTCATTGTTGTGCAGACTTCTGGGCTTGCGCCAGATTCAAAGTGCTAGGACCCTGCAGGGTGGGAGGCTCCCAGAGCTCTGGCTCCATTCCCCAGCCCAGACGTCTACGCAGCAATGAACCAGCGCTGCAGCCTGAGCTGCATGCCCCTAAGTCAGCTGACACAGGCGAGCTGCCAGTTTCTCTTTGCTGTGTAGACATACCGAGTGTGGAGGAACTCAGGCAGTGGATTACCATGCCCTTCCCCCCAGGTAATTCTCCCACGCAATACACAGAGAGCCCCTTCTCTTTCCATCAGGCTGTCTTCCCCAGCGTGGATCAGCCAGGCACACACAGTATACATGGTGGTTTGGGTCTTAATAGTCAATATCCACAGAAGGAGATCAGCTCTCTTCTGTTAAAAACAGGCCATTTAGTCTCCTCAGAATAAGGGTTCAGTGGGTGATAGCCAAGTCCTCTTCGGCTGGGATGTGTAAACTGGTCGCTTTTTTCTCGTAATGGCTTTTTAAGAAAAAAAGGTCCTTTGGGATTCAGCAAGTGAACCCTTATCCTGCCTCATAGTGTATTGTGGGGTGTGTCCCTGTCATAGGAGCTGTGTCTGAGTACGCAGCAATGGATTGAAAGCCAGCAGCTGGCACTGGGGACTTGAAGAGTCTGTGTTTTCCTAGTTAGGTTTTACAGGTCCCTCTGCAGTGCAGGGGTCTTCAGAAAGGCAGCTGAGGCTCATTATCTATTCAGCCAGGATGGCAAGGAGTCACAGGTTGTTCTAATCATCTCATTAGAGGGTGGGCTAAAGGGTAAAATAGCTGATTAGTAAATGAAGAGTTTTGGAGAGTGGGGCTGAGCCTGTCTGCATCTCAATTAAGCTTACTCATTTAAAATACGATATTGCTGGCACTTGCTGACTGTACTAATTTGAGTGTCTTCAAAACCTGCAAATCAACTCCAAATGAGTTTCCCCAAGGATTAAAACAGGCTAAGCCAGGGCTTCTCTTCTGAACCCAGCTTATTCTTCCTGGGGTAATAAATGCAGTCTTAGTAAGAAACAAAAGATGGGATCTTTTTACCGGTGGGGGAAAGCTCTCTTTTCTGAGACTAATCTCTGAGTAATCTACTACAGAAAACATCATTTCAAGCATCTACGAATGTATTAAAAACAAGGAAAACATTGAATGTCCCTTTAAATATCTCAAAGCAAATAATCTGTTAATTACTCTTTCAACTGTTTTTATTTTAATCTGAAGTATAATAGGCCACTTCACATTAGATTGAACTATATTATTATTAGACATACATTAAGCTTAAGCATCTTTTGAAACAGAAGCTTCAAGGCACACTTATAATAAGTTCCTATAATCATCTCTCTCTCTCTTTCTTTTTTCTTGCTGTATTTAACGAGGCAGAGCAATTTATTTCAATATGCTAATGGAATAATTACAAATGCACACCAAGAGCCTGGAACCTCAACACCCCTCAAAACCAGCTTCTCCTTGTTCTTACAAAGGAAATGTTATGTTCTTTTAAATATAGGTAGTACGTAGTACGCTATAGACTATGTACAGTAGCATGGGGACCACAGGAGATACCTTTGAGTTCTTCAAGCAAAAATACCATCTGAGAGTTTCATAAAATGGGGGGAACGCACCTATTCAATTTCATGAAAAATAAAATAGTTTGTAAAAATGACTCAGCTGGAGGAGCTTTCCACTTCCTGTGCCTTTTTTTGTGGTCAGCATTGATCCACTGCAGGAAGACGGGAAAGAGAGATTTCTGAGTGAATCTTCAAGGCGCAATCTTCAGGGAGCAGAGTTAGAGTTAAGCACATTAAGGGCTGTGGGCATTCCTTAAATTTACACTTTTCTCTTAAAGTTCAGCCTAAAGTTCAGAGATGTTCTCAAGGCCAGGTAACCCCACATTTAATCTACCTCTGATTTTCTTGCATCTGTTTTTAAAGTCCTGTTTAACTGTACTTTTTCTTAAAAATAAATAAATACATAAATTCAGTGACCTTTGTTCCCTTCAAAACAAAATTATGTCAGCAGCAACACATCTCTTCATTCTAGCTGCAAGCTAGCTTCTCATTGTCCAGTAACTCACTGAAGCCTTTGTTTTGGAAGTAGAATTGCGTTTCAAGCTTCTGTAGGATTCTTATAAATACAAATGAGAGAATAATTTTTCTTAATGCTGAAAAAAATATCGCTTCTTCTCCTTAAGAGCGCTCACTGGGTTATTAGCTATTTGGGGGTGGGCTCTAGCTGACCAGAAAGTCATCCTGGACCAGAAAAACCTTCCTGGCTCAAAGCTTTTTCAAAAGTAATATATCCTGACCAAAAAAAGTGTTGAAAAATTCCTAATCAGCTCTAGAGGAAAGTGGCTGGGAAAGAAAGAGATGATAGAACCAGCTTCCCCTCCACCCATCCACTCCCTCCGAAATCAATAGAAGCTGGCTCCTCTCACTCTATTGTTGGCATTGGCCTCATGCAGCCTTTTAATTGACAAATTGTGTCGTAATGAGATGGGGGAGAGTAAGTCCCCATCTTGGCAAATGTCCTCTTGTTAAACAAATCAAAGCTGTCAGAATGTTCCTGGGAAGCTGCTAAAGCTACTAGGCCCAGCTAACTGTAAATCTATCAGATTTCATTTCACTCCACCTCTCATGAGTAACATAGATAGTTCTGTGATAACACTGGCCATGCTACACGTTACACCTATATTCAGAGCTGTTAGCACTGATGTATGTATGTGGGTTTGCCAGTAGGTCCATTTTAAACAGTGTTTTTCCTACTGTATCTTGGGTCTTAACACTTGAATTTAGAATCTCTGATAATGCAACTGAAATCAGTGCCCTAATCAACCCTTAACCTTCAGCCCTCTTAATTTCTTTTTTTTTTCCCCTTAAAGAGAAGAAGTCATGTAATGAGCATGGCTTACAGGCAAGTCAGCAAGGCAGTTTCCTGAAAGATTTTGTTCTTTTTTAATTTTCCAATAAATGAAATGCCAATAAACACTTCAATAAATGTTTTGCTGATTCCAGTGGACTGGCTCCTGCCCAATTTTTCAACTACTTTGAAGATGGGTGAATTCCCATAAATTTTACTGGTTTTATATATCAAGGCAAAGAAAAATCAGGATCTTTATTTTGTCTCTGTTTTTGCTTCTGCGTGTGTTCAGGGGTGCTCAGGAACTCTTGGAACACAGAACTAGAAGTGACCCCTGCCTAAGCTCTGTATCCAGACAAATCCATACTTTGGGGAAGTTCAGATATGGAAATAAATGTTGTCGCTTAAACCATCTCTACTTAGTACCCAACTCAAAAAGGAACAACAGAGCGAATGCCTGTTTTTCTTTAAGAAGGGAATGTCTGAAATGCATATGGCCAAGATTAATAACCTGGACAGCAGAATTAAAGCAAGTGAAGGTACAAATCTCAAAAGAAGATGGCCCACGATATTTTCATAACGAAGAAAAATGTAATTATTCTGTCAGAATACATCATCTGACAGAAGGTCTGGAAGTGTACAGCCAGCCCTGGGAGCATGCCAGGGAATCACGGCACCTGATGAAAATAAGTTAAGACGAGAAATAAAAGCTCCTCTGTACGGGGATCTATTATCTGAACTCCAGGCCAAACAAACACTATGATTGTGGTTTCATCCAGAGCTTGTGAGAGGTAGCTAGCGGTGGCCTTGCTGTCAAGGAAAAGCACGACTGAAAAGTAACAGGTACGTATTACTGACCTACCCCAATTTAAATGCAATTTCATAGCAATGGAGAGGAGTATGTGTGTAAGTGGCCTTATTCCATGCAGGCCATGAGATCCACTTTTTAATTGCCTTGTGGGAGAGGAGGCTTTTCTAGAGATGGCTGGTTGTTCGTTTGTTCATCAGACATTTTATTATCTCTGCGCTAAATATCTCTGCATCTACTGATCGTGTTGTACTGAATAACCAAGTTACCTTGTTTGGGACTGGGGTTTGGAGAAGCTAACACTGCGTGCTTTCCTAAACACAACCTTAACAGACGGTGTATAGGAAAAGACTCCAAAAGACTTTCCAAAAGACTCTTTGCTGATAGAATTACAGCTTCTGTTGCCTTGAGACTCATTCTGTAAAGTTAAATATGGTATATTCTAGGATGCTACATGAGATTTTCACTTGCTTGGGAATGGTAAATAGGATCCCAGAGCAGAAAGCCAGGAAGCTAAGGAATCAATCGATGGATGAACATTGCCCAGCTAACATGGCAGAGATATACTATTGATAAATTCTGTCATTGCACATTTCCTACCTGGTTTGAAAGGTATGTTTGTTTTAGCTGATAAGTACAGATAGTGCTAGAACTGGCAGCTTAGTACTACAGCAACGGCAAAACAACCTCAAGGTTAACAGTGATTACTGTTGAAATTAATGATCTAGCTGTGTGATTCCTCTTTTTTCAACATCTAATTTGATAAAAATTGAATTGCATTTATACCCTGTGCTGCTACAAGCTCATAAGTTATTCTTCTCATGGTACTGTTCTGCTACTCACCCCAATAAAGGAGAACTAACAATTTAAAATGCATTGCTCAAAAATTTTAAGTAACACTTATCTTTCAAACGCCTGAACAGCAAATGTAACTTCTCTTGTCTGCATAGTAAACACTGGCATTTTTTTTAAATCTGTTTGACTAATCTAAGAGCCTTTCCCTGCCTTCTTGGTTGCAAAGATTTGAACTGCTTATTGAAGGTCCACAGTCTGGACCAGCTCATGCTCTGTTGAGATGACTGCAAGGCCAACCAGCCTCTCCTGTGTCATTGTGGAGCATAGATGTGTTTTTATTAACTTCAGCTTGGAGAAGCTGCGTTCTCTGCTGGTGACTGTTACCGGACGTGTTAGAAGCATGCACAGAGCAACAAAAGCATTTGGAAAGAGAGTGGTCATCTTATTTGTGCACATATATTCCAGAACAGCCTTTGGAGTTGATCTTGCTGAAATGTATCTTGAAAGGTCTTTCAGTTCATCACCTAAATCACTCGCATCAATAACGCGCATGTCATGTGTCAACACTCTCTCTAGTGCCCTGCATTGCTAGTGTAGGTCTTCTTCAGGTATAGTGAGGAGTTTTGGAATATCATACAACATCCCAAATGTACTGCTGTGTTCCTTGAGCTGCATGAAACATTCTTCAACTGACTGTATTGCACAATCTAGCACCTGGTTAAAGAATTCAACTTTGAATTGTTGTTTGGGGGTCTCTTTGGGGATTATCCTGTGCCTCATAATCAAAATGGCTTCTTCTGTGACTCTTGCCTTCTTCCATGTGCGGGAAAATAGCTTCAGTGTGAAGTTCTTCTGCCAACTTCTGTGCGCTCTTCAGAACATTTCGAAATCCCTCATCTGACTGATAACACTATAAGTATGACTCTGTTTTGTCCACTTGTTCCATTGCTCTAGATATAGCAAGGTCAACATCTTGGAGTCTCTTACTTACAACATTTATTTCAAACGGTATGTCATGCCACTACACTAAGCCACAGAAAAATTTGAACTTATCTATGTTTCTGGTGACTTCATTTCCCTCTGCCACTGTTCTCCCATAAAAAGTTTTTGTCATAGCATTACCCTCCATAATGGCCATTATGGCATCATCTATCTTTCCAATTTGGTGTTTGATAGGCTTTATCACCTCCATTTGATTTTCCCATTGCGTGGCACTTGGTGGTCCCAGATGTTGCTTCAAAATTTGCCATCGATGAGTTGATGCAGAGGAAAAAATACACAGATGCTTTGAATTACATTAAAAAATTCAGCAGCCTCACTAGAAGCTGATGCTGCATCACTGACCACCAAGTTCAATGAATGAGAATTGCATGGGACAAAAAAAGCTTGAGGGTTTAATTCTCGGATCCATGTGTGTCTGCACTCCTGTGGTCTTTCCTCTCCATTTTGTCACCATTGGAGATTTCATGCCAGTAATGTGTTGGATGGAAACTTCTATTTTCATTGTCTTTGGGGAACATGAAGTTTTCCACTTGCTATGGCCCATGCAGTACAAGGAAGTCCCTCCTTGTACTGCATGGGAAGGAAGGCTACTGCTCAAGAGGATCCCCAGATCTGGATCATCCTGGGTTTAAGGAACTAAACTCAGCAGCAGCTGTTTCTTGCACCTCCACCACACTCTTTTCTGATCTACACTTTTCTTCAGGAATGTGCATGGTTACATCCATTTGAGATGGAGATATGGATGCTGCAGTAGCTGCTAGGTCACCTGCACTCTAACTGGAAGATCACTCCTCACCACTGACATCCTCACTGGGGCCAGAAGACTCATTGTGAACATTTGTATCTGTATTTCATAAGAGCTCCTTCCTGCTTAGACAGAAAAACTTTCTTTGCTTTCTTTCTTTGGCCTTGTCTACACTACCGACTGGTTTGACGCATAGAGATCGATCTATTGGGAATCAATTTATTGCATCTCGTCAGGACACGATAGATCAATCCCCAGAGGCACTCCCGTCAACTTCGGAACTCTAGCTCGCCAAAAAGGTGCAAGGCAGAGTGGACGGGGGAGCCCACTGTCGACTGCTGCCGCCATGAGGACGGCAGGTAAGTCAACCTAAGGTGCGTCGACTTCAGCTACAGTATTCACTTAGCTGAAGTTGCGTATCTTAGGTTGACCCTCTCCGCTAGCGTAGACCAGGCCTTTTTCTGAACGTTGCCCCAGAGGGGCATTTTTTTCTTTCACTCATGACTGCTGTTCTGTGCCAGCTATAGTGGCTCTCAACACTCAGTTGAAGGGGACAAATAAGCAGACTGGTAGCAGGCCTGGGTGAGGGAAGATATCAGCGTCTTAAGAGCCTAACCGGCTCCTACCACTTTAGTTGACTTCCTGTTCCCTTCAGGTGGGTTCAGGGAAGCAGCAGGAAACAGGAAGCTCCCTGAGAAGCTGGTGTTAATCAGTCCAGGCTCTTGGGAGTGCTAGAGAGGTACATAAGAGGCTCCTCCTCCTCTCTCTCCCTACAACTCCTGCTGCTTTCTGTTATTCCCTCTCACCTTTTCTCCTCACTGCCTGTTATGTCTCTTGTGTCCTCCTTCCTCCAGCACAGCACTCCACCATCTCTGTGCATCTAGAGCAGAGGGAGTACATGTGTACCAGCAGCAGACACAGATTTCTACACTCTAGGTTCTAGTGGCCCCCCTCACCCACAGTCTGGCACCTGAGGTGGCCACCTTATGGTAAGGCCAGCCCTGCACACATGGTGATATGTTGAAACTAAACAAAAATTAAGCAAGTGCTTCAGGGCTATTCTGAAAGGGTTGTTTTTCTGAATCAAGGCCTTGATCCCTCATGTCTTCTATGTACACCACAATTTGGGTACCCATTCTGCAGAAGACGGAATCAAAAAGAACACCCAGTATTACATAAAGCTTCAATCAATTAAGTTGTCATATAATAATAGCTCTTAAAACAACTTCTATAGCCCTTCCATAACTTACATTATTGATTAGATTTATCATTAGCCTAATGGCTAGAGATATCCCTTTCCAGTTTTAGCAATACCTATTAATGAAGTTGACATTTACAGAAATTTAAATTAAAAAAGATTAAAGATGTCCTTTGAGTATCTCTCCAACTGTATTAAGGGTAACTTTAAAAAAAATACATCTTTTATACTGTCATGGTTAAGAGAATATCACCTCAGGTAAAACTGCTCTTATCAGTTACAGATCATGCAGAATCACACCAGTGCACATGTTAATACTGAAAACTGAAAATATTTAATATAGGAAAAGATCAGCTATGAGTGTGATTTAGGTGCAGTATGTCTCCAGATACAGAACATTTGACAAGAACTGTTTGAAAGTAAATGTGAAAGATCAGCAGAACAAGGATATAAAATAGATATGCTTATCCAACCTTCAAACCTCTTAGCTAATTAAAATAGAGAAGGGGATGCCAATTTTGTTACATTATTCTAATCAGATTCTTATACATATTCGTAACAATGTTGTTTGAGCAACTTCTAATTCTGGGTGGTTTTCATAATGGTGAAAAATATCCCCTAAGGATTAGCATGAACCCAACCAGCTCATCATCATTTGTTACCTAGGCCCTAATTCAGGAACGGATTTAAGCATGTGCTTAAATCACATTTATTTCTTGTTGAAACTGAAAATTCAATAGGAGTTATGCATGGATTTAAGTACTTCCCTGAGTCAGGGTATTAATGATTAGTCAGAATTTCTTTCTGGCCTACTGAGGCAGTAGGGGCTGGTTCAGTAGCCTTATTACACCACTTAGCATTGTAGTAGCTTTCCCTTTCAGTTATCTTTCTATGGAATTTTTTTGTACTGTCATTTTTGAAAGAAACAAAAGCCCTCACTGGTCAGCAGTCATTCTAGTAACAAGCTAAACGGGCTCAGTTCTTGCTTAAGAACCTCCAAGATTAGAACTTGCCTGCTGTTGGTAGTGGTATTGGTAATCTAGTAGGTACAAGTCTTCCCTGGCCCCTATTCACTACTGCATGGTGATAAGGGCCATTCTGCTGCTGTAAGTGCCATCTTTAGAAGTGGTGCAAAAGTTAAGTCCTAATTTCTCTTAGCCATTTTCAAGTGTTCATGTTGGTTCCAATATGCTGGCTGATTTCCCATTTCAGCAATTAATTTTAGCATGCCTGAAAAGTTATCTGCGGGTTCTACTGGGCGCAGTGTCTTTCCTTCAGACTACCCAAATTGCTGTGTAGGCATGGCTGTTGTATAGGTGTTATGTAGATATGGGAGTGTACTGTCAAGCCGCTACTATGTCCCACCGCAACGTGAAATGATTGTTTTTTGTTGTAGTCTGATCCTTCAGACTGAAAAACATGAAATTACCAGGTACAGAAGACCATTTAGATTTTAAAATTCCACTTAAGAGACTTACCTGTCAATATTTGTTTGCCTACTTACGATCTGCTTATACATAAGGGCTGGCCTCTTGTCCTACAAAGCTCCTCTGATCTAAATTAAATGGTAAAGACCAGTACAGTTAAGAGCACCCTCATCCACAACCTGCTGCCACAAATCTCCCACTCCAGCCTAGCAGAGCCAAAAACCCCTCTGCTGACAGCCTACTGCATGGCAGAAAGCCCAGTCTCTGGTGGCTTCACTATGGCAGAGTTTCCAAGGTGCACATGATGCAGCCTCTTTCCTGTGTACTTAAGGAGCTCTTCAGCTAGGGAAGGTGCCTGTTTTGTTGGGTGTCTAAACACCACTAGAGCACAGTTTCTTCTCCCCCTTGAGAAGCACTTCCTTCAGAACACTCCCTTTAATTTTTGCTCTTTCTTCAGCCTCTGTATTAATCCCTTTCCACCAGTCCATCTGACTGGCTATTTAGGCAGCATACAAAATAATTGATGTGCCTGCCTTTACAAAAATAGAGCACTGGGCAGCCCTTTGCAAGACTGCTTAAGTGCATAGTATGTAGGGCTTTGTTTATACCAGACTAATGAAAATACATTTTCCACTGATCAGTATAAGCTGCTTCCACTGGAAACATTTGCAAAATGTCAAAATAAAACCATTGACCCACAAGATGTTCTGAGAAAATTAAATCATCCTGTCATCTACTTCCTCTGGGATGAAAATGGAAAAAAATGTTAATTTTCAGCAGCTTCCACATTACTGAATTGATTTAGTTAGCTGAAAGTCACTTGGCTTTTTTTATACAGCTTCTTGCCTGAATGAATCATTCTCCCTTTTTGTCATCTCAGATGTCTAAAGTTCACAACACTCAGATAGACCTGTCTAAACTGGGGCAAGACAGACCTTCCTCTCGCTAGTACATTGTTCTATACGTTTCCAATCTCCTTTTACAAATACAATGCTGACTACTTAAAAGATAAATTGTCGCATGTAAATGCAGGCCAACCTTCAACTATGTTCTTGTTCATCAGCATTTGCCATAGAAAGACAAGAAATTTCTGTTAATTTATCAGTTGTAAAGTACATTCCAAGGTTAGTCCTGACTATTGAAGTTACTTATATATCCTTCTCTTACCTTGAAAGGAGGGAGTTCTTCGAACAAGACCCAAGATTGCATAACTGCCCTAAATCATTATGCAAGGAGGCAGGGTAGTTATGCAACGCTGGATCTTGTTCCAAATGCATCCTTAAATACTGCCTGTTGTGTAACCTCCTCACTGTCATTGGAGTTGCATGGGATGTTAAATAGTACAAAATGCACTCTCATGTGTTTAGTGACCTTGAGACCATTTATGTACCTGTGCCTTTTTTTGAAAATGTGCTTACTTACATTGCTTACTGAGAAGGCACAGAGCATTTTGATGGTGTCTAGCCCAGTAGTTCTAGTTTATGGGGTTACCATTTTATTTAACTGCAAATCCTAGAAAACCCCTTTGATAACACTGAATTATGAGAACTGCTAAATTTGTAGTCCAGCACGCAAGTCAGGAAATACCAAAAGTAAACTTTCACTGTCTAATTAAATTCTTCTCCTGTGCATATGTATGATAAGAATCTTTGACTAATTGCAGATCTATGTGATCATGTAAATTAATAATTAGAGTAACCTAAAGCATAAGACACTGAATTTGCAGAAAACATTAAGGGAAGCATGGGGACTTTTTTTAATTTAATTTTTCTTATTAACTTTTTTGCTATTTTTACATATTTGTTGTCCAGTTGGTGGTAAATGTTATTCTTTATGTTGTAGACTTGAGAATTTATACTCGATGCACTTCCTCTACATATCAGCTGGGTAACTGTTTTGCATGCTTTTTTCTTCATTGTGCATAACTCTTATTGGCCTTGCTCTTCTTCTAGTTCTCTTTTTCACGAGTTTACACCTGAAATATTCTTAGGTGCTCTTTCTTCTCTCCTTCCACCCTTGTTTTGCTTTTGGGAGCTTGTAGCTGGGCAGCTCTATTATTATTAGTTTCTTTGTCATTATCTTTATAGCAATTTATTCATTTGTTTAAATTACAAACACTTTCAGTCTTATTTTACCCATGTTAAAGTTATATTACCTTAGAGCAGTGATACACAGAGTGAAGCTCACAAGCTACAGGTGGCTCTTTAATGCATCTCTTGCAACTCTTTGCAACACATGAGAGTAAAACATTGGTTAATAATTAAATCACACAATCAGGATGCTTTTACTGTGTTGTTAACCAATTGTAGTTGATAAAATAATACTTGATCAGTCCTTTTGCGGTGTGTATGTATGTGTGAGTGTATTGTGACGGAGTCAGACCAGAAGGATATAGGAGAGTGCTGGAAGGCAGGTATATTAGTCTCAGGATGTGCAGGTCCCTGTTCCCTGGATAGCCAAACAAAGGCTATTCCAGGCCAATCAAGACACCTGGGGCCAATTAAGAACCTTCTAGAAAGGAGTAGAAACAGCTAGCCTGATTGGGACACCTGAAGCCAATCAGGGACTGGCTGAAACCAGATAAAAACCTCCCAGTTAGTCAGGTGGGCTGTGGGTGTCAGGAGCTGTGGAAGGAAGTTATGCTGTTGGTGAGACTGAGTGGTGGACAACATATCATCCAGAAGGAAGGAGGTAAGGGTGAAGTGGAGTTTGAAGAAGTGGGAACTGCTGTGGGGAAGTAGCCCAGTGAATTGTATTGTGTTTTGTGCCTAAAAGGTCAGCCATCTTAGCTGATACTATTAGGGTCCCTGGGCTGGAGTCCGGAGTAGAGGGCGGGCCCGGGCTCCCCCCTTTTCCATCTTCCATACTGGCCTGTGATGAAGGTAACTCACTAGGTGGTGACTCTTGCCAATTATACTGAGAAAGGGAGGTCACTCTGGGGCCTAGATGAGTTTCTGAGGCCCCTAAATCTGCTACGAGGCGCAGGACCCACAAGTACAGTCTTGGAGCTTTGTCACAGTATATATACACACCTCAGGAGCCAAATTAGTGAGCAACATTATCCAGAAGAGCTACAGTACTGAGTATCACAGCCTTTGACCTCCTACCATAGCACTCTTGGTGGAACCTGGCGAACTACTAGGTATAGACCAAAGTGGATTGTTCAACTCTGGTTTAGGCTTGGGTCTGGAGTTTGGGTTTAAGGCCAACCCATGGTTCCAGCTCAGACTTCATGGCACTGAAATCCTGCAAGCTGTTCACACACACACGCAAATATATAGATCAAAAAAGAACTAGATAAATTCATGGATGATAAATCCATCAATGGCGAATAGCCAGGATAGGCAGGAATGATGTCCCTAGCCTCTGTTTGCCAGAAGCTCGGAATGAGTGACTGGGAATGGATCACTTGATGATTACTGTTCATTTAATCTGGGGCACCTGGCACTGGCCACTGTCAGTAGACAGGATACTGGGCTAGATGGACCTTTTGGTCTGATCCAGTATGGCTGTTCTTATATTGTTATATAAAAGTTATGGAAAATCTTGAGAAATCATCTGATTTAACAAGATAGTTGCCAGCCTGAGCAGTGGAAAGTCTTGGCAACTTTCTATCCTCTTGTGCTGAATGCAAAATGGATCAGGAAAACAGACCCCATCTAATTTCTTTTTTATCCAATTTGGAGACAGATCTATGGGTCAGACTTGAATCCAGAGATTCAGATCTGAAATCCCCTTCTTGTAACAGGTCTGAGATTTCAGTTTTGAGTCCATTTCTGATGTGTACATAAAGTAGCTCATGAATGTTTTGCAAGCCGGTATGTGTTCCAAATTACACCATTATTGTGCTTGCCTGCCGACCTCCTCTTTGCATTTTTCAGCTGGACAGCTCCTCTCTTGCTGTGCTGCTTGGTAGCTGGAGAAATCTGTTACTGGACGAACAACTCTCCTCCAGCTCTCAGCAACTGGACAGCACCTTCTGCATCTGGATCTTTGCCAGCAGCTTTTGTCAGCTCTTTGAGTCTGTTTCAGTAGTGGAATCAGTGTGTGTGTGGCTGGGTGGCACTCTTAGAAAAATATGCAGCATGGCCTACTTTAGAAAAAAACATACTGTTTAATAATCAGCTGAATGTTGGAGAAGAGCAGGGAAGATGCTCAAATGGAGAGTAACCAGCCAGGTTTGTTTGCCCCTCACGGCAGCTTTTGGAAATAGCAACATTATACTGAATCCTGAAGATATGACCTAGTTAAACGGTCATCTTTCCTAAGGTGTTTCTCCTGTTATACAGTTTCCTCCTTCACTCCTGACATACCTATGTTAAATCTTTACACTATGAATTCGCTGTCCTATATAGCCTAACATGCCATGCTTTTCTATTGCAGCCATCCCTTTGGCTATCTATAGAGATGTGTGGGCTCATGAATTTACTATGCTATTTTCTTTTCTTCCCTCCCATCTGCCTCTCTCACAGAGGAATTCTCTTGCATGTCAGTCCTCTTCATAAGTAAGGATTGCAAAATTTTCCTTGGCATCCTGCCACTGAGCAGGGGGATAACATGTCCTTTAGAGCATTAGATTTTATCCTTTTGGGGGGGCACCAGCATAACCGCATCTGTGGTGGGGTATTCAAACCCCACACTGGGCATGAAGGGGTTAAAAAGGAAAAAAAAAACCCACACCCCCAACTAACCCTTCCCTTTTGGACATGCTGTGCATCCTCCATCTGGAGGCATGGGTTGAAAGGGAGCTGAAAAGTGCAGGCAAAGTGTGGACAGGCTGCAGGAAACCAGACAGAAGGTTGAGCCTGAGAGGGCCCAACAAGGCAGAGTCTTCTCCAGCCCATGACTCCCTTTGAAATCCTGCAGGGCCCTGCTCATCTGCATTCTTTTGGCTGAGTGACTCTCTATTTGCACTATAGGTGCCACACCCCAACTTGAAGGGACCTATTAGTGGGAAGTAGCCCAGGAAGGTGAATGTGAACTTGAGCAGGGAAGAATCAGAGGGGTAGCCGTGTTAGTCTGGAATTGCAGAAGTGACAAAGAGTCCTGTGGCACCTTAAAGACTAACTAAAGTTTTAGAGCATAAGCTTTCGTGGGCTAATACCCACTTCGTCGGATGCATGTGGGTATTAGCCCACGAAAGCTTATGCTCTAAAACTTTAGCTAGTCTTTAAGGTGCCACAGAACTCTTTGTCACTTGAGCAGGGAAGACCCTGCTGGGGTTGCTTTTTATCGGACCATGAACTGGGACCCCCCTTACCACACCCTTAAGGGCCAACGCTCAGAGGCGGGTGGAAAAGCCAAAGACTCCTGGCTTAAGGTTCAAAATGGTCACTTCTACCATTCTGAGAGAGGAACAATGGGCTGGAAGTCAGGCACGCTAACCCCTCAGCAGCCCAACCCTCCAAGCCCCGTATTACACCATCTTTTTTTTTGTTTTGTTTTCTCTACCCGTCTGCACTCTCCACCATCACTATGTGTAGGGCCCTACTAAATTTGTTGCCATGAAAAACATGTCACAGACCCTGAAATCTGGTCTTTTTTGTAATTTTATCCTATACTATACGGATTTCACGGGGGAGACCAGTGTTTTTTCAAATTGGGGATCCTGACCCAAAAAGGGGTCATGGGGGGGCACAGTAGTGCCACTCTTACTGCCTGTACTGCCTGGGTGGTTGGAGAGTGACAGCTGCTGGCCAGGCACCCAGCTCTGAAGGCAGTGCCCCACCAGCAGCAGTGCAGAAGTAAGGGTGGCAATACTGCAACCCCCTGTTAGAACTTTGTAACCCCCCCACAATCAGGATCCCTTCAACAACATCATAAAATTTCAGATTTAAATATCTGAAATCATGAAATTTATGATTTTTAAAATCCTATGACCATGAAATTGACCAAAATGGAGCGCAAATTTGTTAGGACCCTATCAATGTGCCTTGAGCCTCAGATAAAGGGCTGAGTTTAAAACTCTAATTTGTACATCATAACACAGGGATGAATAGGAGCAGTTATTGTCTTCAAGTGCCTTAGAATATTTTCAAACATCAACATACAGGTGCCTCAGCTTACTTCCTGATCTTTGCTTGGCTGGCTGGTTTTTCAGGCTTGCTACTCTTATTTTGCCTGGACAGGGAAAGACCATTAAGAAATGGCCCAACCCCGTCCCCTTTTAAAATATTAGACTCTTCCCTTTAATTTCTGAAAGATATTCAGGATGCCTCTTAGGGTTTGTCTACACTTAAATGTTTTGCCACTTTAAAGAGACATAGCTAAAATGGCAAAAAAACGCTAGTGTAGACGCAGTTATACCAATTCAAAGGTATACAAAGGTGTGTCTAATACCACCAGTATAGCTTATTTGTTTCCCAAATCAAAATAAGCCATATTAGTATAAGGCTTCTTTATCCTGGAGTAAATGCATCTACACTAGGACTCTCCCAGTATAATTAAGTTGGCAAACATGACCAATCCTACCAAACAGAGTTATGCTGTCAAGTAAAACTTTTTAAATGTCAGTCAGTCCTTAAACGGGTTGGTGTGTCTGAAAGAATTTGGACTTTGCAGCGGGAATATTCTGGCTCACATTCAATCATGAGTGCAGATTTCAGGGTGCTTTGGGGACAGGGCAGTCATAACAAGGAGAGAAATTGCATTGCTCCATGAATTTGCCTACTAAGCACGTGATCCATGGCACATATAAATCCCTGCATCTAAAGCAGGCAGTGTAGCCTAACAGAGAAAGTAATACACTTGGCTTCAGGAGACCTGGGCTCTTTTCCCAACTGTGCTCCTGCTGGGTGACTTTGGGCTAATCCCCTCTCTCTGCTTCAGTTTATCTATCTGCAAAATGATAATAAAGATTTATGAAATGCTTTTTCAAGTATTGATTTTTTTAAAAAAATAATATGTTTTGTGGTTGCTCCAGGGATAAATGTCACAGCACTCAATCTGATGGTGAAGAGCATGGTACATGAATTTATATAGCATATAATACAAGCCATCTCAAATTTACTTGGAATTAAGGAGGGGGTTTCTGAGTCATTTTTAGTATCTTTCTCTTTTTTATACCTCTTGTATACACTGCTGTTGTATTGTATGGGCAATGCAGCCTATTGGATAGAGCCCTGTACTGGGACTCAGGAGACCTGGGTTAGACCTGCAAGTTACTTTGCCTTTGTGCCTTAATTTCCCCATATGTAATGGAGATAATGATACTATCCTCCTTTTGTAAAGTTCTTTGAGAGCTACTGATGAAAAGTACATGTAAGAGCTAAGTATTGGTGGTGGTGTGCATAGCACTTTACAGTCAAGTAAGGCATAACATCAGATTAAATGGAATAAGGAGATGGGACAACAACTCTTTGCTTCCATCATGTGATGTCTCTGCTGTATATACGAAGCCAAAAGTAAATAGTTCTTCAATAGTCAGCCTTGAGACAACAGTCAGACTATAGCATTCACTTCTAGCGAAGTACCAGAAAGATATTCATGAATTTGAGAGAACAGAGCAGCAACCAAAATCATTACAGGGCTTGAGGGATAGGGGAAAAAAAATAAGTAGAACGTAAAGAAACAGTAGCTGTGGAGCACAAGGGAACATGGCATGACCGTTAACAAATACTTGGTGGATGTAATCACCAAGGCGGGAGACGAAATGTTGCAGGGGGCTCAGGCCTGGAATGGAGTGAAAATTTAGGATCAGTATTTAGTAAAACTCTCAAGAGAAATGGAAGAAGCCATACTACTTGGGGCATTTAAAGTAGACTGGACAAAGCACTAGAGAATACTGTATGCCCTAAGGTCTAGAAAGCATATGGACTAGATATTTTAGCAAATCTCTTGTGTCCCTGCTTTATGTTGAGTAACTACCTGGGTGTCACTGTATAACTGTTTCTATTCACATTCTGAGGAAGCCTTACATGAAAATTGCATCATGTTGTTCTGCAAAGAAAAAAATCAAAATTACGTGAAGATTACTTTTTCTAGTCTAACATATTATAATTCATTTTATAAATTGATTTCTGCACCATTAAATTCTTATGCAGTTGCCTATATTCTTTCTCTTGATGAAAGAAATTATCCACAGCAACAGGAACTGGCATGGAATAATTATACATTCTGTATTAATTTATAAGAAGCTATTCATGTAAAAAATCTCAAAGCAATTTACAAACATTAAATCTGAAAACATGGCTCTGAGGCTAGTAGCATTGTACCCATTTCCTTGATGTTATAAATGGAGGTACAGAAAGGAAGCTAATTTGTCCAAGCTCACATAGCATCTCAATGGAAGAGAGCGCCTAATCCCCTGATTAATATAGGCACAACAGATCAAAATATTCCTTCTCTGCTCCCTGGGGAAAATGAGAACTAGGTCTGCTGTGGGACATGCCTGATTACTTTCTTCATTCTTCACTAAACTTCTCACATCTCTTTAAAATTTTCTTCAGACAAAATTCAGATAAAATCTCACACCAGAGCTTGTTAGACACTGTCCAAATTCCTCCTTGTTCTTTTGTCCTATTTCTAAACTCTTCCTTGATATATTACCATCCTCACTTCTGATCTTACCCTGTAAATCCTTCATTTGTAGCATCACCATTACTTGGGTTTGAGTATTTGCTAAAATTGACCGTGAAGCATAGAATGCAAACCTGGATCCAATTCACGTTTAATTATTTTGACATCAGTGGGAGTTGTCCTAGGTGTGCAATTATATAGTGTTGCCAACACTTGCAGTTTTACCATGAGTCTCATGCTATTTGGGTTTTTCTTAATGCTCCCACTCCTGGAGCTGAGTGAATATGTGAAAATCTCAGTTTTAATTTAAAAATAAATAAGTAAATAAAACAGTCAACTTATAGTCCTCCTAGTTGCAAAAGAGAAGCTTGAAGACATGACCCAGAGACACCCTGAAGGCTCAAAAACCAGAAGGCAAAAAACCCCAGTATCTAATGTTTTGAAATTTCATAATTTTTAAATGAATGTTATGATAGTTTGGGGACTGAGTCATGATTTATGAGTGTTTAGGGTTGACAATACTAATTACTGCAGCTGTGGTTATTGTGCCAATTGGAAAACCTGTTGGGAATGAATCAGAAATACAGACTACAGAAATACAGTGAATGGTATTCTGCTCACCAGCCTCCCTTGCCAAGCCCAGAGTCCCATCCTTCTCCACTTCCTGTGCCCATTTGGTAAGGGCCTCCAATATTTCATAGATCTATAGGTAAGTAAAATATTGCATTCCAAATGTGTATTAATATTAAATATATACTTGCAATTGTTTAATTTTGGTAACTTTCTCTCTTATAATTTGGTAAATTTGTCATTTATTTGTATTTAAAAACTAATATTGTAGCTATTTCTTTTTAAATTTCTTGTTCATTGGGTAGAAAATTTTTTTTTAGGATTAATATTGAGGAAAAACTTCCTGTCCGGCAGTTAGTTCTTTGTGTAAAATGATATTTATGTATTAGCTCTATCATCAGAATAAGTATTTCACATTGTAGTTGTTTTATAGATCTTTTAAACATGCTCAGCATTAGAAGGTGCCAGATGTTGGCAAAAGCTGTCATTCTGCAGTGTGTGTACAGAACTGCATGCTGGTACAAATTTACTCTGTGCACAAATATCATGAACAGCTACAATGCCCTTGCTCATGAACACTTCACCTTA
Source organism: Dermatemys mawii (assembly GCA_007922305.1). Classification (NCBI taxonomy): domain Eukaryota; kingdom Metazoa; phylum Chordata; order Testudines; family Dermatemydidae; genus Dermatemys; species Dermatemys mawii. The sequence goes on along the minus strand of ML677366.1, from coordinate 29,628,279 downwards.
CTTTCAAATACATCCTGTTGTCTTAGAGTCAGGCGAGTGAGTCAGAAGATCAAACTAGTGAGCAATGCAGATGCAAATAAATTAGTGATCCCACTCTTAGCATCCCTGTAAAAGCAGAACTTTATTCCAATTACAGCAATGCTCATTTATCTTAGATCTACAGGAAGGCAGCTACTGTTGTGATGAGTAATATATTGAAGCTGTAAGTGCTTGGTGTTTTTAGTATAGCAACATAATTTTCAGTCAAAGTTTTATAATGGTACTTAGGCTGGCTATGGTATCATCACCTGGTGCTTATCATTGCTACTATCCCTTTTAAACCAATCCTGAGATGATGGATTGGCACATCTTCCACATAATACTTCCTCCTCAATGCTCCTTGAACTGTTGCCTTGTTTCTCGTGTTTAATATAAACTGTAAACTATTTGGCCAAGAAATGAATCTTGCTGTGTTTTTTGAAAGTGCCCCGTAATTGAACAGCAATGATATTTTCAAAGGTATTTCTTTATCGAAATGAACATACGTTTTTCCAGCATATTCCTGCTACAACTAGGAGAATGTTTATTCCTACAAATCTAGGTCCTCTTCTTTCAAATGGAGCCAGGCAAGGAGACTATTGTGATTTTGATTGGGCTCCAAGAAGATATAAAGATCTGCCCATACCAATCTGATTGCCTGAGTGGGACCACAAACAGTGTGGTACCATAATAATACTTGTCCATTTTATGCCACTGTATCAAGCTGAAGAGCAGAAATTTTAGTCATCTTTTTTTCTAGCCTGTAAACCTGTTACACTCTATAGAACTTTCCATTCATGGGGACAGACTGGAGAGAAAATCCAGAAGTGAGCAACAAAAATTATAAAAGGTTTAGAAAATGTGATCTCTGAGGAAAGATTTAGAATACATGGTATGATTAGTCTTGAGGAAAGAAGACTGAGGGACCTGATAACAGAATTCATATTGTTCAAGACTGTTATAAAGAGAACAGTGCCCATTTATTCTCTGTCCACTGAAGACAGGACAAGAAGTAATCAACTTCATGTGCAGCAAGGGCAAACTAGGCTAGATAGAAAAACATTGTAATTATAAGGATAGTGACTTTTATTCCTGTAGGTAACTAACAAGGAGGGTTGTGAAATCCCCATCAATGGATGTTTGAAAAACTGATTGAACAAACACCTGTCAGGGATGGTCTAGGTTTACTTGTTCCTGTGTCAGTTCTGGGAGCTGGACTAAATGAGCTTTCAAGGTCCCTTCCAGCCCTATGTGTCTATGATTCAGTGTATCATTGGAACCTTTTTTGATTTCCATTAAATAAAAGTGATTTCTCAGTAATGTCTAATACAATATAATTCCTTTGTATTGCTTTGACATCACTGGAACGTGACAATATGAGCAAAGTTTGCTGGAAAATTAATGCTAGCAAAATCAAAACACACATTTCAATTATTTAAGATCAAAATCAAAAAACTTGTTTATGGTCTCTAAGCATGCCTCAGCATGGAGCAGTGGTGAAACAAAACAAAAACACACACAAGATGTTAAATTCTCTCTCCCTATCTTAATGCAATCTAAATTCCTGTTGTATAAATGTACCATTATACATCTTCCCTTTGAATACTATATTAGAAAGGCTTAAGAATGGGCAATGAAAATTAACAGAGACATGGAAGATTTCTGTCTGAGAAGAGACTAAAAGGATTAAGGCTGGGTAATTTAAAGAGGTGATATAATAAGGGTAAAAAAAGCAATGTATGTTACAGAGCAGGTCACTCTGTAACATACATTGCTTTTTTTGCCCTTATTATATCACCTCTTTTTGGTGAAACTATTTGTCATTATTACACAAGGTTAAGAGGACACTCAGTTAAATTAAGATTACACTTAAAACTGATGGAAATTTTAATTTGTGTAAAACGTGTTGTGGAACTCACTGCCACAAGAGATCTGCCTGGGACCATCAGAAAGGAGGAGGTAGGATTTGGGGTGCATGCATTGGTCTAACAGGAATGTTTCCACATGCTAAGGAGTCTCAAGTAGTGGAGTAACAGGGCAGAGTCAAGTGGATGGGAACATACAAGCATAAGAATGGCTGTACAGGATCAGATCAAAGGTCCATCCATCCCAGCATCCTGTCTACAGACAGTGGCCAATGCCAGGTGCCCCAGAGTGAGTGAACCTAACAGGTAATGATCAAGTGATCTCTCTGCTGCCATCCATCACCCCCCTCTGACAAACAGAGGCTAGGGACACCATTCCTTACCCATCTTCACTAATAGCCATTAATGGACTTAACCTCCATGAATTTATCCACTTCTTTTTTAACCCTGTTATAGTCCTAGCCTTCACAATGTCCTCAGGCAAGGAGTTCCACAGGTTGACTGTGCACTGTGTGAAGAACTTCCGTTTATTCGTTTTAAACCTCCTGCCCATTAATTTCATTTGGTGGCCCCTAGTTCTTATATTATGGGAACAAGTAAATAACTTTTCCTTATTCACTTTCTCCACACCACTCATGATTTTATGTACCTCTATCTTATCCCCCTTAGTTTCCTCTTTTCCAAGCTGAAAAGTCCTAGCCTATTTAATCTCTCCTCGTACGGGACCTGTTCCAAACCCCTAATCATTTTAGTTGCCCTTCTCTGAACTTTTTCTAATGCCAGCATATTTTTTTGAGATGAGGAGACCACACCTGTACGCAGTATTCAAAATGTGGGCGAACCATGGATTTATATAAAGGCAATAAGATATTCTCTGTCTTATTCTCTATCCCTTTTTTAATGATTCTTTACATCCTGTTTGCTCTTCTGACTACCACTGCACTCTGTGTGGATATCTTCAGAGAACTATTCACGATGACTCCAAGATACTTTTCCTGATTAGGTGTAGCTAAATTACCCCCCAGCATATTGTATGTGTATTTAGGATTATTTTTTCCAGTGTGCATTTCTTTACATTTAAATTTCATTTGCCCTGTTGTTGCCCAATCACTTAGTCTCTGCAATCTCTTTTCCCCTTGAAACTTGCATTATCTAACCTTCTTTTCCCCTCTCCACATTGGAACTCAGTGGCAAAGGTAGCTGGGGTTGGAGCAGCCACTAATAGAATAAGGCTATTGAAATTGCCATTGTAGCCAGGAAATTGGATGGAGGGTCTAGACTTCCATGGATATCTCAAAATTTGTGGGATTGACCTGCTGACACCTGTAGGTTTTAAAGAGTCATACCCCATAGCCATTCTGGAGGAGGGTGGGGAAGAAAGCAAATGGCATTTCCCATTCAGCTGTTGAAATTCAGAATTTCCTTGCTATTATCTGGGATTCTGACACAGAAGGAATTAATTGTCTCTAATCCTTCTATTATTTTTGCTGTGATGTTCATTGATAGATGAAGGCAGCTAGAGCACAAATCTTTTTCTATCATTTTGCCTTTAGAGGACAGAATATGGCTGTCCAAAAATATCCTTGAATCACTCCTGGCAAATATGTTGTGTATTATAAATAAATTATATCTGAAGGAACAAAAGTGCTACATTTTGTTTAATTTTAGCAGTATCTGATTCTGCAGTGAAGTGGCTGATCTTTAAACATTATTGTGGGTGATGCCAGGGAAAATAAAGAACTTATTCCCCTTATTTACAAAGCTGAATTTAGATTACTAATAACTGACATTACATTCTGGAGCTTCTTTTCAAGGGCTTGCCTAAAAATACATTTTTATAAATGAGGATGAGGCTTTTGTTTGTCTTGGATTCAAAAGTGTTTTTTTTCTCTCTCTCAAAAGAGGCAGTAAAACCTTTGGTTTACAAAATTTTGCTCTACCATTATTCTATTTTGAATTATCTTCATTTCAGTTTCATCCCCTTCTAAAAATGGATCAATTGTCCCTACTATAAAATGATGGTAATTTATTTTCCAGCAGAGATTGCAGTCAGAAGTCTCCTCATTTTAACAGGTACTGATTGATACTAATTCTGCCTCTGTTCTCTTACTCTGAACCAATATTAGCCTGCACTATACAGTGTGTGTGTATGGCTTCCATGAAAAATCCATGCCTAGATTTGGCAGTGCTTAATTCTCTCCCACCTCTTGACTGTTCTCATATTCCAGCAGAAGCTAAATGTAAACCTCCCTTGGAAACAGCTTTTCTCTCTCCAATCTTCCATATTAGTCCTGAAACTTGGATTATATTTCCTTCCAACCAGTGTCACACTGTATTCAACTATCAAGCAGAGGCAGAACATTAAACTTTTGGATGACATCATCCCACAGAAATAAGGATTTAGATATCTGACATGCTGCTCTTCTTCAGGCTTCAGTTACTGTCTCCAGCAAGTGGAGGACCTATATAGCAGATAAATGGCTAGAAGGAGAGGGCCTACAACCCCTTTAATACGTGTGCACAACTGCAGTTGCGGCCTGCATGAGGCACAAGTGCCTACGGGCCTTTGATCCCATGTGCTCTGAGATCCCACCATGACTTCCCAGGAACACAGCTGACCCTGTCATGGGGCCCATGGCCAAATTGTGTTGGCACATCAGACTACAATGAAAGGGTTAGCAGGATAGGTCTCTCTTCAGAGAATGCCTCCAAGGTAAGTGGGATGGACTCTCTGGCCATGCTAAAGAGCTTTGAACTGGTGAATGTATTCTTTCTCACCCTGACCAGAGTCCATCCAAAGATCGACAAGTCAATGAGAACATTGATTCGATTAGTTCTGGAGTGGCTGAGAAGGCCCATGGTAGCTGGAGTTAGTGAACAGGCCTATGGACAGTTCAATATGACTCTCAGTGATAGAAGGCTTCTAATTTAAGATATGAGCTTTCACCTTAAGGCTGGAACTTGTGAGCCTGAAGAAGAGCACCATGTCAGATATCTACTATGCTGCAATCTAGAAAACTAAATGGAGTCCTCACAAGGGTACTCAGGAATTTGAAAAGCATTCTCTGCTTAGTGTATTGAGATGAAGATAGACCCACTCACAACTGCAGTCCTTGCCATCTTCAGGATGGATTGCACATGGGTCTAAGCATCTGCTGCATAAAGTACAATCCCCAGTAATGGCAGTGTTTAAAGGTGCAACAGATGCCATATTCAAAGGTCGCCACCCACATATTTCCTGAAAGCCAGGGACAACATGTGATCAATAAAGTAACCCCTGTTTAGGATTTGCTGAATACTCTCACAGTTTCCCCTTTCACCTGATGAGGAGGATTTTGTTATAGTTATTGTCATTAAAGGTTCCATTGTTCAGGGCAGTGCTGTCTTGCAGGGAAACCTACACAGCTTTCCCCAGAATGAGGTTGTAGTCAGAACCTTACAAAAGTCAAACCAAAGCTAACATTTGCTAACTGTTGGAATTAGGAAATTGCCTTTCCTGCTTTTTACCAGAACTGTAATCCACTGAAAGCAGATGTGCCTGGTCATCCACAAAGGACTGCGGGTTAAACTGGAAAGAGAGGCAGAATTTAGAGTCTTGAAGAGACTGTTCATTCTGCCCATAAGACCAAGCAAAAGCCAAGCAGCATTACAATCGACTGCCTCTGAGTGCATTAAATAACTCACAAGTGGAAAAGTGTTACCAAAGCCATTTTTTAAGGCACATTGAACTTGATGAATGAGATCATCATGGGCAGAAAGAGGGGAAGAGTCTTTGCTAGAGACTTGTAAGTCAGCCAGATGGATGTTGAGCACATTCGTTCCAAGCAATGAGGAGTTGATGTACAAGCCTGGTGGCTGGAGATTTGTTAGCAGAGATGTATTGCAGGTAGTTATCAGTGTTTCCTGAATTCATGTGCTTTAACTGCTTTGGGAGGTCCCAAATGATTGGGCTGGCATGAAAGTCTGAACATTTTCCTATTAGATTTGTTTTCTTTGAGATCATTAATGCTACTCCAATTTCTGCCCCTGTATAAATTGATAACTCTGTTTACATCATATTTTCATGGGAATGTTTAGGGAATTATTAAAGTTTATTAGCAAAAGCTTTGAGCCCACTCTTTGAGTAGTGCTTTCATAATATTCAACTAAATACTGAAAAACAATTAGACTATTGTGGAAAGAATTAAGTCATCAAAAAATGTAGTGTCCTGTCTTAATCTGCTGTTTCGGAGGAACTATCGCTCAGATGTCTGGATGGATACCAAAGATCTTGAAAGTACAATTTGCCTACCTAAATTTTCATTTTTGAAAGTATAAACTCAATGGGTTTACCTCAATTACTTGAACTGAGACACATATATCAACCAAGATAATCTGCAGCAATTGCCAAAAAAAAGTAATGTTTTTTATTTAATTTGAAATAAAAGATTTTAAATGTGAGCATAAAATCTCTCACACACTGCTCTCCAATGTATAAACAATGGAGATAAATTAGTCTCTTAGCAGGTAGCGGTTGTAATAACCACTAACTGTAATAATTTGATTGTACTTTTCACCCCATACATTTCCAAAGTGATATATAGGTTGAAAAATATACAAGAAGTTTTACTCTCTCCTGAAGAGCAGCTACCTCAGATATGAACGAAACTCAGGTGAAGGAAACCCAGGCTAGCAATGGGTGCTGAGTGGGACAGGCAGGGACCCCAGCTGGCAGGGGGCCAGCAGGGGGAACCCAGTGCAGGGGCGGGCTGACTCCCTCAGCCCTTCCCCTTCTGCCTGAAGCCCCGCCCCTTCTGGACTGGCATGAGAAGCCTTAAATTGGACTGAATAAATGAAGGCTCGGCGCACCACTTCTGAAAGGTTGCCGACCCCGGGTTAGATTTTAGGATGTAATAATGTACTGTCATCTGAATAGGGTGTGGGAGCAATTAATTCCTGTGGTTTTTAATCTCAGATTTGCCTCTGGCCCTTAGTTCAGCCTTGCTTTGTCACCTGAAGTGGAACTGTCCCCTGAATTTAGGAAATGTCCTGCAAAATTTGGGATGGATCATAACCCCACGCTAGACTTGCTTTGTGGACTGAAGTAAGTCCCTTAACTTCTCTGTACACCAGTTTTCCCCATCTATGAAAAAGGGGTAGCAGTGAAATTCGTGAATGTGTATAAAGAGCTATGACAATTGTGTGAACATTATATTAAGGGTGAGCAGAGATGCAGGGAGACACATGCTGAAGGGAAATGATGTGCAGTGCATTGACATAGGGCAAGGACGTGTATTTTGGCAGCCTGGTAGGGGCATATGTGACAGTATGATGAGGGTATGAGGCCCACGTTATAGTACATAGAGGGGTCATTGGGGCAAGCATTTTGATGGCTATGGTTGGAGGTGCTGTGACTGAGATGCTGACTAGCTTTTTGTCTCTGAAGAACTGGTTTAGGCCTGCCTTTCTAACTCTGAAACATGTTACAGCAATGTTATACAGTAGAATCTTATAACTTTAACAATGTTACCACACATATTTTACCAGGACAATAATGTTCAGCAGATTATGAGTTTTCAACTGATGCCTCACAATGCATACTTTGTACAAAATGCATTATAGTTTTGTAAAAAGGATGAACATAAGGGTACAATCTGATTACAGGAGCACTATGGTGCTTGATACATTGTGTGGCAAGGGATGCAGTGGGGAAGTGTGAGGGGGCGCACGTACACAGTGCAAAACACAGGTGTGAGGTGCACATTATGCCATGGGGCTTGTAATGCACAGTGTGGTGGTGGGATATAGCAGGCCACATTGAACAGAGGCTCAAGGTGCACATTGTGCATGGGGCTCATGGTGGGGGTATGGTGTACATTGTGCTTCGGGGCTCTGGGGATGTGAAAGAGGAATGGGTGCCATGGACACACTACATGGGGCATAGGGCGGGGTGCCAAGTGCACACTGTGCAGGGGGTATAGGGGAATGTGGGAGAGGGCACGGCATTGCGGGGTGCCAGGGACACACTA